>CADEHL010000585.1:579640-1179640 GCA_902827135.1 Harpagifer antarcticus | reverse complement strand
AAGTGATATTAACCTTTTTTTAATCTTACTTTAATTCAAACACAGTTGTGTTCATTTTGTGATAATTGTTAAGAAACATTGTTAGTTGTTGCAACCTCAATATGCTTAGTCTACCTGGTAGCAATACCAAAAAGGCAATTCATATTCTGGGAAAATACAGTAATAGATTTAAAACATGTAGATTATGCTAAATTATGCATAAACATTGAATTTAACTGAAGATAATACATTTAACCGCAGCAAATGCAACCCTTTTTTTCTAGATGTATGCTTAACCTTGCATGAAAATTACAATTAAAAAAAGTTAATGCAGGATTTGATATGTTTTACGAGACATAAGGGCAGGAATTCAGAGGGAAAGGAGCCGTTTTGAGCTCTGCTACTAAAAACTGCCTTTTTTTAACGTCATACGTCAAACGCGTCATATTACGTCCCATGGGGGAGCAACTTTCTCGGACTCCTTCTCTGCCCAATCCGCGGTATCAGTTTGTAGTTGGTTTGAGCGGTTGTGATTTAGTGAGCTGGTATTTTTTCACCATTTGTAATCAAGGTGAGCTTGTGATTGTGCAGGTTGCACAAACTCCAGCCTGTCAGGACATCGAGTCCACAGTTTCCCTAACAGGAAAAGGACAGAAGCTAGCTTTCGTTTCTGGGTGCGTTGTGCGTTGTGCATCCACCTCCCTGCAGCACATACTCTCCACAGCTGAAGCCTATCAAACAAAACGTTTATCAGGAAACCGTATTACATCTCTCCCCCCCCCCCTTCGCTGCTCTCTCTCTCGCTCTCCCCCTTCGTTCCTCTCTCCCCCGGAGGGAACTGTGGTGTGAGGGGAATCAGTGGAGAACAGGGCAGCTGTCTTGGTGAGTGACCGGCGTTAGCTACAGTTAATGTTAGCTAACGTCAGTCACATCACATCACTGTTGATACTGATCCATAACAGAAACGAATGCGTAGTATCAACAGTCCTGCCAGTAACGTTACTATATTATCAATACTACTTTAGTTATAGCCTGATATATGATTGCTAACTTTAAAATGTTGTGATGTGACTGACGTTAGCTAACAGCTGTCTGTAGCTAACGCCGGTCACTCACCAAGACAGCTGCTCTGTTCTCCACTGATTCTCCTCACACCAAAGCTCCATTTCTCTCCGATGGCCGTTATTTCTTCTAATCCTTGGCTGCTCCTGGTCTCTTGGACGCATAGCAGGCTCATAATGATATGGTTGTGGTCCGTCATATGCATTCGAATATACATGTTCAACCTCTTCTGTGTCAAAACTAGCATTGTAATCCATGTTTATTAATACGTTTTTTTTATGCGGAAGTAAAAATGTCTTACAAAAACGACGCCAGATGTCACTGTAGTGTATATTTATGTATATTTTTTTAAAATCTAGTGTATACATCATTTTCCTGCACATTTATTGCAGGAAAATGATGTATACATACTGCAAGTTCATCACAATCCCGAAGACGTGTCACTCTATAAAAAATGCTTATGTGCACGGCCCCTCAAGTAGCTACTATAAGCCATGTAAATAAGCAGTTCTTCTTTTCAGTCTTTATTGGTACGCCAAACTGGCTGAATATATTAAACTGCTTTTTTATGACACTATAAATGTACAATTTCTTTTACAGGATGGCGCAATCTGTCCTGTGAAAAATGGACAGAATCTCATGTGAACTCCTGGTTGAAATGCATTGGAATAAAAGAAAATTACATAATTAAAATGCAAGAGGAGGAAGTAACAGGACCAGTTCTCACAGTTCTACAGAGGGAGTTCCTCAGCACCACAATTGAAATGAAAAGTGGCCAAATTGAACTCCTACTGAACAAACGAGATGAACTTTTAAAATCTAAACCAAACAAATTCAAAAAAGAAACTGATTTAGGTGAAAAGGAGAGAGACATTGTAAAAGGAAAGCTAGTCAACCCTGGCCAAGAACCAAACCCCCCTTCACAAAAACCTTGTGAAGGAGCAGAAGGGGACAGTAGCCCTACGGAGCTGGATGATAACTTAACTTCTACAGAAGTATCATTCTGTGACTTTCGTAACTTTGACAAGAAGGACAAAAACTGCAGATATATCAAACACAATGTGCTACCTCCAGAAACAGGAATTGAAAGCATGATTGATCCATGTCATGAATATAAGTCCCTGGAGATTGCACACAAACTAGACTCAAAAAGATTACAATCAAAGGTAGCAAGTGAGGTGTTAAGATTTGCATGTGCGTGCATGAATATGCGAAGCAATGGGACCATTCATTTTGGGATTATGGATAAAATAAGAGGTAAACATCGGCATGGTGAAATCATTGGGGTTCCTGTCAGGAGTCAAGAGGATTTTTTCAATGCACTAGACTACATTGAAAGATGCTTTAGAGGGTCAGATCAACAATGCGACGCCAGGAGTTGCATAAAGAACCCCCAATTCATTGAGGTCCTTGACAAGGAAACTAGTGAGTAAACATGGGTCATTGAGTATGATGTTGTCCCAAAGGCAAGCATTGTGAAAGACAAGCTTTTCTATGTTGGTGTCCCAAAATTCTCTGAGAAGGACAACAAAATCAAAATTGAAGAGAAAGTTCCTTATCAGAGAGTCGGAGCGAACACACCACGCATACCAGATGATGACCTTGTTCTTTTCATTCAAAGACTCAGGGAGAAAGACCAAGAGAGAGAAGAGGCAGAATCTTCAAGCAATCAAACAACTGTTGAACGTGAAGAAGGTCAAGAGAGGAAACTCTCCATCCTCTTAACATGTGGGAACACTCATATGGACAACTCCATGTTCTACATCATAGTGACCAACAAATTTCACACCGAGCATCTCAGCCACATTAGCTTCTTGCTAAACATGAATATCTTCTGTGTGTTTGATTTTGACCCTGATTCCAAAGAATCTGGTCTTTGTGGAAAATACAAGAAGGAGAAGGCTGTACACCTTCACTTTCTTGATAACTACGCAAATAATGATCGATTAAAACCTTCAGCCTTTGTTAATTCTTTGCAGCTTTTTGAGAGACCAAGCTGGATTTTTTGCAATGGAAGAAACAACTTTCCCAAAGGAGAGAAACCCTGTGATGAAAAAACGTGGATCAAAACAAGAAAGAAGAAACTGATAACGGCAGTATCTCTCATCTGCAATGACATCCTTCCCAGGCAGTCATTTGTAGTCCTCTTCCTGCTCATGTCTCATATTGAGCAGCCACTTGTTGAGACTTTCCATCAATTCTTTGCAGAGATGAATGGAAAGGATAATTTGACAGTAATATCTGAGTCAAAGAAGAACTACAAAAAATGGGCAAGTCTTGCGCAGGTGTCTTGTGACATGTCTTCACTCAAAGAAATCAGCATTGTTGAAATGCCACTGAGTCATGTGGACGCCACAGTTCAAAGCATTCAGCTCTCAAAGAATCAACCCGAAAGGAAATTACCTGTCTCTAATGGAGCACTTTGCTTCTTAAAGTCAGTTGAAGAGGCCATGTTAGATTCTTTGGAAATCATCAGTGTTGACCAGTGTGATGATACAAATGTGGATATCATGAGTGAGGAAGAAATCCAACAAATTGAGAGAAACTTCTATCATGGTGGAAAGATAAGGTGGCTCAATTTCTGGCTGTCTGACAAACAAAAGTGTGGAAATATCATAAAGAGGGATGCCTATAATGAAACAAGCACAATACTGGACAGGATTAAACAGCGTCACAAGGCCGAACGTCCCATTGAGAGTGTGAACATATATCATCAACCTGGCAGTGGTGGAAGTACAGTGGCAAGACAGATCCTCTGGAGTTGGAAAAAGAAAGTGCGATGTGCAGTGGTTAAACAGAGTAAGGAAATCACAACTGTGTGTGAACATGCAGTGAGTCTGAGAGAACATGACGAGAGAGACAAAGACAACTGTTTGCCAGTGCTCTTGCTCTTGGAGGACCGCAATGCAGATTACATACATGATCTCAGGCGGGAACTTGGAAATGTCATTGCAACCCAAAAAAGAAATGCTTCAGTGTTGTGCTTTATCCTCCTTATTTGCAACAGGTCAAACAGACCAGCAAAAATGTGCAGAGAATCATCATCACAAACAGTGGCAGTCAGCCATCAGCTTACAGATGAAGAGAAGCCTTTGTTCTCAGAAAAACTTAAGAAACTCAAGCTGGACTTTGAACCAAACTTCATCCTCACATTTGTGCTGTGGAACGAAGGGTTCAATAAAAGTTACATTGAAGATTTTGTGAAAAACCTTTTACTTAAAGTTGATCATTCATCACTCACCACTCGCCTCATCAGATTTGTGGCTCTCTTGAACTACTATGTTGAAGACTCTTACCTGACTGTATCTCACTGCGAGGCATCTCTTGACATAGATATCAATCATAAGAAAGTTAAGTACCGTGCCTTCGTGGATCAGCTGAGTGATGAAGCTCAGATGATTTTGATCCACCTTAATGATGAATCATCAACACACATCTCATCAATAAGGATTATTCATCCAAAATTGGCGGAGGAACTTCTGACTCAGCTGTCTGCAATTGTTCCTCAGAGTGATATTGCCATGGATCTCATCACTGACAAAGTACTTATCATTCATAGGTTTGCCAGAGACGAGTTGCTGAAGTTCATCAGAGATATTTTCATCAAACGCAGTAAAAAGAGCAGAGGTGATTCTGTAGACACAGCTTTTTCACCCCTTATTGAGCATATCCGCACCGAAAAAGGTGGTGTACAGAAAGCTGTTGATCTCATGAAAGCTGCTTACCTAGCTTTGGGTAAAGATCCATACGTTGCACATCAGCTTGCCCGGCTGCTTTACACAGAGCTCAGATTTGAAGAGGCCCTTGAATGGGCAGAGGAAGCAAAATCTCTTCTTCCACTTGATCCATTTGTCCTTGATACTTTAGGACAAGTTTACAAGAGGTGGTTTTACCACTTGGTTGATACTTGTAGGACACCATCCCCTGAAAGCGACATTAAAATCATAAGCACTGCCCTCAAGGGAATCTCTGCCTTCCGGGCCTCCGAGAAATCATTAACGAAAGAGGCTGTCAACTGTTGTTCGTACTACGGGGAAGTAGATGTTTGCTGCAGGCTGCTAAAATTCCTGTCAGATGTCAATGTTTTTTCAAACAATACTGGAAAATCAGAGTTGATGCAGTACTTGTTAACAGACTACATACCAGAAGATGTAAAAAAAACCTGGCAGGGGTTTCATCCTCAGTTGAAAGGATTACAAAAGAGCTTATGCAACGCACTTGAGTGCATTTCAGAAGACCTCAGCTACTTTCAACCCGACATTAGCGAAGAAGATGAAAAGCTTGATGCGAGGGATCCAGAACAAGTGTACAATCCAAAAAAATGGCTGAGAAGGAAGAGTGCTGTATATGCTGAATTCTTTTGCATTTTAGCAGATGAGAGTGACCAAGAAGCTGAAAGTGACAGTACTGACATTGCCAGTCAGGCTGAAGGGCTTACTACATTCAAAAGACAGATTAGGACCTACAAGCTTGGTGGAGGACATTTTACATCCATCCTCTCATTTCTTTTTGACAAGAACCCACAGAGGGCAGGAAAAAAACTTGAGGCAATTATTGAAATGTACCCAGAAAACCTGAGAAGTAATAGCTTGGAACCCACAGAACTTGCAAACTATATTGTTTGCCAGATAGCTCTTAACTGTACTCTACCTGGGTCCTCGAAGCTCCTGTCCCTTGACAAACTTCAATATCTCAGCAAGAGATTTATTACCAAGGGGAAAAACATGTCGGGTCCAAGTGCCATCTTCCTTCTCTCCCTTCTGTTTTGGCCTGAATCTGGCAATGAACTCAGTTCTGCTCATGCTCAGCTCCTTTTATCAGCCATTAATGCACTGCAGAGACTCTGTGAGCAAAAAAGCCTTAATACTCGTCGGAGGAAACTGTTGACCCACTTCTTTCTGGCAAAGCCAAAAGGACTTGACAAGTTTGTACACAAAACGGCTATCGAAGCACTGGTCAAAGGCACTGCAAGTGAACGAAACCTGAAATGGCTTGGAGGAGAAGTGTGGAAAAACGAGGAAGTTATGAAGCTACTGCAACGTGTTGAAGGATGGACAGAAAATGGAAGGTTGTTTGTGAAAGGTGGAACCAGAGACGGCAAAATCAGGGTCCATCCTCGACATTCTGCTTCCTTGCCAAATGGAAATGAACAAGTTACCTTCTACTTGGGCTTTTCATTTGATGGAGTCGTTGCCTGTGACATCCAAGTAATGGAATAATGCTCACAATGTTAATCTGTAAATATTGGTCAAGTCTTGATTCTCAAGAAAAAGAAGCTCTGAATACAGCGGTCAAAGGAAAAATGAAAATATAAAAGATTTTCTTTTTCCAATGCGGAAAACAAGTGAAAGGTTGAGTCTTAAACCGATTTAATCAGAGCATTAAGTAGTATTTAGGGTATTAGTATATATATTTTTTCATTAGTAATTATTTTGAACATTATGTTTTTTTTTTATGATCTACAAAGGGCAAATGATTGTACCATAATGTCTGCCTTGTGTCTTTGTACAATAAAAGGCAGACAATCCCACGATAAGATGGCTTGCAAATGTGAGATTTTAAGATCAGGACAATACAGTTGTACATAACATGTAAACATATTTCATACTCAGAATTTATCAAGCATTTTTTGTTCTCTAATACATTATTTTAGCACTTGCCCTTAATGTATTGTCTTTCTGTTCATTATGTAATTTCATCTTGAAATGTAAAAGTGCTTTTTACTTTTTTATGTCATGTTAAAGCATGAAAACACAGCCTTCTTATGTTCTCTGTATCTAGATTCAGGAAGGATTCATATGATGATACATCTTTTCTTGACCTGCCTGAATATGTGGAACACGAACCTAACCATAGCCTTTACTCATTGTTCTGCAAGTTGCTGGACACTGAGATCCAACAAGTAAGCTGTACACGCCCTTATGAATGAGAAGACTTCTTCAAGGCTGAAAAAGGGCTACAATGAGAGTTATTTAACTTTTCACTGAAAATAACGTTTTTGTTTTTGCATTGACAATTGATAGATTGTTAATAAGATGGACTTGTATTAATACTGTATGCACATACCTATAGGCAATGTTTCATATGCAATAATGCTTCCTGTGTCATGGCTAGGGTCTGATTGTCAAAATGTGATCAGACAATTATTGAGCTCATCAGTTACTGCATGAAACAAGAAATAAAGTTGTTGATGAAAACATGATACTTCAGTCTTGATTTAAATTATACTACATATATAGTTTTACAAACATTTCCTCGTTGAATCGGTACTCTTATAATCAAAAGATTACATACTTTACTACGGAAATATACATTCCACTAATATGCACCTTTATATTATTGCAAAAGTGATCTCTATCTCAGTCAAAATTCACAAAAATGAACTAAATTCACAAAGGTAATTTACAGGAAGTTCCTATCAAGGAGTCCCATTAAGTGTTTTCACATGCATAATATTAATAAAGGGGAGACATTAGAAAGACACATTATAGTTATGAAACTGTTTATTTCAAGAACAATTACTATTCAGACATTGGTGCAAATATAACACATCATATTCAGTAGTGTTTTTTTAAAGAGCATCCTAAAACAAATATTGCTGGGGAAGCTTCAGTTTTTTATGTAAAAAAACATCTGCTGCACTACTATTAACAATGTATTCAATATTTCCTTAAGAGTTTTTCATTGAGTAATGTTCAGTAGTACCTGGATTAGTATAAGGTTGTTTGTCCAGACATGTTGGACTGGGGCGTCATTTATTTACTAATAGCATTTATTTACCATTTCTGTCTTCATGAATCACAAAAATAGAAAATCTTAATAAATCTTAAAACATCAATAATTCATTCCTAAAAAATAAACTGTACCTCAAAAGTAGGATACATAAGAAAACAACAATGCACATTGAAAAATATTCACAGTATAAAGAAACAGCAAAATTCTAATGAATAAATCTGTGGGAACAAAATACTGTATTGAAATTGTACAAACCTTCAAATCTACAATACAAGAGCAAACACAAACAAAGTTCCCACCGGAATGGGCAGATAGCCACTTCATGTAAACAACAATATAAGCATATTAAACGGAGTGATGCATCCATACTTACCAGGGAAGACTGTATTGCTCATGTAGAGCATTTTATCCTTAAATTAAATGGTGGTTATACCCATCAAACCTTATATGGAAATGATAATAATATTAATCCCAAACTAGAACAAAATAAATATGTTTGACACTCAAGTATCAAATTGACATTCCTGCCCCGAGTTGTTTCTCGAGATCATAGTGATCATAGTCATCATGTAAAATATTTTAGAATTGTTGTGGGCTCATCTTGTGTTTTTCAATAAGATGAGGCATTAAGATCTCATGTGTACAAAACTCAGGTCGATGGATGTTAAAATGACATCAGTGGTACTTCCAGCTTTAACTAACCTGGTACTGGTAGGGTTCTCCTTCATGTAAGTAGTTAAATTCAAATGATCAGGTGAGGACAGCTGATGAAACAAACAGGATTCAATGGAAAAGCCATTTTACAAGCATATTTTCATCATAAACCTCCCAACAAACATTCATTTATATATGGCTGTATGATTAGACATTTGACGAAGCCATACTTACTTACTAGTTCTTTAGCTTTTAAAAAAGAAAACTATTTTAATTGAATAACTCCTCACTTTCAGTATGATGTTATTAAATGAAAACCAAGCTTACTGGTGCTCCCACCAATCAAGAATGGAGAATACAGATTCAATGACACATACTGTACAATCTATATTAGTATTCACATAAACTGACATGCCTGAATAAAATGATGCCTCAATGTAAAAACACAAACAAGGGCCTTCACCGAACTTGCTGCACGTTTGGGGAACTTGAGATCCAACAGCGTTTAAGTTGTGAGGGCCCCTGGCAATGAATGAGAAGACAGAAAATGGTGGGACTTGCCACCGGCTGAAACAGGGCTACACTGAGACTCGGCCTCAGCCGGTCCCCCATGGCATCGCTACAGGGAGAAGAGAAATCTGGGTTTAAGCATCGCAGCGACCCGGAGGTTATGCAGCTGTCAAATGCACTCGGCACGTACAGACTACCAATCATTTATTTATTTTGAACGGTAAATACTCAATTCAAAAGTAAAACATTTACTAGCATTTTTCTAATAAAAGCAGGGATGTGCATTTATGTTGATTCACCTTAAAGACAACACTGATGTTTATAACTGGAGTACAAACCTGCTGTGACGTCTCATCCCACTAACGTCCCGCAAACAAGAGTCTTTCCTTTTTGCCACATTTTATTACAATACAGTTTTACAACAATACATATATCCACTTCATTAAGTACTCCAACTATTTAAGGTTATGGGAGTATCTCCTCCATTAAAACTATAAACATAACACATAACATTCCAAGATTAATGACATACATAATATGAGGTCCTTGGCACTGTGTGATCATGGGGCATCACCCTTACAGCATCAGGACAATATCATATGGAGTCAGACACTGGAAGTGTGCTGGAGGCTGATGCGTTGACTGGGACTGATGGAAGGATGAGGCTGATGAGACTGAAGAATCTGTGACGAACTAGCGGCTGAGAAATAATCATATATTAAAGACAACAGCATCATCAAGAGGCCAACAAGATTGACAGTGTGTCATTGTGCAGTCTACCATCCTCTTAAACTACTCTGTCCAACAATATTAGTCTCATGAAGAAAGGTTTTTTAACGCTTATTCAAAATTGCAGAGAAACATGCATTCTTGTTCTCAGGAGGGGACATTGACAAAGGAGTATTACATGTCACTTGTTAGACGCTTTTATCCAAAGCGACTTACATACTCAATACTGTGGGCAATCCCCACAGGAGCAATTTGAGGTGAAGTGTCTTGCCCAGGGACACAACGACATGCTGACTGCAGCGGGATTTGAACCTGTGACCCCCTGATCCCAACACCAAGGCTATCCACTGCGCCACACGCCTCCTCAGTACTGGAAAAGTACACAGTAAGTACTTCATAGTACTTGTGGGGGTAGTTGCACTAGTACTGAGTCCAACAGGATCAATCTCACGAAGAACTTATGGCAACAAAAAAGAATTCCCTCATCAAACTTAGCAGAAGTGGCTTGATTTTGTTCTCAGCAGGGGACTTTGACAGAGGATTTGTCAAAAAATACATAGTAAAAGTACTTCAATGTATTGTAAGTAGTAGGCTAACTAATACAAAGTCAAACAGTATCAATTTCATTAAGAACTAATGGTAAAATTATATTTTTATCATTCATCAAATATAGCAGAAAAACATGCATTATGTACTAAGGAGAGGACTTTGACAGAGGATTACTCACAAAGTACACAGCAAAAGTACTTCATTTTATTTCTGGTAGAAGTCAAACTAGAACCGAGTCCAACAGTGTCAGTTTCCTTAAGAACTTGTGGTAACACATATTTGTATCACTCGTCAAATATAGCAGGAATAATGAAGAGCAGCTGATTTGAAAAGACAAACTCGAGAGGCGGCGGAGTGACCGCAGTGCAGAATCGCTGTATAGTTTAAATCTCCTAACAATGTTGTCCATTTTAGACATAGGCTTATTATATTTACAGCCCTTAGTAACATCCATTCTCTGGGCTCAATATGTGTCTGGGCCGTTTTCGTTGTGATCGCTAAATTCCCCTTGTTTATAATAATCACCGGTCCTTCAGCGGGATACTGTATTGATTCAAAGTGTGATTTTAGCAAACGAGTGCTTTTGTTTTGAAATCACTTCCGTGAGTTTCGCCCCGCCCCTCGCTCCAAGGACCATTTGACCATTTAGTAAGGTAAAAAGCAAAAACGCCTCTCAGACGCTCTTCTGTTTACGTGTTTAATAAAGAAAAACAATTGGACGGTAGATACACGGATTGATTTGGCCACACAATACATTCTATAATTGTACATGCAAAATGTTTTATTTACAAACAGAACATATTTTTCCCATTTCAACAAGTTAAACCACTGTTATACAACTGACATCATTAACAACATCATTTTTAAATGAACAGACGTTTATTTTGTAAATCCAGAGATGAAACAGGAACAGAGAAACATTTTTTAAATTCCAGTCGGACCTTATTGAGAACGTACCGAGATCACGCATGCGCACAAGCCACATTAACGATAACACAACAACCTTTAACACAGCTGTTTCATATGCGCTGGTACTATTTTTAATACAACTATCCCTCATCAATAATACTCGTCTACACACACATTGAATACTAGAAACACGTGCTTGTTTTCTGCAGTTTTATCCGGCTGATCGTTATCTCCCTGCAGCAGAGGGATCATGTTTACCTCCCAAACCTCGTCCTTCCAGGATTCAATTGACGTGGAAGAGAGGGATGACTTTGACAGCGAAGAAATTACTGGATACATCCAGAAAACTCAGCTGAACAGCTACTACACCATCTATCTCTATCAAGACACAAGGTAAATGTCCGGGCTATTCCTCACATGTTATGACAGCTCTGTTCTCATTTTCTCTCCCTTAACTATTGGGAATCTGCAGGAATCTTTACGTCTGTAATTTAACGCGTTAGGAACAGATATTGTGGACAAAAAAAAATCATATTAATTATTAATTTATATTGTTGGATTGTTATTATTGTGCACAGCAGTGGTTGAAAAAAGTGCCACACTGTAAACATTTCAAGTAAAAGTACTGCATTGAGAATGGCATTCAAGTAAAAGTATCTAAGTACGATTAGGAAAATGTCCTTAAAGTATTGGAGTAAAAGTCCTCATTGCAGAAAAAACTAATTATTTTTCAAATATTTTAAAGCAAAAGCAGCAAATCTTCACATTTCCGAAGGTGGAACTGGGAAATATGTTTACTCATAGTTTTAGTGAGTTAAATATAATTTTGGACGGTTTAATTTATACGAACTTATCATATTATAAAAGTTTTTCCTAAATATTGAGTGTCAAAATCAGAATTTAAAAGTTACTATTAAATAAATATGTCAAATAAATGTTGTACAAAATTGGCTTTCAAAATGTAGTAGAGTAGAAGTATTAAGTAGTATAAATATAAGTACCTCAAATGTGTTTAAGTATAGTAAATGTACCTAGTTACTTTCCTCCACTGGTGCTCAGTAACTACCTTAATATTAATATTTTGAATCCTACAAGACATAATTTAATTACTGTCCTTTTTTCCCTGAATACAACCAGCTCCCTGGTGTGTATTGAGTGTGACTGTCTGTATCACTGTTTATCATACAGTCAATGATTTTTACCTCCTCTAAAGCACTCTTATGTTTCTGTTGTCCTTTGTTACTGAAACTGCTGACACTGACACTCACAGGTCAAACCAGATGTGTGCGTTAAACACTAACAGGGTGATGAGTAAACTGTCAATTGTCTTAGATCTGAGGCTGCTGCGGAAAATGCGGCATGGAACCAGAGACGAGCAGACTCCACAACCAGTCTAGATGACTTTAGGTAACAAAGGAGACACCCACCCATCTTCTCGTTGCTTTCAGTGGTCGTTTCTCTCTTTGACCTTCACTGTTGTGCATTGGTGTATCCACGGGCTGCCACGGGACATCCAATCAACATGGAGTCAATGCTGCTTTCATTCTGAATGGTCATTGCTATGTTGCTGAGTTACATATCTTAACTTCAATGTGTCAAGTGGAGTGTGCAAAATGTGAATGACTTTCATTTAAATAATGGTACAATGTCCACGGCACAGTTCTAGCCATGTGACTCAGTTGTGTGTTGTGTTGGTTTGTGTGGCTAATGCTCATCGGCTTTCTCCATCCGTCGTCCATTTGACTTGAGTGGCTTCCAAATTCCTCATTACCTTCCTCTTGTTGCTCGTATCCATGCTGACTCTCTGTCCTGCCTACAGCCTCACACTGATTGACAGCAGCCTGCCATCAGAGGCGGAGCCTGAGCTGCGGACTTACATTTCAAGGAGGCTGAGCAAAGGGGCCCTGCTGGGAGGCATGGGCAACATCGCCACTGTGGAACTCAGGTAACAATAAACATGTTTCAACACAACTGTTTTGCTTCGGTAATGCTACAACAAAAATAAAAATATCATGTTTACTCTTCTTTGAATGTTTCTTGAATGCATCACGTTCTATAACATTATATTATACATAGCCATTGTGGAAGAAGTCTGTTTAATACCGTCGTGGCTTCCTTCCTTGTTAAACAGACATTTTTAACTAGTTTTCTTTCCTTTAAATTACTTACAGTTGAAGAGTTGCTTGGCCTCCGATGGTTTGGATGATATTATGCGATGTGTTTGCTCAAAATAAAATAACAAACTTTTACACATGCAACAAAGAAAAGAGGCCTTTACAATATTCAAAACAAATAGGCAAAACTCAAATAAAATAACAAACAACTTAAGTATTCTTTCTTTCTTGATAATACTTATATCACTTCATAACTTAAAGGGTAATTGGACGGTTAAAAACTGTTCCTCGAGGCGTCTTCCATCACAGTCACTTTAGCGCAGGCACTGTGGGAATTGTAGTCTTTTATAGTGTGTTGACTACAGACGTCACAATTAGGTGGGCTTTCTTATAAAAAGAAAATACTGGCTCTAACAGATACCATCACATAAATAAAATACATTCACTTGGAAATGAAGGTTCAGAGGTGGACAGAATATGTTGATTATTTATCCTCCCCCAGTATCCCAGAGCAGGCGGTGGGCTGCTACTGCTGCCTAGTGGAGCAGGAGAGGTCTCCGGAACAGCCCGATGCGGATGGAAATGGATATGTCATCTGCTTTATGGGCGGCTCTGAAAAATGGCTGAATTTATATCCTTTGCACACAGTCATCATGAAATCAACCTTAATCATATGCATCCTCCAGCTTGAATAATCTTTGTGCTTTCCTGCATTGTTGTATTTCTTCCACATTGTTGTAACTTTTTACGGAGAAACTACCAATAGTTCCTCTTCCTTAACCCAATACACATTTAGATTAGAGCTTGATAAATACGTCCAAGGCCTGCATAGCAGCCTGCAAACCCCAGAGGTATGAGAATATGATAATAGCGTAAGGAAGTCATATATTTGCCGGTGCATTATTAATGAACTGCTGACTTATCGCTATGTGTTTATGCCTGTGTCAGCTGCTGAACCTTGAGTCGGAGGTGCGCCCCTATCTGAGCCGGTGGTACGAGGAGTCTGTGATGCACATCCATCGGGTGGTGCAGCTCGTTCAGAACAACATCAGCTTCCTGCTGCATGCTGTGAGTCAGTTTTACCTCTAGAGAACGTCCAATAGAGTGAGCAGTTTCTCTCTTTTAATGAAACAATAGAATGTCTACAAACTTAACAATGAGGTCTGATGAGTACTGGTCTAAGCCTCAGTAAAAAGCACCACAATTATCTGGATACATAGAGGAACAAGTAAGAGTGTGTCGTGTGTTACCGGGCAGATGTTTACTATAGACTATGTAAATAAAAAGGTATTGACCCGGTGCTATATGAATCAAATATGATTGATTGTTTAAAGACGTACATTTCCTTTACAACAATTCTTCTCACTCATTATTGTTCTGTTTACAGGCTCTGAGTCACACACTTGTGGAGGTCAATAATTCAGATGAGAGGACAAAGACTGATGTGTCCAGGTGAGTTAGGCTACAGTTCTTGTATCACATATAGAAGTGATTAATGTATGCTAAAAATCAGCAGGCCTTTTGTTGATTTCCATGTAGTACAGATTAATAGCCGTCTATATCCATGTCTGTTAAAAATCTGCTGTGTTCTGTACCAGGTTCATCAAAGCAGCCAGTTTGCAGGGCCTGTCTCAACAAGACACCACAACAGCTTCTCTGTGTAAGGCTATCTCAGAGGACACACAATCTGACCTGATCATCGACTGCTCCACCAGTCCCCCCACTCTCTCTAACGCTGGTAAGTCATGACACAAACCTCACGAGGAAACAATTATTGTTTTATCTTTGTACTGTCTAAGAGTTGTATTCTATGTTTTCTCCCCCAGTGAGCAATCGTTTCTGTGACGACTGGAGTCAGGCATTTCTAAACGCTGCAGAGCGTTGTAATCCTTTCCTGCTCAGACAGATTCTGGAGAACTTCAAACTTAAGGTGAGAAAACATTAAAAAAGACAGACCTTAATAGTGTGTTTTGCTTCTGGATCCTGGTTTCAGTTTCCTAAAACTCATTACCCTAGCATCAAGTTCTCATGTGAACACATTTTGTATTTTGTGTGTACATTTTGGGACTAAAGCTCTTTTCAAATACTGATGGAACTGTCTTTTGTTGATATAAAAAATAAAAAGTCCGGATGATAATAAGTAAAGTGTAAAATACTTCTATATGCTTCAAGTTATTTTTATTTATTTTGTATTACAAACTTATCAATAAAATAAACATAACATCTCCCATGTCAACAAGATTGAGAAACAGCTCTCAGTTCCTCTTGGCAGATATTTAGTTTAATATCTCATTTACATGGCTGCCAGTTTTTCATCCAGATTGCTTCCCTTTTCATTCAACTTGTTTCCTCCTCTATTAACCACAACTCGCACATCGCAGGCCATCCAGGACATGAACAGCCTGAAGCGTTTAGTGCGACAGGCAGAGATGAGTCACTACGCCCTGTTTCGTAGCTGCCGGTTCCTACAGGGCTGCGGAAATGGGGATGTGTTGCTGCAGAACGCCAGGGCGGAGCACAGCGACATGCCTGAAGCCTGCAGCATCATCACCGTCCTGGAGGAGTTCCTCAGGGATCAATCCCAGGCCCACGCATGATTACATCACTACATTTAACTTCAAGTGGTTGGGCCTGTTGCTGGCGAGACAATCTATACAATAACCTGTTCAGTTCTAAACCTAGAACTACATCAAATGTCAAACATCGGTTTGCTAGGTAAATATGTTCCACAGCTAGAAAAGTAGTGGTGAGATCCATACCATGTACTGTAAAACACTGACAAGCGACACCCAGCTTCCCTCTTTCTTTGGGGCTAATTATGGTTTATCGAGTGTGTAACTTTGGTGCAAAAGAGGTTCATTCATGGAGATGATAGTAAAAAATAAATGACAATGACCTCAGGGTGCAGCGAAGTTTAGTTGTAAGCGTAGAGTGGCACTTTCCCAATCTTTATCCTTTTGCAATTATTAGTGTGTGTAACAATACTTTGAACCAAATATTAATACTACTCTGTTTTGCTAACTGACAATGATCACGACACAACTGATCCAAACTAAAGCTTCTACTTATTCAAGTGGAATTATATATATATGTATTACTTGTCCAAATATCATTTTGTATTTTTGTTGATTGTACCCGTTTCCTTTGGAGAAGAAACACATTGAGAATGCACAAATCACTTTTATGCATTGCTTGTTACAAAGGCTTTATTTGTGCTTACATTCAAACCTAATACCTGCACTACAATATTGTTCTTGTTGGATAAGTACTGCTATGTGTATGTGTATCTATCAAGTGATATTAGATGTTTAATCATACGCTAAGAAAATAAGTGTTGTTGATACAGTGTACATTTTCACTTTCCTTTAAGATAAATCTTAAAGTTTGTGTAAGTTATATTGGAGAAGCCAGCAAGAGTACGCCAGATTTGTATACATTTAAAACAATTATCATTATGAATATAAACATATCTTAATGAATATAAATAACAATCATGGCTAATGTTAGTCCTCACAGCTGTCAAGCTTATTACCTTACATGTAATTATTATAGTCCTGCCACAGATAGCAGATATTTCTTCTTTTTTTGTCAGAGCAGTAGATTTATAACAAAGATAATACATGTTTCCTAAATACATTACCCACTGTAGCTGTTATAGTATTCACCAGCTGTAGAATTAATGAGGTTAAACTGGCACTATATGACCAGTCAATCTCTTCATTTCAAAGCTTATCCAATATTACCCATAAAAGAACATCAGAACACATACATTAAAATGTAGAATAAAAGAAGACAATACAATTGCTTGCAGTAAATGTTGGCATGTTTAAGTTGTATTGTTCACTTCCTCATGTACCTCCAACATGTGTTTTTTTGTATATTGCATTAAACCCATAAAGGGGTTTTGGAACCATTCCCATTCAAACCAGTCCAAAGTGTGTAAAACAGCAATACAGCTGGCGGTGTATACTTTAAAACTGTGAAAGTGGTGACATGTAAATGAGTAACTTCACTATTGTGAACCATGGTGTGACTGATCCACCGTTTGTTGACATTTCTGTACAGTGTGTTAATTATAGTTATAGATGATCTCTGTCTTGTATAGATAGAGATGAAATAAATACCACAGCTGAACCCGACTTGTGGTTGTGCATTTTGTCTAGCAACCAAAAGTGTAACTAAGGTGACAAACGTGTTGCATAGATTGTGTGTGTGTGTGTGTGTGTGTGTGTGTGTGTGTGTGTGTGTGTGTGTGTGTGTGTGTGTGTGTGTGTGTGTGTGTGTGTGTGTGTGTGTGTGTGTGTGTGTGTGTGTGTGTGTGTGTGTGTGTGTGTGTGTGTGTGTGTGTGTGTGTGTGTGTGTGTGTATCTCGCTACAGATATTAGGCAGCTTGGTATTCTGTGTCTGGTCCACAGGTTTGGAGAGAGTGCTCCAGACTATCGTGTCCTCCAGCTGGATCTCATATCCTCCAGTAGTCTCCGTCCTCCGGCTGCATCTCTGCAACTACAACAACAAAAAAACTGAACTTTGAAACAGAGAGGACATTTTTGTTGCACCTGTTGTTCTGTTACATACATACAGTGGGGCAAAAAAGTATTTAGTCAGCCACCAATTGTGCAAGTTCTCCCACTTAAAAAGATGAGAGGCCTGTAATTTTCATCCTAGGTACACTTCAACTATGAGAGACAGAATGGGGGGAAAGAATCCAGGAAATCACATTGTAGGATTTTTAATGAATTAATTGATAAATTCCTCGGTAAAATAAGTATTTGGTCACCTGCAAACAAACAAGATTTCTGGCTCTCACAGACCTGTAACTTCTTCTTTAAGAGCCTCCTCTGTCCTCCACTTGTTAACTGTATTAATGGCACCTCTTTGAACTCGTTATCAGTATAAAAGACACCTGTCCACAACCTCAAATAGTCACACTCCAAACTCCCCTATGGCCAAGACCAAAGAGCTGTCAAAGGACACCAGAAACAAAATTGTAGACCTGCACCAGGCTGGGAAGACTGAATCTGCAATAGGTAAGCAGCTTGGTGTGAAGAAATCAACTGTGGGAGCAATTATTAGAAAATGGAAGACATACAAGACCACTGATAATCTCCCTCGATCTGGGGCTCCACGCAAGATCTCACCCCGTGGGGTCAAAATGATCACAAGAACGGTGAGCAAAAATCCCAGAACCACACAGGGGGACCTAGTCAATGACCTGCAGAGAGCTGGGACCAAAGTAACAAAGGCTACCATCAGTAACACACTACGCCGCCAGGGACTCAAATCCTGCAGTGCCAGACGTGTCCCCCTGCTTACATGTCCAGGCCCGTCTGAAGTTTGCTAGAGAGCATTTAGATGATCCAGAAGAGGATTGGGAGAATGTCATATGGTCAGATGAAACCAAAATAGAACATTTTGGTAAAAACTCAACGAGACGTGTTTGGAGGAGAAAGAATGCTGAGTTGCATCCAAAGAACACCATACCTACTGTGAAACATGGGGGTGGAAACATCATGCTTTGGGGCTATTTTTCTGCAAAGGGACCAGGACGACTGATCCGTGTAAAGGAAAGAATGAATGGGGCCATGTATCGTGAGATTTTGAGTGACAACCTCCTTCCATCAGCAAGGGCATTGAAGATGAAACGTGGCTGGGTCTTTCAGCATGACAATGATCCCAAACACACCGCCCGGGCAACGAAGGAGTGGCTTCGTAAGAAGCATTTCAAGGTCCTGGAGTGGTCTAGCCAGTCTCCAGATCTCAACCCCATAGAAAATCTTTGGAGGGAGTTGAAAGTCCGTGTTGCCCAGCGACAGCCCCAAAACATCACTGCTCTAGAGGAGATCTGCATGGAGGAATGGGCCAAAATACCAGCAACAGTGAAAACCTTGTGAAGACTTACAGAAAACGTTTGACCTCTGTCATTGCCAACAAAGGGTATATAACAAAGTATTGAGATGAACTTTTGTTATTGACCAAATACTTATTTTCCACCATAATTTGCAAATAAATTCTTTAAGAATCAGACAATGTGATTTCCTGGATTCTTTCCCCCCATTCTGTCTCTCATAGTTGAGGTATACCTAGGATGAAAATTACAGGCCTCTCTCATCTTGTTAAGTGGGAGATCTTGCACAATTGGTGGCTGACTAAATACTTTTTTGCCCCACGGTATTTATGTGTATATTTTGGAAGCTGGTTTATTTTTATATAATAATAATATAATAATAAACGTTATTTGTATAGCACCTTTCATGCACAAAGCAGCCCAAAGTGCTTTACAGAAAGCACAACAACAATGTTAAAATAATATTAAAATGAATACAGAACAAGATAAAACATCTACAGTGATATGTTAAAATAAAACAATTTTAAAAAGAAAATTAAAAATGTAAAATAAAAGCAAAACAGAAAAAGAATACAGTAAAACATTGACAATGATACTAGTGACAATTGAAAGTTAACCCAAATTAAAAGCCATATTAAAAAGATATATATGATACGTGAGAGAACAAAACATATTGATTTACCTAAAGTGTGATCAGGCCTCCTCCTCAACAGAGAGCTGGGTACGTCATAGATGCTCTCTGCAGGGTCTGAAATGGATGGAGGGAAACACCAACACACAAAAAAATATATAATTATGGTGTATCTTAGCTAGCCGCTGGGGGGAAGAAACAGACATTGAAAAAGAAATGTACTCACTCGGATTTTCAGCAGCCCTCCTGTAAGACATAGGAAAGTCATACACACCCTCTTCCATCGCGTTCCCACACGGTCCTAGGAAGACACATGATAGGGTCTGTCGTTTAACCATCAGCATACTGTATATCATTTTATAATAAATAAAGTATAAGAACCTACTCTGTCTAAGCGGTAAAATGTCATAGTCTCCTTCTTGTCTTCCCTCTGTGTGGCTCACTCCACTGGGCCATACTGAACTGATAACTGAAAACAGACAAGAGGAGTTAGAATCACATGGTTGAAAGCACAACTCATTTGGAAGCGACAGTAGGCACATTTTTTTTTTAACTTAATTTGAAAAAATCCATTATAACCTTTCAGCATGTTGTAATGTTTGTAATGTTTTCAGGCTATAGAAAGTCTAGCCTTTTATGGGAATCTGAGGCCAATCACAGGCCATTTCAGAGGGAGGGCATTGTTATTGGCTGTTCTACACATACCAAAGGCAGCTTGATGTGCTGGACAAGTTTCTACTCCTTACTGTTAGGGAAATAATTGTCCTAGACTCCTAGATATGACGTGCATGACCAACCCTGACGTCTGTTATCTCCTTTAAGGAGATAGGCTGCTTCAGCCATAATGTTGTTGTTCCCATTCTGTGACCGGGCAACCCTAGGTCACAGATGGTTTATTGTTGTGGGTACACTGGGACACTTCCTTCTCGGTGTTTGTGGACTCCAAGGTGTGAAATCTTCGAGGCCATAAGTGTGAGACGCAAGTAACTCAGTGTTCCCAACTGTTTAGGTTATCTTCTCAAATATGTTGATTACTCTCTGTGAAACCAGTTAAATGGGCTAACGAGAGAGAGGCGCTCCAGAATTTACGTGGCAACTCTACCGTGAAGTCAGAACCTCGGGCTCTTGGACTTGTGATGTGAATTCTCCGGCCGAAGCTCCAAATAAACCATCAGTGTTTGACTTCAAAGCTCCTGCTCTTCCCGTGTCTCTTTCCTGAGTCGGTGACTCCCACTGCATTGCTACACAGAAGTTTCCCTTACACTTACAACATTGGCAACAACTTCCTACACTGCAAAATAACCAAAAAAGGGAAGACAGGCTTAAAAATGTGTCTGACAACATAAGCAATATATATAAGAGGAGAGAAAATGTTGCAACAAGAGCAAGGTTTTTTCTCTATATCTGAAATGCTTTTCCAAAAGTGTAGCTAGCTAGAGAATCAGATCATAGTAAGTCATTCCAAAGGGCTTTACAGGCCTACATGTCTACAGAGAAAACATGATGGTAATTCCCATAGAGTTGCGGCTACATAACATCCTCAGGATGAATGACGGGGATGAAAATAAATGACTAGCAGTCTTCAAGGGTATTGTGCTAAGCCTGTACTCCTCTGGTGGGAGGGGTCAAGGACAGAGGATGAAGCTGCAGGATGAAGGCTATAATTCAAATACCTGACCTGGGATACATTACATTACATTGCATTTAGCTGACGCTTTTATCCAAAGCGACATACAATAAGTGCATTCGATACCACTTGTTAAAAGGTTATTATGGAATTCATGCCAAGTGAAGCAAAGAAAAGCCTGGCTTTAAGACTAGAACTGATAAAGGACATCTTTGAAGGTGCAAATTAAAGTTAACCATTGTGTTGCTGGTAGCCACAGACTGGAGGTGTGTTTTGTTGCGTGGCCTCCTCATGGTTCAGACTCCTCTGATGGGGCAGATTGAGGGGGGGCGATGCTCCAGATGTCACGGTGGATGTGGCCCGTCGGGGGGGGGGCAGAGAAGGGCCGAGCAGGCAGCGACTCCATCACACTGTCAATGTTTGAGTTGATAGGTGCGCTGGTGTTTAATCTTTCTCGCTGCTCACACACTTCCAGGCTGAGAAGAGGTGAGAAGGCCAGTAGTTGGAACATTTATTACTTTGGTTCAAGTGTAGAAAGGACTTCTGACTTACTTTGTGCTTCTGGAGTCTGAGAGACCAGAGGTAGAAAGATGCATGGCCTGCCAGAGGCATCTCACCCACTCCTTGTCTGAGGCTGTTGTCTCGGCTGCCTACCACACACACACACCACCACACACACACACAC
The DNA here is from genome assembly GCA_902827135.1 of Harpagifer antarcticus. Classification (NCBI taxonomy): domain Eukaryota; kingdom Metazoa; phylum Chordata; class Actinopteri; order Perciformes; family Harpagiferidae; genus Harpagifer; species Harpagifer antarcticus. Next base: position 1,157,611 of record CADEHL010000585.1, on the reverse strand, counting down.
ACACAACACACACACCACACACACAACAACACACACACACCACACACACACACACAACACACAACACACACACACACACAACACACCACACACACACACACACACACACACACACACAACACACACACACACACACACACACACACACACACACACACCACACACACACACACACACACACACACACCACACACACACACACAACACACACACACACACACACACACACACACCACACACACCACACACACACACACACACACACACACACACACACACACACACCACACACACACACACACACACCATCCTGAAACATCCTACCACTTCTGGTCTGCAAATGTATGAGATTGTGTTCAAACCACAGTGGTGACTCACCAACACTTTCCTCTTGCCATTAGTCATGATGATCTCAAAAATGAAGCGATTACCAGCAACTCTCGGGACTTCTCGCACCGACTGCACCTGACAGAGATGTGGACAGAGAGAGACTTAGGCAAGTCAAATTCACCTATATGCATATTTCAGCAACAAGGCAATTCAAAACACTTTGGGGAAAATAATTAAAGCATCAAGATACAAAGCTAATTATAAAGGACATTTAAGGCGAGACACCCCAGGTGAATAGGGTAATTTTTTTAACTTAAAGGTATCAGCTAGAAATTTCTCCAGTTAATGTCTTACAATAAGGCAATTGTCTTTTGTATTACAAGTTTTCTGAAATAGCATGTTTAAATATGCAAATGAGCCATTATCTCATTAAATATGCACATATTTTAACACATTTCAGGAATCGAAATCTGAACTTTGGATAAAGCCAGGTTCCAAATTCTTGTTTCATTTTGTAGTCATATTAGTATCTAAGGCTTTTACACAAGGGATATTGGATATCTCTTTTTATCACTCAATAAATCAGAAAATACTGTCAACAGCCCTAAAATATCCATTTTCGCCATGTTTTTAGGTATACAATGTTGTATAATTCAGGCTATGAATTATATATGAACAAACCCTTCTGTAAAAGCCTTCATAATATTGATAGGAATATAACTGGAAGGTTTGGTGTCTCTACGTGCTTCTGAAGTTGAAATTTCGAACTCAGAGTAGGAGACAAAACTCATTTTGAGAAAACGACCTTTAGAGATTGCAGTGAGGCGCTAGCTAAACCCTCCTGTTCTCTGGATGACAGCTCGCGCATCGACGCACTCCGTGAAGGTGTTTCATGTTCGGGGTCATTTGTTTTTTGGATAACCTTGCTTCGTGCAAGAGACAATTGTTGTCGTCTTCTCTGTGAACGTTTTTTTCGCCGTTCTTTTGCGATTTTGAGATTTCAATTTCTAGCGGAAAGCTAAACAGGAAGTGTTTTAGCACACCACGTGACGCATCTGAACGAATCACGTTGTCAGAAATTGACCCCAGCCAATGAGATTTCGTTTCTTGGTTTAAGACCCCTTTGTGCTTTCACGATTGGTTGCTGATACAAAGGAAATGACCATATTTGGATCCGATGAGCTTGTGCAGGAGAGACGGAGCTTTCCAACGATATCTCTGTTGACATGGTGCACACAGCGGTCGCGGTGCTTTATGTTACGTTAGAATGCTAACTTTTGGTGGATTTAGGAGAAATCTACAGACGCAAATAGACAAACTATAGTAAAATAAACACTTAAATCTGTATTTTGTACGTTTTCCTTCCAAAAGCCTGAAAGAAAACATGTTATGGAATCAAAATAGCACAAAATCTCAAAATTGACCAGTACTTGAAAAACGATGTTTTTGCCTGCCGTGTCTCGCCTTAAATCAAAATCATCACAGACATTAAATAAATAAATACCTCTGGACAATTCAATACAAATAAAGCAACAGCGGTGGTTGAAGAATTGTAAATCTTTGAAAACACTTTGTTATATTTGTTGAAATTATCTCCATATCCTTGCAACAATCGATGAATCAAATATTCTGACTAAGAGTTAGGGTATATTATAAGTAACATTTTTCTCAAGTTAAAAAAAACCCATAAATATTAGCAGCAACATCTACTCAAAGCACTAAAACTGTTTTTGGAATAATATACATTTTTGTATTATTATTAAGTACCTAACGACTAAAGTTGTCAAGTATATCAAATGGATCTATAGCATAAAGTAGCTTTAAATTATACGACTCAAATTCAAGTAACTTAAATTGTTCAGTACTTGACTAAACACATTAAGTTAGAGATTAAAGTGGTTACTTAAATTATAATCGTATCATATTATTACAGTGGTAAAATGTAGAAGACTTACTGTGTAAATGTAGTAATAGCCTCTCAAATGGGACTGTGAAGAGAGCAATGCAAAAATGACTTTTAAAACAGGGTGATCGTTTACAGAAAAGATAGAACTACTGGTGCTGTAACTATCCTTCACTTGAGTATGTGTTGGCATTATGAATAGAAGGTGCTAATCAGGAAATGTATAAGAAATGTAATAGTGTGAATATTATTCACCAGTGTGATATTTACAGCAGGTAAATGTGTACTTACAGCGCTGCCATTCTTCTCTGTATAGAAGAACAGGGTTGTGTTTTGAAGCCTGAACCAATATGTCACCCATCTTAGTTTCTAGAGAAAAAAGTGAAGCAATTTTCAAGCAATTTTTTTACGGCATTAAAATAAACATATAATCTTATTTAATTACAAGATAGTTTTCAACTTACCATAGTATCTTTTCTTTTCTGCAGGAAGCCTTCTAACAATAATTGAGTCTGATCTACTGACATGTTAACCCTCGGTAGATTGACTTTAAACTACTTTAGCCAGTGAAATGACTGTGTACCTGCGTGTGTGTGACTTCCTCCTCATGCATGTTGAGAGCAGTATTGTTCACAGCGCCATCACATACTCACTTCTCTATTCTACTTCATAAAAGTCATATCGGTCTCCAAAAAACAGCTGATCTGATTCATTTCACAAATCTAGTTTGGAAATAACCACTTATTCTCTCAGGAAGAACACACAAGCACAACATGGCTTCAGTGGGTGTAAATGTCATTTATTACAGATATTTAAAACCAATTTCTTGTCTTCATTGCTCTTAAATGTTGCTGTCATTCAACCCTTACAACACGCCTACATGGCTGGGCCAGATCATACCATTTCTTTTATTGTAAATGCTGGAAAAGAGAAGAATGAGAATAAACACTTTTTAATAGTTTAAAGGTGGGAGAGGTGCACTGAATGGCTGTTGTTAATGGCATAATCTGATATATGGTGCTTCTAACTTCATAAAAAATATACCATGAGGGACGAAGCTCTATTTGAAAACCAGAAAAATAAAATCAGAAAAAACAATACATAAGGACTGCTTTGATCAAACTAAATACAAAAATACAAGGAAAATGTAAATCCTTCTGTTTCATGCGGTGCACTCAAAACAGACAAGAAAAACAAAGAAACAGGTTAATAAATAAACACACAAAATAAACAAGTGCATGCCAATCATGACCTCTAGTGTTAGATGCATCGCTAACACCTGTAGGAGCTTGTTGTGCGGTCTATGGGTCCAATTCTAAAAGTCCTACATGCATAAAATGCTGCATATACACTATATTTATTAACAGGTTCGAGTCCCTTTGTGGTGTTGGTGTATATGGCTGCCTCTCTCTGGTCTCCAACCATCTAACTAATGAATAATACTGACCTGAGAAATAAAAAAGAGGACTGGACCAGCTGAAAACATCCAGTGTTTAGTAGAGTGGGACTATACTAGACAACATGTCAGCATTTACAGATTGAATGATTTCAAAAGTACGCCTGCTCCTTTTCCCACAACTTTAAAACAGAAAAACTACACCACACTTCATTTTTTTTTAATGCATATAAAATGTAACTATGATTTCGCTCATTTGTTTCTTGCTTGTGTTGCATTGTGGGAAGGGGATGAGGCGAAGTTGAGGGTGGGTTAGTCAGCCAGTGTTTTTGAGTCTTTCAGGTAGGAGGGGAGGGGGCAGAGTCACCAGAAGGGGCCGGGGGGAGGAAGTGTCACGCTGTCCCATCACCGCTGTTTGAGCAGTGCTCTGTACATGGCGAAGCCCAGCACCGCGAACACCGTGGCCCCCACGCTCGCTCTCAGCCAGAAGGTGGAGTTCTTCAGATCGGCCTGGGCCATGTGCCTGTGAGAGAGAGAGAGACAGGTCATGTGAGGGGGGGAAAGCAACAAGGAAAAGAGGGAGCAGCATCTAAAACAGGGGTGTCTAAACTACGTCCATTTTGAATCGGCCCTCAGCTAATTCAAAAAGTATAATGAAATATGGCCCACAAATGAACACATGCTTTCTCTTGACAGTTGGTTTAGTTTTAGGGAAGAAGACAAAGGAAAGGTGTTGCTCTATGAGAAGCAGCTCTGGTTCCCACTGAGGAAGAACACCAGAAAATAATATATATCACTTAACACCAGCTGATCTGGCAAGAAACACAAGCACTGGAGAACTAGAGTATGCAAGATAAAAAGCAAGCACTACTATGAGGCAATGGAGACAGCAACAAAGTACCACTGGTCTACAGCTACTGCACACTCAGGAGAGTGCATAACACATGTCACCTGTGCTCCCTCTGTTGTGAAGGGAAACAAACTTCAACTTAGCCCAGCCTTAACTAAAGGGATAGTTGGACATTCAGAAAATAATTCTTCTGGCACAAAGTTGGAAAATAGTTTACCTCTAATATCTATGAAACCCCAGAGACGCAAGTCGGCTCTAAACTTATTTCTGTTCTTTGTTTACAACAGGATTTATACAATTTTTGCCACGGTCATTTTACGAAAAAAGAATTGTCGGTTTGGGCAGATTCATTTGTTAGGATCATTTTTTCTTTGTGTTTGTTGTTGTAATGTTCATGTCAGCCACAAGAGGCTGAACCAGTTCATGAAACAGGAAGGTTTTAAATCCTATTTGGAAAATTAGGTTTAAATGTCACAACTCTGAATATCAAAACTTTTATTTTCTCACTTGTCTCCCAGGGCTTCAGTACGTATCTTCCAGTAAAATATTATTTATGCTAAGCTAACAGCTTAGTCTGTTAACATATGTCTGTTAGCTTAGCCTCCAGGAAATGAGTAGACTAACCAGCCGCTGAAGTAGCTTCATATTCAACACAGAAATAAAAGTGATATTGATCGTCACGGGAACTGCTCCTCTGAAGTCAATAAGATCATTCCCAAGATGTAAAACTATTCATATAAAGACTCCAGTATGTCTCTTTTTGTTACAGGACATGAACATTGGCAATAATGTTAAAATTATTGTTGATAAATAGTGAAAAGTTAAACCTATCCAGGACATACTTTCCAGTCCGGTATACAAATCTAACTCTGTGGAAGTGTATTCTGCTTTTACCTTTCTGCAGGATTTAGTTGTTCAGCAGAGGCCTTCATAAAGATGGACCCTCTATGTTGGAGAGGGCTGAAACCTGCTGCATCTGAATTAAATCCTCATCTGAGAGCAGGAAGCCCCCGCAGCCTCCACCCAGCCCAGCAGCCACCCACACACACAAAGTCACACCATGGCCGGGGTCGTGCACACACACACACACACACACACGCTCAAACGCAGTGGGTAGAGTGGGGCGACAATCCAAAAATAATATTGACTTGGGCTGAAACTAACAAATATTTCATTAGCAATAATAACGCTGTTTACTTTTGTGATCAATTCATTTAGTCTATAACATTTAATAAATGGTGTTAAAAATAAAGCTTAAATTCACATGTAAACTGGAACCAGAGAACCCATTGCGTCTAAAATACTAAAACCATTGTCGATTATTTTCTAACATTTAATGATTAAATGAGCTTGAATAGAAACAATACTGCCATGTGATACTTGATGTCATGTGGGATTTAATTATCATATAAGTAAGCCGAAAAGTTGGTCAAGCCTTTTCACATTGAAATGATCTGACATTTATTATTTACATTTTCTGTATTGTTAAAATAGAGAACAAATCAAATTCAGATCCATATCACCCAGCCTGAAAATAAAGGAACTACGATCCCCGCCCACAAGCTCAACTATGATATACCGCGTCATACATCACCGCAGCGCACACCACACACACACCAAGGCAGAACAAAAGCTACCAACACATCACACTTACAAACTGTACACACCACATGGCGGCCATTAATCTAATTGTCATCGGGTAAGATAAATAACATTTAAAAAAGTAAATTATTATTATTTTAAATAAAGAACATACGGATTGGTGTTTTTTCAGACTCTTTTGCTCGCCCATAAATATTTTACAAACACTGTATGCCACTTTAGCAAAGCAAAATTAAGTTGTATTTTAAATACAAAATGACCTTTCTTAAAAAGGTCCCATGTCATGGCCATTTCCACTGATCATAATTCCATTGTTGAGTTCTACTCGAATAGATTTATATTGTGCAATTTTCAAACTCACATTGGTTTCTCAAACAGCATCTCTGTAAACTACGTGTATTCACTGAATTTCACTCTCTGCTTTTAACGGCTCGTTGGAGCTCCAATAGCCCAGCCCCCACCCTCTCTGTGAGCACAGTGTGCTCTGATTGGTCGGGACGTTGTGAATCGCGCTGAGCTCCTTGGAGGTGTGGTTTCCTTGTTTAGCGATACACATCGAAACATAGCCAAACTCATCCTGAACACACACAAAGTCACAGCCGAAGTAAAAACAATAAGTGTGGCTTGATATTGAGTAAGAAAAAGGTTGATAAATGCTGTGAGAATGGGTCTGCAGAGAGAATTTCGCCGCGATCCCAACTGTCTGTTATCAGCCTGCAGCCAGAGGAGAAATCAGCAGAGCTGCCTGCACTGAGTGAGTGAGTGAGTGTGTGTGTGTGTGTGAGGAAGTCCGTGGATTGGTCAATTTGGACCAATCAGCGAGGGCTTAACGTAACGGCTCCACGGATTGGTCCATTTGGTTCCGGGTAACGTATGACCATATCGCGTCATTGCTCTGGGCGCGGCTACTGGCCATTCCTACGTCACAGTACCCAGGAAGTAAACAATGGACAATGACGTATCTTCAACGAGGCGTTTGGGGAGGTATTTTCTGTGTTAGAGTTTTACTCACTACAGGGTGTACTTTGAGGGTTTTGCACACCGTTTACATGCATAAAAACCTTCATAACCCACAAGGGGACGGGTAATAACCGGAAAAGCATGACATGGGAGCTTTAAGCTGTCTGACATTGCTTGTTATTTTGGAGATCTTAGAAATTATTTAAAAAAAAATTGAGATTACAATGTCAGGAAATGTAAAATCAAAGCATAATTTATCCCAGTCGACCGATGCACTTTTTAGAAAACACCTCAGGCATTCAATGTGCTAGTGGCACTGTGCACTGCCAGGCCCATTAAGTGTCATGCTATTAATAGTTTAACAACCCCCAGAGATTAAAAAGACAAAGGTTAGTGCTGGGTGCAATGTTACAGTATACAGCTCCATGAACGCCCAAACACAAGCTCTGCATTCTATGCCATCATTGGCTGAAAAAACTACCGATTCCCCCAAAAATCTGCAAACACACAACACACCTCGGCTGTAAACAAACATACAAACTCTGCAGTGCCCCCCCCCCCCTTCTTATAGTAAACACCAAGCTCTCTCTGATGTATTACCAAGGACATATTGCCAAGGACCGAGGCATGTCTTTGGTTATCCACAGAGGTAGAGAACAGGTGAGCCATGCAACTTAGCAGCAGACTGATTAGCAGAGGGTGAACACATGCAAGAGGAAGAGGAAGAAGGGCAGCCAAAAACAAGTTTGTGAACTCCTATAGAGGGGAAGGACAAACACAGACAGAAGATACAAGACAGGAAAAAACAGGATGAAATGACACGGTGGTGATTGGTACAACAGAATCTATTTAAACATCAAAGGAACACATTTAGAGTTTAAACAATGAGTCTGTTACATTTTGAAGTCTAAACCCACAGGAAACAAGTACAGCTGTTTATATTTTAAGTATATGTCGGATTGATATTGTGCTTTTTAAAATAAAATGTCTCCTGTTGGAGTAGACTTCAGTGTTAATGATGGAAATATAGACAAAGGGAGACTGAATACATACTAGCTAACGAATCAAGCACTTAATGGTTAATGATAAGGGTTGGTGCCAAAGAGAAATGAATACACAGGAAGAACTGTATGTGATTGAAAATGAATCACATATACTCATGCAGACATCAATGAGGTTTTTAGTTTGAATGAAGCACAAAGTGAATGGCTGGTTTTTCTTCATCCTTTGTGCAAAAATATGCTTGTTGGTCAAGATTCACAGTTTGCATATCCACTGCAGGAGGAAGTAGTATAACGATTAAAAAAATGTGACTTCATATATCAGTTTCTAACCCTTCAATGTTAAGAGTTGATATTTTGTAGGAATGATTGGCTGAACAACATAGATATATGATGTATTGCAGTTGTTTGTAGTATTATATATACACTCAGAACTATCCAGAGATAGGAAAACATTGAGATGGTTTATTCCTCTGAATGAAATAAAAATGATTTTATCTGTAAATATATTAGTGTCATGTATGTGGGTTAGTAAGAGGGGTTGAGCATGCACTGCACTTCCTGCATTTTCCACACGGATTCCAACACACGTCACCTCCCTGGCTAGCAGCCCGTGTGTTAGCCGGCACAGCGCGGTCACACTTCGCTTTGTCAAACTGTACAGAGGGGGGGGGGCGCTGGCTGGAGCTGCAGCAGAGACCAAAACATGACCATCGGGTTTTAAGAATATGACCAAGAAGTAAATAAAAAAACGTAGCTCACTTTTGATTTGTCTGAAAAGCATCTAATATACAACTCCTGTAGGAAGAGGAGTCCTACTTGATTTAGAAGGTTGAACATACATATCAAACTTTAATTGATATTAAATTAATGAATCAATACATTGATTAAAAACTTTGTTCACATTTATTTTGCTCATCAGTTTGTAAAAAGAGCAGACTAATGCAAACGAGCGGCAGCTTTTTGGCAACCCAGCGTGAAGCAATACGAGTATTTCCCAAAAAGAAATCACCACAGTATCAAATTAATCACAAAAGGAAAGGAAGAGTACACATTTATCTAAACCACATGTTTTTGGTATCAGTGACATCACATTCAATCCCATTTAATATTCCCTTGTCCCTGAAGTGGATATGCAGTGTAAACCTGACCGCAGAGGATCTGTCCCCATCACCATTGTTAGAGAGCTTGGGTGGAAAAGGAGCCTCCCTGTGATGGAGCCGGGGGGTTAGACTCGAGGGTGGGGCACACAGAGAGGAGGAATGAGGCTATGCTAGAACACAAAAGCTTATCTATGTATGAACCTGTTGAACACGACCCTGCAGAGGTGGGCCTTTATACTGCGCAGCAGCTCCAACTTGAGGAGGTTCTGACACAGGCAATAGGAGCACCTGTTGCAGGCACACATGCAGCGCAGACGGGCGTGGCTGTGGAGAGACACACAAAGATGCGTGTATTCACCACCACAGAAAGACAACACGTACCAGACAACATACACAGAGGAGGGGGAGGCCAAGGTAGATGACCACCAGTATTTAACCACTTAACTAGATTAAAGAACCAGATTTAAGAGAATACTTACTTCTGGGCTGCAGCCTGCACTGCTGCCATTTAACTTCTAGTGCTCAACTCATAGACAGTAGACAGACGTATTGACAGGAAAACATTTATAATGAACTTGCCATGTCTAAACTTAAAAGAGAATAAACTCAAGAGACACAAGGAGAGGAAATCCACAAAAAAAGGAAGGGAACATGGTCCCATCACTTCATAAACAGTTGGTAGGATGAATATTATGATTCTAGTTAGAAGTGGTAATTATAAATGCTTTGTTTTATTGTTTTATATATATATATATATATATATAAGTGGCAAACCATTGAATCATTGCATAATACAATGAAATGTAATATATACTATTTAGTAAGCACCTTAGCCTGGTCTGGGGTGACATTTTAAGTAGTTTCTGAACCATCTGTTCACTGTCTGACCCAGAATTTACCCTCCATCATTAGATCGCATTGCTACTCAAACTCATGGCCTAGAACAGGGGTTTTCGTGCTTTCATTCAAATGTAGACAATAGGATTAATGGCTTGATCAAATGAGATTAAGTAGCCAGGTCTCATTATGTTCCGATTATCTCCTCTGAAATCTTTTCTGATCAGGAAGCTTTACAGTTTAGATACTGGTTCTGTAAAGTCAAAGGATTGACCTCAAAGAGTTTCAGGCAGGGACTTACAGGCCTTCACACACACATGCAGCCATCTCACAAGGCAGCATGAGAGGCCCAGAATATGCATATCATTTGTTTAGCAACTTTACACTTAACATCAAATACATGTCAACTTTCAATAATATTCCCATGATGTAACCTTTGAATATCTCAGGCACTTTCTGATCCAAACAAGCAGGAGAGAGGTCGAAGTGGACAGGCACACAGAAGAAAAGTAATAGCCATGGTGGATAAGGCTTAAATAGTTAAGTGAGATCACAAAGGGTTTAATATACTCACGGATACATGGCCATGGTGGTGAGCCTGGTGTAGATGTCTTTGCTGGGGGCCTCGATGGTGCTGCATGTGAACGGCTGGGGGGGGTGGAGCTTGTGCTTGCGGCAGAACTCGTGCGGTGAGAGACTGTAGTGCTGCCGTACTTCGTGCAGGTCAGACTTGGCAGCGAGCATCACGCAGGGCGTCTTGCTATCTATGAAGTATTGCTGCCAAACAGAATAGTTCAATGTTACTCGCTGGACCGTGTGCAGCCGGCCTTACGAGCCTCAGTGCATCATTTCATCTTCTAGAACATACCTTGTACACTTTGGCGCAGTATTCAAAAGAGCCTGGGTTGTTGACGTCATACACCAGGCAGACTACATCACAAGCAAGGTCCGCCTCTGACAGGAAGTCAAAGTCTGGCATCACCTCATGGAGCTAGTAGAGCAGACAGAGAGAGACTGAGTGTGCAGGTAGAGGTATTAACGTGCTAACACTAACGCACAGTCAGGTGCGATACAGATTATATCACAGTAATCCAAACAGCAGATGATGAGTCGGTAGTTCTTACCAGCAGGTATTTTTCCTGACCATAAACGTAGGTCGTGCTGATGGCGTAGAAGGATTTGTGGTCTTCTCTAATCCGCCTCTGTGTCTGTGGTGGGCAACAAACACATTAATAGCAGGAACCCATCAACACTGTTTATAAGAGGGTTCCCTGCGATCTGGCCCGTTTGCTCCAACTCAGTGATTTGAAAACTTAAAATGTACCATAATACTATTTTAGCATTCTCTTCATTTCTTATAATAAATCAATTCTACCCGTTTTGGAATGTTCTATGAATTATGTAATATGAGTAAATAATACTGTAACATTGGCTCACATTTCACTTTACTGACACTTTACCTCAGCCACAACGCAGACTCTATGCATTACATTAATGCACAACAATATTTTTTATTACTGACCATTTTTATTCCTTCTTATTCCATTGCAATATAAATACTGTTATATTTGATTATATTTTTAAATATGTTTCTGGTTCTCAACCTGTGTTTTTAATTCTTGTTTTACTTTTATGTATCCACCACGACACCAAGTCGAATTCCTCGTACGTGTAAACCTACCTGGTAATAAACCTGTTTCTGATTAACAAGTCGTCTTCTTTCATCTTCTACCAGCTTGATCAAGTTTCATATATTGCACATTGTTTGTTTTACCGAGGATTATAGGATTATATATATATATATATATATATATTTGATTATACACAGTGTGCTTCCAGCAAGACACACTGGGAAAAAGAGAGTTTGAAATCATGTGAAGCTGTGATTTCCCCTCACCTGCAGGTTCTTGCCCAGGAAAGCTTGCAGGAAGCCGCTCTTCCCGCTGCCTCGGGCGCCCAAGACGTTGCACCGGAAGACGCTGCGCTGAGTCTGTTTCTTCTGCAGATCGATGCGCTTGTTACGTGTTACTGAAAGAACAGGAAATGCACATTTTTCACAAGTGAGAACATGCATGATCAGTGGCAACATACATTAAAAGTAATGCATTTATTTTGTAGGCATAAAACGCAAAAATATCTGTTACCTGTGATGGCAGCAGCTTGAGACTCCTGTTCATAGATGATAGAGTAGCCAAGGTACCCTAAGTACTCCAAACTACGCTGTACATCGAGATATGTTGTCAACCTAACACAGAAACACAAAGAGCATGATGGGTCTGAAGGCATGAGAGATTTATACATGCATTGTGTTGTACTTTTATCGGTGTGTTCTACATAATTAAGTATATCATGCCATACTGTGAATGCTATCGGGTTTATAACACTAAAATAGGCACGTGTGTGTGTGTGTGTGTGTGTGTATTAATAGCTATGTTCCACACTCACGTCCATTGGGAGAGGTATCCCTGGTATGTGATCCATCCCTGTTCGTTAGTGCCCACCGTGTGGTTGACATCCGGGCCCCAGGGCATGTAGGGAAACACTTTGAACAAGTCCTTCACCTCCTCTGGTGACAGCGCACAATCTCTGTCCTGGGTCGTACCAAGCGCACATAGTTACAGTCACACATTTGAACATAACTAAACAGAATAAGCGGTATCATGCATTTTAAATAACAGTATGTAGATTCATTGCTAATCACTCACTTTGTCATGTTTGTCGAAGACACTCTGGAGGAAGAGGTAAGCGTTGTGATTGAGCTCTGTGGTGCAGTCCGGGGGGATCTTTACCCTGCGATACAGGGACACACAGAAACAACCACTTTCAAAAAGGGACAAAGGAAGAAAGAATCTCACTAAATCACTTCAAATACCAGGCACTCATTTAAACAGAGGAACACAACATCCATAAGATGATGACATAAAAACACTTTTATGTATCATTTTGTAAAGTTATAAATGAAACAGGGCTGCAATAATGTGACTGATGAATCTGGATCCGTTAGGCATGAAACATTTTTGTAAAAATATATTTTTTTGCAGCATCTTTCGAGCTGCAACCATTATTATTATTCTGTAACTATTTTGATTTGTATTAACTTGCAAGTCGAATTTCAAGCAACAATTACCAATATTCTTTGGTTCAAAATGTTTGATTATTTTCTTTGATGTTGTAAAACAAAGACTACCAAGCTACCAATAACCCTTGTGTCTTTAAATGTGCCCTTACATGGGGAACAGGTATTCCTGTGTGAGCTCCAGGTCGTCGTCATATCCAAACCTCCTCAGCACCGTCCAGGTGGTCTCGTGTCGGCCTCGCTGGATGAAGAGGGTGTGGAGGAAGAGGAAGCCTGATATAGAAGACACAAAAAGTAATAAGCAAACGTCTACAAATATAATCAGAAAAGGAGAAGGGGTATGAAGGAGAATAGGTAATACATTGGACGATGGAGGAAACAAAAACCATAGAGGTGTTTCTGACCTTTGAGTGTAAGTCCGTCGTCGTTGACTCCATCCGTCATGTTTCTCCTGACCACATTCTTCACATCCTCTAAAGCCTGAGGCGCCAGCGGTGTATTGAAACACGTTCTCTGAACAAACAAGCCATGCATAGTGTGCCGTGAGAAAGCTGATGGTGTTTTTATGTTTGGTTCATGTTTAAATCTGTCACATTTTGTATTTATTCAAGAACAATTGGTCGACAGTGACACTATTAAAGTGGAGACCCTTACCTGGAAGAAGTTGAGCTCATTGTCATTGAGGATGCCGTCGTTGTCCAGGTCAGACACTTTAAAGATTCTAGTTAAAGACTTGATGCAGGAAGGCTTCAACTGTAATAAAGAAGAAATATAATTATGAAGGTGGTTATATGTACTCATACAGAAATGCTTAATTCAACAGTAAGCATAGTGGCAGCTAACGCTCGGGAATTAATGTTGAGCACATTGAGTGTGGACCATGTTGAGCTACTATTGGACTGAAAGACAGTCTCAACCTATTTGCATGTTTGTCCGTAGCTGGATGTTAAACTCAGAAAGTCTTTAAGGCTCTCACCTCCTTCTCCTCCGGGCAGTACAGGGGTCCCGTCGGGTGGAGCACAGCCTTCTGGGCGTAGTAGAACAGCTCGGAAATGTTCTTCAGGTTTTTAGCTGAGCACTGAGGGGAAAGAGGGCAGATGTGTGGGAATGGAGGACAATTATCAGGCAATGCATCTCCATAGAATTTAAAAGTTCACTTAGAAAAAAAAGTCTATTAGTATAACCTCCACAACAATCAAAGTAAATTGAGTTAGTTGAATACACACTTCAACGATGTCAATAGAGGCTTCGAGGTCAGAAATAAGAGTTAGTCTAAATGTATGTTGGAAAGTAACTAAGTACATTTACTCAAGTCGAGTTATTTTTCTTTGCTACTTTATATTTCTACTCCACTATATTTCAGATAAGAATATTTGATATACTAACATTACTTCATTTATTTGGCAGGTGTAGTCAACATATAAATATTGAGAGCATATCAAATACAAAATTATTTTTAAAAATCTGTAAAATGGTATATACCAGAAATAAGTGCAGCTTACACGCATTCAAGAAAATAATCTAATAGGGGAATAAATCATAACACTGACAAACAAATGTGGGCTTAAGAATGAGTACAGACATTTTTTTCCATTGGTTGTGTAGTTCAACTTAAGAAACATTTTGAAGGCAAGGCAAGTTTATTTATATAGCACTTTTCAACACAAGGCAATTAAAAGAGCTTGAAGGCAGAACTTTCCACTTGTAACTGCAGTACTGCAATTTTACCTAAATAAAACATTATAAAATTGTTGACACTGACAAAGAAACACAGAGATATAAATAACTTGGAGAAGCAGGAGTTACAGCCAATCGGGGGCCTGGCTGAACACTGAGCCAGCAGTAAAACATTAGTGCGTGTGTTTCCCCAGGTGAGTGTCCCCTAACTGAATTACTGTGCATGTGCCTTCTCTCACGTCCTCCTCCTCTCCCTCTGTAACCTTGTTACTGATCCAGCTGAGACGGGCATGACTGAGCTGCCTCGTGCGATGGAGGGAAATCTGAATTAAAGGGTAACGCAGACAGAGGCCAGCTTCCTCTCAACACACTCACAGTCCATCAGTCAGCAGACGATGGCCTTAGAGAGCGGGGTTCAGAGAAATAAATCTATCAACCACTCAGTCAGAGTGTAAGTGGAGTCAGGAGCTGGAGCGCAGCGATCTGTCCTGCACAGAGCCAGCTTCTCTGACAGTCACTGCTTATATTGGATTTCATTGGATGTCAATTAATTGCTCTTAAGTGCTTCATCAAAGTACTTTCTTTGATATTTAACTGAGTTGGACATCCACACAGCTCTGCCTCAATGGACCCAAAAGGTTTTTATCTGTGTGTATTGATGTCTTACCTCTACACATGTCTCGATGTCCTGGTATTGATTCATGATTGGCAGGATGGTCTCCATGCTGCTGTGTTCCACCAGGTCCGACTTGTTCCCCACTAGGATCAGTGGTACTCTGCAGAGAAAGTATTTATAACTACATTATAGAGCCAGCACCATAGGTCGATTAAACAATTAGTTAATTGACAGAATAAATTATAGGCAGCTTTTCTAATGCCAAGAATTGTCTGGTTCGCCTCTCCAGAGTGAGGATTTGCTGATTTCCCCTTTTTTATATGAATGACAATGGTTTTTGGGGGATTTTGAACTGTTGGTTGGACAAAATGTACTTATGGAATTGTATAGAAAAATCATTAATCAATTGAGAAAATGGTTAATAATTCATATATAAAATAGTCATTAGCAGCCCTGCTAGAATATGTTGTCATAATACCGCATATTAGCTTTAATGACCTTGAAATCATCTATAAAAACACATCAAATTAATCTGTATTCATTCATTTAATTCACAATAATTAGCATTGGCAAAACAGAACTAATGATTCTATATTTTAAAGTGTGGCATGCAGTTAAATCAGTATTAGCTCAACAATGATAAGCCCTCTTTTGGACAATAATCTCAAAATCCTTAGCTGTTTTCAAGTCTGCAATGAAGTGAACCACAAGGAAGACAAACACACATCTATTAAAATGGCTGAACACACACCTGCTATCCTTGTCTGTTCTGTCATTTATGAGAGGGATCCAGTGGCTTGTCACCTAGAGGAGTAAAGCACAACATCAAACACTGCAGCTTCCCAAACACATATTTATTTTCTCAGACTAAGATGATTAGAAAAAGCTTGTCTTGTTTAAAATTCCAGAAATACTTCAGTTATGTATTTGATTAACTCTACAGAGTACAGAAAGACGCCATGCTCACCTTTTCGATGGACTTCTTGTTGTTGACTGCGTAAACTATGCAGATAACATTGGCCTGTAAAGACAAATATCAATAATGTGTTCAGGCATTACTAAACCAGATGAAAGTGAGAATTAGGTCAAACATACCTTTGATATTTCTTGGAACAGCTGCTCTTCTGTCTGTTCTGCCTCTATACGGTGTCAAAAAGGACACATCAGTACAGTAAATAATATGTAATCAAGCTGTGCTGTTACCAAATTAATCTATTACTCAGATTATATTCGGTAGGGATTATTAAAAATATCAGACATGCAGCCCATGTGTGTGGTCGGTGGGAGATGTACCTGAATAGTCCACAATGTGTGTGGGCACCCTCTCTGGGGTGACATCAGCTGGGATGGTGATCTCCTCAGCTCGAAGAGGAACCTGGGAGATAGAAAAAGACGATTAATTATTCTGACAACAAACACACATCTAAAAATATAACATATGTTTTTCTCCTTTTTACCCTCATGGTTCCGATATCACTAAATAACATTCAGTCAAATGTACAGTAGTAACCGCCCAGCCCATATTCATTTGATCAGGATGCAGCATAAATGATTTCAACGGTATCCATCCCCTGATTTCCTGTTGTTACAAACCTCATCAGGAAACTCCTCACTGACCAGAGACATGATCAGCGATGTCTTCCCCACCTTGGCTGTACGGACGAAGGACAAAGAAATGTCGTTACAATCTGGAATTACATACGTCTTTGACTGACAATGGGTCATTAACATGTGACCTCTCCTTCATTTGTATTGAGTGCTCTGGGTAATGTGTAACAGAGCGCAGACCAGAGCAGCTGAAGCAGGGTCAGAGCTGAAGCCGAGCGCAACGGTTCCCAAAGAGCATTCACTGAATTCCAGCTCAGAGCAAGGAAACAACATGGTGGAGAAATACAGTCTGAGAGTAAGCCTATGGTAGAAAGAGTAGACTAAGAGTTGCACGTGTATTCGAAGTAACTCATTTGAATTGAATTTTTTAAGTGAATTCTCCACATTTACTCTTAATTTTCATCATCACTTCACAACATTCTCTTTTAAATGACCTAGAATAAGCTTCTTTCTACACCAGAACGAATGCTAGTGAAAAAAAGAGCAATCAAAACAACAACAAATCATCCAACTCTTTTACAATGTAATCACTATATAGATATATTAAAACATACATATTCTAACCGACATAATAACATTCATAAGTTGCCATGTCTTGTATTGAATGATTGGATGTAAACTATTATTTGATTATCCAATTAGTCTATCACTCTAATTATCTTGATGCATGGTTTTTTCAGTTTTCTATATTGTTTTTGGAAATGTAATGTTTTGGAGTTATATTTTTGGACTGCTGGTTAGACAATAAACATCAGTTTGAAACGTCTTGGTGCCTGGGAACTGAAAGGGTATTTTTATGATTTGATAACACAATAGAGAGCAAACAATGAATTGAACAAATGGTCGTCAGATTGATCAATTAGGAAACGGATCCCTTTAAGCCCCAGGTTGCAGCCCCTCTGGTCCCTCAGCGTCTTCACAGATCTGTGACCCCACAGACTCTGATGAACTTTACAACTCTGGCGAAGGCACATTATTTAGCGTTCCTTTTTTCAGGAACAGTCAGTACCAACTCGCCTTATGTGACAAAGTAGGGCATCAGGCATAGCCTTAACTGAAATAGAAATAATACTGACAACACACGCTTTCAAGAGAACAAACCGTTTCAACGATGAGTGTATTGCCTTTATGGTTTTACTCTGCCCTCACACCGAGGTCCTGGGGAAAGTTAAGATCTTGTAATAACAAAAACCCAATATTGTGCATCCAGTACAATTTGGATGTTTGGACTAGTGGATATAAAAAATCATGATATGTTTAAAACATTACTTTAGGCTTCAGGAAATACAAATTGTGAAAACACTATGATTCTTAGTACATTTCTGACATTTTAAAGACTGAAAAAGGGATTACATTTTAGCCCTGGTTCCAGTGTTACTTTAATACTGCAGAAATGATCTTATTCTGATATCATATCTTATTCTCACTTGCCTTTCACTATATGTATGTTCTTGTTTATACAATCTAAATCAATTACACAGCAGGCTAGAAATAAATACCGCCTTCATACAACTTATCATATTAAGTGCCTTTGTAAAGCATTTACACCTGGGATCATTGTTATTTCCCACAGCCTGAATATGAGATAATGTCTGCTCATGAGAAGTAGCTTATTGAGATATGGCAGCACATGGAAACACTCGTGATAAGGTATGATGCACTGTGAGATACTAAACTGGAAACAGCAGACAGAAACCAAAGCTCAGGATATTTATTCTTATCAAAGTCTTTGGAAAGGTTACAGTCACTAAATGGGTGATTTGAAGGCAGAACAGCCACTCACTGCACATACACATACACATGTTTTAGTGTATTGTACACAGTGTGTTTTCATGTATTTAGTACACTATGTTTAATATGTTCAGTAGATTGGCATAGAGTATTCTCATTTATTCTGTATATTTTATAATGTTTAGATACTCCTCTGAATATAGGTATGTTTGACTAATAATGTGTATATACTGCTTTTACATTTTTAATGTCTATCCTTAAGATTTTTTTCTGAATTCGTGAAGATTTGCTGTCAAAATGCTGCTGTGACAAAATAATAACCCAACTTGGGATACATAAAGTATCTATCTAACCAGGGCTAAAACAAATTCTAATTTAGATTTTAAATTCTCTTATTTTCTAAATCCCCCTTTCAGTCTTTAAAATGTCAGAGATGCATTACAACATCATAGTGTTTTCACCATGTGTATTTCCTAAATATCTATCTATTCACTGGTGCATCTGCTAGCTGTAGCCTCTAGCTACCTCACTAGCATGTTAGCTAATAAAGCGTTCACCAGCTTCTGGATTAAAGACTACTTACGTTCCCCCACAAGCAGTATCCTCACGTCCTTCCTCATGTTTTCTCTTGCTTTCCTCAACAGAAAGGACAGTGTTTATTGTCTCATGAAGTCCTCTGGATAGCGTCCTCCTCCAGCAGCAGGCCCACGCACTGAAGTCCTGTCAAACTCTCCTTTGTAGGACAAAACGGACGGACAGTTTTTGGAGGTCCTCCGTGTTTTCTACGCGCTTCTTATTAACGAACGACTGTTCAGCTCGGGAGTAAATGTCATTCAGAGACCAGTGGGTGCCACATGTCTCTGTAATTTCACGTTAATCACAC
Organism: Harpagifer antarcticus; assembly: GCA_902827135.1. Taxonomy (NCBI): domain Eukaryota; kingdom Metazoa; phylum Chordata; class Actinopteri; order Perciformes; family Harpagiferidae; genus Harpagifer; species Harpagifer antarcticus. The sequence continues at coordinate 1,138,038 of CADEHL010000585.1, read as the reverse complement.
TCTTTTCGGCGCTTGTATAGCATTTCGCAGTGGATGTTACATGGGTATGTCCGACCTCCAACACCGGGCAACTACAGCAAGCCGGGCAGGACAAACTTCAGCTGTATGAAAATCGCGTTATGCTGCTCTCTTGTGCCAAATAGAGGAGCTGCATCTGTTCGTGATTTCTTACAGTGGTGCATAGGCAAAGATATCTCAATCAAAAATCCCATACCTTACACTCCTGTTATTGAGTTTCAGGTAATAGCAAAACCTTTAATAGCAACACCATTTTTGACGCTCATAAACATGTATAACTGGCTCTGAAGATAAATTAAATATTATAGCAACTCAAAGATATTGTTAAAGACTTGTAACTTTCAGAGCATTGAAACTACATTTGTAATACATGTTGTCGTATCCACAGAATACAAGGCTACCAAGCAAAACAACAGAAATTAAGATATACATGTAAGTGAAAATAAATGTAGGAATACATTAAGATATATAATAATGTGTGTTCTGTTTTATTCTCAACTTTTATTTTTTTATTTACACATTGATTTATTGATTTCCTTATTTATATATTTTTTGTTGTATTTATTACCACATTTATTTATTTCAGTTTTTTTTCACATTTATTTATTCTTGTATTTTTGTATTCCTGTATTTATTCATGTGTTTACGCATTTATTTATTTTTTACATGTGATGTTCTGTCTTCCATAAGTCTACAGAAGACTCAACATGGATATTCTCATCAGGGAGATTAGTTGAGGGAATCCTTTTTTTATATATATTAATGTTAGTATAATGAGTAATTTGCTAATTTTATAAACACACTTGTCTTCTTGCATGTCTGGTTAAAATAGATTAAATATTTTTGTTATTGTCTTGTTTTTCTCCGTTTGTTGCATATTAATGGACATGTGTGTTGTGTTTATGGATGCATCTAATCTAATTTAACTCTGAACATTTACTAAACATCAGAATAAATAGCAAATGTAAACAGATTCACTGAGCAGCTAACATTTATGTCAATAATAATATTTCAATCATCATTGCACTAAAGTTCAAGACAAAGTATCGTAACATTATCATGATTTAATAAGTTCCATTTGCAATATTATTATATAATATATTATTATATAATATTATATAATATATTATAATAATATAAAAAAAAGTGTTGCTCAACTCATGGATGTAATCAGGGAATTAGGTAATTGAATATGTTTAATATGTAATGTTATATTACAGTATATGCTTATTTGTAAGAAAATAAGAAACATAAAAAGATCACATGGTAAAAATAGCATGATACAATACATATGTGTTTATCTCATGTCCACGGTTTTTGATCATAAGTAATAATAATAACAATACATTTGATTTATATAGTACACTTTAAAGACAAACGTTATCTCAAGGTCCTTCACAAAGCTATAAGGAAAAATAAGTAAAAAGATATCTAAAGGAGCATATTGGATCAAATATGGCAATATAAAAAATAATAATAATACATGGGACTTTTCTGGAAACTCAAAGATGCTTTGACAGAGAATAAAAAAATACAACAACAACAACAAAAATACAAAAATACATAAACAAAACAGAAAATAGGGGGGGGGGGTCAGTGGTTGAATGCAGTGTTGAACAGGTGGGTTTTGAGTGATGTTTTGAATGCGGTGAGGGAGGAAGAATCTCTGATGAATTGGGGTAGTGAGTTCCAGAGGGTGGGTGCAGCAACGGAGAAGGCTCTGCCGCCCCAGAACTTGAGGTTGGTCCGGGTGGGGAGGGACAGGAGGTTGGCAGTAGCAGAGCGGAGGGAGCGAGTGGGAGTGTGTCTGTGGAGGAGGTCAGTCAGGTAGGATGGGGCCAGGTTATGGAGGGCTTTGTACGTCATGAGGAGAATTTTGTACTGAATTCTCTGGGGGATGGGGAGCCAGTGGAGCTTGATGAGGACAGGGGTGATGTGTTCACGGATTCGGGTGTGGGTGAGTAGGCGGGCGGCGGAGTTCTGGATGTATTGTAGTTTGTTGAGGATTTTTGCAGGTGAACCATAGAGGAGGCTGTTGCAATAGTCCAGACGGGAGGTGATGAAGGCGTGGATGAGGGTTTCGGCAGCAGTGGGGGAGAGGGATGGACGTAGACGGGCGATGTTTTTGAGGTGGAAGAAGGCTGTCTTTGTTATCTGTTTGATGTATTTGTTGTAGGAGAGGGTTTGGTCAAATATGATGGTTCCGGATGTGAGGGGAGTTTGAAACTGGGAAGCCGTCTATGTTGAGGGTGAAGTTATGGATAGATGTGGTGAGCTTTTTTGGTCTAATGATTATTATCTCAGATTTATCGCAGTTGAGTTTCAGGAAGTTGAGTTGGAGCCAGGATTTTATTTCAGTGATGCAGTTTGTCAGGATGGAGTGGGTAGCAGTGGAGATAGACTTGGTGGAGATGAGAAGCTGGATGTTGTCGGCAAAGCAGTGGAATTTAAGTCCATGACAGCGGATTAAGCTTGACCAAGGGGAAGCAGGTAGAGGATGAAGAGGAGGGGGCCGAGAACTGAACCTTGGGGGACACCTTGGGGGAGAGGAGAAAATAAAAGGTTAAGAGCATAAAAGGTTTAAAAATAAATGAATAAATAAAGTAAGGGACAGTCAGTAAAATGTGGTGTGGAACAGGTGGGTCTTGAGGCATTTCCTAAAAACTGACAGTGATGCCGAGGTCCGTATGTTCTCTGGAAGCTGATTCCACAGACGTGGACCCAGGGAGGAGAAAGCACGGTTTCCCATGGTGACCAGTTTTTTACGCGGAACAGCCAGGAGATTGGAGCTGTCTGACCTGAGTGTGCGTGAGGTATGGGAATGTTTTCTGGTTAGCAGTTCCTGTAGGTAGGTGGGGCCAGTGTGGTTGATGGCGTTGAAGACCATTATGAGGACTTTGTAGTTAATCCGGTGTGTTACAGGGAGCCAGTGGAGTGAATGAAGGATGGGGGTGATATGCTCTGATTTGCGTGTTTTTGTGAGTATCCGGGCGGCACAGTTTTGTACATATTGTAGCCTCTGAGTGGTTTTTGCTGGAATGCCTGCGAGCAGAGAATTGCAGTAATCAATGTGGGAGGTGATGAAGGCATGGACCAGTTTTTCTGCATCCGGTTTGGTGAGGGAGTGTCGCATTTTTTGAGATGTTTCTCAGGTGATAGTATGAGGCTTGGCAGACCGTCTTTATGTGTGCTTGGAATGAAAGGGATGAGTCCAGTTTCACACCAAGGCTCGTTAGTGGGGGAGAGGGGAATGGAGTGGCCATTGATGCTGATATGAGGGATATCAGTTTTTTGTGTTTGATGTGGTGTTCCAATCAGAATGGCCTCTGATTTGCTGCTATTCAGTTGGAGGGAGTTGTTGCTCATCCAGTGGTGTATATGTTCCAGGCATCTTGAGACATTTGAAAGTGCCAAATGTTTATCCGGGGCAGTTTGGAAATAAATCTGTGTGTCATCAGCATATGTGTGGAAGCTGATGTTATGGCTCCTCAGTATTTGTCCCAAGGGCAACATGTAAATTAAAAAGAGCAGTGGCCAAAGACTGACCCTTGGGGTACACCAGAGGTGACACAGTGTATGTCGAAGGTGCTTTTTCCATGTCTTCCTGTGAGGTACGAGTGGAAAAAGTCCAGAGCCTTACCAGCGATTCCCACCTCCTGGAGTCGCCGACACATGATGCGATGGTCAACAGTGTCAAATGCTGCACTTAAGTCCAGCAAGATGAGTAGGCTTGGGGAACCAGAGTCAGCCGCCATCAGCAGGTCATTTAGAACCCTGACCAGAGCTGTGTCAGTGATGTGAGCTGGGCTGAAACCAGACTGGAAGGTTTCATAGAGCTCATGAGTATGGAGATGTTCGTGAAGCTGAAGGGCAACAACTTTTTTCAGAACTCTTGCTAGAAAAGGCAGGTTTGAGAAGGGGCGGTAGTTTGTGAGTACCTCAGGATCCAGATTGTGCTTCTTCAGGACAGGTCTGATGGATGCCAGCTTGAGGGATGGGGGGACCTCACCACTCAACAAGGATTTGTTCATTATGATGGTGGCAGTTGGAATAATGGATGGAGAGCAGGTTTTCAGTAGGGAGGTGGGGATAGGATCAAGGGCACAGCTAGATGAGGTCATAGCTGAGATGATTTTTAAAAGCTCAGCTTGTGTGACCTCCGTGAAGCAGTTTAGGGTTGGTGCATTTGATGGAGCAAGTACAGGATGTTGTGGAGAGGCAGGTTGGTTTGAGGAGGCTTTGGCGATGTTAAGCCTGATGTTTTCAATTTTTGTTTTAAAAACTTCCATAAAGCGGTGGCAGTCATCAGTTTATAAGTGTGGATTTTCACATAATGATACAGTATTTCCTGAAGTCTCAGGTGAAGCATGAGATCTAGTGTTAGTTGAAGTGTGTTACGCCCAGGTCTAGGGGAACCTAGGCGCAGCACAAAATTGCACTCTCCCCACTCCCAAGAAATGGACATTGAGACAGAAAAATACCTTGGTAATTTTAATTATCTGTTGTTTTTAAAGGAGGGAGAGACAACCCCACATAAACAAAATAACCCTGGGCATGCATAAATCTTGCCTAACAAAATAGTCAAATAAAATACAGGCTTCTTACTAACCGAATGAAAAAAACAAGGAGAAGAAACAAAAGAAAAGGGTTTCGGCAGCTCCTGGGCAAGCAAAGCGTGTCTTTCAAGACAGATTAAATTAGTTTAATCTTACAAAGATTACAAAATGGAACAAAAGGACCAGTAATCTTTAGATTTAACCACACAGAATAATAGATCAGGTTTTCTACAACAGACACAGAGTTGGGAGTTGGGAGTTGGGAGATCGCGCGTTGGGAGTTGGGAGTTGGGAGATCGCGCGTTGGGAGTTGGGAGTTGGGAGATCGCGCGTTGGGAGTTGGGAGTTGGGAGATCGCGCGTTGGGAGTTGGGAGTTGGGAGTTGGGAGTTGGGAGTAGGAGAGGTCGATGAGACAGAGGCCAGAGGAACTGGTGGCTGCAGCTTAAATGCTCCTGGCTCTTCAGGTGGACCAATCAGCCTGTCGAAGGCAGCCAATCAGCTAACGGGAAAACCACCTGCATAATGACCCAGGGTCATAACAAGTGACACTAGATCTACAGAGCAATACATCAGTGCTGATACGGCCCAGGCACAGCAGATCACTGCAGTATTTGAAAATGATTTAAAAACCCTGCAGTCTTCCTCCTGAGATTCTGTTCACATACATGTCTGTAGTTCATCTTTTATACTTGAGGTTGGCTTCAACTGGAATGAGAAAAAAAGCAAAACATTAGAGCATAATCTAACTGCACATGAATGGTTAATGCTGTGGTTGACTAGAAAACCACCTGCAACAGGAACCAAAACTACTGAGTAACTCTTTTATTTTTCTATTAAGCACATTAGTAGCATGGATTTGTGCATGGCAACGTCACTACACTGTACAACTGCACTGTAATTCAACTGTTTTACTATGTTATTTTAGTATATTATCAGTATTTTACCATACTGACACTTTACCTTGTTACTTTAACTTGTCAGGATCTCAGTTTCTCTAAGTTTTCCTTTAATTGCTAAAGTTTCTATTAAACCATTTGTATATTTTATGTATTCCTGTATTCTTTTCTCATTTACTGTACTTATTTCTGTCATTTTGGAGCTGTAAAACCTGAAATGTTCCTCTAAGATCTTAGCTTAGTGTTTTCTGGCCTTGCTTACTGGTGCAGTGGAGACATGGGTGTGGACAGGACCAGTTTGAGGGCATCCAGCCACTCCTTCTGCTCCCTGTCCTGCTCGCACATGAAGATAAACTGTCGATTGGGCGTCTCCACCATGACACCCCACTTCCACTTGTTTCCCTGAGCATGTTTTGGGACACACTCCTTCACAGAATAACCTTTCTTCTCTGTGCCGATGAACACCACCCCTAACTCTTCTGCATCCTACATTCAGTGAGGAAAACAAGACACACATAAAGGTTGTTTCAAGTGCTTGACAAACATCATTAAAGAAAGCATTGGGTTATAAAGAGAGTTCCTCACCAGCTGGCCTTTGAAGTAGAAGAGCTTCCTGTTTTGAGAGTCCAAAACAAACCACCTCTTTTTGAATGGCTCCTTTTGCTGTTAAAAAAACATGTAATGCTTCACAAGAAAATGTACTGGGTAAATTGGCACATTTTCTGCCCAAGCTTCAATTCCATAGATCCTTATATCCATTCTTACAAAAGAGATCATTACATTTTCTGTGTGATTTGCGTGAGTATGTAAGAGGAACAAAAAACCCTCTCATTGTGTTTCTACTGTCGCTAACAACACCAACTCTGCTAGGGAAGACTGCCTTGAGTGCTTTTCTCATTGCATGCGTAAGTCAAAGCTGCTTTCAAGTGCTGACAATATAAATGTACAAATAAATCATATTTATATTTAATGTTTGGTTCTTTACCAACTTACCAATGGCCCTGTCTTTTCCATGTAGCCCTCTTTGAGGTAGTTTCTTGTTATCTTTGGTATCAGCTGACAGAGAGACAAAATGGTGTGTTAAGCTTTAAAACAAAGCAAAAAGAGGCAAAAAGGTCTCTTTATTGCCGTTGATTTCCACTGCATTTCGTGTGTTTTTTCATGCATGTTAATGTGCATCATCTTGTCAGTCATTATGGTTTTGAGAAGGTTTGATGCTTACGTCTGCATCGCTTCCAGTAGGGTACGCTGTCCTCAGGTATGCATAGCGAGCAGCACGAATAGCATTGTACCATGTCACTATTTCCTGGAGTAAAGGCACAGACACTAAGCTTTTAAAAATCAGTACAAACATTTCTGGTAACTGTTATTTATGCTTTCGATGATTAAGCATTCCCACCTGAGGACTCTCGTGATAGACATAGAGGTTCCTGGTGTGATCGTCGTCTTGGAAGGTGATCTGCAGCCCATTGGGATGACCAATCTTTTCTGGTTGGAAAGTGGCGTTTATGTCCTTGATGGAGATGAAAGCTTTAGGGCCTTTGGACTCCTGGATCACAAATAGATGAGCAGAGTTAGTAGTAAGGATAGAAACCCTTGATTAATAAAAATGCAACTCATTTTATAGAAATTGCGATATTAGTGATGGCAATGTTGTAGCCAGGCCAGTCCTACAATTTGGTCTGGACTGTAATAACTCAGCTGTACTTTGTTTTAGTGCAAATTAGCAAACCTTAGCATGCTGAACACCAAACTGAGATGGTGAACGAAGTAAACATTTAACCTGCTAAAAATCTGCATGCTAACCATGCCATTCGGAGAATGTTAGCATTTAGCCTGAAGCACTTCACTGCGGGTTAAAGGGGTAGTTCAGATTTTTTGAAGTAGGGCGTTATGAGGAACTAAGGTTGTTTGTTTGTATTGTTAAGTGACTTATTGTTTTAAAGGTTTAGTACGAATGCACCAAAGTGCTGATTGCAATCTACTGTAGATATTACACTGACTATTGATAACTCAAGCCCTCTTACAAAAGAGCCAATATATGCCTTTAGATTGGAAAAGATAATATCAATACACATGCTTTTAGATTACACATGTAAAATATATTAAAATAGTGGTTTTATGTATGGCATACAGTGCAGATTAAATGTGTAAAATCTGCAGGAAACGCACATTTTCCTTGTTGTAGTAGGTCAGAGTAAATTCTCTCTCTGACAGTACGAACTTCCTCTTCAGAAACTGTGTGTTCTCTTTCCCTTTCTTCCAAAGCATCCCTTCATAGAAACCTGGTTATAAAACAAAAAGTGTACTGGGTCAAAGATGAGGCAATACACCCGGGTCTTAAAATTATTAACGTTTTGTTCAGGTAAACATATAGAAAAAACTCTGTCCAGCTCTCACTTCCTGGCTGTTTTGTAATGCAAAGAACAGGTTTTGCACGGTTCTAATCTACATGAGGAACCATATTGTTCATTGTAGTGTAACGACAACAGGCTGATAATGGTTTTTGTTCTGCAGTAGGCGTGTGTTTGAAACTGTGAAAACGTCACCTGTGGTGTAAGATAGTGGTGGATACTTGGTTTCTCCTGTGAATTCCATCCTTTCATATTTAGCCCGAATCCACTGCTCTTTTAAGACGCTGCGGTTCAAGAGACAGACATACAAATATTTTTAGACAGGCAAAACACACCTCTACAAACAGTGGCTATTACAAGCTGCAGTATCACTACAAGGAAATGAATCATTACGCTTTGAATTAGCAGCAGAAATGCATCTTCTACAGTGAGTTGCACTATTGTTGTGGCATTGCATTGTCAGCACTTGGCACACATAATAAAATATAACATTTCTAAGACAGTTTTTGTCAAAAGTTACTTACATACAGTCACTTTCCTTGGGCCGATAGTAGTATGGTGGAACAGCTTTCTCGTACAAAGCTCGGTTTTTGGCATTGCCATTGGACTTCATGAACTTAATAAAAAAGACACACCTGAAGGTTACAGTTCACCTGAAGAATGAATATCTTATTGGATCAATCATTTGAAAATAAAGGCAGGGGGACAGTACCTCTACCATCTTATCATCCCAGTAGTCCAGCTTTATGGGTTTGACCCGGCTGGACAGGCTGTGGTGGATGCCAGAGCAGTTCAGACACACAAACACACCCAGCGTGTAGGAAGCCCACTCTGGATCTGAGGTGTGCAGAAGAAGTGGGACTAACATTAAACACTCAAGGGCAGATTGTCCTGGCTTTTACGCTGTTTTTCTTTACTGGAATAGCCTATGTCTTTTAAATCTCTTCTTAATACTTAATCTTATTGTTTTCTTAACTGATGTTATCCATTTATCATGTTTTACATCTTGTACATGTGTTAAGCTGTAATGTAACTTTTTTTTTTTTTTAAGATTCTGATGTTATGAAGATATTAATACTATCAAGTTGAATGAACAAAAGAAAGTGGTTTATGCACGACACTTTATTTTCTATGCTACACGTGGACTTACATCATGCATCAGTGTGCATTATCCCATACAACATTAGAGTAAATCAAACTACAGTGGCTTTTGCCCACTTTCCCTGGTTGGTAAATCAGCCTTGTTTGCATTGACAGAATTACATTCACAGTCAGCTGACAATAACACAACTGCTTTGAAATATCAGATTTAAGCTTAATTTTTTTCTTCTTATCTAAAGGGTGTTGGATCTGCATCTTACATTTAAATATTTGAAATAAGCTTATAATATAGATAACAAATCGTGTCATGCGTGTTAATATAACAGTGACATGTTGCTTACCAGGAGCCCCGCAGTCCGCGCACCGGCTGTTGTCCGGCAGCTTTATAAGTTCCAGTAAAATATTTTTGTTCCGCTCATGGTTTGCCATTTTGGTATAAGGTCAGGGTCTCGACAAAATTTCGACAAAGAATCGCGTTTTCTAAACTAAACATGTTGCTCACATGGTTTTACGCGCGGCAAAATGCATCTGAAAACTGGAACATGTGACAGATAAAAAACGTTTTGAATGTTAAAACACGAAGCAGGTGCGGACCCGTTTACCTTTCTGTCACTGGGGGTTGTCCTTTAATAGATTATCTCTCTGTGCAAAGTGGTTTCACAAAAAAAAACCCGCTGAGTCTTTGCGGAAACCGGTCAAACCACTGCAGTGAATTTACAGGCTTTGCGCATTTAGCGTAATGAACCATTTGTGCCTCCCTCCAAAATACCATCCACCGTTTAGTCTCACTGAATGATCCCAGGAGTCACTGCAGGACAATAGACCTTTAACCGTAGACTGTGTGAAGTTTATAACTATTGTCACCATAAACGTTACCCACTTGATTTTTTGTTGTTTTATCTGATATTTGCAACATGTAAATGAGAAAATGTCTTATTTTGTCAAACATCTTATTTGATGAAGCTATAGGTTAAACATTTTACTGTAGTTTGTTGAATTATTAGGACGTATTTTTTCAGAAGGAATTTTTTTGTATACATAGATCAGAAAATACTATCAACAGCCATGTTTTTATGAAGCAAATGTTCAATAATTAAGGGTTTAAAAGATGTATGAACAAAACCTTCAGAATATAGATAGAAATGGAGCTGGAAAGTTTGCGCTATTTTGGAGGAGATTTCTTCCTCAACGTATGAGAAAAAAACTAATTCGGAGAACTCCGCCTTTTGCAAGAAGGTGAGAAATAAAGTTAAAAATACTCATCTTCTTGAAAGTCTCGCAGTTCATTAGTTGTATTAAGACAACAAATGTTTACATTGCAAGTTTTCGGAAATGTTATATTTATATATGCAAATGCATTGTCTAAAGCTGACTTTTGGTGATTTTAGGAAAAATGTAAAGATGCAAATAAACGAAGTTAGTAAAACTAAAATGTAATAGTAATGACTTTCCTCCACTTTTCTAACCCTAACAATTGACCAGTGCATGAAACATGTTTTTGACTGTATTATCTCACCTCAAGCACATACACGATGAGAGATCTATTAATTGTGTTGTTATAAACCTTTATTTGGTCAAAACAAAAATCCACTGTGAATGTGTACATATTTAAGGTTAAAAAACAAGCAAAAAATAACAAATAAAAAAAAGTCGCTGTGTGAAGGTGATGTAGGTGAACTTGCGTGGAGAATAACAATGTATACCATCGTTTACAACCTCTATTTTACATGTGAATCCAATACAAATCTTCAACATATTTGAGCCTCAAAAGCAATTTCCAAAAGAAAATTATAAATGAGGCTTCTACGAATAAAACACAACTGTACAAAAACACACTCCAGCAGCGCTCAATATTACAAACATTATATAAAGTAGAACTCTTTAGTGCATTCTAAAGATGTGACAACATTTGAGGTGATTTAGTTGTGCCCCTTTCAGGTGATAATACATGTTCTGTATTCAGTGATTCAGTGATTTCCATCTTGGAATAAATATGTGGAAACGTCACCCGGCATCCATTGTGCGCACACACCTCTTACCAGGTCAGAATCATAAGAGACAAAGGGGCAGACAGAAAAAACAAAAGTGTTCCAATTAAATAGCCAATTAATATGGAGCTTTCCCCTCAGTGGTTCAGGGGAAGTCTTCAGCCAGGAGCTGCAGAGTTGTCTTGTCTAGACCGAGGTGGATCGCCTCCAGGTAGTGTAGGAACCTAGAGGAGGGAAAAAACTGCTTAGAGTCTTCTGTTTACACTTTAACACATGTATTTGTCGTCCGTCAGTTATATGCACTTTGTGTCAAAATCAAATCCTACATCATAACTTTAAACCAAGCCCCCAGGAAGTGTGCCGGACACTGAGGCAAATATTCGTAGAGGCCTAAACAGCAGTAACTTGTGTTAGTTAGTCCGTGACGTCACTGGGCCCAAAAACACTTTCTCCCGTTGAGTTACATTGGGAAAGAGAAGTCTGTAAATCAGTATATCTTTTTTTTTAAACTAAATAAACAACGCTAAAAGCTGAATCCAGATTTATTTTCTCTCCATTCATTCTACTGAGCCGAGAGCGGGAGATCCGAGGCGGGGCTTATTGGAAAACTCAACTGTGCATGCTCTATGAGCGCACATACAGGTATTTGTGCTCTCGACAGCCAGGCATGATGGGTCATTTGTGAGGTTCTGCTCTCGACAGCGTCAGGCCATTTTGTCTCCATGAGCCAGAGCAGTTCTCATAGGACTGAATGAGGCCCTACCTCGGTCATATTCAGTTCTTAACATACATCTATGCTTTAAACCCAGACCCTAGTGCTTTTGGCCAAGTACATAGCTTATTATTGTTTTTGCATGCTCACCTTCGTTTAACCTTGCCCTGCTCCTTCAGCTGCTCTGATCTGCAGACGGTGCGGAGCGTGGGTAAATAATCCAGAGCAGCGGCTGGTCTGTTTCCCAGAGTACCAGAAACTCCTCTCAACATCAGACTGTCCATCACTTCCCTCCTCCGCTGGGCCATCCTGGAACACATCGAAACACTTCATCAGCCTTTGAACTTCTTATGCATGAGTCTATTTATGATGATCTATGATTGCATTGTGGCGTTGAAGTATATCTTATCTTAACTGGTCCTTATGGAGCCCCGCAACCCCTTCTGTAGTTTTGAAAATAATAATTTTTTCCCCACAAAAATAACACATCATATCAAGACATTTTAAAAACATCAACAGATGTCCTTGAACTAATCTTTGGAGACAAGCACTTCAGCAGGGGAAGTAACAACATATAAGATGACCCGGAGCAAAGATGGCAGGAAATGAGAGGATGCAAGTATAGCTTTTACAAATATATATAGTTATACACTTTAGACATGGTGAGATCTCGATATTTGGGAAAGGCAAAGTGAAACATTTGTATGATTTATGGCATTACAACTATTATTCTGCACTAAAGACATGTTTTGAGATATCCCCATTTCTAGCTGTTATTTTGCTGTTTCCATAAGGAGTTGTATATTTTTGTGAAAAGGGTTCAGGGTGAGCTTTAGGGTTCAGAGGTTTAACTGGTCGGTGTTAGAATTTGTTCATTCAGTGACCAATGTCGACTTTGACCATGTGACTACGCCACAGTAGGGCTGTGCGATTATGGCAAAAATCATAATCACGATTATTTGTCAATAATTGATATCACGATTATTAAAAACTAGTTGATTAAACAGTTGATTACCCTGTAGTACTTTAAGCATAATTCAACTGAAAAACCCAAAAAATATTATAAATAATAATAACTACATTTATTATTATTTTTAATAAAAATAATAATCGTTTTATTTTGATTACGTTGTTTTCGTAATCGTTGCAAGCCAAAATCGTAATCGAGATTAAAATATGATTAATTGCACAGCCCTACGCCACAGTGCATTAGTTTATAAATGACAAGCATCACTCACTGTGGTTGACAGGGGCCGTCCTGGGTGAAGCTGTAACCCTCACAATGAGCAGCTACAGGCAGGGTGAGCTCTGCCGCCGCCTGCTCTCCCAGCTCCCCCTGCAGCTGCTGGGCTCTCCTCCAGGCCTCCACTGCTGCGGCCCGACACCTGTTGAAGCTCAGAGCCTCCACAGCGGCAGGGATCTCCATGATGCGCTCTGCTCTCATCCAGCTCTCACTGTCAGACTCCAGCCGCGACTCATCGGTCATCCCGTCTTTCAGCACCGCTCCCAGCGAGGACATATTTCTGCGCTCGTCACCCCCAACAAGCAAGGAGTCCATGTACGACATGTTGTCGAAAAAGTCAGCTATTGAGTCTAGACACTGCGAGACGGGGAGACTTTTTAGCCTCTCCTCTGGAGTCAAAGGCTTTCTCTTCACCTTCTGGGAAGCCAAAGTCTCCTTGACTTCCTCCTTCGCTTGAGGAGCGCCCTGCGGCTTGCAGAGGGATAGAAAGCCGTCTTCTGACTCCGATTCGGAGTTCAGTCCGTCCCTTTCAGGTAGACAGTGCCGCTTCTTGTTCTTCTTCATTCTGTTGGACATCTTCACTGGACTGCTGTCTTCGGAGCAATCTGCAGACTCTGAGGTTTGTAGTAACCTGGTATGTGATGGCAGCTCTTTTGGATCAGCAGGATGTTCTTGTGCTGCAGAGACAGATGGCTCTGGTTTGTATGTGGAGGTAGTCAGCTGTGTGTGTGGTAGAGGTAAGAGAGTCTCCATGTTGGAATAGAGCAGGTCCACTCCTCGATGCTTGCAGTGAGTCAGAAGCTCCCAGCGTAACGTCTCCTCGCCCGGACCCTGTTGACAACACATACAGGGTGAATCAAGGACTCAACTTGGTACATGTTCTTCATCTAAGCAGTGTTTGTGGTAATGTAATGTTTTACCCTGAGCAGCTCCCACATGTCTCTCTCAGGCTCCACATTCAGAAGACCCAGCATGCTCTCTGTGCAGCCGCTTTCACAGGGAGGGAGAGTGACCCCTGCCGCCTCTTCATCAGCCTCTGGCTTTAGCTCTGCGAATGAGACGGAAAAATAACATCAGGTTAAAAAAATTCATTTATAAAAATGATAACACATTTTCTACACAGCGGTTTACAAAATGACGAGAGATAGAAATCCAATTATGCTGTAAAAAATACTAAATATAAAACTGTCACGGAGAAACAATACAAGTCAGTTCAAATCTAAAAATCAATAAACAACCTGTTGCTGTGCGGATTGGGACCTTCAACTCATGCCATGTTAGCAAATGCTTGGTTGTAAGTCTAGACTTTGGTCAACAGAAAAAGCTCTTCTGTTCAATTTTACTGTGTGACTTGTAGCTAATCCGTTTATTGCTTTGCGAGTGATTTAAACGATTTTAGGCGGTGAGTGCAGAATAGGTAGTTATACAGAAGGGATGGAAAAGCCTATCTCCCTCCTGATCAAGAAGAAAGATTAAAGATGTTTTGACACACCAAAAAGGAAATAGAGCTCACCACTTTTACCAGTGTGTGTCAGTGGCCTGGTCAGGTGGCGGCCTCCTGCGCTGCGTGTCCAGAACTGCAGCTGCAGTAAACTCTGCCTGATGTCGCATCCGTTGAGTCTGAGTAGAGCGCTGATGTCCGGGACGTCTGTCCTCACGTCCTCCGTCAGACACAACAGCTGCAGGAAGCTGCTCACATCCAACTGCACCAGGGAAAGAAGGACCAACACATAACTGACTGGTGCACAAACACTACATACATCTGACCTCTCGTACTTTATTTGCATCAATCAAATCAAAACAATTATATTTGCAGATTACTCCAGCTAACAAATATTGGGTACTCCCAGAATCAATTAATATTTTTAGAAATAATAACTTTTCAGTTTGTTTATTTATTTAATAGTGTTTACATTACTTTTTATTCATTTTTTTCTTATTATTTCTTTTCATCGTTATGCGGTTGAATTATTATTTCAGCCCTGGAAATTGCCTTGTAATATTTGTATTGGTATATGAGTGCATTTGTGTACTTATACACCTGAACATATGGTGCTGATGTATATTCTGTGTATGTGTGAACTAGTGTTAATTTCGTCAGCTATTTTTTAATTTAGTTTTAGTCCTGTGTTAAATTTCCTTTTTAGTTTTAGTCATATTTAGTCACCTTCATCCTGTTTTTATTTAGTCAAGTTTTAGTTGACTAAAAGTCTGAGCATTTTAGTCTTATTTTAGTCAAAGAAATCTAATTATTTTAGTCTACTTTTTGTCAATGAAAACTGTTGAGTCTCTTTTAGTCATCAGATTATATAGAGCATTTCAGTCAAACTAGTCTAGCCAAAACCAATCATTTGTCATTTTAGTCAAACGTATTTCACAATAAGATTATATCTTGTCCTTATTTGATGAAAAACACAGGTTGAATGATTAAGAAGCTTTGCAGAGAGTATCTGGTCAGGTTTGTGGTGTTTTTACCAGCTGTGTTATGGTCACATTGCTTCCCTTCTGATAAAACAATGCATTCTCTTTTTTTCTCCGCGAAAATGGGCCCAAATATCACATCGTTTCTTTCTCCAAAGCAGTGGTGGCTTCAGACTTTTTCGTTGTCAGTCATTTTGATGGACAGAATCGTAACATTTCCGTCATAATCCAATCCGTCGAGCACACAATTTATCACTCACTCGCGCTGACGGGGGTATTCGGTTAACGCGAGTGCGACCACTGCTCCCAAGCCCTGTTGTTGTCATTTTATTTTCTGTTAAATAAGGTTAGTTAGACCATGAGTTAGACCCGAGTCTTCCTGACAGTTCATATTTTGCCGCTGCCCGGTGTAATTCAAATCTACCGCCGCGCGCACCACAGACACACAGCTGCTGCCTAGCCGCAGCACCGGAAATGGAACTGCTGGGAGAAAAACTGACTATCAGAGATGTAACGTTATCTTTCATAATATTTCGTCTCCTCATTTTTCGTCAACGAAAGTAAAGAGAGATTTTGGCATAGTTTTAATTTAGTAAACTACATTTTCGTCTCGTCACTTTTCGTCAACGATATTGCATGATGATTTCGTTGCAGTTATTGTTTACTGCCGTCGGTGCCGTCTCGTCATAGTCTCGCTTTCGTCATGGAAAAAAAGGTCGTTGACGAACATATTTCGTCATAGTTTTAGTCAACGAAATTAACACTAGTGTTAACATATGAATGTAAAAAAGGTCACTTGAAAATAAGTGTTCACAATGTTTATATTCATATATTATTATATGCCTATATTATTATTATTTATTTGCCAAGTACATGTGTACATATATATATTTTTATATATAGTATTTTCCTTTTCAAAAAAGATAGTCAACTGCTATTGACGTGCAGAAAATGACCCTATATCTAGTTTTCATGTGTGTGTATATATATATATATATATATATATATATATATATATATATATATATATGCATTTATTTATTTTTTCCCTAACCTCCATTAATTTTTTCCCCAGTTTTCTTTATTTCTTTGTACTCCTTCATTTCTATACGTTTTTGACGCAATAATGCCAATGTTATATTAGGATGATTCACGGGAGGGCTACTTCCCATAAGCTATGCTTCAGCCCTCCCGCTCCTACTCATTTTGTTTATCTTGGTGTGTATGAATTATATATTCTTCTTTTTTGGATGAATTAGTAGAATAAATAAAACAATAAAAAAAATGAAATCACCACATTCAGTCGATAAGCCATAACAAAAAACAAGGTTTAGAAACCATCCACTCACCATTGAGGGTGTTTTGAAAAGGATCTCTTCAAAGTTGCCATCGAACATGGAGCTGAAAGCAGGATCTACAAAACAGGCAGGATTAGATTTGAACTCAGAAGTCCCGACAGAGCGTAAATAAATAAACGCAGAGCAAACTGTGAGTCATTTGACCTTTCTGCTTCTACTCACCGCTAGTGGTGAGGATAACTGGCCGCTTTGTAGTCGTCATAAAAGTCTTGATGGCAGCTAGAAACCCTGAGTCATCGTCAAAAATAACATCCACTTCTTCAAACAGGATCAGCGAGGTGGCCGTCTTCTTGCTCTGTTCTTCACTGTTCTTCTCTTTAGGGGTGGTAGCTGCTGGTGAATCCACCGCAGGGGCTTTGGGTTTGATGGCACATTCTTTTGCTTTGATGACTTTCTTGGAAGCAGCTATATGAAAAGATGGAGGAGAGAGAGAAAGAAATGGTACAAATCTTACTATTAAAGCGCTGATAACTTTTCATGAAGGTTAAATCATCATGTAAGTCAACAATTGACACATTGAAGGTGAAATGTACCCGTTTGTTCATTCTTCTTGGTGTTGGGTGTCTCCACATCGGTGGGTCGACCCATTTTGAAGAAGTTAGCTAAGGAGGTTGGAGCCAGGTTTCCTTTCCGAGCAACTCTTGGGGACTGCGGATGTTTCCTGGGAGAGGAAACTATCCTGCGAGGAGAGTTCAACTTTCCTGGAAGAAAAAAGAAAATAATCAGTGATCAACTTCCAAAAGTTTTACGGGTGAAGTGTCTTGCCCAGGGACACAACGACATGCTGACTGCAGTGGGGTTTGAACCTGTGAGCCCCTGATCCCAACACCTACGGACATCAGACCAAATGCTATTCAACTAAGCTCTTCAGCTCCGGTCTGATGCTAACCAACTGGGGTTGTTTTCTTCCTAGTATGTTCTGAAAGTGCACTCAAGTTGATTCCAAAAACAAATCATTTAAACTGTATGGTCATTCTCAAAGTTTCCCCAAATGTGCATAAAACACAACCCCCCAAATCCTTTAGACCCGGTGCTATAAACGTGAGTGTCTGGACGTACTGGGCGAGGATCCAGGCTTGAGAGGGCCAGCGCTGCTGCTTGTGCTGTAGCTGTTGAAGTAGGTGGGTTTGTGTGTGTTAACCCCCTGACTGTCCACCTGGTGAGACTGAGTGGCTTCCTTCAGCTGGGACAGGATCAGACGGCCGCTGCGCTGAGACGAAGCATTCACCTCAAACACCTTGGAAGACCAGAGAGGACGTTAGGAAGTGAAGACAATTCTTTCACAGATGTTACAGTTGTGTACTTTGAAGCTTCTGTACCTTGAAGCCCAGCTCCTGGGCACAGGCGTAGACCGCTGCAGTCTTCCCTACTCCAGTGGGTCCGGTGATGATCATCGTATTACACAACGTGTCCTCTCCATCCTGAGAGTCCTCCTCTCCGCAGTCCCACTCTGAGTCTGGACACAAAGAACCACCATGCAGTCAGCACGCCCATCCACCAGAGAGAAGTTATGAGGAGAATAAATGATCTAATCTCCTACCGTTTCCACTTTCTTCCCGTTTCTTCTCTTTCTGATGTTTTCTCTCTTCCCGATCTGCACGAAGTTTCCATTCTTTCAGCCAGCTGAACATAAGAACAAAAACATGTAATATGAACCCAAAGTCCTGAGACAATAACAGAAGTGGTCTCACACACATATAGTGCAAACTTGTGTAACTTGCAGTTACAATGAAAGAGATACAGTTTAAAGCAAATACAGTGTTTACTGTTCTGTAAATATTAAATTCAAAGTTCCATTTGAAATCATTAAAAGCTTAAAATGTAAAAATAATAGTTATTTAGTCAAATGAAAGCAGTTTCATCTCCTCACCTGTGCAGCCTCCTCACTGAGGCGGTGTTGCCGATGATGTCACTGGTGTGCTGGGGCTGATATTTGTCCGTCCAGAGCACGTCCTCCTTCATCAAATCTGATCAACAGATCATTGGTTCATTACTGACAACAGCCAATGAAGTTTACAGACACAGTGCATGACATTAAGGATTTTGGGAGATGGCCCTGTGGGCCATCTAAGCTAATTTACAGATGGCCCTGAGCCCAATAGAGATTGCCCTGAAAAATGCGCGCGGACGAAATGATGCACGAAGGGTTTGGGGGGCCTCCCCCTAGAACATTTTGATTTTTGCAGGTCTTAGATGCTGTCTGGTGCATTCTCTAGACTGAATTATAAGATGAACCACCACAATATTATATTGTACAATTTCAATTTTATTCTTAAATTTCACTTGTTTGTTTGTTCTTGTTTGTGTTTGCTCGCTTGCATGCCCTGCATAGCTATAAGAAATACTTAAGTTGTTGGTCAAGACACTTTCCATCTGATGAAGGCAAATGCCTTCCCAGATGGAAAAAAGTAGAAAACATTACATTCAGTTATAACTGCCAAAACAAACATTATTTATACTATTATGGCCACTATTAAAAATGTTTGTAATGTTATCTACTGTAAGTTGGTCGAACGAATGCCTCCTCACCCGGAAGCTGACCGAGCAGACCCGAGCAGCAGTCGAGAGGAGCCGAGCGCATCCAAAGAGATGTCCTGTATGGGTTGATTGTGCGTTGATCTGTTGGTAATGCCTCGGTGTTCCGGTGGGCATGTAAACAAATGCATAATGCTGCGCTATACTTTGTGGCCTCAGTTGCATAGCGACACTTATTGTTTAGGTGTCTTTTAATAAGCAGGTAGTTATATCATTAGCTAGAACTAGCTGGATCTGATCAAAATGGACATAAACGCGAGTGAAGTCTAATCTGATCGGAGAGAGAGATCAGCTGCTGCTGACGAGTCGACACGCAGCTCTGCATAATCACATGCAGCGGTGATCGGACAAAACACACACTTCAGGTTAGAATATCACACGTAGCTATTTTAATTACCTCTAAAACTACCGTAACTAGTTATAGATATGTTTAGTTTTACTGTCGGGTCACTCATTACTGGATCCGCCAGCTGCATGATACTGGCATAATAGATGGCCCGATCGGGCAACCAGCAGGTGAGGCTTCATTGCCCGAGCTAAATACTAGATGGCCCCGGGCCATCGGGCAGTCCTTAATGTTGAACCCTGAGACAGCAACTGGATCAATTCAGCACCTATTTTAATAATGAGCACACAAATGATCTCCTTATATGTATGAAAGTTGTCATGCCAGTAACACATTTTAGACAAATGTAACTATTTTCTATCTACTGAACTACACATGACAATAAATGAGCTCAGGCCTCTTCTTCCTTCCTAGGGTTCCAGGTGTTGTTTGGAAAAAGAAAATAGTTCTTGTATGAAATAATTTAACCAAGGTTTCAAGGATTACTTTGAGTAACAGGGTCGTGATTTCTGGAAAGAGACACTGCTTTTCAAACGTGTGTGTGCCATTTTGTTTCATTAAAAAGTAGGCAGACATCTCAATGGGTGATATCTACCACATCTGGAAACTCGCACCAAAACAATCTAAACATAAAAATAGCAATACAGCTAAGAGAAAGATTTTTTCTTTCTTCCATGGATTGATTTAAGGTTTGCACACTGAGTAGATAGAGATATCATTCAATCAGATGGGGGAGACCATGAAATGCAGTAGATCACCTTTTTTCCCAGCGCTCTCTCCGACAGGCGAGTCACCGACCTCAACCACAGAGTCATCTTCAGACAGGGAGGCAGCACTTTTGGCTGAAGGCTTTGAGTTCTCATTCGCCGCATCCTCTGTCCTCGATCTCTGAGCTCGTCTCGGGCGCCCTCGTCTTTTTGTTGGCTCGGGCTCTGAAACGTTTTCCTTGGCACAGTTGGCGCGCTGCTTCTTGGCAAGCTTGGTGGTCGTTTCCCCCTCATCATCCCTCCTCTTCCTCTTCCCTACCACTGGTTCAGCGGGCGGTGTGGTGCTGGAGACTCTGGTTTCAGCTTCAGGGTCTAGTTAGTGACATGCACAGGATGTTGAGAATCTTTAGATTGATGTACTTATTTTGGCTCATTTGTAAACATGAATTGAACTGATTTGAAAATGTTGATATATGTAACATTCATGAACATTCAAGAAACTGTTCTTCCTGTAGATGCAGAAATACAGATGTTACATGACGTCAAGCTTTAAACCAGCCTGAAATAAACTGTTACTGCAACCTGATGCTTTGAAACTCAACATTTAAACTCTTGTCTCAAATGAATGAACTCCCTGTCAGACTGACCTGAGGGCGTGCACTGCTGCTGGTGGTCGGCGCGTCTCTTTAGGAAGCGAGTGAGGAACATCTCAACATCGAAGGAAGGGTTAGCGGTGCTGATCTCCTCCGTTAGAAGCCGGCGAACACTTTCAGAGATCTCAGGCCTCCAGCCAGAACCCTTCAAAGAACAAATGTACTTTTATTTAATACTGGGTCTGCTGGTTAACCCCACTGTAGCTGGATGGATACAAAGTTATAATCAAACAACACTACAAAGCACAAAACACACCCATTGTAGACAAATAAGCATTTAAAGGAGACATGTCATGGCCATTTCCACTGATCATAATTCCATTGTTGAGTTCTACTAGAATAGATTTATATTGTGCAATTTTCCAAACTCACATTGGTTTCTCAAACAGCATCTCTGTAAACTACGTGTATTCACTGAATTTCACTCTCTGCCATTAACGGCTCGTTGGAGCTCCAATAGCTCCAGCCACCACCCCCCCTGTGAGCACAGTGTGCTCTGATTGGTCGGGACATTGTGAATCGCGCTGAGCTCCGTGGAGGTGTTGTTTCCTTGTTTAGCGATACACAGCCAAACACAGCCAAACTCATCCTGAGCACACGCACAAAGTCACAGCCGAAGTAAAAACAGTAAGTGTGGCTTGATATTGAGTAAGAAAAAGGTTGATAAACGCTGTGAGAATGGGTCTGCAGAGAGAATTTCGCCGCGATCCCAACTGTCTGTTATCAGCCTGCAGCCAGAGGAGAAATCAGCAGAGCTGCCTGCACTGAGTGTGTGTGTGTGAGGAAGTCCGTGGATTGGTCAATTTGGACCAATCAGCGGGGGCTTAACGTAACGGCTCCGCGGACGTAACGTAACGACTCCACGGATTGGTCCATTTCGTTCCGGGTACGGGTTGACATCATGCGGTACCCGGAAGAATCAAATAGACGATAGGCGCATTCACCCGCAGTACTTTTCCCACAAAGGTTCATGAGAACTTAATTCATGAGAACTCTTTTGTCGCGTTCACACCAAAAAGAGCCGGTACTAAAATTAGTTCATGAGAACCTTTTTACCCCCACAAAAGTCCCCAGGGACTTTGATGGATTGCAAACCACGCGCCGTAAAACTGACAAAAAGTTTTGTGAAGCCGCCATTTTATTATCCTCGCATTAGCATTATTAGCATTAGCATTAGCCCAGCGCAGAAACGCAGAGAGACTAACTTATGGCAACACAAAATAAAACATGGGAGCGGTGGAGATGAGGAGGTGTCGGCGTTCTGGCAATTTACTCGGAAGGCTTCAGTAGAAGCTGCTGGGAGTCCCAGCAGCTTCTACTGAAGCCAGTCCCCAACTCCGGGGACTTCCGGCCGGGGACTTTGGGCGGCAGTATACGCCGTGAAGTGGTTTGCGGCCTGCCAGTAAACCCAAAGCAGAAGAAGAAGAAGTGACGTCAGCGGTTTCATTTGACTAATCCTCCCCCAGGGACTTATTCCGGTGTGAACGCGATCTGTACTTAGTTCATGAGAACTAAGTTCTCATGAACCTTTGTGGGAAAAGTACTGCGGTGTGAATACGCCTAAAGACGTATCTCCAACGAGGCGTTTTGGGGAGGTCTTTTCTGTGTTAGAGTTTTACTCGCTACAGGGTGTACTTTGAGGGTTTGTGACTCTCCAGACCGTTTACATGCATAAAAACCTTCATAACCCACAAGGGGACGGGTAATAACCGGAAAAGCATGACATGTCTCCTTTAAGCCTTTTAAATTATTTGTAAAAACAACACAGCTATACTTGCAGAGAGGTAGTCATTTTTAAACCAGATATAAATACAAATAAATACAGTATGCAACTCGATTTTGACAGGATAACAACTGGTGACTTCTAGAATTGTGTGAGTAACATTCTGTTTTTAGACTTCTCTGTTTCAGTGTGTACTCTGTATACATGCTCTGTAGTTGATCTGACTGAAATTATGATTTTAAATCTCAAAACCTCTACAGTATCTGTCAGGCAGAAACTTGGGACAAGTAATTTGACTGAAACCTTAAAACTGAACTAACTGACTGCTAGGGTTAACTTTGATTTAAACATTTGTAGAATACTAAGAGCTTTATTGAGTAGGTGTAACTGTATTAAGGGTTAAACTCATAACTTTATAACTTAGGGTTTAATGTAATTGTAAAACCATTGGGCCACTGAAAAGACAATAACAACTCAGGAGGGAGCCAGTCTAGATTTCCTTTTGAGGGCCACCAGCTGCAGAGAGTTAACTAATTAGAGGGGCATGGCCCCACAGCTGTGAGAACTCAGCAATCAGGTGTCCATTTTAGGTAGCACTTTCCTGGAGCGTCAGACAGACGAAGACTGACAAAGACATTAGAGTCCTGCGGGAGTCACGAGGGAGGCAAAGAGGAGGCAAATTCTACTTTGATTAAGCAAAGTATCGCTGGTGTTTTATTTTGTTTTTTAGCCCCTCATGCTATAATCATGTGTATTTTCTCCATTCCTGTTCATGTGTCTTCTCGCAATTACCACTGGCCCCGTGTATCTCGTAATCGATATAACCGGCCTGCTCTCGTCTATCCCACATGCTCCACTGAGATCCAACATCTAGTTTCAGGGGGCCTGTGGAACTGCCAGTCAGCTGTTCTTAAGGCCGACTTCATCTCTGGCTAGCCTTCCTGCAGTCCCTGGATTTCCTTGCACTCACTGAGACCTGGATTACTCCATCCAACACATCCACCCCAGCAGCTCTCTCCACAGCATATTCCTTCTCCCATATTCCAAGACCCACTGGCAGAGGAGGTGGCACTGGTCTCCTGCTCTCTCCCAACTGGAGCTTTTCCCTCTTCAAGCGACCTAACTTCACTCCTTCCACCTTTGAATTCCATGCCGTCACAGTAACCCATCCTATACAATTAACCATTGTTGTTCTCTACCGTCCGCCAGGTGCCTTGGGGGACTTCTTGGAGGAATTAGATAATCTCCTCACACATCCCTGAAACTGGCCCTCCCGCTGTACTTCTCGGAGACTTCAACCTCCAGACAGGGAAGATATCTGAAATAACATCTCTTTTAACCACCTTTGCTTTCTCACTGTCTCCATCCCCTCCAACTCATAAAGCTGGCAATGTCCTTGATCTCATATTCTCAAGGAACTGCACTGCTTCTAACCTCTCTTTAAACTCGCTCCACACATCCGATCACTTCTTCATTTCATTCTCTCTACCCCTTTCCAAACATAACAAACTAATCTCTTCTCATCCTGCCCACCGTAACCTTCGTTCCCTCTCCCCCTCTACCCTTGCCTCATCGGTTCTCTCAGCCCTCCCTTCCTCTGACTCGTTCCAACTCCTGCCTCCAAACTCTGCTGCAGAAACTCTCCTCTCTACTCCTCTCTGGACTTTCTTTCAAGATAAGATCCAATCTTCCTATTCCAATCCCAAAAACTATTTTCCATCTTCTCCACCCTCTTGGACCACCCCAAAGCCCCTTCCCCCTCCTCCCTTCTGTCAAGTGACTTTGTTAATCACTTTTTTAAAAAAAAGGTTGATGATATTCACTCTTCTTTTTCTGACCCACCTTTCACCCACACACTAACCTCCTTTTCCCCTCTCTCCAAGTGAGGTTCTTACCCTCATTACCTCTGCCCGTCCTACCAACTGTCCTCTGGACCCTATCCCTTCAAACCTCCTTCAGACTATCGCTCCTTCACTTCTCCAACTTCTGATCACATTCCAAACAGTCTCAAGGAGGCAAGAGTAAACCCTCTCCTAAAGAAACACACTTTCAACCCGTCTGATGGTATAAACTACAGGCCTGTCTCTCTCCTCCCGTTCCTGTCTAAAACACTTGAACGCGCTGTCTTTAAACAACTCTCCTGTTATCTCCATCAGAACAACCTTCTGGATCCACACCAGTCTGGTTTCAAGGCAGGTCACTCCACAGAAACTGCCCTCCTTGCTGTCACTGAGGAACTGCACACGGCTAAAGCAGCCTCCCTCTCCTCTGTCATCATCCTTTTGGACCTGTCTGCTGCATTCAACATGGTGAATCATCAGATCCTCCTTCGCACTCTCCAAGAACTTGGAGTTTCAGGCTCTGCACTTTCCCTCCTCACCTCATACCTCAAAGACCGTACCTACAGGGTAACTTGGAGAGGGTCCGAGTCCGACCCTTGTCAATTAACTACAGGGGTCCCTCAGGGCTCTGTTCTTGGTCCCCTCCTCTTCTCCCTGTACACAAACTTGCTCGGATCAGTCATTAGCCCGCATGGTTTTTCATACCACTGCTACGGTGATGACACCCAATTAATTCTGTCCTTTCCCCGCTCAGAGACCCAGGTTGTTGCACGCATCTCTGCTTGTCTATCTGACATCTCTCAGTGGATGTCTGCTCACCACCTCAAGCTTGACAAGACTGAACTGCTTTTCCTTCCGGGAAAAGATTGTCCCACTCTTGACCTAACAATCAACATCGGCAGCTCTATTGTTTCCCCGACTCAGACTGCAAGGAATCTGGGTGTGACCCTAGATAACAAACTGTCCTTCACTGCAAACATCGCTGCTACAACCCGCTGCTGCAGATACACGCTTTACAACATCAGGAGGATACGTCCCCAGCTGACCCAGAAAGCGACGCAGGTTCTGGTCCAGACTCTTGTCATCTCACGCCTAGACTACTGCAACTCCCTCCTGGCAGGTCTACCTGCATGTGCCATCCGACCTCTGCAGCTCATCCAGAATGCAGCAGCTCATCCAGAATGCAGCGGCTCGTCTGGTCTTCAACCTTCCTAAATTCTCGCACGCCACTCCGCTCCCTTCACTGGCTTCCGGTAACTGCTAGAATCCACTTCAAGACTCTTGCATCCACTCCACTTGCGTACCATGCTGCGAATGAATCTGGCCCTTCCTACATCCCGGACATGGTTAAACCGTACACCCCAGCACTTGCACTCCGCTCTGCATCAGCCAAACAGCTCGCTGCACCCTCACTGCGAGGGGGACCCAAGTTCCCATCAGCAAAAACACGTGGGTTTGCTGATGGGGGACCCAAGTTCCCATCAGCAAAAACACGTGAGTTTGCTATCCTGGCTCCAAAATGGTGGAATGAGCTCCCCATTGACATCAGGACAGCAGAAAGCTTACACACCTTCCGGCGCAGACTGAAAACTCATCTCTTTCGACTCCACTTCGAGCGATAGAACTATTAACAAAGCACTTATATATTAATAAAGGACTGGCTTATCTAAAGCCAGTTGAGTAGCACTTGAAATGTTTTTGCTCTATGAAACCTGATGTACTTATATGATTCTGTTTTCTTCAAGTTTGTATTTTGTTGGTCGAACGCACTTATTGTAAGTCGCTTTGGATAAAAGCGTCAGCTAAATGTAATGTAAAATGTAATATACAGCATACCTGTTGACAAAAGGCTCTTGGGTCTGGTTGTGTCTTCACACAGAGGGAGCCGCTCACAGGTGGAGGGTTTGATGTTTGGCTCCAAAGCTCTTTCAGGTGACACAGTAATGAAGACTCGGGCCATAGTAAACTCCAAAGGGGGCAGTCTGTCAAAACACAACAAAAACAGGTTTTAATCATCCCTGTCTTGATTCATTATCAACTTACTAGTCATTATTAACAAAAAGAATAATACATTAAGTCATATGTAAGTTAAAGCAGCAATATTACAGTGTAGACATTTTCTGTTGCCGGTTAGAGTCCTGCATTAGAAAGTATTATCGTCTAAATGTATTTATAGCTACAAAAGTAAAAGTATTTGCACCAGCCCTTTCACTTTTGGACAAATGGCTCATTTCAGAAGAATGTATATTATATAATTGAATTCAAGTTATCAATACTTTAATGTGTTGCAGCTGCTGAAGGTAGGGCTATTTCTTTAGGGGTAGCTTGTGATGTCTACAACGAGATCATTTGAATGCAATTGTAATCTGTACAAATAAATCATGATGTAAATTATGTTTTGCATTATTAATCCATACACTTATAAGTTATCAAAGAAATAATGTGAGGTGAGATTAAAATGTGTCTCTGAAATTAAGTGTAAGAAATGTCAAATGGAGATGAAAGTCTTTGTATGTCTGTGAAGGAACAGCTCACCTTGTGGTTGTTGCTGGATGTGAGTAACAGTCTGAAAGGAGGAGCAGGACAGCGAGTAGACCTCTCTGGTTGCAGTTGTCTTGGCGATCTGTTTCCTGAAGGTCTCGGGCAGGCCGCTCTTTAAGAAATCTCTGCGCGCCCTGAACTGCTCGTCATCCTGGGAGTTTTCAGAGCCGCTCTCATCAAAGATGGAAATCACTGCGGGGACCTTCTTCTCTTGGCCCAGCGCGGCCCCTTTGGAGCCTTGGAGGAAGAAAAATAACGCACCATTAGAAGACATTACTATTGTTTGTGGTAAAGGTTAGGGCTGCTCAATTAATCATATTTTAATTGCAATTACGATTATGGCTTGCAACGATTACGAATACAACGTAATCGAAATAAAACGATTATTTTTGTATTATTACTATTACTTTTCAAATAAATCTTTTATTAAATTGGTTTTTCAGTTGGATTATACTTAAAGTTCAGGGTAATCAACTGTTAAAAACATACTGTTCACATTTGTTTTCTCCAATAAATTGATGTTTTCAAAGTAAATGGATAATCGTTTTTAATAATCGTGATATCAATTATTGACCCAAATAATCAAGATTAAGATTTTTGTCATAATCGAGCAGCCCTAGTAAAGGTGATATCACGTGAGCACAAAGTCAGATATTTGAGAGCTGTGACTCAGTATATTGTTTGATTATCTTCACTTCCAGGAGTATAGGTGTAACACATCCACACTCACCTATAATACCCACTTATAAAACGGACAAGTCAAATGAAGCAATGTGATTGGTTCTTAGCCGTGATATAATGAGCGTATATATCACAGGTAGAATTGTAATTATTTTTCACAAGTCAGTATCCCTCCCCGTCTGAGAAAAGCTACAACCGTTACAACTGTTACATTACGTCCGTTACGAAACTAACTAACTAACAAAGCTTAAGATGGAAACATTTAAAGTTAACTTTGACCTCGGGGGTGGTCTTACTATGGAGGAGTGAATTGAGCAGTGCCTATCTCCAGAAAGCACCTAAACGACGACATGCAGAGCTACGTGAAGAGCAGGTAGACCTACTGGAGAAGTGATGACCGTTAGTGGCCACAGGTGCGAAAGCTCTCTCCAGAGCTACTGGAAGCCGAATCTCGGGGACCAGAGAAAGTGGAGCAATATTCTCGCCACGCCAAGCAACAGCCTAGAACAACCTCAACCTATACAAGTCACCACGTAAGCCATTCTACTGATGCTGGACAGTTTTTCAGTGGGTGCACAATAAACAGCAACACACAAATTAATGTAAATACTGTAAATAGCCAAATAATCGATCAACGCTCTCTGTCTAATATGTTCGCTAGCTGTTAGTGTTGTAACCACGCCCCTCAGCTGTGATATAATGACCATATACCACGGCCTGTCGTGAGCTATTGCCACATGTGTACGGCCTACTTACCTACCAATATGTCATCTTTCCTAGATTGTACTTGTTACATATAGGCCAGCCTAAGCTTTATGAAAACCATAAACATAAGGATCAACTGAGTTTATATTTCTGCAATTCCAATCAAGAAAATAAAAGGACTATGAAAAGTCATTCGAGTAATACAAAGTGTGTTGCTTAAGGTTATACGTTGTGATGCTCAAAGAATAAGTAAAGTTTTGGATGTAAATATGAATCAGATGATTACACACCAATGTTTCCAAGACGGTGGTTATGGATTCAGCCACTTTCTGGTGGTTCATTTTGTATTCAGAGAGATTTAAAAAAAGAAATGCTGAACAGAAAACGGTGATTCAAAATACGAAAGACTACCTGGGCTCGTCTTGGCAGATGAAGCTTTCCCCAGAACTTCATTCAGACTCCGTAAATGCTTCTTGCTTTTACTCTTTTCTTTTGCCGTCTGAGGAGTGGCCGTCTGTTCGTTCTCCACGCAGATGACAGAGTTCTGAAACAACAAAGATAAAAAAACAAGTGAATACACAAATTACGATTTGGCGTACATTTTTTTTTGTGGAAGTCCCTAAATGGCCCAAGGGTTTATGTACAGCTCATGGGACGACTGTTCAAATATGATCAAATGGTTTTATTGCTTATTACGTTTCGAAATCCCAAATAAGAGTGAAACACTTATTCTACACCATGCCTTATTAAGCTGCTTTGGCATTGAGGGTTGTGTGATTGCACATGCTTCATATTGGGCTAAAATGCACTTTCTCAAAGGAAGGACAACCGATGGTGCTAAAAGATTTGATGGTGAATAATAAATTGTGCATGTTTCAACAGGGTCAATGTAACTGTAACAAGGTTGCTACCCTAATGTGTGCTAGTCTGTATTTATGCATTCATGTTAGGGCTGCTCGATTATGGCAAAAATCATAATCTCGATTATTTGGGTCAATAATCGATATCAAGATTATTAAAAACGATTATTCATTTACTTTGAAAACATCCATTTATTGCTAAAAAAAATGTGAACAGTATGTTTTTAACAGTTGATTACCCTGAACTTTAAGTATAATTCAACTGAAAAACCAATAAAAAAAAATAAAAAAATCGTTTTATTTCGATTATGTTGTTTTCATAATCGTTGCAAGCAAAAATCGTAATTGCGATTAAAATACAATGAATTGAGCAGCCCTAATTCATGTGCAATTGAAAAATGGAAAGATAACACACAATGTGAAATAATCAAAAGATGCTGCATGTACGTTTATCTGATCATCATCGTCATGGCGTTTAATTGACTCTTCGTGTATATATATAATGTAAACCATCCCCTTCACTACAGTGCGATTCATCCTGTGGCCTTTCACTGTACCTCGTCTTCACAGTAGATCTTCTTGTCGTAGGAAGCGGCCTCAGTTCGAGACGAACGCCTTAAGGTGCCCTTCTCCTTGACGGCAGTTTTTTTACTCTGCTGAATCACTTTGGCTTTCTTCACCAACTTCTTTGCCTGCTTCCTTGTTTTAGAGTCCTTTGATTGCTGAAAGAAATAAAACCATTCCTTCATCATCTACAGCCCACATTTAAAAAATATTCAAATGTGTTTTTCAATTTGGTAATAAATTCATTACGTTTATTGATCTGTAAAAAAAACACAATTGTACTTACTTTAGTAGCTAAAGAGGTGTTGCTGCTACTTTCACTGTCAGCCTTGGACTTGGGAACATTTCTATGGACTCTGGTAAATCTGATCCTTTTGAAGAAAACAACAACAACAGTTTCACTAAGAGACCAAAAATGACAACCTTCGTGAAAGTAAATCAGTTACAGGTGAGTATAAATGCATGTGTAACAGTACATACATACAATCATAAATAAATAATAATCATCATTCACCTTATTGGACTTTCTTGTGTGTCAGGTGGGCACACAACCTCCGATAAGAAGACTCCATGTTTGGACTTGCGTGTCTTTGAGGTGGAACTATGTGCAGGGCTGTCCGCAGGTAAAGCAGCAGCAGCATCCTTTGACTTGTTTCGTTTCTTGGTTTTCCTGATAGGGGATGTTGGGGGGGCTTCGGGAGCTTGCCTTACTGCCCCCTCTCTCCTGGATCTCCTCGCTTCTGGGACGGAGGGAGTTGAAGTGATGGGAGGCTCATCATCAACCTCAACAACTATGGCCGCTGTTTCTTCAGCTTCAGCAGCAGCAGGCGGAGCATCCTTTTCTTCTTTAGCTTTCTTTCTGCCTTTTCTTGCTTGTTTCTTTTTAGCCACTTTATTTTCTTGTATGGCAGCAGGGACTTGCTCAGCAGAGGCTGGAGTTACTTCTTCAGCAGCTTTGTCTGCATCATCCGCAGCTTTCTCTCCAGCTTGCTTCTGCTTGCCCTGGCTCTTTCCAGGCTTGCTTTTGGACCCATCCAGACCGGGCTGTTTGAAGGCAGCCATGAACTGCTTCTTCACTGCCTCGCTGCTCCTTGGTGTGGATTCACTCTCGATCACAGCCAGCTCCAAGTCTTCCTCTTGAAGAACCACGTTAGATTTACGCTTGACAGTCAAAAAGGCAAAAGGAAGTTGGTGTCCGGACTCTGTGTGAGGAGACGATACAACCTCTGCAGGGCTCATCTGACCTTTTCTCCTATTGAAGATTGTAGCTAACTTTCCTCCTGCCTTGGCTACTTCGTGTTTAGGTGAGACTACATGCACCTCTGCCTGGATGGTGACAGTTCGGGGCGAGACATGGAAAGGTGACGCCCCTGAAAGAACATTTTCCTCTGCTTTAAGGATCTCCATTTGGTCAGAGGCTATTCCTTCTGCCTCAGGTGTGATTTTACTTGCATCTTCCTCTGCATCCCTCCTCTTGTCCTGGTTCCGCACAAATTCCTCAAAAGAGACCGTGACAGTGCTGTGGTTTAACTGAGAGGCCTCATCCAAATTGACCTCCATACTAACATCACACAAGGGGCTCTCGTTCTCCTCTGGTTCCGAGTGCTTCGCCTTCTTAGTATTCCGTGCCACAGTTTTGACTCGTTTTGCTTTGTCTTTTGATGGTACAATTGGAGATAATTCAATACCAATCAGTTCCAGATTAGGTTTGACACCGTTTCCACATTTGGAACCATCTTCTTCAGCCTGCTCAACACTGACAGTCCTAGTGGTATTACTCTCCCATTCCCCCCCAGTGATATAGGCCTCAGCACTAAGCTGGGCGATCAGGGCTGCTGTATCACTGCCAAGAACACCACAGCTGCTGATGGTTTCTGATGCCGAGTCTCTGCTTTCATGTTGTTCTTCTACAATCAGGCAGCTTGGTTCCTCTGTAAAACTTATGGTTTCAGCCTCCACAAGTTTTCTTGCAACTTTGCTGGCCTTTCTAGTCCGTTTCTGTGATGGCTTTTTCACTGCTGCCTCTGGGCTGGTGTGTTTTCCAGCAGGTTGAGAAGTCCGACAGTTCTCTTTTGACAGTTCAGGTGAGCTGGTCTTTTCTTTAGAGGACGGAGCCTTACGGTTAAAGTAGTCCATGATGTTGTTGGAGCGCGGAGGTGAAAAGGGTTTCTCCTCAGGCTTGGGCACAGGAGAGAAGTAGTTTTTGATCGTCTTGACAATAGGACTGATGCCATCTTTGTGAGATTTCTTGCAAGACTGTAAAAGGAGTGACAAAATGATAAACTACATAATGCAAAAGGAAATAATAAGAACACTTCCCAAAAGCTGCTTTGCATTTTAGATATGGGACAGATCTGTGTAATAGACATACCTGGGTGTCAAAGTCCTCAATGACAGATGCCATAGCCACAACACCAGCCATCATTTGAAGAGACCTAAATCAAAAAGGGAAATACTGTTATGTGCTTGGAGAATAAAGTAGAGAGGAACTCTAATTATATTCAAATTAGTACAGTGGTCTAAATCCCATGCCATAAAAACGAGTTGCCCTGAGAAGTTAGGAAGCTTTATCAAAAGTAACATGGCAATTATTATTATTATTATAGATTTCACAATAATCTTTCTTGCTTCAACAGAAAAGTGAAAAAACACAACACTGTAATGTAAAAATGTATTTGGATGTTTCAAATAAGAATATACAAATGATCAAATCAATACATTTTAGTGTTACCGCCATGGTATCCGACAGTCCTACACAAAACAGTACTGTAAAAAAGCAATAATACCAAACAATGCAGGAAGTTAGTTTTGGTGAAGCAAAGTCATTATGAAGTGTTTATAAACAGCATATTAGTATAAATCGTATAGGCGTCACGGACAGCCAGTAACAGCTGACATTAGCATCATCATGGCGCCCTGTGCCTAACTGCTTCTTCCTCCAGTGTTTGTGACAAATGACGAGCAAGTATACAAATAAAGGAAAATACTTACCAATAAAAACAGAACCTTCTGCAACTTCGTCTTCTTCTTTCTCTTACTTATTCACCTCCCCGAGAATGTGAACAAACAGTATAAATTCATTGTGTGAGACGGACAGCTGTGTGTGTTGCCACCAGACTTATAAATGTCTCTGTAAAACAACAAGCTAGCAGACTTAAATGGAAGCTACTTTCAAACACACTCCACTCCTCACAGCTTCCAAAAGTGGTCCAAACATTTCCAACATGTCAGCGACGGACATATAAAAGCACCAAGGAAAGCCTTAAACGATTATAATCTCCATTGTTTCCGAGAAAGGTTTCAAAAACATGTTTCTTCTTGACGTATTTTGCTCTTTCAAAAACGCGCCAGATTACTAGTGAATGAAGAGCGCCAAATATACGTGACCTTTGGCATGACCCATTTCCACCAATCACACAAGAGAACATCTCTACGTCATCGCCGGACGTTGTTTGCCCATAACAAAGATGGCGGGTGGGGAAGCATTTTAATAGAGAGCGAAAAGTGACAGTCCCCTCTGCTGGCTGCGACAATTTAGTGATCACTCAAAATGAATCCGAAGTACTTAGATTTTTCATTTAAAATGAGAAATTCCAAAGTGTAAAAATACTCTGTTACAAGTAAAAGTAATGCGTTCAAAATATTGTAGCCTAGATCTTTGCCTTTGGGTGGACGAAGGTACGTTTTAGGTACGTTTGTTTTTTCGTTCTAATTGAAACAAAAAAAAAGCAGAAACGGGTCGTTTTTTTTAAGAACAGAAAAACGAAAAAACGAGCTGAATTTCCGTTGTTTCGTTTTGGTGCAAAATTAAAAACAAAAAAACTACCCGTTTCGGCTTTTTTTTTGTTTCAATTAGAACGAAAAAACAAACGTACCTAAAACGTACCTTCGTCGAGTCCAATGTATCAAACCACACCCTGTTCTTGTTCAAGTAAAGCAGAGTGGTGTGCAGAGGTATCATATACTAGGCAAACTTGACTTTTCTGTTGATCCGAATCTCAGTCCCCATACACGCATAAACAGTGAATCTGGCATTGATGCTGGGGATTTAGCCGAGTTATTTTCAATAGAGTCGCTCGACTGGGGCAGAAAAGTCAACAGTGGCAATGGAAACAAAAGGTAAAGTTGAAGCTCATATGACTCCTGTTAATAAACGTAGGACAATAATGTTGTTCTGCGACCCTTTCTGCATTGTTTAGGACATTTATGTAATGCAAGTGTTTATTCATTGATTTGGTAATCACATTGTTGTCATTTTATTTGTTTAATAGAGACAATTACACATTGTTAATAAAGAAAAAGTCATTGTATGTCAAGGTAATTATGTTTATTGAAACTAATTGCTGGCTTTTGTCTGCTTAGGCGTTTCAAAATCATGATGAATTGTTTTATTATTAGAATTGAATCTGAATTCAACTGTAATAATAAAACAATACTTTTCCTGAGTTATCAGCATTTGTTTGTTGCTGTAAATATGGGGAAAAGGTTATTAGGCGTGATGGAAATTTCCAGATCTGGAGGGGATTTTCCAGTTCCAGTTTCTGTGAGGAGGTTGTAATCATAGTGTTTCACTGAATGTCGCTACACAATAAGAATAAGATGCCTTGAATTACTAAGCTGTAAGATGCTGTTCTCGCTCATAGATGATTATTAATGCACTATATGTTTATTACCTTGCAAATGTAAGTTTGTGCATTCACTATTAATGTGTATAAAAACATAATTCGCTCATGTCACTAATTTTACTGAGCTTGTCGGTAGATCTGCAGATATATGATTTAAACTCAAAGACAGAACAGTTTTTACTTTTCATTATGTACTGATATTGCCACCACACAAGCCATACTGCTTGTATAAGCTGGTATTTGCAGTCCTTCACAGCAGGATTTCCTGATGACAGATGTGTGTTTTAGTATAAAAATAAGTGAATTTAATGTTGCAATGACATTGTTGTCAAAGCTATACTTTTCATGCAAATAGACAGATCATGAAAATGTTCTAGATTTATATAATGCATGTAAACGGGAAATTTGTTATATCTCTTACAGGGCAAACTAAGCACCCTCCAGAGTTGAGGATTGTGTTAGTAGGTGGAAGAGTATTATCCAGTGACCCCAGTTTTAAAAGTACAGCTGGCAACATCATACTTGGCAAAAGGGTTTTTGAGACCAACAGAAGAACTGCCCAGAGTGTTGTGAGGCAGCGGGAGGTTCATGGCAGACGGGTCACTGTGGTTGATACTCCAGGCTGGTGGTGCCACTACCCACGAGAAAACACCCCAGAGCTGGATCAGATAGAAATCAAGAACAGCGTCCATCTGTGTCCCCCCGGGCCTCACATATTTCTTCTAGTCATTCCTTTAGAAGAAGCATTTCCTGACATTTTCAAGGAATCCCTTGAAGAGCACATGCAACTCTTCAATAAAGGAGTCTTTGATCAAACCATTGTGCTGTTCACTGTAGATGATCCATGTAAAACAAGTTTAAAATACGACATCCCTTGCTGGCCAGCACTTCAGATGATTCTTCAACAATGTGGAAACCGAAAGCATGTTTTCAACATCAGCAACCATCAGGATAGGACTCAGGTCACAACGCTTTTCCAGAAAATAGAGGCAATGGTTGCACAAAATGCTGCTGGTCACTGTTCTATTGATGCTGCTGATGGGAGTGCTCTGAGAGAGAAAATGGAAGCAATCGTTGAAAGAGCATCAAAGAGGTTTGCCGAAGTGCAGGCAAAAAGAAGGAAACTCAAAGCCCTGATAGAAGGTAAGTCAGAAATATCTCTAATTGGATAAAAAAATGCAGACAAATATGACGAAGATACCATTTATTTATTCATTTATTTAACAGGGACAGTGCATATTAATGAACATTTCTGTAAATGTGCCAGAGTTAGCCAAGAGGCTATTTTTCATCTGTAGTCCCTGGACAGATTTTAGTCAACCTAAAACACATTTCATTTTAAACAAGTAATTACAATACATTTAAAACATGCAACATACATTACTGGGAAATACAGAACATTAAAACAAAACAAATAAAACAAAACAAAAGAACATGTTAAAACACAGGCAGTGGGTTGTAAGGAGCAGAAGATTGGGTCAGTGTTGGCATCAGCTGATTCCTCACTAACCATATTTTGAGTTTTGATTTAAATAAAGTGAATGTGGTCTGCACCTCTTGTTACCCTAGTTGCAGTTGTGCGTATGTTAATAAACTGTCTAAGAGGAGGTGATGTAAGGCCGTTAACAATCTTGTAAAAAAGGCAAGCATTTGCATGTGTAATGAGGTTTTCCCAGCTTAGCAAGTTGTATTTTTTGAGTATTGGGCAGTAATGCGAAAAAACAGTATTTTGAGTGTTTGTTTGTACTATGACTCCAGTGGTTTTAATGTTGTTGTACTGGCATGTGACCAGGTAGTTAAACAGTAGGTGATGTGTGAGAGAACCATAGAGTGTGTGTACATCAGAGATGCCTCAATTGACATGTAATCTCTGGTGAACCTAAAATTCGACAGACTGGATTTGACCCTATTACATATTTGTTTAACCTGAGCCTTGAAATTGAGTGTTGAATCAATCATGATTCCAAGGTATTTGTATTGTGACACCACCTGTAGCCTCTCCCCTGATATAAAAACATCTGGCGCAACACAAGAGGACTTTGTTTTGGTGAAGAAGATGCATACTGTTTTACAAATATTTAGTTGCAAACAGCATTGTTCCAACCAAGCTGTTACACGAACCATGGGGTTTGTCAGTTCATTAGCCACTTGTGTCATATTACTTCCATGTACATATATTACAGTGTCATCTGCATACATTTGGATGTTTGTGTCAGGACATACAGATGGTAAATCATTTATATAGAGCGAAAATAGTAATGGTCCCAGGATTGAACCTTGTGGGACCCCTGTCGAAAGATGAAGGTCAACAGATTCATGATTTTGAACTCTCACATACTGAGATCGGTTAAACAAATAAGATTCTATCCATTTAAGTGTTTGTGAAGAAAAGTTAAAACTGGAAAGCTTAGATATGAGTATTTTATTATTAACAGTGTCAAAAGCCTTTTTTAGGTCAAGAAACGCAGCTCCTACAACACCACCTTTATCCATTTTTGATTTGATTATCAATAGCCTTTTGACATTACAACGCAAATGATAATTGCAAAGATACCTCACGTCCTCCTAGATTGATTTAAACTATTTTTTTCCCTTTGAGACGTTTCTGATTTTACTGACTTAGGTGTTTGAATAGTGTAAAAAAAAGTCTTGATGGTCAACCTGACAATTACATAATGATGCACAAAACCTCAAGTCTGAATATTTTTTTATTCCACTTTGTCTCTAGGTGGCAAAACTCCCCCAACACATTTGAGGCTAGTGATGGTTGGTGCACAGTGGTCAGCCAAGAGCTCAGCAGGCAACACCATTCTAAGGAAATATGTGTTTCCTGTTACTCACACAAGAACAACTGTGTTCTGCAAAATAAACCACAGCGTGGTGGCAGACAGGCAGCTCACAGTGGTAGACTCTCCAGGCTGGTTATACAACGGCACCCTTCAGGAGCTCTCTGAGATGAATAAACTTGAAATAGAAAACAGCATGCATCTGTGCACTTCAGGACCCCACGCAGTGCTCCTTGTTGTCGGCCTGGCATCCGCGTTCAACGCAACATACCAGAAAGCGGTCCAGGAGCACATGAGTCTGTTCACGGATGAAGTCTGGAAGCACACAATTGTTCTGTTTACCAGAGGTGACTGGCTGGGAGTGAAGACTGTGGAAGAGCGCATAGAGAGTGAGAAGGGTCTGCAGTGGCTTGTGGAGAAGTGTGGGAACATGTATCATGTCTTGGATAACAAAAACCACAGTGACGAGACTCAGGTAACGGAGCTCCTTGAGAAGATTGAAGAGATGTGGGCAGGAAACAAAGATGGTCTTTTTGAAGTCAACCTGGGCCGTGCTGAGCAGATGGAGGCAAGAAAAGAGGTTGCAGACAAGAAGGCAAAAAGGATTCGTCAGACGGCCCAAAGACAAGCAAGAATACTCAAAGAATTGTTTCGAGGTAATCAAAAAACTGAATGTATGATTAATTTAGTTATTATTACTATTTCTAATTTTAAAAAAACTCACATTTCCCAAGGGGAGACGAAGACAAACACTGACCATAGGGTTGTACTTATCGGCCCAAAAGACTCTGGGAAGGGTATGGCAGGAAACATGATCCTTTTTGAAGAGCTGTTTGGCACAGCTCGGATGAAGAAGGTAACCCAACCTCTACAGGTTTTTGGGGGGGAAACATCTGATTGTTGAAGTCTGTTTTGGTTGTTAAATTATTTTGTTTGGTTACTTCTATGCAGGAATTCCAAGATCAGAGAAGAACCACAATGTGTGAGAAACATGAAAGAAATGTTGCCCGACAAAACATCACCGTGGTTGAGGCACCAGGCTGGTTTGCAGACGAGATCACACCCGACTGGCTCAAGACTGAAGTTCTGCGCAGCATCTCAATGTGTGCTCCTGGTCCTAATGCTTTTCTCTTGGTTGTACCCATTTTCAAAACCTTTACAGAGAATGACTACAAAACAATGGTTGAGCTCTTGATGCCATTCGGTGACAGTGTCTGGAGGCACTGCATGGTGCTGTTTACCTGGGAAGACTGGCTCAAGGAAAGGTCCATTGAGGAGCACATTGCCACAGAAGGCGAACACCTGGAACAGCTGGTGGAAAAGTGTGGGTACAGATATCATGCCATGAACTGCAATCCTTATGGTTATTTTGCTTTACCTATCATACAGCTGTTTGAGAAAATGTTTGACATGATAACACGAAACAAGGGCCAATACTTTGCTGCTGAAGACAAAATGGGGAACAAGCGAAATCAAACGCAGTGGCAAGAGGAGTGGAACAGGAGGGAGCAGGAGCTAATCGACCGGATGTTGAAAGCTGTTGCACAAGAACCAGAAGAACCGATCGTACCATCTATGAAGATGAACGCAAGCATGGATGGAGCCTTCACTCCGAGCAGTGAGTTTGATATTACTCAGTTAATCTAGGAAATGTTTTAAAATTGTTTTAAAGTGTAAGATAGACCATATGGCCTGTCACGATAATAACATTATCGAATTATCGTATTAAATGTGGTTATTGCCTCGATAACATTGTTGTTATGTTACCAATTTAACATATTGACCAGACCTTTATAATCTGAACACTATTAGCCCGTCGTACTGTATGTGGACATGACTTCAATCAGATTTTCTGTTACCAATTTATCGTACCATCAATAGACATGACCTTGATTATTTTAGTGCCATTGTCTCAACCTACGATGTAGCGAAATGTCTTTGATAATTTTTACATTAACGACTTATCATACATTATATGAATTTTTTTTTTTTTTTGACGTCAATATTGTTTTGTTTACATGAGAATGGAATCATCACACATTTTAGACAACATGTTCAAGGATTTTCAATATTTTGGCATTGGTCATTTTTCATTGACATCCAGACCATTTCCAACAAAAGTAGTTAAACCATTCAAATTCTGTTTTCAGTGAGCGGAGATGTTCCCAGAGAAGTTGGGGGCACATTTTTGAGTCAAAGAGAACGTGCCAAAGTGACTGAATGGCTGAGCGTTAGATTTGGGGGCTCTGATGTCACCTCTGGGGTCGACAGCATGAGTATTTCAGCCAGTGATGTGGAAATGTTGGACCAAAGCCTCCCAAAACGCAGGCACTCTTTTTAGCTATGGAAACAAAAGAGAAAAAGTGCACAGAAAGCACAGTTTTCCAAACGCTGTTGGGCCCTGCCAGAAAATTGGTGATTATCCAGCTGTATTACTTTCTGATGCAGCCAATACTATGTATGTTATGTGCAATGTTCATTATTTAATGTGATTATGTAATCATGTCAATGCAGAGATTTTTGAATAGAAAACGTTAATTGTATGCAGAACATTAAATAATTTAAAGATTCAGAATTTCCCCCAAATATCAGTCTGGCAGGCGATACCGCAGCATCCGGACTAAATCCACCAGACTCAGGGACAGTTTCATCCCACAGGCCATCAGACTATTAAACACCTGCACTTTGAAACAACATCCATAACATTCATCTGCATCTTAGAAATGATTTATCTAATATATCATATTCCAATCACTTGTATATACTGTATCCTACATTATTCTGAAATGGGCCATTCTATATAGGTAGGCTACTTTTTAGTTGGCTAGATACTTGATTTATGATGCTAACACAGTTATTTTACATTGATAACATTGAATAAAGGACCTTAACTTGAAATGAAGGATTTTTCAGTGTGGTATTGTCATTCTGTGGTATTACTTAAGCAACATATCTGAGTCCTTCTTTGGCCACTGTTTTTTTGTAAAGTCGTCTTTATATTAATGAACAATCATGTGTTTTGTTATGGAAGTAATTTTAAAAATAAATTGTACTATTGTTGTACACTTGAATATCTGCTTGCATTTATTTCCCCTAGACTTCTGCTCTCAGAGGTGGTTTATTACTAAAACCAATAATAATTTAATGCAGAGGTAAGTATTTAATATTATAAAAAGTATATATATATATATATATAAATATACTCTTAAAGTTACAACTAGCCAAATGAGGGCAACCATAATGCTGATGTGGCTTATGATCATTGGTGGAAAGTTACTAAGTACATTTACTCAAGTAGGCTACTGTACTTAAGTACTTTTTTGACATTGTTGTACTTTATACTTCATCTCCACTACATTTTGGAGGTGAATATCATACCTTTTACTCCAGTACATTTATTTTAACGCTCACAGTTACTCGTTACTTTGTAAATATAAAAACACACATGCTGATATAGTATAATGCAGTAGTCCATTTTCAGTTACAACACTAAAATGTTCTTAAATGTGTAACAAGTAAAAACATGATATAATTAAAACCCTCATAATAACATAAGTATGTGAAAAGATGCATAACGAGTACTTTTACTGTTGAAACTTGAAGTACATTTAGCTGATAATACTCCTGTACTTTATATTATCCTGAATCAGGTCATTGAGCAGATGAGTACTATTACTTTTTGTACTCGAATTATATTTTGATACAATTACTTTTGTACTTTTACTGAAGTAGACCATTTAAATCAGGACTTTTACTTGTAGTGGAATATTTTAAGACCATAGTATTTGTACTTATATTTAAGCAAATTATATTATTACTACTTGTTCCAAGGTTCCAACACTGATGATAATAACAGAGTAATACAAACGCGAAAGCACCTTACAGGCCTCCGTCGTTTCTCTCCGTTGCTTTCCTGTACCCGTTAGTCTTTTAACCTTTCGTCCCAGTGTTGCGCAACTCCTGCTTTTCTGCTTTCTTTCTATCACCTGTCTTCTGGTCGACATGTCGGAGTACAATGCGGTGCCTGCAGCGGGACCCGGGGACCCTCTGGGCGGGCAGACAGCTCTCGGGAACGGGGCAGGAGGCATCCAGAAAGATGCGTTCGCGGACGCAGTGCAGCGGGCCCGGCTGGTGAGGAGGAGGGAGGTGACAGCTGAGCTGGGGGAGGGCTAGCTTTCTGCTTAGCTTATGGGCTAATATTGTTAACACAGCATGATATATACTATTGATATTCTGAATTATCATGTATTTACGAATTGTTAATAGTAGTAAAAGTAAGCTAGTAATGTATGGTCACTGCTTGTCGTACATTAGCTGAAACACTGTCTGTGTGTCCCAACAAACCCAGTGTGTAAGTGACAGGATGATAGGAAAATAAAACTTGCAAGATTAGCTTAACAATTACCTAAATTCGAGTCAATAAAAATACAACATTATGGGTTTGATGTTTATTCTAAATGTGGGGGTGGTTTATATAAAACCCATGCAGGTATGATGGCAAACACCTGGTTGGCATAAAACAAGCCAAGAAAAAAAGGCAACTTGTAAAATAACCAAAGTCCAATCAACTAACTACTGTATCTAGTCTTAATTATTTATTATGTTAATTTAAAGTGGATTTATATTTTTGTATTATTTGGGACTGTGAGAAGTGGCATTTCGATTTCCCTGTTTGTATCACAATTGACAATCAAGTGGATTTGACTTCAAATCAAATCAAGTTTTATTTATATAGCACATTTATAAACGATTTTTGGTCGAGCCAAAGTGCTGTACATAAAATAAAAATAGCCTACAGTAGAGACACTTTACAGCAAATACAACAGCACAGTTTGTTCAGAATATCAGTATGAGAAAAAACGACACCCTCTATCCTTAGACCCTCACATCGTACAAGGAAAGACTTCCAGAGAAAACCCACAGTTTTAAAGGGAAAAATGGGAGAAACCTCAAGGAGAGCAACAGA
Organism: Harpagifer antarcticus; assembly: GCA_902827135.1. NCBI lineage: Eukaryota > Metazoa > Chordata > Actinopteri > Perciformes > Harpagiferidae > Harpagifer > Harpagifer antarcticus. Next base: position 1,095,857 of record CADEHL010000585.1, on the reverse strand, counting down.
GGACGGATACCTCTCCCAGGACGGACAGACGTGCAATAGATGCCGTGTGCAAATCGAAGAGATAATACATTTTACAGCATATAGACCGACTTGACTTTAGACTTCATATTATTATCGTGGATATCCCAGACAGATGGACAACTTCATTTATTTATATACTTTTTACATGTTCACCTATTACTTTTGTACATTATATTCCTGTCTATTCTTTACCTTCATATGTCTACTGAGAGCATTGCAAAAAAACAAGTCAATTCCTTGTTTGTGAAAAAATCCTTGGCATAAAAAAGGTTATTCTCTTCCAGACCTTAAGTCTGATATGCTCAGTCACAAGTGTAGCTTATACTTGAGTTTTATCATGTTGGCACACTTGAAGGCAGGCACGTGCACACGTAGACATCCAAGTGGGCTTGAGCCCCTGCCCTTTTTCTTCCTCCAGAGAAAGTGCCCTTTTTATGGGGTGCTTTTTTCCATTTGTTTTTCTCCAATAAATGAATATATATCTACTGCTTATTTGCGCACAGTTTCCCTTTCCCAAAATATATTGATTGAATACAAAATAAAAATATCAGGTCGGGAGATTAGACTGTGAAGTTCCGATGCTCTCTCTCTATCCTCCCTCCCTCCACTTCTCGCGCACAGCGGTGCGGACAGTCATCGGCAGTCACTTCAGACCGACAGGTAGCAGCACCTCCCACCTTAAAGTCCCATGTTATGCCGGCTTTTCTTGGCTTGTCTGAAGGTGAGTGGAGATGAACAAATGACTAAACTGCCTGTGCCTCGAGTTTACAGCTAATTAGCCAAAAGACAAAAACAAATGTAGTTAAAGTAGGGTACAGCTAATGGATAAGTTAGCTCAAGGTTTAGCTAAGGAAATGTATCATGTGCATACAGGCTAATGTAGGCCTACTGCACTTAGGGGGAGACACTACAGGTGAATACAGTACAATGTATCTAATAACGTAATCACAATCACCACATTGATATGCAAATTAGGCGTTAACTAGACCTAATTAAAATGCGCAAATGTGCATGCCTCACAACTTCCCCAGATAGTTACTGACGTCAAGTCAGTATTTTCCCCGGAAATGTTATGTTTAAATGCAGATTAGCTTTATACCTATATGAATTCAGACATAACGATCTTTTGCCTGTAATGTCCTGCCTTAAACAGTAACTTCATAATTTTGATTGTTTGTTGCTCATTTAATAACTATTAATTGTACTAGTTTGTTGTCTGCTCTTGTGCTTAGTGAATACTAAAGAAGACCATTGTCTCTGTGTTAGCTGATTATTTTTGTAGAATTCTGTTGAGTATTAAACAATTGCGTGAGTGTGAGAGTATTACAATAAATTGGTCAGTAAGTCAGAGATGTGCAACTATTTTTTACTTTTTGTTTTAAAACATTTTTTTCTAAATTATTATGAGAAGTGCCCTTTTTCTCACTTGAGCTCCTGCCCCCCAAAATGTCTGTGCACGTCCCTGCTTGAAGGGGAGGGTAGGACAATCTGTTTTTTTACAGCTCAATTGTCATGGTTACCTTTATTCTTTCTTTTCAGATTGCAGCAAAGATTGGAGTTGATGCTGGTCCTCCTCCCACGAACAACAACACTGCATCAGATGGCTTTCCCTTCACTACACAGAAACGCCAGCTGGAGGATGCAGGTATTGGTCACCTCACTACTCAGTGCACAGTCTTCTTAATCAAAAGGTTTCTTTTGTCACCCAATTGAATAAATGCCTTTCTTACCTGTATTGTCTGTATTGCATGCGCCTGACAGATGAACCGGAGAGTAAGAAGCTGGCTGCTCAGAGTGACTTGGATTCAGCCAATGCATTGTGTGAGTGCATCCCTCGATTCAATGTTCTGTTTCCTTTTTGCGCTGTGATAAAAAAAAATATATATATATAGCTGACACTATTTAGTAGAGACTTCCAGCTGTAATCTCTTTTTTTCTGTTTATGTCTCAGCTATTGGTGCACAACTGGCTGCTCTTGCACAACAAAGGTAGGATCTGATCATTTTCAGGTGTTTGTATGTATAAGTTTGAAACCTTTTTATAAATGTTGCCTGATTTATTGCCTCTTTTTCCCTGATTGTCATTCTTGCCTGCTGATAGTTCCAGGCCTGCCTCCAACACAGAGGAATACAGTGTCCCGGACAGCATGGTGGGACTCAGTGAGTTCAAACCAACTCAGTTTTACTTTTAGCACACAAAAAGATACACTTTGAGAGTGTGACTCACTCACAACAAACTTGTATCTCTCTTTGTCCACAGTTATTGGCCGTGGGGGTGAACAGATCAATAAGATTCAACAGGAGTCCGGTTGCAAGGTTCAGATAGCTCCAGGTACTGCTTTACTCACCCACTGGTTTACATTTTCACTATAGTTTAACTTTTTAATTGTAATATTGGTATTCTATTTGTGTGTGTCCAGACAGTGGGGGCCTTCCAGACAGGAGCGTGTCTCTCACAGGTTCCCAAGACTCCATACAGTAAGTATCAGACCTTATGAAAATAGGCTCACTTTTGTTTTGTTTATGTTACGTATGATGTTGGGTGCCCATGTATTTGTCAAATATGTCCAAAAAAAACAGGCAAGAACATTGCTTAAAAATTAGATTGTTAAAACTGATGTTATGTGACCCTGACTGCCATGAAAGGAGCCAATTAATAAACCATTTTGATTAATGTATCAAGTTATTTCAAAAATAATGTCTAATGTCAAGCTTTATATAAATTAGGCACTTAGTTTGAAGCCCTACGATGCTATTTGTAAATGGTTAATCTGTACAGACCTTAATTGCTTACTGTCAATAGCCGTTAGATCAGCTTGATTACAACATTTTGTAAAAAGGACGCAGAGTAACTGGTCAGCTCTTCCCTGGATAGGAATGCCCGGAGGCTGTTGGACGAGATCGTGTCTCGAGGGAGGGGTACGCCCCCTTCTTCTTATCACGAGTCCACCAACGGGCAGAGCGGCACGGTGCACGAGATGATGATCCCAGCAGGCAAGGCTGGGCTGGTCATTGGAAAGGGAGGAGAGACTATCAAACAGCTGCAGGTAAACTGCATTTTAGAAACTGTAACTACATTAAAGCATACGTCCAGTATTCAATCATGATAATGCACAATCGCGTGAAATCCAGGAGCGTGCAGGGGTGAAGATGATTCTGATCCAGGATGTCAATCAGGGATCCAACGTCGACAAGCCCCTACGCATCATCGGAGATCCCTATAAAGTCCAAGTACATTTATATAATCTTCTCATAAATGTCAACATAAATCTGTTGTGTCCAGTTGCCATGTAACGTCATCATCGTGTTTTCCTTTTCAGCAAGCCCAGGAGATGGTGCAGGGCATTCTCAGGGAGAGGGACCACGGTGGTTTCAATGAAAGAAATGACTTCAGCGCCCGGATGGGAGGAGGCATGGATGTGAGTTTGTGTGAGACGGAGCAAAATAAGAAGTGGGATAAGTTTCCTTTGAACCAAATCGGTTTTAAAAAACGTCTGTTTTCCACATAGATTCCTATACCGAGACACTCAGTCGGTGTGGTTATCGGGCGCAATGGAGAGATGATCAAGAAAATCCAGAATGATGCCGGAGTTAGGATACAGTTCAAACAAGGTAGGAGTCAGGCCTTAAATTGACTTTAATGATTAATATGTTGATGTTGCATTAACCGCACATAAACGTTCTAATCAATGTCAAGAGAACATGAAAGTTTGATGCCGATTAATAAAAAAGGCACCTTTTTGGCTCTTATTGTCCCTATACTTTTTTGTCTTTTAACGAATGATAAATGTAAATGAAAGACGTGGTGTCTTTATTTCACCAGAGCAATTACCTTGTCCCTTTTCTGTAAAAAGGGTTTACAGACCGCTGCTTGCATTGTGATGTTGCCCAATATCTGCTGAATCAGGCAAATCTCTCACTTTGGTTGCAAATCTGGTGTCATCTTGTTCTCTCTTTTTTATTGACTTAACATCCATTATTGTGTTGGCCTGTGTGAGGTTTTGAGTTGAGGCACTTACATGGACCCTTCCACATAGGTCATTTGATCAACAAAAAAAAAAAGAATACAGCTAAATGCAGATTTCAATCTTTCCTACAGATGATGGGACTGGTCCAGATAAGATCGCACACATCAGTGGCCCCCCTGACTGCTGCGACCACGCTTCTCAGATCATCAACGACCTGCTGCAGAGCATCAGGGTCCGGGATGAGGGGCAGGGGGTAAATGTAATAAAGTATATTCCCAATCAATTGTGCATAATAGTAAATGTATGGCAGCAAGATGTAATAATCCTCAAGCATGCTTGCTAAAATACTGAGGCTTTCTCTCCGCTCCAACCACAGGGTCCCCCAGGTCCTCCAGGCATGCCTGCAGGCAACAGGGGTCGAGGTGGGGGTCAAGGCGGCTGGGGGCCCCCTGGAGGGGAAATTACCTTCTCTATTCCTGCCCACAAGTGTGGACTTGTGATTGGCCGGGGAGGAGAGAACGTTAAATCCATCAACCAGCAGACAGGGGCCTTTGTAGAAATCTGCCGACAACCGCCCCCCAACGGAGACCCCAACTTCAAGATCTTTATCATCCGGGGCTCGCCGCAGCAGATCGACCACGCCAAGCAGCTCATCGAGGAGAAGATTGAGGTACTTTCTATTTTAATTTGTACTTACACATAGGTAAATAAGTCGGTTCTTCTTCATTTGGATTAATTAACATGTTTCAGATCCCCCTGTGTCCTGTGGGCCCGGGGCCAGGTGGACCAGGTCCTGGAGGTCCAATGGGTCTCTACAACCCTGACCCATACAACCCTGGACCGCCTGGGGCGCCCGGACCACCACAGTGAGTAACAAGGACTATCATACAACTGTTTGTAAAGCTTCAGATATTAAGGTTCTCCGCTACAACATGATTCTGTTCACTGGATTACAGAGACGCCATGTATGAGATCCGTGCAAATCTGAAGGGGAAAATAAGAGAGGGGGCATGTTACCAGACTGAGAAGTAGCTGATTTTTATTCTGCAGCTGCATAAGAGATCAGTGGTGGTTTTATGTGCTGAAATCTCATGAATGAACCATTTTTGCTATTTGTTTAGCAGCCACCAAAGGCTAATGTTGTGGCTTCCTCTTTAACTTGTTTTAATAAATTGTTGATGGAAAATATAACCTGAAAAAACATTTTGGTCAGAAGACTTAGTTTTCTTCTAAATCCAATAGTTTGTATAGTTGCATTTCAGAGTATCATTTGTTTTCCTATCATGTCATAGTGATGCCAACCATTGCTCTTCTCCTCAGTGGTGGTCCTCACCAGTACCCCCCTCAGGGCTGGAGCAACACCTACCAGCAGTGGCAGCCCCAGGCCCCCCATGACCCCAGTGAGTCACCGTTGACTTCACTGCCTCTCCTGGTTTTGGGGGATCAATGTTTATTGTATGCTCTTTTTAGCATGTTGGCTGCTACAGTGCTTTTATCCCAGGCTATACGTTTTAACCGTCCTGTTTTCAGATGAGTAATGCCTTTTTGTTTTCTAAGTCTAGGAAGGTGAACAGGAGTACTGATGGTAATGTTGTGATGAGATGTCTTGACGTTGAGCAGCAACTAACCGTGTCTCTGTTTCCCCCCTGGTCTCCAAGCCCGGTCTCCAGACCAGTAGCAGGACCTCACCCCCTCCACCCTGCATCTTTTCTAGGCATGGCAGCAGCCAATGACCCCAACGCAGCCTGGGCGGCCTACTACGCTCAGTACTACCATCAGCCACCAGGGGGGGGTCCAGCCCAGAACCCCGCTACCCTGGCAGGAGGAGGGGCCCAACCTTCAGTGGAGCAGACCCAGCCTGCACAGACGCCCGGGGGCCAGCCAGACTACAGCAAGGCCTGGAAGGAGTACTACAAGCAGATGGGTGAGGCCGCAGAACAACTCCCTCTGGAGCTTTACCTGCTTTTCTATTGGTGCTGAAATGTTCTACTGCTTTAAACCAGTCATCATCAACTTCAGCCGGGAGACTAAATACATAATGTTAATAGGTTTTATGTAACCCATACAACTTAGAAGGAATTCATTTTGTTAGGGATGATTGACCAACACCAAAAAGTCAAAAACAGTTACTAAATCAGCCTACTATCACCTAAAGAACATATCTAGGATTAAAAGACTAATGTCGCAGCAGGATTTGGAAAAACTTGTCCATGCTTTTATCTTCAGTAGACTGGACTACTGTAATGGTGTCTTCACAGGTCTCACTAAAACATCTATTAGAAAGCTGCAGCTGATTCGGAACGCCGCTGCTCGAGTCCTCACTAACACTAAGAAAGTGGATCACATCACTCCTGTTCTGAAGTCTTTACACTGGCTTCCTGTGTGTCAAAGAATAGATTTCAAAATACTGCTGCTGGTTTATAAAGCACTGAATGGTTTAGGCCCAAAATACATTTCTGACCTCCTGCTAAATTGTGAACCATCCAGATCTCTCAGGTCTTCAGGGACTGGTCAGCTTTCTGTCCCCAGAGTCAGAACTAAACATGGAGAAGCAGCATTCAGTTATTATGCTCCAAATACCTGGAACAAACTCCCAGAAACCTGCAGGTCCGCTGCAACTCTGACTACTTTTAAATCCAGCAAGAAGACTTTTCTTTTTGTCGCTGCTTTTAATTGAACTATTCACATCTTAAACTGCACTGTAACTTTTATCCATGTATGTTTTCTTTTAACGTTTATTTTATTATCTTTTCTTTTTAATGACTGATTTTAAATGCCATTTTCTTAATGTTTTTCATTTTTTGTAAAGCACTTTGAATTGCCTTGTGTTGAAAAGTGCCCTATAAATAAACTTGCCTTGGCAGGCCAGGCAGGCGGCTCTGCACCTGCTGCACCTGGAGGAGCAGCGGGGGGTGCAGCGTCCACAGCGGGGGGGGAGCCGGACTACAGCGCTGCCTGGGCGGAGTACTACCGGCTGCAGGCGTCGTACTACGGACAGACCGGACAGGCAGCCGGACAGCCAGCCGCTCCACAGCAGGGACAGGTCGGTACAGAGCGAGGCTTTCATCCTGTTTCTGTGGATCCTGCATCTGACACCGAGGTTTGCTTTCAATCCATCTGAAGTAAATACATTATTTTCTAAAATACAACGGATGTGCTTCCTTTCAACTTTTTGTATTTTAGACGCAGTGATAGCAGAAGGAATCAGGAAGACAGGATGAAGAAGACGACCCCGAATTTAAGTCCAGGAACCAGCCTGTTTATCTTTTATTTATAGTGGAAGTGAAACCATTCCTCACCACACGTGGAAACTTTCCAAATTAACATTGTCAACTGAACAAGCTTTCCAGTGCTTTGCAGCTGAGGCAAAGGACTGATATCCCGCCACACAGGTTCTCAATACCTTTAAATATATTTTATGAATGCCCTTATATATATGGAAGCCTTGACATGCTTTCGTTACTGCAGAGGAGTTGCTTTTAAATATATATAATCATCCTCATCTCCCTAGCTATCAGGTCTTATATCTTATTGTGTATCATCAGTCATCCCTTTTTAAAGCTCATTTGATTTGCCCATTCTTTTTAATTGAATTCTTTGACTCTTCTTGATTGAGCTAAGACTTTATTGGTATTTCTACATTTTGATTATTTTTCATTTGCTTATGAATGTGTTCATATGCAGCATTTTGTATAGCAAGTGTACACATAGATTTGTAGTGTTGATTGGTGCATGTGGACTCACTATTCATTGCTGAAAGCTGCTAGAGATAGATGACGAAAACACCCCCCCCCCCCCCTTTATCTGCTAAGGACATGCAAGTTATGTGAAATAGTTTTAAATAGGGAGCGTCAATGACAGGTACTAGACTTAGTCCTGGAGTCCTTGAAGTTTGAAGGACAACGTTGTATAATGGCTCGTAGGTTGCAGGATGTATGGGCCGCACATCAGGTTATGCATCTTTGTTATGGCCTTCCTTTTAACACCCACCAGATCCTAATTTGGAGCTGACACCCTCTGTAGTTTTCATATATTCTAAAATAGTGTTATATAAGGCTAAATTCACCTCACATTTGCATCATGCTGTGATTTTAATGCACGTTTTATACTTACTTTTTTCATGTATGTTTACATATTTTACTCTTCATTGTGCGTAACAGAATGAAATGTAGTCTTCTAATGTGTCTCACTTGACGATATACATGTACATATATTCAGCAATATAAGGCTGTCTGTTTGGACTTACAGAGAGGTATCAGGTATGTATTTTGAATGGCAGCTTTGACGCAGTGTTGCTATTGTTAATAGATGACCACCAGCAGCAATACTCTGAATTAAAATGGGGCAGATGTTGATTACTTTAAAGTGTGTGTTGAACACTTTGTTGTCATGTTGTTTACAAACTGTATGCACTTAAAACATTGCCCACTGCTAGCAGATATAACTAAATCACATTTGAGACGAATCACCACTAGATGTCACTGTTAGCTTTTCTAAGAATAATCAAGTGTTACTAAATAGATGAAACCCATTTACAGAGGAAAATATTTTTAAAGATCTCGTGTTAAACTGAATTTGCAGCATTTTGAGTTTTCACACACTTACAGTCAACAACACTTTTGATCTGTTACTGTCTAAGGACATGTGTGTGGTTTCTGTTCCTGTAACTCTTTGTACTTTGCAGAAGTGTGTGACAGTCTGAGACAGGAAGTCAGTTTATGAAAAAAAAGACTCAGATTTAGTAAGGCTGTCGCACGACAACTCTATCTCTGAGCCACAAAGATTATAAAAACTGATGATCTGAGAGATATGACACTTTCGTTAAACTAAAGGAAACAATTATCTACAAGAGAGCAATTTTAAAAATTCTTTAATTTATATCTTTAAAATGAAAAACATCTGAATTGCATTCTACCACCTCCAAAGGCACAGTCATACTTATAGCAGACCAAATTCATAAAACACTGCCACTGAACATCTTTTTTTTCTCAATTGTTTTGTACATAAGAAACAATGCACTATAAAAATTACTGAACATTTGTCTTACTAAACAATGGCCATTCTATTTGCTGTAGATGATATGTACTGTTGTGGTAACGTTAGACTCGTATATAAAGGTTGATGTGCTGGTTTGAGGCTGGCGATGCTTGTCGAAAACATGAACATCGCAGCTATTTAAAGACATTGTATTCATAAATCCAAAAATGACATGTTTACGACAACCAGTCATGACGAACAGTGTTTAAGAATATGGATGTTTGAAGCAAAACAAAGCCGTTGGCAGGAGGGCGGAAATGCAGCGAGATGAAAGCACAGTGGAGGGAGATGAGTGTCGGTGGAGGACTGTGCAGAAAGCAGATCTCACCACAGAGTGGTACGAGACGTTCGTACGACATCTGACACCTTCACATCACCATTAACGAAAAACACTTAAGACTTCAAAGAAAGTGGAAAACATTTCAGATAACTCTGTCGGAGTTTTCAAGACAATAGTCGATATGTGCAAAGAGGCAGGGCCTTAGCCTGTTTGTGGAAAAGCCATCAGATATGATAGAGGATTAATAACTACATTTACAATCACAAATTAAAAAAGCACACAAAGGTTGCTTACAATGTGTGACATCACAGCACCATACACTGCACAAGAGGTTCACTTAGTGACAACAAAATTCAAAATAGTGAATAAATATACATCAGAATATTAGAATATATCAGCGTTCTTACTCAGGCACAGTCCCCCTTAAAACAAAGAAGGATCATTTTAAAACAATGGGAACAAAGCAAAGGTTTGGCACACATGGAAAAGAGAAATAAGGCAGGAGAATTATAAGTCAATGGAAAATGAGGCCATAGAGGAATTATTGGATGAAAAGGAATGAAGTACTTAAAACATATAAATATGACACATACATACAGTACCTCTTCTCATGGAGCCACATTTTCAATAAAAAAGAGAGGATTTTTTTGCAGCAACTAATGGGAGCCCCGATTCCACAGCCGTAGATTTTTCTATACAAGTGTGAGTAGCAGCTGCGACAGGCACTCCAAGAACACAAGAAGGTTTTTTTTCTTTATAGGCAAATTAAATAAAACAGGTACTATTCACACTTCTCCCAAATGAACACCTTAAAAAATATATATATTTACAGAGGAAACAGTCACACAACCAGACACACACCATCATAGAAAAGCATGTTCAGTCAGCCTCCAGAAGCAACAGCAGAGCAGTGTGACCCCCAGAGCTCCAACAGAAATAAACTCATCAAACAAATATCCCAACCTCCCGCTGTCTCTCACTGATGTCCCTTTTTTACGAACTAAATGTAGCAATCGTTCACTGTTTAAGGTCGGCTTTGCACCCTCCTCCTGTAGAGATTACCTTTACACACATCACAGTATTTCGAAGACTACTTTGATACGGCAGTGACAGTTTCAGGAGGTGAGCGGATGTTTGACAGCGAGGCTACAGGTTGCAATGCAATGAGAGAGAACGGAAAAAAACATGCCTGGCAGTTTTACAGGTCAATACAACTGAGGGGTAACACATGCTCAGTGTTGCTGTCTATGGAACCCATTCATGTCAATGTGATCAAAAAAAAAATTCCTCATTATCAGAAACTTCCTCAAAATAATACCTACTACCTGAAAAACAATGACAAAGTATATTTAAAAAATGACTTGGTTGAGATAGTATCTCAGAATAATAATTAAGTATTTCACCATAATGACATACTATCGCTAAACACAAAAAATGATATCGCAATACCATGTCATACTATCTCCAATAGTAAGAAACGTCAGAGAAGGTTTCTTGTTCTTATTATTTTTTTTAATCTTATTATTCTGAGATACCAAGTCATTATTTGGAGATTTTTTTTTGAGAGAGTGACTTTGAGGGTCTTTTTATTTCATCACATTGGCTCTATGGGTTTTGAAGACACGTCCTATTGCGGTGCCAACGATTGTGAATCGGGTCAATGGTGCCAACAGGTGGTTCTGCCATTCAGGCAACAGCAGTACTGAATGTTTTGATTGTGATTGTGATTTTGTGTGTGTGTGTGTGTGTGTGTGTGTGTATGTGTGTGTGCATGTGTGTGTGTGCATAACCATTTACAGAATGCAGCAGAAGTGCGCACACACACATTTACAAGATCTATATACATGTGTGGAGTGTATAAATTAGTGGTTTTTGTACATCTGTGTGTGCTAGTGTGTGTGTGTGTGTGTGTGTGTGTGTGTGTGTGTGTGTGTGTGTGTGTGTGTGTGTGTGTGTGTGTGTGTGTGTGTGTGTGTGTGAGTGTGTGTGCATATTCACTACGATCGGCCCCAGCTAGTTGTGTGACTGTGTGCTCAGTCGTCAGCTGATCCGGTGCTGAACAGGACTCTCTGGTCCATTCGGGCCAGCTTGGCAGGCGGCTCCAGAGACTCGTCTCCTAGCACCCCCCCGTCTGAAGGAAGTGACAGCTCCTGACCTTCATCATCACTCTCCTCTTCCTCTTCCTCTTCCTCTTCTGGGATGGACAAAGGGAATTGAGTTAGTTATTAACACAGCTTGAGATTTGACGTAGGGCTGATCTGAATAGATCAAATGTTTAGGAGCTTTGTTTTTTATTGGTATTGGTTGTTTCTGACATGTGTGATTCAAACATTTCAAAAGAGCAGAGCACGTCCAAAAGTCAACATTTATTTAAAAAATAAGGAAGATGTGAAATTCAAAACATGTTTTTTACCAAGACAAATATTATGCTCTAAATCAGGGGTTCCCAACCTTTTTCCCCAAGAGCCCCCCCAAATTACTCCTGTTGGAAGTTGCGTCCCCCCTTGTGTGTGTGTGTGTGTGGGGGGGGGGGGGGGGGGGGGGGGGGGGCGCAACTTCGGTAATTAAAGTTTATAAGTCTCAAAGATGCTACAACTACTGTCACAAACAGGATGAATGTGAAGTATGTTGTTAAAGGAGGATGAAAGCGTAATTAAGGAGCACTATTGGAGTGACTCTGATGGTTATTGGACTCGCAAGTGGAAACAATTCACAAAGGGATTAAACTGTTTAAAACACATGCTCAAAGTAAACTGGATTTTGCCGTTGTGTTTATGTGGATTCAAAAGTCGTAAATAATCTACAAAATGGAGGAGACCGATCTGATCGGAGCAGCTGTGACAAATAATCCAACTGAAACCGGCATGGACAATGACTATGTTTTAAAAATGCGCTTATCCAGACAAGCCTGGTTTGGACACTTTACGGGCAGAAGAAACATTTCTAGAAAAAATTATGCATTTCGTCTTTTTATGCCTTTAATAGCTACTAACTTCAATTTGTATTAAAATGAATTAATCCATTATGTTGTATACTTTATTGTGATGTAGAGACAAGGCTTTTAGCGACAATCATGTATTGTGTAACAATTATATGTAAAGATAAAGTCTAAATATGATATTAGGCCTCAAATCGTCTGAGGCACCCCCTGCGATTTTCCCCAGGTTGGGAACCACTGCTCTAAATTGTTGATGTTAAGACTTTAAAATATCACAAAGGGAGGCATGCATCTGTATTTCAACCTAACTGTAATACATCTAATAAATATATTAAATATATACTATAAATATAATTTTTTTTGTGTATTTACCTTTGTCAGGATCCAGCTGGTTGAGCCCCCGGCCTAAACTGGCAAACTAATGGCAGAGGGGAAATGTGTTCGTATTATTTACATGGCTTATATTATTTATTTAGATTGGAATTAGAAGCATCTATTGTCATTATACAAGTACAACGAGAAGAGTAAAGCTACTCCTTTTAAAACATTCAGAATAGACAACATACAACAAAGACACGCAGCATTCATATATACATAAAATAATAACAAAATAAAGTGCAGGAAATAATTCAATTAGTAGAGTATAGTAAATATGTATGTGTGGATGATACATTATATATATTGGACATGTACGGGTTGTTGCACAAGGGAGGAAGACTAGTGCAAGAGTTCAGTGCCATGATTGCTCTGGGGAAGAAACTGTCTTTGAGTCTGTTTGTATTTATTTCATGTTTATGTGTTTGTGCGCTTTGGTACCTCTCCCATGACAGCGATGGGGGTCTCTCCTTTAGCCTGGGCCACTCTGTGCTCTATCAGGTAGTACATGTACTCATCGTACAGCAGGCGGATCAGGTGAAAGGAGCCAAAACTGGCTGCGCTCCTCAGGGTCAGATCTCTGATCACCATGGAGCTGGAGAACAGAGACAGCGGATTTAAGTCAGCGGTACACCATATCACTTCTTCTTCTTCTCAACCACCAACGGGAAGTGTGTCTTAGGATTTCACTATGATAAAGTTCAACGAATAAGAGACAGAGAGGGATAAACAAGTTCTTAACTGCTCTTTTACAACTAATGTTGGAACAATTCATATCCAGTCTTCCCGTATTTGCCAGAAATGCATTCCTATATTGAAGATACAACTGATTTTTAGTTTGGACAGACGGGTACAGAGTCGTTATCATCCTACCAAACACGTCACTATCGTAGTTCTTAGTTCACTATATATCTACAGACTTATTAAGCTATAAACAAATATATACAAAAACATTTATAGAGCGTGCAGCCAGTGGAATTGAAAATCAAAATACTCTAAACATTTAGGAGCAGATATCGTGAAGTTTTTCATCGAGGTGGTGAAAAGATGGTTAAAAACGAGACGACTGCAGCCCTGCATCTCTCCCTCTCTTTCTGTGCATGTTTTACTTTGAGTCTGGTTTTGGTCACCTGATTACCTCATGACTCCCTACGCTGATAAATGTGAAAAACACAGATTTTCATCTTCAATGAGCAGCAGAGGATCTTGTCACCTACACTACACAAGACAACACAGTGGAATATAAATGTCCAACGTCTCCCACCTGTAAAAGGACCACTTGAGCAGGAAGAGCTTGGCGGCTTTGGGGAAGGCGGGGCTCTGCTGGTAGGGCTTCAGGACCTGGGAGACCACCCCGTCCAGCCACGCTGCCCACTGCTCCAGGGAGTTCTGCTGCTGCAGGGTCAGCTTGAAATCCTGCTCCAGCCGCTGCACCACGCGGTCCTCACACCGGCACACCCAGGAAGCCTGCTCCTGCACGGGGGGGGGGGGCAGAATGGGGGACACGTTACTGCGCATGGTAGTCACACACCTGGCACTAGTTGTCTTAAGAGAGCAGCAGGGTGACCTGATCTTTCGACTCAGGTTAGAATCCTTGGGTGTTTCTCAATGTCGAGGACGCTTCCTTGGTAGGACATGTCTTCCGAGGCAAGAATCCTTCCTAGCCTCGCAATACGAAGAATGATGGAACAGGCTAACAGGTGAGCAGGTGTGCGTCATATGCGAGGCCCCGCCTTAAATGGAGCGCGATTTCCGCCAAAGATTTTGTAAATTGGTCCGTGTGCAAAGCATTGTGGGGATTTTAAGACCGCGGAGGATACACATGTGCAGCCTCGAAATGTCATGCAACGAAGGACGCCGGCCTCTGTAGAATTCCAAGGATCCTGGACATTGGAACAGTCCTTCGGCGGGATTCGATGATGTAGCATCCTTGAAATAGTGGCTCTGGAGGAGCCTTCCTCGACATTGAGAAACACCCCTAGTGTAAAGAAATACACTCTCTGCCTGACCGTATCATACAAACATTACATGTTATATGTTCCAATTTACTCATATTTTATTCTCAAATTAATTCACACAATAAGAGACAGTTTGATCATCTTCACCTGCCTTTGACAAATCATTTCCAGTACATATATAGATATTCATTTATATTTCTTACCTATTTTTTTGTATGTATTCCTTTATTGTTGTTGATTGTGTTTCAGCTAAATGTTGTGTTCTTACTGTTGTCATTTTTTATTTTAATGATGTAACCTTATGTTTGTTTTTGTACCTCTACTATCACATTTCTCCTTTTTTCACTATCTGGATTTGTATGCATTCTTTTGTGTGATGATTAAAAAATGATTGTCTTTAATCCAGAAACTAAGGGTTCTGTTTCAACGCATGTGAGCTCCATTCACTGGAGGCAGGAGAACGACTTCTGAGAAAAAGCTTACATTTCCTGCGGGGGGAAGTCGCAGGAAACCCAGACTTAGGTAAACACACACGAAACCTCAAGCTGCTACAGAAACATGCAATCAAATGCAGGGAAACAAACACTGACATTTCTATGAGGTGACATGAGCGCAGCAGAGACTAAACCAACCTGGACGTTAGCAAAGTCCACGCGGTTGAGGTCGGAGAGCATCTGGTTGATCTGGGCCGTGTTCTGCAGCACGGCGCGGGCCGCCTGGGCCAGGTGGTTCAGACTGGTGTAGCGACGCAGCGTCTGGGCAAACGCATTGGCTGAGGTCACCTGAGAGGTCACAAGGAGAGGAGGATGAAAGGACAGCAAATTAATATTTTACATAAAGCCACGGACACATATGAATATCTCTAGAAAAACCTAGAGGATTCAGCTCTGGCGTTGATGAGTAGACGGGGCATTTAATACGAACATGTCATCATAATCAAATAATAAAATGTAACAGCCCTATATTTCTCCTTGCATCTTCACTTTATCACAAAGCATTGTCCCATTAATGAATGAGAAAAAACGTAATGATGGGACTGCCGTCATAAGAGTTAGTTCTTTTTAATAGGCTATTTTCTTCTCATGATAATTTATATAATTTCCCTGGAAATGTAACAACATATTTTTTCATCAAAGCTGCACCACAGAGCAAATGATAGGATAGGATAGCATGTTGTGTAAAATCAGCTGTAGCCTGTTCACAAAACGGAAAACGTATGCATTTCCAAAAGCTTTCTCAATTGTATAACAAACTGTTTCTTCAGCAACTGCAAGCCAACTCAATTATACCTTGATACGGACCATTTCTTCTGGGATGTTCATCATGGCATTGGTCAGCCAGCTCTCCAGGCTCTTGGCAAAGTTGCGGATGGCTTGAGTTAAGGCACCTAGGGGCAGCGAGAGAGAAAGGGGGTAATAGACTTTAATTCTGGTCCATTTATTTGATCTTCCCTGAGGATGTACCAGGAGAAAAGATGTTCAAATATCTGGTATTACAGAGTTCAAGTAAGGTAGTCTGTGGCTCAGTGGATAGTGTGCTGGACTTTGAATCAGGGTGTAGCAAGTTCGAGTCCCACTGCAGTCAGCATGTCGTTGTGTCCCTGGACAAGACACTTCACCCCAAGTTGCTCCTGTGGGGATTGCCCACGGTACTGAATGTATGTAAGTCGCTTTGGATAAAAGCGTCTAACAAATGACATGTAATGTAATACAATTCAAATGTTCAGACTAAAATTGAAACAGAAAGAAGTCATTAACACCTCTGACTCACAGAGGAGTTGGTATCTAATCAGGAAAAAAAAGACGTGCTCTACTAAAGAGCCATGTCATCATTCCAATGTCTAATCCAGAAACAATAATGTTGTCACAGAAATGTAGTATTTTCTAATATTGACTCCAAATAGCTGAATATGGCACTGTGGGTAAATGTAGTTCTGTATAGGCATCTACTGAAGGTTAGGATCTTTCATTAGTCTGGCAATTACATTCTCTGGCTGGCAGAGAACTATCTGCTCCATAGCTTCTCTAGGACTTCAAATCACACTGTACATTTGACATTTATATTCAATGGTTAATATTTAATATTCCATGCTTCACATACTTATGTATATATAATAACTTGCTTTATATTTTGTTACTGTACATTTGTAATTCAACATGTATATTTTCTATTTTCTTGTTTATTTCTGGTCTTTTAATTTATGTTGTATAATGTCATGTATTTTTATGCTGCTGCAACACAAAAAAAATCCCAAATTGGGATCAATAAAGTACTTCTTATCTTATCTTAAATCTAAGGAAATATTTACTATAACAAACGTTTTCTGTGCAGTCACTTGTGGTTAAACTATGATCATATGATATTTTGGTGTGTGCACCGTGTTGAATTTGACCGTGCATGTAGGGCTGCTCGATTATGGCAAAAATCATAATCTCGATTATTTGGGTCAATAATTGATATCACGATTATTAAAAACGATTATCCATTTACTTTGAAAACAAAAATGTGAACAGCATGTTTTTAACAGTTGATTACCCTGAACTTTAAATATAATTCAACTGGGAAAAAAAATGAAAAAAAATAAATTTAAAAAAATCGTTTTATTTCGATTATGTTCTTTTCATAATCGTTGCAATCCAAAATCGTAATTGCGATTCAAATACGACTGATTGAGCAGCCCTACGTGCATGACTATCATTCCTGCAGAGCCTTACTGGGGATGGGCCTGAGGACGTCGGGGATGAGGATCTCCACCAGGGCCTGGTACAGGCTGTTGTCACAGTCCCGGCTCCAGCGCAGCACCGGGTCGTACTTACACAGCACCACCAGGCAGGACTTAGGCAGCCGCTTCTCAGACTCGTCATGACTGCCAACACACATATATTCCAGTTTAAGTTATCAGCATGCTGTATAACATGGTACTGCTTTTGTTTTGGACTCAAATGTTTGTCTTGAGCACTCACACAGCCAACGTGGCGTCTCCCGCCTGACTCTGGCTGAACCTCCAGAAGGTTTTCCACAGAGTTTCCACCAGAGTGAACTGCAGGTTGACCATCACATCAAGAATAGCCTAAAAAAACAAAGAGGAAACACGCTGCACGTCAGTGACTGATAATAAATGACTGAGCACAAACAGATGATCACAGGATCAGTTGGAAAGACACAGAATGACCAAATATTTTTTTATCTTCTCCTCATAGCATTGTGAAGCACCTTGAGATGACGTTGTTTTTAAAGTGTGCTATATAAATGAAATGTATTATTATTATTATATAAATGTATACATGTTTTTATACATATGTTTTTATACCGTTTCCCGATCTCTCTGTCTGTACACACAAACTTAGATTGACAATAAAGTTGACTTTGACTTAGTATAATTATTACAATGTATTAACTAACTAACATCTCTTGTCTCATTTCAATCTAATTATCGGAATAAACTGCAAACGTCCCTCAACCTAGAGTCTTCCATTTTAAAGTGTTCATGTTTCTTGTACGTTTTTTAATTCCTTATGATTGTGTAGTTGTGTTGTTTCTGTTATTATGTTTGTGTTCTTGTGAATGTTTGTTTTCCACGTCTTTCTTGGAAAAGAGATCTTAATCTCAGTGAGACGGCTTGAATAAATAAAGATTGAACCTATCTTCTTCCTCAGCTGTCTAACAGCATGTCCTTTCATGTTCCAGTTCCTATAGTCCTAACCCAGAGGTTTCAGTAGGTCGTTTCACTTAAAGTAGTCCTCCACAATCTCACAAACATCTAGATGAGCGGGAAACTCATAAATACTCAATGGGAGCTTCATTCAGTTACCTCACAGTGCTCTCTGTACAGCAGCTGAAAGCTCTTGATGTGCTCCAGCTCGATTCCCTCAGGCAGAGACTTCCCCTGCAGGTCGATGTCTGGGAACTCTGGGAGGGCTCTGGATGCATCTGGAACAAAAGAGCACTGGATACTCAAAGAGAAATCAGAACAGTAAATAATACTGTCTTATATGTCGTTATTGTACTTCCAGCCCGTGTATTTGCTTGTGCACTCACCTAGGAACTGCTGGTACTGCTGGACCTGGGTGCTGATGTCCACCTGGCCGGCCCCCTGCTGCTGCTGCTGCTGCTGGCCGGCTCCTGCCGCCGCGCCGTTAGTCATTCCCTCGACTTTATGCACAGGCTTCAACCTGATAGGTACAAACATTAAGTTAATAGGATGAGGCAGATCAAATATTCTGATCTACACAAAGAAGATGAATACCAAAGCCAGACTGAGACAGAGGAAAAATAAATGTACAAAGGAAATTGATTCATGTGTACAAATTATAGAATGGAAATGGTTACAGTGGTGAAATAATAATCGGAAGATGCCAAAGTATGGGAGACTTAAACTTGTGTGGTTCCAGAAGCAGTCTGGTTGTCTATGAGAAAAGGATCCTACTTCTGCTGGGTTTATTACCTAAGTTACACTTTTTCTGGATTAGTTTCTGGTCTCAATGGCTAGTTTCGAGTCTCCTTCGATAAAGCAGGATGGTGATTTTCTAAATGATAGTAAGATTTATGCCAAAAAGACAATAAAGCAGCATATTCTGTAGAGCAGGGGTCACCAACCTTTTTTAGGGTGAGGGCTACTTTCAAAAAATAAAACAAGTCGGGGGCTACTTTTACTCCTCTTTTTTTGTTTTTTGCAGTGTATATATTATATGCTTACCTTTAACCTTTGTGTGCTGTTTGGGTCTGTGGGACCCGTTGTCAATGTTTACTAAAAGAAAAATGTATGCAATTTAATTATTTTAACCTGCTTTATTTGGGGTGGACCTCACGTCCTCTAGGGGGGTCCTCACATCCTCTAGGGGGGTCCGGGGGCATGTTCCCCCGGGAAGATGTTTTTTTTTTAATGTTGAAGTTAAATGCATCAATCTGGTGCACTTTGAGCACAACATGAATGTATGGATACAGCTCTCAACACTCAGATGAAAGGGAGCTGTATACTTTTCAATAATCCAAACATCTTTAGAATATGATCACAACCAATAACAAATCATTTAAACTGGTTTATTTTTATCTTATGTTAGTTAGCATTCTTTATTTTTATTTATGAATATTTTACTAATCACTCCCCATTTAAACTGTTTTTTGTTTTTTTTACTGTCCCATAGTACACATTGGAATGATTTCTTACTTTATCTATATTAAATAGATAAAGGTGTTCTCTCTCTCTCTCTCTCTCTCTCTCTCTCTCTCTCTCTCTCTCTCTCTCTCTCTCTCTCTCTCTCTCTCTCTCTCTCTCTCTCTCTCTCTCTCTCTCTCTCTCTCTCTCTCTCTCTCTCTCTCTCTCTCTCTCTCTCTCTCTCTCTCTCTCTCCTCTCTCTCTCTCTGTCTCGCTCGCTCACAGAGGCTCCTCCGTGGCGAGGACGGCTTGCGTTAAAAAAAAAAAAAAAACATATTTGTAAAGTGGGGGGACACAAACGGGATTTCGAAAAGAGCGGGGGACATGTCCCCCCTGTCCCCAGTGGAGATTACGCTCATAACGCCTCATGTGCTGTATAGGCTGGCACAATAGGCTGTTCAATGGGGCTGATGTGTTGTGTAGATTCTGCCAGAAGGAAAATCACGGTCAAACTCCTTATGAAGCGGTGAGCTGCCACTCCACATTGCTTTTCTTCGCGACTGCAACAATGGTCCCGCAAATCAAGCAAGAACGTGATTGGTCGATATTCATTGTGGGGGTGAGGGGAGGAGGGGTGTTAGATAGATATAGAGTTGTAGTAAGTAGATAGAGTTCGCTATGATTTAGGTTTCGTTTATGCATAGGGTAGATTATTTTAATTACATTTCCTTTTTAGTTTTGTGTATTTTATACATTTTGAATTTTGCTTAGCAAGCTTTTTAGAACATGCCCCGCGGGCGACTCACGTTGCCCCTGCGGGCGACTAAATGCCCACGGGCACCGTGTTGGCTACCCCTGCTGTAGAGCATGGCTACTTTGTGATTGAGAGGTCGCTATCAAGGAGATGTGCAGATTGGGTGCTCTCCATGCTTCCCTCTTACAACTTTCACTTCTGATTTAAAAAGGCTTATATACAGTCAATGTTATGAATGATTATTGTATGTGTGTACAGTACCTTTGTTTCTGTGAGAATGGCTGCTGCCTCATGGCCAGATGTTGCTGATCTTCCATCAGACGAAGAAGAGATGAGCCTGCCTTGATCCTCAGCCCATAGTAGTGGTATTTAGAATTACCCCTGTTGGGAGCGGATACAAAGTGTGTTACATAGAATTGGAGACACATATGTTTTTCTATACTGAGTAGTAGATATGAGCGGAGAGAGGGTTTATGTTGTCGATATCAACCTGTTGTAACTCTTCCAAAGCCACACATTTTAGAGTCTTAATGAAGACTGACAAACATTTGAAGTATTATTTAAAATCCTAACCTTCAAAAAAATATATTGGATTTCTTAATTAAACCCATTCTACCAAACATTTTTCAAAAGCCAATCTGATTTGCTCATCTCCTCTACTTTATAAAACTCACTCACCCACACACATGCTGTCTTTCCTTCTCTCCACCCACATTTCTTCCTACACTACGCCAACATTTTGTATTGCTCCATCTATCGATTTGACTAAAGAATCCTCCAATGTTCATGTGCTTGGGTGTCCATTAATTAGGCATGATATTGATATGTGTCTCATGTCTTTTATACCTGATTTTGGAAGTCTGAGGACCTTTCTTACCGTGTGCCGAGGCGTCGTGTGCGCAGCCCCATGAACACAGATCTAATGAGTTTCCCGAAGGAGGCAGCATTGACAGGCTCCAGTTTCTGCTCCTGGCAGTGCAGCAGATAGTGGCAGTAGAGCGTGGATCGTGGCAGACTCACTCCTTCAGCTGTCTCATAGTTGTCCAGCAACCACTGTACCTGACACGCAGGCAAAGAAAAAAGAAAACAGCTGGTGCAGTTAGCAAACCAGTAGATACAAACGCACCACAACATGCAATAACAGGCACTCTTAATTGCAAAGGCACATTTTTAAAGTTTAAATTACATAACATGCACACACATATTTCTAATCAAATAATGACACAAACACAAACCAATCAATTGACATTTGGAAATGCGTGCCGTGGCATACGTTATTGGTATGCAATGAATGAATGACCTGCAATATGTATGGGATGTTGCCGAACATAGGTTAGTGACCATTATCATGCGGGCTTCAATAGGATGAATCTGGGATGACCAATTGAGGGCATTACAGGCAAATTCAAAATGGCCCTCGTCACATGCACTGTGATGATATGAAAATGATGAGGCCATGGTTTTGTTTTCTCTCAGGAAGAAACCACAGTTAAAAAGACTGTATGCTTATAAAATATTTATTATGGTCCTTATTGGGACTGTATCATCCTCTTTTTACCATCAGCACTCTAATAGCACGATGATCAAAGCTTCATTGTAAACCTCAGTAGAAGCTCGAATGTTAGATTGCTGCTCCACCGCCCCCGTCTGCCTGCCTCCCTTTGTGTGCAGCAGGCAGGAGGGCAGTGTTTTGACCGCAGTGAAAATGTTGTGTTTGGCTAAATGCCAACAAATATGGATTGAAGCAAAGATATTTCATTAGAAAAAGTTGGACTTTTGGAATCCTAGGCAACCACCACTGGAATATAATAGTGCCAACAGTGTAATACTAATATTATGAATGTCAGATTATTTTTATCTGCAAAAATATGCTGAAATCAAACAAAAAGGCATGTTGTAAATAAAATAAAAAGTGTGCAGCATTCGAGTGTTTGATCAATTAAGCACCTTTTTGGTACATCTCGAGTCCAAATCTCAATTTTTTTAATTGTGCTTTCGACTGGACAAAACTATGACATCATCAGTATGCCCAAGCAAAGGGTTGTGTGGATGAGAACAAAATAAGAAAATGTCTGCGCTTGGCGCCTCTGCATACCTTCTTGTCTGCCGACGGCACGCTACCCTCCTCGCCCTCTGTAATACTCACAGTGGCTGGAGAGGTGCGGGCGGTGTGAGAATAGCTCTGACTGTTGCCAGCTGTCCCTGTGCTGCTGCTGCCCAGCATGTACCCCCCCTGGATCACATAGCTGCCTGCTGCGCCACCGTTGGTTCCTGCCCCATCCCCTGCCCCATTGGTGGTGCCACCTGTGGTCACCACTGTGGCCCCTCCCCCTGCTGCACTGGTGGGCTGGGCAACAAACATGGACACCCCCCCTGTTGTGCCAGCAGTCACAGAGATGGTTAGAGGTGTGCCAGGGGAGGCCTGTGAGACAGAAGCTGTCTGACTGTCATAATACTGGGCAGCTGTGGTCTGGGTGTACAGCGGCGTGTCAGTGTAGGGAAAGGCGCTCGACCGGCTGGATGAAAGACATACAGACAAATACTTTTAGAAGCATAGTAAACTGGTGGACAAATTAAAACATTTAAGCACAGTTCAGACCAGTTTGACCATTATCTTTAGATCGTTGCAGGGAAAAGTTGCAGCAGTGTCAACAGGCCTGTCCCGACCAGCTGATGGTGTCACCATGATTCAGCTAGTCCAGTCAACAGTAGATTGGTTTTAGAACGTATGGCAGGTAACCTTTTACAGCAAATGTTCTAATAATAAATCAGCAAATCAGCTCACAGTAAAGTCTGCTAGTCAGGTAGGTAGCAGATGGCATAGTTCTGGACAGAATTGTTCCTGGAATCTACAAAAAAGGTGTTCTCCTGTCCCATGGTCATGGCATTATTACCATAAACCCCCTAGGTATGTAAACACCAATGGATGGCTCCAAATGTTTTACCATCTTGTTCTTTTCATTATTCTTTATTTGTATTACTATGCAACCTAAGCAAGTATCTCACTATCATTATCTATTTTTTTACACTTTGTTTGGCTTAAAAAATTGTGTCTGTACATGCGTTAGATAATAATGGACCCAAATATATACTAACATAGTGCTTGTTGTGTAGTTGGTCTCTTCTCCTTCCACATACTGCACTTGATTGGCGTACACATGTTGCACGGGCACTGGTGTGAGCTGCTGCTGAACCTTAAGAGTGAGCACACACAAACACACACAAAAATCCCATAAATATTTGCCCTTTTAGTTCAAACATATCAATTAATACAAAATGAATTCATTTCTTAGTTTCAGACAGCCTCTCTGTTCCCTTAACTACACAGCAGTGTCCCTGACCTACTTGGAAAGTGGCAGTTGTAGTCTGCAGTGGCGGCTGATATGGGCCTGAGTTTGTGACTGCAGGTTGGGCTCCTATCTCTTTGTCCGCAGCCACAGAGAGCCAGTACAGTGATTGGTAATACTGAAGGAGCTCCAAGGGAAGGTAGAGGGGTGTGCTGCAGCATTCTCTCATGTAGTCTGCTGAAGCCTCGGACTGGAACTCTGCCTGTCCTATCTCATGTTGCTGCAGACATTCTTCAAGATTCCTATCC
This sequence comes from Harpagifer antarcticus, assembly GCA_902827135.1. Lineage (NCBI taxonomy): Eukaryota > Metazoa > Chordata > Actinopteri > Perciformes > Harpagiferidae > Harpagifer > Harpagifer antarcticus. Next base: position 1,071,837 of record CADEHL010000585.1, on the reverse strand, counting down.
CTGACTAATGCTGTCAGCACGGTGCTAGGGAGGAACTGAGGCAGAGGCAGGTTCCACCAAAGATGTGATAAGTTGACTAATACTAAGCCAAAATGTGAGGAAGTTGGAAAGTTTTGATGTCACATGTGATCAACTTTCGAAGTGAAAGCTATGAGAAGTGTGTTTGTTTGTATTCCATTGTAATATTTGTCACTGACAGTACACATGATTGTCCTATTTATCACCAATGATGAGTTGTGTTAATGTGTGTGTTTGACTTACCTCCTGGCCGATATGAACAGGTTGCAGGCTGGTGACACTGAGCTGTGTACCAGGCTCAGTCTTGGCTATCTGAGAAGTAGCCTGCACCACAGATCTCTGCAGAGATAAACATACTATATAGTTTTAAGAGTGAAGGACATATTCATTTGTTGTTGTGTTATAATGTGTATTATTGTGATACTATAGTTATATTATAGTATTATTATTTTACCTGTTGGGCTGACTGAACCTGTTGAACAACCTGGGTGGGAACTCCTGTTTGCACCACAGCTGGGGGGGGGCTAGAGTCCGACACGCTGTCACAGGAGTGAAGGGAGCCCTCTGAGAGACATAGAGGGAATGTTAATACATTCAAATTTGATACATGATTTAACTTTGAATGAAGCTGTTTATATAATTCAATTTTTGTAGGTTCACATTTCGTTCATTTCACCATTCAGGCAAAATTATCCATAACAGTTGTCCTTGCTATTGTGTAGTGGTGTTGAATCTGTCTGTGTTGTTTCTGTACTTGTGAATGTGTTTTGTTCTCATGTCTTTCTTAGAAAATAGATCTTAATCTCAATGAAACCATCTGATTAAACAAAGAATAAATACATTTGACAAGAAATGTTGTAGAAAGGCAACTATAGTGCCTTGACTGACTGCCCTTAGGAACATAAGGTGTTATTCAATTTGATAAGTTTTGATTCTTTAAAATACATGTGTTTACACATATTTCTTCAATAATATTTTATATTAATAAACGTTTTTAAGCTGCTCCTTTTTTATGAGGTGAAGTGCAGACCCTGAACTGGCCCAGTTTCAGACTTACCTGTGACTGTAACAACAATGTACTGAGGGGTGCTTTGAGCATTTCCAGACTGTGAGGGGGAGCCCTGGATCTCTGCGGTCACGTATTGTGTCTGAGGAGGCTGGGCTTGAGCGTTGGACTGGGCTTGGGAACCATCTGCAGGCTCCGGAGAGCTGATGGAGAGGGCTTGATCAGGGGGAGTAGTGTGGCCCGTTTGTGTGAGAACAGTGGGAGCGGCCACAGCGGTCTGAATCTCAGCCAGAAACTGCGGGGAGGTTGCAGGGGTAGAACTGGCGTCCGGTTGCCCCGATGTGATGGTGACTACGGCCCCCTGGGGTTGGGCTGCTGGCTGGATCTCACCTACGTAGCCTGAGGTGGCCATTGCAGGAGCTGGGAATCACCCTGGAGAAAAGAAACAGGCATTAACTGCTATCAATAAGGGAGGATCAGAATGTTCCAGACTGAAAACCGGGACTGGAACGGTTTATTTCCTATTTGGTCAGAATAGCTAGATGTCAGTTTGTATTCCAATCCACCATATAATCATTCAGACAGACACGGGGCAGGGGACAGAGAGTAAGAGTTTCAAAGGAAAGAGAGATACAATTTCAGACTTTTGGAGAGGAGAGCAGAAGAAGCTGTAGTGAATTACAGCTGCTTGTATTCCCTTAACTTTGAAATGTTTAACAAGTAGTATTGAGTCATTCATTCATATTTTGGAGTCGGGGGTCCATCTTGTAAAATGACATTGATGACAATACTTGAACATTTTATGTTGGTTGCACAAATGTATAAATAGTTTGGGAAAATAGAGATCAACATCAGATGCTCCTTATTCCTTTTCTAAGAACTACTGTAGCTGACCTGTTGGTGGAGCAGCTGATGTGGAAATGTGGGGGAGGAGCATTGACGGGAACAGGCATTTCGGTTTCTCATTACCTGTAATGTGATCACACATCCTATGGCCATTGAACACAGGCACAACTGTGTGGGAAAATCCCTTACACGGTTGAACTAATACTGCAATGCATTATGTTGCAAATGAGTTTTGTCACACACATTTACGAGGAGATCACATTCTTGCCCTTAATTTGTGTATTTGTGACGTATACAATATAATTGATACTACCTTCCTGCCTTTTTTATCGTTGTTTAATCTACTGAAGGCCGATGGGAAGGTTTATAATGACCTAAATCTGTGTCTACAAATGTGTTTTTTAGTGCTGATGTTAATACCCAATCTTTAACACTCAGATAGCAGTTCAGTAAAACAACAAGTTAAACTGAATTCGGACCTGCAGAGCACCTGCAAAACGTCTTCCTTCACCACGCCCCTCGGATATGAAATGTCCGACACCTGCCTCTAGCTTTCTACTTTATTATCGATATTTCTCCAACAGCTATTTTTCCAAATCTGCTTCCAAATAAACACTAAACCCAATCTAGATACACTTTTAACTTGACTGTCCGAATTTGATCTACCTTTTGGGTAGGCAACGTCATGTACACAGGGACAAGGTTTTATGCCGGTTTGCTGGAAAAAACATCCCGTATTACACAGCCATAGAATGCACGTACATTTCATTATCGTACAAAAACAGTGTTACACGTTACAGCTACGTGTTGTGGTTAATTGTAAGCAGTAACAAGCACAAGTCTGTCGTGACAGACCTAGCTTTCCAGCAAGGTAACACAGACAGCAAGCTAACTGGTCTCTACAACAACCGCCATTTTGTGCCTTTTGCATTTGACATCGCCATAACAACGGCCTGCTTGAGTATGCATCTGTGGCTGCGTCGTCATGGCAAGCTCAATCCAGTGTCACTCGAATGAGTAGCGGACAGGAACTACCCCGTTCAAGAAACGGACTCGCATTATTATCAATACGACGACTGGCTTTCAGGCTAACTTCAGCTAACACTAGGAGGCTGTTATGGCTACTGAAACAACAAGGGAAATAGCAATAGCACAATTCAGTTGAAGCAATATTGGACATAAAATATTCTATATGTAAAGAGCTTCACCTCTGTATCCACGTGTGTATTTCCCACCGGTAAATTGTCTTCTTTTATTTTTATGGCGGATTCAGTTGTTGTTGTTGTTGATTCTCGTTGCTGGGTTCTTGTCGCCAGGGCTACCGTGGCTATGGCGCTTCGTCCTCACCAGGGCAACTGTTGCTACCCACCCGCTCCCTTCCCTCCCCCTCCGTCGCTCTGATTGGCTGAGTGCTGCCAAATAGTCTTAAAGTCACAGGAGCAGCGAATTTCTACTACAAAGCCTTCCACGCCCATTTGTGGAACATCCCTGTCTATCGCACATCATTTTCGTACAAGTAAGGCGGATGCTATGTCAGGGAAAGTAATAGGTTCATCTGAGTGCTTATCCAAATTCTCCAGTTAGTGATTTGATAGTGTCATTATCATAGTAGCTCTATCTAAAATGTAAAACCGACTCTCCATAGCCTATCCACTTGTCTTTGGTGATGATGATCGGTCTGGTACACATGGATTCATTGTAACCAAACTCATTAATTGAATGCCCTTATCGCCAAGCAGTTTGACTATGTGCCTCTTCTGACATATTTTAAACTTTAAACTCTGCTTCTGTTATGCCTTAGATTTATTTAGCAAAGAAGACACTTTTTGAACATTGTAGGATGAAATACAATGCATCAGATTGTATTTCTGGTTTAACAACTGAAGTGTGAACAGCCAACAGTTACCAGTTATGGAATTTCATTTAGTTATGCAGCAGCCATACAACAGTACATATATGATAACATCTGCAGTGTATTAAAAAAAAAAGTGTTTGTACATTATTTAAAAGTAAACAAATAAATCTAATTATATACAATTTAGGACTATATACATTTATCTACAGTGCAGTGTTAATACACTACACATTTGTATGGGCCATTGATTTTCACATTGCTCCCATGACCTCCTCAGGTCACCTATGTGACACTGTGGTAATGAATATCGGACACCCTCATAAAATGCCATTGTTTGCTTGCGATCGTCACATTAATTACAAATTCATCATCCCCATTGTAATTTCCTGAACGAACGACCTTTGACTATGTGGATACACAGATAAGAATGTGTTTTATTTTTGTCTGACTCATAATAAGACTTCTATGTTATCTACCTTTGAAAATGTCACTGGTCCTGTCTCAGTCCTCCCAGTTCACCTTTTGGCAAAGAGATGATGACTCAATAAGCAATTGTCAAGAGAATGGAAAAGTTATACATAAATGAAGTCATGCAGGGTCTTACGTATTTTCATTATGGCCAAGTGGATATGAATAATATGTAAATAATTGTGATATCTGTCACAATGGCCTTAATGTAACCCTATAGTGATGTCAGCAAATGTTAAATCTTATCGGGGAAACTCATGCAACATGCGTAGTTTGGCTGGAAAGGTTAATTCATGTATTCAGGCAATGGCATATGTTTTCTTTATTTTTTTTTATTAAACTTTACAAATATGATGTGGTATTTTGTTCAAAAAGACTTGTTTATTTAATAGTTATAACATCTTTGCGTCTTTCAAAACATCTAATGTGGGGAAATTAGACATTATAGCGTTAATTTAGCAATTTTTAGGGTTAAAATATATAGAAAAAATGTATGGCCTTTATCATGCCTTTACAAAACGTATTGGGACACGTTTGCTTTTTAAACGTCCTTTATGTCACAGGGTCAGATATTTCTTAAATTTGGGTTGGAACTGTATATCAAATGTAGGTAAAGTTTAAACTAAGGGACATTAAAGGTGACAGAAATGCTTCTTATGATGAAACACCATTTTATCATCAGGACTCTGGCATATTCATTAATTATGCCACCTTTGGTCTGCCTTTTGTCTCCATAAAGGTCTCTGACTGTATCTCTTTTTAAAATCTGTTACAGCAAAGTCCTGCATGCGCTGCATGTCTGCCATGCAGGGCTTCAAACCCTTTATAAACCACACCTGGGTCAGCTAGAAAGTCATAGCTCTTGCAAACAGGGAGACAGAAATCCAAGTGTTGCTTGAAGCAAAGAGCCTCCTGTAATTTTTACCATTTCTATTTTGCTTTATTTCCTTGTGGTACTATGTGGAAAGCAGTGGTACTGGCTGTGTGTCTGCTGGTGGCTGGGGTTCAGCCCATTGACGTCCCAACATATGCAGTGAAGCTATGTGGCCGTGAGTTCATCCGGGCAGTCATCTTCACCTGTGGAGGCTCTAGATGGAAACGCTCACTCAGGAGTTCAGGTGAAAGGCTGAGGGCACTACATCCATCACTGACCTTGTTAGGTCTCTACCATCATAGTTAGGGTTTTATCTGATGATTACGTATATGATTTTATCTGGTAACTAAAATATGCTTTAGTTGTATGTTTGAGTCATCAAATTAAATCAGATGTATCAATATTACTATTTATTTCAGTATTTCTGTAGATTTAATGTATGTCCATGATTACGTTTCTTTACCATCTTATGCTCATTTGTGATTGTGTATAATTTGGCAGAAAAACATGTGTCATTATGATGTTATTTTAAATGCAGATATGCAGAAAATACTGCTTACATTTGTATTGAACGGTCATACTGTGTGGTATAATTGGCTTAGTCAGTGTTTACATTATATGGAATGCAGAGCTATATTTTCATTTGCATCGTCATTAGAAGGGTTATCTTGAACCCCAAAATTGTTATTTTGAGCTTTTGACTGCGCAATAAATTTTTGGTTATCGTTTGCTATTTCCCCAGAAACGTTCCGGGGATTAATTACTCTATTTTCACATCATGCCATCTTCATGACAAACTATTATTTCATCTCGATATGGAAGAGAAATGCAAGTATGTTTTTTGTAATTCCTTGTTTTGCTGCTGCAGATGATTCAGAGGACCCATTCAGCTCCAGTCAGATGGAGTCCTCGGATGGCTTGATTCACAATCCCGTGGTGGAGAGTCTCCTCCAGAGGAACAGAGATCTGAGCTTCACCACAGACAACCATGAGGGAGTGTTCAGCAGGCCAGCCCGTTCTTTCATCACTGAAGAAATCTTGCAAGCCCTACGCAAGGCTGACCGCAAGGGCCGGGACGTGGTGGTGGGCCTGTCCAATGCCTGCTGCAAGTGGGGCTGCAGCAAGAGCGAGATCAGCTCCCTGTGCTGAGTCAACCTTCGCCATATGAGTGAACAAACTGGCAGACATATACACAAGTACACAAACAGACACACACTCCTTTTTTTCCACTTGTCATGCATTTAAGACATTCTTTCTTGAGTTAAACTATTGTGAACTGTTTAATTTGTTCTTTCTTTGAATTGTAAGGAAAGGGCTGCCATGTGTTTTAAATGTTTACATATTATTTTATGGTTACAAATGAACAGCCTTAATTATTAGTCTTGAACCAAGCAGTTTTGTCTTGTCCAATAATTGTCACACACATTGTAATAAACGTTTTCTGCGTCTGTAGATTGTTGGTATTTTGCATTTGTAGAGAATGCTTCCCTTTTAGTGAAGTGGTTCCAAATCGAGGTATGGTCTCTCCAAAAGGTCACAAGATCAATACATCTGAAGGGTTTAAGATAAGGGGTGGGAGACATTATCTAAGATGAGACATTATTTGGAGAGCAACAAAGAAACAATACTAAAAAGGAATAGAATATACTACAGAACAATTACAATTAATCACAAGTCTATATATTTTTCAAACTATTCTTGGTTGACCAGGAAGTATCTATATCTTTAAATTAGTCAAAGTTCTTTCAAATTAATCTTAAGCAGCATGTTCATATGTTTTGATTATAATTATTGATGCATTAGAGTGTGATCAAATGTGGTAAAGGTAGAGTTACTCTTAGCTGTAACTAAAGTCTTATTAAGTGTTGATTATATTTTCACATCATTGAACAAAATCTTCAAAGTAACTAAAAGTAAAAGTATAAGATTTACCTCTGAACTTTAGAGGGGTAGAAGTACAAAGAACCAACAAATGGAAATACCCAAGTAAAATAAAAGTCCCTCAAAATTATACTTAAGTACATGCAGCACTTGATTAAATGTACTTATTTACTTTACTCCATTGCTACTGTGCAGTGAGTTTCAAGTGAGCTCTTATCAGTTACTGTGATATCTGGTGAGGTTTATTATCACAAAAGCTAAGACAAAAGTCACCAGTGTTGTTTCGAAATGACTGTCTTTTTTACAATTGCACTGCAGTAAAGTGTTTTTATTACATGTACAGCACTTTGGCTCGACCAAACATCGTTTTTAAATGTGCTCTATAAATAAAATTTGATTTGATTTGATTTGATTTGATATGACATTAAATGTTTTTAGTGGCGTAAGGTAAGTATAACTCAAGGCAAGTGAAGTTTATTTATATTGCACCTTTCAACACAAGGTAATTCAAAGTGCTTTACAAAAATGAAAGAGCATTAAGAAATAGTGCAGCGGAAACACATTATAAAATTTAAAAACAGTCATTAAAAAGCAAAGGTAATAAAATTACATTACATTACATTACATTGCATTTAGCTGACGCTTTTATCCAAAGCCACTTACAATAAGTGCGTTCGACCAACAAAATACAAACTTGAAGAAAACAGAATCATATAAGTACATCAGGTTTCATAGAGCCAAAACATTTCAAGTGCTACTCAACTGGCTTTAGGTAAGCCAGTCCTTTATTAGTATATAAGTGCTTTGTTAATAGTTCTATTAAAAATAAACATAAAACATGAATGACACAGGTATAAAAGACATGAATAAAAGTTACATTGCAGTGTGAGATATATGAATAGTTCAATTAAAAGTAGTGATAAAAAGAAACGTCTTCAGCCTGGATTTAAAAGTAGTAAAAGTTGCATCGAACCTACAGGTTTTTGGTAGTTTGTTCCAGATGTTTGGAGCATAATAACTGAATGCTCCGTCTCCATGTTTAGTTGTGACCCTGGGCTGGGGACAGAAAACAGACCCGTCCCATCTTAAGGACAATTTTGAGATACTTGTACCTTTAGAGATACCTTTAGTTTCTTTGCAGATTTTGATTAATAAGATACAAATATAAACAACACTTAAAAAATACTTTAGTTGGAGAACCTGGAGTTACATTCACAAGTTATCCTGCACTATACAAAGTATTTAAAATAGCTCCACCTTTACCAGCTTTGATAAACACATGAATGCATCAATAATTATAATCAAAACATATAATTCTGAAATGGGCCAATTTGCACAATGAGTACCTTTACTGAAGTATATTTTGAAAGTTGTACTTTTACTTGAGTAACATTTCTATTGCAGGACTTTTACTTGTAACGAGGTATTCCTACACTTTGGTACTTCTACTTTTACAAGATCTGAGTACTTCTCCCTCCTCTGATTGTTTTGGACCTGCAGCAGACAGTGCAGGAAGTGTAAAAGTATGTGTACGTCACGGCATTTCCAGAAAGGGGCGTGGCGACACATCGGGATGAGGCATCGGTGGTAAAACCTGAAGAAACATTTTAAACTTCACAACAAACTTTGAAACAAGGTTGTATATGACTGCGGGATGCACGACAGACCCCCAAGCGTGTTTCATATCGAGGTAAATGCTTTGAAGTCATATTGAATCACTAAACATCTTTAAACATGTCGCTTTAAATTTAACAAAATTCACATACGAACTACGGTTTTGGGCTACTTTCACTTCACTATTTGCCTTTGGACTGTTGCCGCTGTGCCTTAACTATATACCGTAACTTACTACGTATGTAGTGTTTCGATGCACGTGCTTGTGATTATGACTCCCTACATTTAATCCGAAAAAATGCTCAAAAGCTTTTTTTAAATACATGTTGAATGTTGCCCCCTTCTGTGGATGATACATTTTCTGTGTATGCATATGTATATAGTGTATTTTTTGTACAGGCACTAAAGGGCTGGGTCCAAATGTAATGGCCACACTTTGGACAAGGTGGCTTCTTTCCATGTTGTTGGCCAACCTGCTAAATTGTCTTGCTCAAGGTAGGCTTATTTTGTGTTTTTGCTATGCAAATTAAAAATATGTATATGGGTCATTCCAGAATTGGAGGACATTTCATGTCCCCCCATATAAAAAATCTAATAATCCATGCCCAAATGCTAAAACATGCACTTGTTGTGTTAAACATACTTGTCTTTAGACAAAATGTATATAAATTGTAGAAAAGTGGTTTCAAAATATTATTTAAATGATCAAATAGCTCTCGAACATCCCCTAAAATGGCATTTTTCTCATGTCCCCGCTTCTTGGTGACCAACTTGCATGTCAAATATAACATTTAAAATAGGTATTGTATTTACTTTTTTTGGTATTATTCTATTTATATGTCTCTTGTAATGGTAAAATCAATGTATTAAATCATAAACATATTTTAAATAACAGTAATTTTGCACAGGTGTGTCCCTCAACATGCGTTCAACCCTGTTACCCAAACCTTTTAGATTGGCACAGGAAGTGAACAAACTGTAAATCAGATGACACAGTCGAAGTGACATCAGCAAGCCATGTGCTAGTGCCATGGGTAGACCAAAACTAAGTCCTCTCTTTTCTTTTTCATATTTTTACAATCTTTTCAGTCTTAAAACAGTGTGGCACTCTGACCCATTCAACCCTGTTGCTGATATTATCAGAATAAAGCATATTCATTTCAAAGTTATCTTTCTTGCATTAGATATCCAAGTTTGTCCTTGCCTTGGAAGTAGAATTACATGCTACATCTAGCAATAATTGCTGAGGTTAAAGCTCAAATTAGCATTGATTTTCAAACCTGTTACTTTCAACCCTGTTACTATAATTAGAGTAACAGGGGTAATTCTTCATTGGAAAATATACATTTCATGCCTAGCTGGGCAAATCACTTTCTTTGATGGTTTATTATCTGTTTTGTTGTTTTGGTGTCTAAATTGTCCTTCAATTCTGGAATGACCTGCTAAATTCTTCCTTTCCATCATAGTTTTACTGTGCTTTTGTTACTTTGTGTGTGTTTTTTCTAATGTATAAATTGACTACCCTGCAGAGAAAATATTGCCAATTTAGTCCACTACATTTATTTATAAGATCTATTAGACTTCCTACTTTGCTGCCTAATATTGTTCACTTACTAAATAAATGATCTGCTTGCCATTGCGTTGTGTTTAAAACCTAAATACTAAAGGTTGGATAAAGTAAAGTTTATCAAACTAGCTCAAATTCAACCAGCTACAACATTACATTTGAATGCAATATAACTTACGTTGTCCAAGCTTTGGTAACACTATAATACAATAATCTAGTTCCTTGGTGTACCACTACAAAACTGCTTCACAAAAATATAAAGTACATGTTTAATACATTTCCCTGATGGGATGTTGTGCTTACACTAAAGGCATTACATCAAGCTTTACATGTTTTGACGAAGGGCTATTTGTACCGAAACATGCCGACCACATGCCCAGAGGATTTCTAATTTGTTGACTTCAGTATGATCTGGTATTAATGTCTCTTCTTTAGAAGAAGGAAGTGGTTACAAAGGAACGTTGCATTTGGGCACTGACCTAAACAAGGCCTCATTTCCTGTTAATGTTAAAGTCGGTGCTCTTCCTAGCAAGGTGCGGTACGCAGGCATTTATTCGATCATAACTGAAACGTTTTTGAGCAATAATCTAAATGTAACAAAAGGTGTGAGTGAGTTTGTGGGTATGGGCGGATACATGTAAGAGTGTTTAGTTCTCTGTACTTTTCTTGTGGTGAAGAACATTCACATGTTGCTTTCTGGTGCTTTCTTATATTCTCTATCAGCTATTCACTGGCCATCTCTTTACTGTTTTGAAAATTAAAACTCTGACGAAAAAACTAATAATGATTAGTAATAAGAATTCATATTTAAATTGCACTGGTAAAAGTGCTCAAACTGACAGTAAATCAATACTGGATGTTTTGACTGGAATGAACTATGGAGAGTTTTTTGAAAAGCTACAACTGTTTTTATTTGAATGTTTCTTTGAAAATGACTTTTTTTTACTCACGATATCCTGGAAGTCTGTCACAGTATATTCCCCTATTGTGACTGGTACTTCCATTTTGGCATGGCATGTATTGTTCAGGACAGTATAATGTTTAAGGAGCACTTCATACAACACGTGTTAAGTGGTGTTTAAGAATAATGAAGGACCTGTCTTTCTGATGACATGGTTCTACATTCCTATTTTTTCTCATACACTAACCAAACACAGCCTAATTCAACAGCTCCTACTTTTGTGAAAATGATAATGGTCAGTTTCAGTTGAAACACTTTTCGTTTCAAAATGAGATATTTGTATAGGAATATACTTTGAACAGAGTTTTTCACTTTTGGTTGTATCCCTTATCCTGTTTATTCTTACAGGTCTTCCTGTTGCTCCCTCTCCTCCTGAGTGCTCTATCCCATGTGGTGAGAAAAACAATTGCGTAGATATCCACTGTAATCCCGGGCTGGACCCTCGGAACTCCACAGAGTACATCCTGCACTGGGAGCCAGCAGATAGCGAGTAAACACAAACTAACATATTCAATGTCATGTCATCTCACAACTTTAAAACTTTTGATAAAATATGTTTTAAACCTCTTGTCTTTTCCTCTTTTCCAGGGAGAGGCAGGGGATCAGTGGTAACACTTCGGATTGGATTATCCATCGCGTACAATTCAAACGCGGGAAACTTCGTGTTTGGGTCCAGGCTAAGAACCAGTATGGTTCTGCTAAATCTCCATACTCAATACTCAATACTGAACATATCCGTGAGTCAGTCTTGAACGTTCTTGTGTTTGAATACAGACAAGGTCACTATCAGCAGTAATAATAATAATAATAATAGTACTTGATGCCAACCATTATGACCATTGTTTACCTATTTATGGGGGAAAAGTTGGTTCTGACTTTTGTCACTCCAAATATTAATCTTGAAATTACTGATTTAGATTGAAGTGATACTTCATATTGGATTGTTGTTGTGTATATGTAATAAAGGTATTCTGTATATGTCTTTTTTTCTAGTCAAGCTGCCCCCTCCAAAAGTTGCATCGCATCAAGAGTCCTTCAAAATTTACTGGAATTTCACCTGTGATGATATGGATGATACCTGTGGTCTCTTTTTGAGATGTTGTGATGTCCGATATCGGACTGAGGCAGAACAAGACTGGCATGAGGTGTCTGGTTTAGGTTTTATCTTTCAGTAGTTTCCTTTTCTTCACCTCAACATGCTCTACACTGCGAAATGGAGTTCAGACACAAAGATAATCTTGACAACGATATAACATTTAAAATTGTCGATTGACTAAAGCTATGTCAACTGAATGAATGCTTCAACTCCCCCCCCCCCCCCCCCCCCCCCCCCCCCCCCCCCCCCCCACCCCCCCCCCCCCCCCCCCCCCCCCCCCCCCCCCCCCCCCCCCCCCCCCCCCCCCCCCCCCCCCCCCCCCCCCCCCCCCCCCCCCCCCTCTCTACACAGGATGAGGATGAGGATGATCTCAGCTATACAATGGACGATCCCCAGCCCAGCACTGTCTATGAATTTCAAGTTCGTTGTTCCTGTGGCAAATGCTTGAAGAGCGACTGGAGTGCAATCCACAGATTACGAAGCACAGAGACAGGTGGGTCCATTATGTCCAGTTTTAGTTTTTGTTCTACTGTTGAGTTAAAAAACAGTTTGAATTTTGTGAAAACATATTTTTTTTTTTCTGAGGCGTTAAGATTAGAAGATGTTAAGATTAGCTTCAACTTTATGTCATTGCACAAAGTACTGCTGATGATGGTATTGTTTTTTTTAACTTTAGTCTTTGTGTGTGTGTCATCATCACAAAATGTACTCCTGTAAACACTTACTGTAGCTGAAACTACCACAGAAGGGGTTTTGAGTAATTGTTCAGGTGTTGTGAGATACAGTTATGAAACCGTAAAGTTGTGTTGTTTCTTGCAGCGGCTTGAGTGAACCAATTGGAAGACATTCACTTAACAGATATTTACTTAAATGTGTTTAATGGAGATAGTTATAATGCAAAGATCAAACAAAAAGGTCTCCTCTAATTTACCCCACCGGTATCATCCCCCTACTTAACACAATTAACATTTTACCTGCAAAAACTGAACCAAGGAATTCAGAAAACCTGCACTGGGTTTTAATTTCCTTTCTGGTCTCTTATTTGGTCCTCCCTTCTTTAGCCCCTGTTGGAGTGCTGGATCTATGGCAGGACTGTGATATAACTCAGCAACGCTCTGACTGTGCTTTGACCTGGAAGGTAAGTAAACAATTACATACAATCATTATTCTCTCACTGAAATAAAGAACCACAGACTCACTTTATCCAGACTCTCTGTGGCTAACCTGTCTTTCTCCACGCCCTATCAAGAAACTTCCTCCGACTTGTGGTCTAATTCTGGGATATGAAGTCAGACTGTCTTACAACAGCACTCTGGTGTTGCTGAATGTGTCTACAGCTGAGCCAAAGGGCTTATTGGTGTGTGAGGAGATACAATGCCACCTCACGTCCTCTCTAAAGGACGTATCCTCAGTCAGTGTATCTGCCTACAATGCTCAGGGGGCCACGGTGCCGTCTTACCTCACTTTGCCGATACCAGGTATCTTTTGATCTCCCATACTGTGGCTGTGTTTGAAATCACTGTACACATACTTCATACTCAATAAGCATGTACTGCATACTGCAGAAATGTGATGATTTAGAATGCCATTACCAGTAGTATATAGATGCACAGTGTACATCACATCACTGTGATTAACGGTCCGAACTACAGTTAAATCATATTGTTTGTCACAAATGTAAACCATACTCACCTTTCCTATTTCATATTTTTTGAAGGCTTAATAAAACAACTAAAACATTACTATCACTAGCCATCTTTAATTATTATTTAACTAACGCTTGAGTCTTTAACACGTCAGCTTAGCGCTCCTTACTTACAGTTGAGTAAGTCCATTGAGCTTTCGTCTCATAATCAGAAATTCTTGCCAATCTATTTTAAATCAAATCAAGTTTTATTTATATAGCACATTTATAAACGATTTTTGGTCGAGCCAAAGTGCTGTACATATAATAAAAATAGCCTACAGTAGAGACACTTTACAGCAAATACAACAGCACAGATTGTTCAGAATATCAGTATGAGAAAAACGACACCCTCTATCCTTAGACCCTCACATCGTACAAGGAAAGACTTCCAGAGAAAACCCACAGTTTAAAGGGGAACATGGGAGAAACCTCAGGGAGAGCAACAGAGGAGGGATCCCTCTCCCAAGACGGACAGACATGCAATAGATGCCGTGTGTAAAATCTAGTCATCTCTCGCATAAACAGAATCTATATAATTTTCTGTTGAAACGCGCTACACACTCACATGTTTCAAGCCATAATTAGAATGAAAAGTATGGATAGAATATGTGCTAAAAGTAGATGCATATCATCAAAGGTAATTTATTGTAAGATCAAAACAAGTCAGTGTTTCAAATATGGAATAATTGACACAATATATAAAATATCTTAAACATTTCTTCAGTAAAATTCACTTTGAGCAGCTTTGTAAAATAAGGTAATTGAAAGAAAATTTGTATTATCAAAATCAAATAACAAAGCATTTGTGTCTTTCTAAGGTAAAGAGAAAACAGATCAAGCTATTCACGTTGACATGAATGAAGAGAACCTCACTGTATCCTGGGATTCACCCTCTCAGCCCTCAGACAACCTGAAGGAACATGTGGTGCAATACAAACAAGCTGGCTGTCCTTCAGGCCAAGGATTTGATTGGGTCAAAGCTACCACAAACCAAACAACAGCACTTTTTAAAGGTTAGTTTATTTTGGATATGTTTATAGTAATACAACATGCAACAATGCTGCCTCGATCTTTCAAACATCTGATTGAGAAGCCCTAGAAAGCAATACAGACCATTCATTTAAAGTAGAAATACACTTCAAAGTAGTATTATTGGTGCTGCAATCAAACTGCATTTGTTTCCAAACAAATATTGATTTTTATTTGACCATAAAGATGAATCTACTTGTTTTTACACTGGAGGAAATAAGTATTTGTTCCCCTGCAGATTTTGTAAATGTACCCACTTACAAAGAAATGAACAGTCTGTCATTGTAATGGTAGGTTTATATAAACAGTGAGAGTAAGAATATCAAAAAGAAAATCCAGAAATTGACGTTATATAAAAGATAACAATTGATTTGCATTTAACTGTGGGAAATAAGTATTTGATCCCCTTGCAAAATATGTCTTAGTACTTGGTGGAGAAACCCTTGTTGGACACACAGAGGTCATCTCAGGGAGGATTGTGGTCCACTCCTCTCTGAAGATCCTCTCCAAATCTCCAGCCTTGAGATCATTAACAAGTTCCTCCTGTGCAGTTCTTGGCTGATACCTCACCTTTCTCATGATCATCAATACCCCACGGGGCGAGATCTTGTGTGGAGCCTCAGACCGAGGGCGATTGATGTTCATTTGGTCTTTCTTCCATTTAGAAACACACACATTATTCTTCTGAATAATCACACCAACACTTGTCTCCTTCTCCCCAAGCTGCTTTCTGATGGTCGTGTAGCCGATCCCAGCCTGGTGCAGGTCTAAATGATGTCGCTGAGGTCCTTAGACAGCTCTTTAGTCTTGCCCATGGTTGGAATCTGATTTATTGACAGGTGTCTTTTATACAGGCAACAAGTTGATATTAGGAGTACTTTTTTAAAAGAAGAGGACTTGTGTAACCGGTCTGTTGGAGCCAGAATTATTGTTGGTTACAAGGGGATCAAATACTTATTTCCCACAGTTAAATGCAAATCAAGTTTTATCTTTTATATAATGTCAATATCTGTTTTTTTTTACTCTCACTGGTTATATAAACCTAACCTACCATTACAAATACAGACCGTTAATTTATTTGTAAGTGGGTAAACTTACAAAATCTGCAGGGGATCAAATACTTATTTCCTCCAGTGTATCTGTAACAACATGGCTGCTGTTACTGTCCAAATCAAGGAACATCTGTAAAGATCCCAAAGTACTAAATCCCCCCGTCTTAGTGCTAAAATACTAGTAGCATTAATAAGCATGCTTGTTAACATTCCTCTGGTTGTTCCCTTGCATTGGGATATCTACTGTGGCAATTTGTTGAGTTGCCTCATTGCAAACTCTCTGGTAAGCAGAGATTTAGCTTGTATGTCCAGGGCTTTTATTGTGAGAGGGGGATCGTGACCGGGTGGCTGACAGGATTGTGTTGTAAAGCGCGGCTTAAAACCAATCTAAATGCACATGGTATAATTAGTCTACTGCCATTACATTTAGCAATCAACTTTTACTTGATGATCTTAATTGAAGAAAAAATGTTGTCACTTATCCACCTCTCAATGATAATCACCACTCTATGATTGCCTGTTGAACTCTAGTGTGTGTCTCCATCTGCAGGTCAATATAAAAAGTACACCCCGTACCAAGTGTCACTGTTCACTATATCACATGGCAGTGAAGTCCATCACATTTCATCCGTTATTCGATATTCACTTGAAGGATGTAAGTATGTTAGCATTGTTTTCAGCTGTCTTTTTTTTAAATATTACAGTTTATTTCAATAAAACATGTTGTCTCTTCTCATCAAATAAACTGGACTTGTAACTATCATGTACTTCTCTCTGTATAATTTCAGACCCCTCTGCAGTGCCATCATTTAAGGTGTTCTCGATTGCTGACACTCAAGTGACCTTGTTTTGGGAGTCTGTTCCTCTATCTAAACAGAGTGGGGTGCTCCTGTACTACCAAATAATTGTATACAGTGGAGTACACAGACGAACCGGTAGGCTACACAGCAACAATATATAACAAAGGGTAAAAGCGTGAAAGCGTGAATCTCCAGTGATGTTTGCCAAGAACAATGATTTGATGGAATGCAATGCACACATTCATTTTCAAAAAACAACGTTTCATCTAGCAATATAAGTTGCCAAAATGTGGTTTATGGCCACATTTTGCCACCTGCCATAGCTGTACTACTGTGCTAAGTGCAACTGTTACCCCGCTTTACTAAATGTGGAAAATGCTAAACAATATCAGCATGTTAGCATTGTTAAAGTGATGTAGAAATTAGAGTTGAATGTCAAAATCGATCCTAACTCTAGAATTGGTTCTGTTAAACTGTTTTATGTGGGGCATTACAAAATGAATTTGAATGTATAAAAATAATGATGAATATATTAAAATGAATATAATTAATCATACTAGAGTAATGATATACTTTGGTGATTCTCTGGTCACTAACTTTACCTCAAATTATTTCTCTTTTCTAGTGCACAATGCGAGTGCATCTCCACAGCATGAAAATACTTATAAGCTGGAGCATCTCAATCCAGAGCAGAACTATGAGGTGCGAATAAGAGCCGTGACGGCAGCCGGGCCCGGAGCAAATGCCACCGCAAAGTTCAAAACGAAGCACCGTGAAGATTACGGTATTGCTTCACATCTTAATTATTTGTCTTTTTGAATGTGATTAGCCATTTTGAGAGGTGTAATTTGATTATTCTTAAACCATAACAGGTTGGTCCGTCACATTACTGGCTTTAATCCCCCCCCCCCATTCACTCTCTTTTACAGCCCACCGAATAGTACCAATTGTGCTTGTAGTCCTTTCCGTGGTTGTGATATGCTTCGTCATTGCCTTATGCAGGTGAGATATTCATCTTTAACAACTTGTCATTTTTTTTTCATATTGCTCAACCTATATTGTCCTCTGAGTTATGCATAGCTGTTATACATCATGTATTGGTGTTATCCAATGTGAGAATATTGAAGCTACTAAGTCCAAAGTCAACTTTAATGTCAATTTTTCTATGTGTTTGTGCAGACAGAGAGATCGAAATAACGTTTCCAACAATCCCAAATACAATTATACAACTATGTATAAATATGTATATCCTCTATACATGTTCATATTTTCTTTTTGAATATGGGTGTCTTATACTTTTTTTTGTTTCTAATCTCTTTTGTTTCTTAGTATTTTTGGGCGAGAGAACAAAGCGTGTCTTCCAAGTTTCT
Source organism: Harpagifer antarcticus (assembly GCA_902827135.1). Classification (NCBI taxonomy): domain Eukaryota; kingdom Metazoa; phylum Chordata; class Actinopteri; order Perciformes; family Harpagiferidae; genus Harpagifer; species Harpagifer antarcticus. The sequence continues at coordinate 1,053,713 of CADEHL010000585.1, read as the reverse complement.
ATTACAAAGTGCCAGATGCCCGTAACAGCCACATTTTCAAAAACAAGCACATGGTAAGAGATTGACAAAGAAATGGCTAATTTGTCTTCTTACAGTATGTCAGAAAAGGATTTAAACTGATTGTTGTTCTTGAGTTATGTTATTATTTTTGCTAATCCAATGGTATCACCTTATCCCATTTACAACTACAATTCACGTTAGGTTGTCAAGCACTAGTTGGATTGTGTATAACCAAAACATAACAGAAGAGCTTGACTAAATATTGGTTCTGTCTTTGATCTCCAATAGATTAATGACTCTTTGGGTTGGATCTGCATTCCCATCTTTGAGCCACATCCCAAGATCTCTCTGTTGGAGGTTGTGGAAATCCGAAGCAGGGTTTTTAAGTCCTCCCTGGAAAAAGCCTCCGACCCTGAAGGATTAACAAGGCCAGTGATCGGAGATGAGTGTTCACAGATGGACAGTCAAGATGATAAGAGGGATGAAGCTGTCCCAGAGGAGTGTCACAGGGCAGACCATAGATACGGAAGAGAAGAGTACAGCAAAATGGTTGACTCCGAAGAGGAGAGGGACAGGAAGGAGGAGAACGGGGGAGATTGCTTGAGCTCATCAGAGGAAGATCAGTCAATGTCGGGCTACGAAAAGCACTTTATGCCCACTGTTTTTGAACTTAGAGTTTGATGTTTTCTCTATGAATGGACTGCATTTGAATGGATTGCATTTAGACAGTGCTTAATGACCCCTCAAAGCTCAAAGTCAGAATTCACCCATTCACTCACATTCATACAGAGGGGGAGGCTTCCTAACAAGGTGCTACCTGTTCAGGGAGACTACACACAAGCCATTGGGAGCAATTTTGGGTTAAGTGTCCTGCCGTGCTGGGGACCCAACCACCCTCTACATTGACTTATCAACATTCATATCACATGTTTTTTCTTTTTTCTTCGTAATGTGCAGGACATGTTTAATGTAGACATTTGATTTTAGACCATGACCCTCAGGAAAGGTTTTAGTAGCATCTCTGCAGGCCCCAGGAGGGTGGGCTCAGGTCATTGGAAATGTACCAAAGCTTATGACAGTCAGCCAGTTTTTCTCTCTAACCTGACTTCTACATTTAAATATTACTTATTAAGTACATGGCAATCACTTTCCTTACATTTCCTTTTTTAATTGCATCTCAAATGTACATTGTAAGCCCGGATAAGTTGAATCTACTTAAAATAGAGTAAAGTGGTTGCCTTTAAAAATTTAAGTAAAGCATTATGAAAACTACAAGTTGATTTTACTTACATTTTTAAGTCAACCACTTTCTATTTCTACAAGTTGATTTTACTTAAAAATGTAAGTAAAATCAACTTGTAGAAATAGAAAGTGGTTGACTTAAAAATGTAAGTCAACCACTTTCTATTTATTTAAGTAACGCATTAGGAAAACTTGAGTGAATTTAACTTAAGTTATTCAAGAACTGGAATTGTTATTTGAAGTACAATGCACTTCATGTGAAGTTGATTGTGTAATATCAATTGGTTTTTTTCCAATTACTTGAAAGTGGTTACATTTCGTATCAATATTTTTTATTCTGTCAACTACAAAAAAGAAAAGACACAAAAATAAAGTTTTACTTTTTATTAAAACTTGAGTGTTTCATTTGGATACAATGAAATTGAGCTTCCTACAAACTGTGGCAAAAATATTGTACCATACATTTTCCTGAGAACATTTTTCACATGAAACAATAGCAATCTCTCTATATATAAAGATATATAGTTTTTATGTTTTATTCTATAAATGAATGAAAACATTTATCCCAAACTCCAAATATTCTCATTTAGAGCATTTATTTACAAAAAATACCAAATGTTCAAATTAACCAAAAAATATGGAGTGTTTTCAGACCTCGAATAGTGCAAAGAAAACAATTTAAAATTCATTTTTCAACAACACAATACTAATGTTTTAACATAGGAAGGGCTCAGGAATCAATAATTGGTGGAATAACCCAGATTTTCAATCACAGCTTTCATGCGTCTTGGCTGCTCTGCAACACCTTTCACATTGCTGTTGGGTCACTTATTAAGCCACTCCTGGCACAAAAAAAATCAAGCAGCTTGGCTTTGTGTGATGGCTTGTGACCATTCATATTCCTCTGGATCACATCTGGATTGACCTGGCTGTGGGGCATGGAGCATTGTCCTGCTAAATAAACCCACCCTCAGCTCAATTCAGGTGCGAATGGAGGAAGACCAGATCAAGAACCTGTCATGGAACAGTTGGAACCCCACTGAAAACCTCTGGATGTGATCCAGAGGAAGATGGATGGTCACAAGCCATCAAACAAAGCCGAGCTGCTTGAGTTTGTGTGCCAGGAGAGACATAAAGTCACCCAGCAACAATGTGACAGACAGGTGGCGAGCAACCAAGACGCATTGAAAGCCGTTATTGAAACATCTGGGTTATTCCACCAAATATTGATTTCTGAACTCTTCCTAAGTTCAAACATTAGTATTGTGTTGTTTAATAATGAAGAACTTTTTTTCTTTGCATTATTTGAGGTTTGAAAACACAGCATTTTCTCTGTTATTCTGACCAGTTGTAATTTTCTGCAAATAAATGCTCTAAATGACTTTTGGGAGAGATTATTATTACATGTTACTTGTTAGATGCTTTTATCCAAAGCGACGTACAAAATGGTTTTTGAGATGTTGTCAGTAGTTTATAGAATAAAACACAAATGGAAATGCCAACAAGCTTAATAGGTCAAACAGTGCAAACATGCAACAACAACAAAATGCAATATGGAAGCCTAAATACTTGCCATATGTAACAGTAGCCAACTTTTCAGAACCCCACTTCACAATGTTAGCTGATTTTTCAAAGTCTGAATTTTGGGTGCCAGCTCAACTTTACCAAGTTTTAATATCACCTGCTGAACAAAGTGGAAAGTGTTTTTCATGCACTTTGGGTACTCCAGTTGCAGGGCATACATGAGTCTGAACAGGACACAGAAGGCCTGAGGCAGGTTAGCCGGTCCATCCATCACCACATTCCCCTCCAAGACGATTGCCACACTAGATGGGTTGAGCTAAGGATTTTCTCCGACACAGAGGATTCCCAGTGGAGTTTGACTGTACACCTCCTTATCAGCCGCATCCTAACAGAGAAATAAAGAGATTGACATATAATTCTACATCGTCGACCAAAAAGTAGCTTCCACTGTTTATAATGAAAAGCATCATACATATTTAAAAAACGTATCATATTTCATTTATATTGTTGGTGAATTAGTTAAAGACAATATATATAAGGAATAATGTAAGTTAAATTTAGTTCCGTATCTTTTTTAACTCTGAATAATGTCCCGGGTCAAGTTCACCCAAAAATTACCAAAGGGTGCAAAATGTGAACATAACACAAGGGTTAAAGTTAATTACGGTCCAGGTCTTGAAGAAGGCAGAAGGCTCATCCCCCAAGATGATTGGCATTCCCCAAACACAAAGGCATCTGATGTCTGTTGGCTCAGTGGTCTGGAATATAGTGGAGATAACAAAGAATGGTCGTATATTCATCAAATACATTCTACAAACTCTACACAATTACTTTATTGCAAATATACTTGAAAGTAAAGGAGAGGACAAAAGGAGATGACATGATTTCGAGAGAATAGAAAAGGGAGAGAACATAACTTCTTCTTGACCAAAGAATAGAATAGGAAACAAAACAAGAGAGCAAAGCAAAATGAACAAGGGAAAAGAGGAAACCATGACACATGAAGAGATGCAATTATATTGACAGGACAAGAGCAGCAAATGAGAGAAAAGAAGAGATGAGAAGGAAGTCAAAGGGACAGAAGAGGAACAAGGAGAGAGGAAAGAGATTGGGTAGACAGATGTTAAGTAAACCCACCTTTGTCTGACTTAAAAGCTCAGACAGATATTGGCCAGTGACACCCTTCTTCTTCCTAAAGAGGTCCATCAGGCTCGGAGAGAAACGGTCAAGTGCATCGAAGAAGTTGTCCTTGAGATTTTTCCCCACCACTCTGTTGAACTCGCAATAAACCTGAAACACAAAAGAGAACAAACCATGTAAAACTGTCAAATTAAATCATCCTTGGTGAAACAAATAAGTGCATTTTTTATTTAGACAGCTTTTGCTTGCTTCACCATCTGATTTTTCAAGATGCCTCTGTGCACTTCTCACAGTAATATCTTAATAAAATCAGATATTTAAGTAGGTATGAGGATACAACTACATTTTATGAACATTACATTTAGAACACAAAAGGACAAACAAACCTGGGGAGGTTTCAGCCTGGAACCTCCACACCGCTGCGGGACCCGTGGTGGGACCCCCGAGTCAGACGATGCGTCTTGGTCATGCTTCATATCGGCCGGCCCGGGAAGAGACACGCAGCATACCCTCCCGGCCATCAGAGTCGAACCCGCAGTTCGGAGGAACCGACCGCCAGGACACCGACACTAGGCCGGTGGAGGCCCTCCGATGGTGGGTCGCGTTTGCCATTCGATCAGTGAGAAGAGAGGACAAAAATGCAGGCAGGTAGGCCATCCAGCTATTTTAGCCGGGCCGGCTAAAATTATTGGTCGTGCTTTTTACAGCGCTACGGCTTCCACAGATGAACATTTTGTATGTATTTATTGTCAAAGCATTTCATGTATGCATTGCTATCGGGATGTTAAGAGCATTCCATGGAATATAACAATAAGTGTTTCTGAAATAAATTACATACCCCACCTTTAAGGGACGTTAATCAACAACATCTGATAACGTAATGTGGTCGCTAATGTTAGCTAAATGGCGTCTCACCTGATGTAGTAGCACAAAGCAGCCGTCCAAGCGCCACCCTCCTCTCCTTATGATGGAAGCCTGAGACAGCCTGTGGCAGGGTTCTAGCTCCAGCGTTCAATGTGGGGTGGTGTCCGACTCACACGACTAAAAGAAAAGTGACAAAAACAGCAACTGGGTGAAAAAAGTACAGCAGTATCTGTTTAAAACTATCTGCACCTCGTAGCCTACTATCGCTCAGTAAAAGTTAACAAAAGCGAGGGAAACACACAATAGGCGCATTCACACCGCAGTACTTTTCCCACAAAGGTTAGTTCGCATGAACTAAGTACAGATCGCGGTCACACCGGAAAAAGTCCCTGGGGGTGGATTAGGCAAATGAAGCCGCTGACGTCACTTCTTCTTCTTCTGCTTTGGGTTTACTGGCAGGCTACAAACAACTTCACAGCGTATACTGCCGCCCACAGTCCCCGGCTGGAAGTCCCCGGAGTTGGGGACTGGCTTCCGAGTAAATCGCCAGAACGCCGACACCTCCTCATCTCCACCGCTCCCATGTTTTATTTTGTGTTGCCATACGTTAGTCTCTCTGCGTTTCTGCGCTGGGCTAATGCTAATGCCAGGATAATAAAATGGCGGCTTGTAGTGATCACTTATTAATACACTGGGTTACATAATTCACACACGGAACTTTGGGGTAGGGGTGTGGTTTCCACACGGACATTTATGTGTTGTTGTCTATGTATGTTGTGTGCCCTCCTGATTCTTTCTCTTGTTGTCCCGGGCTGCGACCCGACAACACCTCCTGTATTAAAGTACCCTTCTGCACCTTCGATGCACCGCCTCCGACTCCCATATCTCCTGGCACTATATTGGTGACTCTGACACGTCTGGGGAAGTTTCCGAGACGAAGCCGAACACGGCAAAAGGAACTCAGGTTCCTTTCTCGAAATGCCGGGGATTTTTTGGAGACGTCCGTGGCTGCCACCGGCATGCGGACTGAGGCTCGGTGCGTGCTCCGCAGAAGGCTGGAGACGTTGCTCGCCGTTCCCGCATCGGGGGACGATGCACGACCTGCTGGGTCGACCAGCAACCCCATGGCTACCTCATGGGGCTGTTTCTCCGGGGCTGCGTCTGCACGTCCCAGCGGCGCTAGCTAACCACGACTAGCAGCTATCCACGTGGGGCTAACGACGGCTAGCAGCTACCGATGGCTGCCAGCTAACGGCCTCAGCTAACGGCTAGCTGCTAACGGCTATCGACCTTTTCCTGGTGCCTGAGAGGAGGTTTGACCATGTCTGGTTGGCCTCGTGTGAATCCTCTCGCTATTTCGCCCACCTGTTTTTGACCGTGGACAGTACGGCCCTTTTTGAGCATTTTCTGGTGCCTGAGAGGAGGTTCGACCATGTCTGGCCGGCCTCGTGTGGACACTCTCACCTGTTTCACCACCTCGACGGCGGCTTCAGACGCCACTCTCGCTCATCGACGCCTGGGTGGTGCACTCCTGGACCCCGTCTCGCCTCGGCGGTTTCGGACGTCCCTATGCCTTCACCGGCCCGTGGGTGGCGCGCTTCGGGACCCTGCCTGGCCTCTTCCCTCGCCTCGACGGTTTCGGACGTCGCCCATGCGGCCATCGGCCCGTGGGTGGCGCGCTCCGGAGCCTGTCTGGCCTCTTTCTTCGCCTCGGCGGTTTCGGACGTCCCCATGTCTTCATCGGCCCGTGGGTGGCGCGCTCCGGGACCCTGCCTGGCCTCTCCTCTTACCGCGGCTCACGGTTCATTTCGACGGCGGCTCCGGACGGCGCCCCGCCTGGCCTCTCCCCTGTCCACGGCTCCTTCCTCCCGGGGATGCTGCTCCTGCCCCCCGGGGACCCTGCTCCTGCCCCCCGGGGACCCGGCTCTTTCCTCCCGGGGATGCTGCTCCTGCCCCCCGGGGACCCGGCTCTTTCCCCCCGAGGACTTTGTGCCCGCTGCCGTTGTGCCCTCGCCTGCGGCCGGGCAGCGCTCCTCCCTGCTGGGGACCACCGGGATGTTCGCGCCGTCCCCACGTCGCAGCACTGCGGCCCCCTTACGACGCCTACTGCGGCCCCGTTCCGGCCCGTCTTCCACCCCCGGTGAGGATACCCTCTCCTGTGGCCCCCTTCCGACGGCCCGTTCCATGGCCCGGCCCTCACCTGCAACCCCACCCTCCTCGGCCCCTGTGGTGTTTCCTCCCAGTCGCGGGGATTGTGCCATGTTTGAATTCTGGGGGGGCTTGTGTAGTGATCACTTATTAATACACTGGGTTACATAATTCACACTTCACACACGGAACTTTGGGGTAGGGGTGTGGTTTCCACACGGACATTTATGTGTTGTTGTCTATGTATGTTGTGTGCCCTCCTGATTCTTTCTCTTGTTGTCCCGGGCTGCGACCCGACAACACCTCCTGTATTAAAGTACCCTTCTGCACCTTCGATGCACCGCCTCCGACTCCCATATCTCCTGGCACTATATTGGTGACTCTGACACGTCTGGGGAAGTTTCCGAGACGAAGCCGAACACGGCAAAAGGAACTCAGGTTCCTTTCTCGAAATGCCGGGGATTTTTTGGAGACGTCCGTGGCTGCCACCGGCATGCGGACTGAGGCTCGGTGCGTGCTCCGCAGAAGGCTGGAGACGTTACTCGCCGTTCCCGCATCGGGGGACGATGCACGACCTGCTGGGTCGACCAGCAACCCCATGGCTACCTCATGGGGCTGTTTCTCCGGGGCATGCGGCTGCACGTCCCAGCGGCGCTAGCTAACCACGACTAGCAGCTATCCACGTGGGGCTAACGACGGCTAGCAGCTACCGATGGCTGCCAGCTAACGGCCTCAGCTAACGGCTAGCTGCTAACGGCTATCGACCTTTTCCTGGTGCCTGAGAGGAGGTTTGACCATGTCTGGTTGGCCTCGTGTGAATCCTCTCGCTATTTCGCCCACCTGTTTTTGACCGTGGACAGTACGGCCCTTTTTGAGCATTTTCTGGTGCCTGAGAGGAGGTTCGACCATGTCTGGCCGGCCTCGTGTGGACACTCTCACCTGTTTCACCACCTCGACGGCGGCTTCAGACGCCACTCTCGCTCATCGACGCCTGGGTGGTACACTCCTGGACCCCGTCTCGCCTCGGCGGTTTCGGACGTCCCTATGCCTTCACCGGCCCGTGGGTGGCGCGCTTCGGGACCCTGCCTGGCCTCTTCCCTCGCCTCGACGGTTTCGGACGTCGCCCATGCGGCCATCGGCCCGTGGGTGGCGCGCTCCGGAGCCTGTCTGGCCTCTTTCTTCGCCTCGGCGGTTTCGGACGTCCCCATGTCTTCATCGGCCCGTGGGTGGCGCGCTCCGGGACCCTGCCTGGCCTCTCCTCTTACCGCGGCTCACGGTTCATTTCGACGGCGGCTCCGGACGGCGCCCCGTCTGGCCTCTCCCCTGTCCACGGCTCCTTCCTCCCGGGGATGCTGCTCCTGCCCCCCGGGGACCCTGCTCCTGCCCCCCGGGGACCCGGCTCTTTCCCCCCGAGGACTTTGTGCCCGCTGCCGTTGTGCCCTCGCCTGCGGCCGGGCAGCGCTCCTCCCTGCTGGGGACCACCGGGATGTTCGCGCCGTCCCCACGTCGCAGCACTGCGGCCCCCTTACGACGCCTACTGCGGCCCCGTTCCGGCCCGTCTTCCACCCCCGGTGAGGATACCCTCTCCTGTGGCCCCCTTCCGACGGCCCGTTCCATGGCCCGGCCCTCACCTGCAACCCCACCCTCCTCGGCCCCTGTGGTGTTTCCTCCCAGTCGCGGGGATTGTGCCATGTTTGAATTCTGGGGGGGCTTGTGTAGTGATCACTTATTAATACACTGGGTTACATAATTCACACTTCACACACGGAACTTTGGGGTAGGGGTGTGGTTTCCACACGGACATTTATGTGTTGTTGTCTATGTATGTTGTGTGCCCTCCTGATTCTTTCTCTTGTTGTCCCGGGCTGCGACCCGACAACACCTCCTGTATTAAAGTACCCTTCTGCACCTTCGATGCACCGCCTCCGACTCCCATATCTCCTGGCAATATAGGCTTCACAAAACTTTTTGGGAGTTTTACGGGGCGTGGTTTGCAATCCGCCCAGCCAATCAGAAATATAGCTCTTTTCTCACAAAAGAGACGCTCGAAGGTCCCTGCTCTCTAGCAGGGACTTTCGAGGGGGTAAAAAGGTTCTCATGAACTAATTTTAGTACCGCCTCTTTTTGGTGTGATGAACTAAGTTCGCATGCACCTTTGTGGGAAAAGTACCGCAGTGTGAATGCGCCTAATGTGGGAAAAGTACTGCAGTGTGAATGCGCCTATTCACACTGCGGTACTTTTCCCACAAAGGTTCATGCAAACTTAGTTCATGAGAACTCTTTTATCACGTTCACACCAAAAAGAGCCGGTACTAAAATTAGTTCATGAGAACCTTTTTACCCCCTCGAAAGTCCCTGCTAGAGAGCAGGGACTTTCGAGCGGCTCTTTTGTGAGAAAAGAGCTATATTTCTGATTGGCTGGGCGGATTGCAAACCACGGCCCGTAAAACTTCCAAAAAGTTTTGTGAAGCCGCCATTTTATTATCCTCACATTAGCATTATTAGCATTAGCCCAGCGCAGAAACGCAGAGAGACTAACTTATGGCAACACAAAATAAAACATGGGAGCGGTGGAGATGAGGAGGTGTCGGCGTTCTGGCGATTTACTCGGAAGGCTTCAGTAGAAGCTGCTGGGAGTCCCAGCAACTTCTACTGAAGTCCTCTTACAACTCCGGGGACTTCCGGCCGGGGACTTTGGGCGGCAGTATACGCCGTGAAGTGGTTTGCGGCCTGCCAGTAAACCCAAAGCAGAAGAAGAAGAAGTGACGTCAGCGGCTTCATTTGCCTAATCCTCCCCCAGGGACTTATTCCGGTGTGAACGCGATCTGTACTTAGTTCATGAGAACTAAAGAGTTCTCATGAACCTTTGTGGGAAAAGTACTGCGGTGTGAATGTGCCTATTGTCTGTTAACATTTTATTTTCCTCTAACAAGTACTTAAACAATGCGAGAGAAGCCCACATCGTGTTCCCGCCAGTTGATACTTCCTGTGGCTGTGTTACACCCAAAAGTACGAGAATTCAACCAAGCCCTGTTAGCTAAATCACTCACCAGATTCAGTAGATAAGGCAGCCGTGCAGCGTCCTTCCTTTGGAAGGGTGCGGTGCAAGTCCGGCGTTCAAAGTGGGGTTGAGTCCGACTGAGAAATTGCGAGCTGGAAACGGGGCTGCGGCACATTAAAAGATCCTTCTCTTTCCCATAATTCATTGCGAACATGTCTAAAACTTGATAATGTAAAGTTACTTAACTTAAAATTATTGACACATTGCTTAACTAACACATGTAAGTATTATATGCTTACATTTGGTAGTCAGCAAGTAGAATAAGCTTACATTTGATAGTAATGCAATGAAACTTAAATAATGTCAGTAATTTGTAATTCATTATTTAATTAGATATGAACTCCGGGCTAACAGTGTAGGCCCCCATTGTTGTGGGTAAGGCAAAACAACACATGTGGCCACAAACTGACAATTTACTGGGGGTGCAGTAAATTGTATTTATTTTATGATCGACACATTAATCCAGACTGGACCCTAAATATAAAGTAAATTATTTGTGATGATAGCACCTTCTTATACACATAATGACATGTATAAGTATCTCAGGATACTGTTTGGAATGTAAATACATTTGTGTTGCATATAGTATGGATATTTAAAAGGAAAAGCCATGCTAAAACGTAGTTTTTCTAATCAGGTGTCCCTGAATTAATGCCCTATCCGTTGGCTGAGGATGTTTTTGTTCATTTTGAATGATCAACTTCCAGATAAGCTTGTGAATGTTGGACATTTGATGTAATATGTAAAGCAGAAAAGTCCATAAACATAAAAATGAATTTAAGAGCTAAATGAACTTTTGCTATTTTGAACTGACTGAATGTAAATGTTAAAATGTGATATCTGGAGTTATTTCATGATATATTTATAGTAAGGCAATGTAACCACTTCCTTTTTAAAGAGGTCTTTAATTATCCTTAACATTTCCTTGCACATTTGATATTGCATCTTTTACATGATATTGCATTTTTTACATGGTTTGTATGTGTAAATAAAGAAACGTCTTGTAAAAAAGAAATGAATAATAACTACTACGTTTTTATTTATGTATATACAATTTAAACAAAAATAGGATCAAATGATATACATTTTTTTATTTACTTATTAATCTGTTGAATTTTGAGTTGTAGCCTAACTAATACACACTTTATTTAATATGAAAACTTTATAATATTCCTTTATTTCATGATCAAAACACCACCCACATCCTGTAAATGCTTTCATGATTTATAATATATACATTTACTGTTATGTTAATGAATCCGTACCAACATATGTATTTATTATTATGGTTTGTGCTTAATGTTTAATCATTATCATAAACATTTGAAAAAGCGACTCTGTAATCTCGCGTAGTTTGCGAAAATGGGTACTAAACGGAAGCCGCAATAGGTCAATTTCAATCGGCGTGCTCATTTGAACAAGAGGAACCGCTACGAAGCAGGGGAGGACAGCGGCCCAGTACGAAAACTCAACTTTCAACTAAATATTGTACGTAGAGTATGGTGCTTGTACTTTAACAAAACATTTATATTAGAGATATTTAACATCGAGGCCGTTTTATCGGGTAAGGTTTTCAGATACAACACATATCAAGTGTCCGTTACATAGCCAGGCTAGTAGCATTAGCATCGTCAGTTAAAAACGGCTGAAGGCTTAGCAGCTAACGCCAGCTTGCCAAAACGTGTTCACCAAATGTGAACCCAGTATTGGCTGTGAATCAACGTATTGAACGCAATGGTGTACTTTAACATTCAGGTGTTGTGTTCCTCTTAACATATACGGTGGTACAGGGCCTCATTTTGATAGCAGACTGTGGTATTTTTCTGTTTTTATGCCGGGCACATTGTGACCAGTCAGGGGCTGCGCCTGTCGACCAGGCCCGAGCAAGAAGGGCAACTTTACCAGCACCAAGACAACTGTGCAAAGGCGTCTAAAACTGTGCGTTAACAACCGATATTTTCAGGATAAACGACAATATGCTGATCAATTGCTAGCCAGGCCAGTCAAATATGCGTTAATTGGTTTAAACCACACATACTGCGAGCTATGGACCGGACATGGCGGCCCAGCTAAAGCTACATAGCTAACTTATTTCGCGACAACTGTTCTAAAACCCGGATGAATACCACTCTTCTGGTAAATAGCGAGTGTCCCATCCACGTACACGGTGTGGAATGTAGAGGGAAGATATTGAGACACAAAGGGTTTCTCTAACTTAGACTAGCAGACCGGGTGGCGCGGGGGTGGGGGAGGATTAACTTGGAGCGGCTAAGCCGGGCCACAGAGATTTTAGCTAGTCGTGTGGTCTAATGACCTGTTTTTTGTGTGTGCCACAATCCGATGTGTGTTAATAATTGTATGTGTTGGCAGGCTGGCACTTGGTGTGACCTATCGTTTCCGCGCTTATCTTTTCTCTTAAAATTAGCGTGTAGCTAACTAGTAGGCCCATATGTCCGCCTTGAACCTGCAACATGTGCACCTTCTTCCTACACATGTCCTTAGGCTATTCCCTTTCTTCTTCGATCATCTTTGAACTGGTTGACTGACAAAAAAACGGTGACACCAATTAGGGTCTGCAGAGGTTTATATAACCTTATATATTAAGAATGGACCCCCCCCCTTTTTTTTTAAAGAAAGGTATTGCATTGAGTGGCTTGAAAAGTCTCGACAACATGTGCAACTTCTTCCTACACATGCCCATAGGCTATTCCCTTTCTTCTTCGATCATCTAGTAAACTGGTTGATTGACTGAATATGTATCACAAAGAAGGGTCTGTTAGTTATAACCTTTTTATATTAAACATGGACCCTTTTTAGCAGAGTATTGCAATGACTGTTTAAAAAAAAAAGTCTTCATAGAGCCATCAAATTGTGTGTTAGTAGTGATTACTAAAGATGTCATCAAAAGTAGCCAAACTTTTTTTTTATAGTTGATCTTTATGTTTCTGTTCACCCTGTTGGAAGAAAAAAAGATCACATGGAATCTTATCTTTCTGTTTTGGGTTTTTAAATCAAATATATGTTGCAATGCGATCTCAGTCAGTCATATTACACCCATAGGAGAGGTAGTCCTTGGAAGGACAAGTATTTGGGTCTTTGTAAACAAATTTGAGTCGTAGTCTTTTCGCTCTTCTAAAAGCCATAATAAAATAGATAATTGCCTCGGTATTTCCTAAACATCCACATCGTTTTTGGAGATGATGCATAAAAAAAACATCTGACTGCCAGTGATGGTGTTTGTATTCATACTGTCTGATCCAAAAACGTTTTATATTGTGTGAATACTCTCTTTATGTGTATAGAAATACATTAATGTGGATTGGTTTTTATACACATTTGTTTTTCAGGATGGAGTGGCAGCCAGATGAGCAGGGACTTCAGCAGGTCCTCCAACTGCTCAAAGACTCACAATCCCCCAACACAGTCACACAGAGAGCTGTCCAACAAGTATCCTACTTCACTGTAATCTGGGTGTTAATAAAGCTAGTTTTCTGCCTGTCCAATAACATCACTGTTTTTAGTGCTAGTGCAAAGGGATTTTAACCCGTACAGTGTTCTTTATTTGTTTTTACTACGGCCATGTTATCAGATTTGAGTGTTATCCACGTTTAGGATTTTACTGGAGTGGAAGATGCGGGCAGTTGATCAAGAGTTGGAAGCAAGCTCCTATATCTGAAACTTGCATCAGCTGCATAAAAGTCTTTTTTTCCATGGGGAGGAACTTGTAATTCTACAAACATTTTAATATTGTACAGTTGTGAAACACATGGCTTGGTATAGAGATCAAGGGTTAGTCACCTGACGTGAAAATTCAATATGAAATTATCCTTAACTGCCATGCTAGAAACTTGAACAACTCAACCAATTCCCTGACTTCAACAACTATCTCATCTTTGTACTCACGCGACTCAAAACTGAAGGTGAGAGTCAGATATCTTTTTTGCCATTTTGAACACACTTGTACGGTCTAGTTTGTCCATTTTGCAGCTGTAATGGTATTATTTTGTTCCTGTTTCGAAAGGCCTTTTGTCTTTAAATTGTTCTTAGAAATGCAACAGAATCTACTTTACACTTGTGTTACAAAACTGTGATTGTGCAATTTAATGAGTTTAGGTAGAACTGGTATCTCGACAGGAATATTGTCTATTTTGCATCTTGACTGGTTATTAGGAAACATGTGGGGCTTCCCCCCCTCTTAGATCAGTCAAATGATTGGTTGTTTAGTGTTAGTCGACTCAGACTTAAGTCAATTAGTCATATGGCCGGCAGCCTGGTTGTTAGTATCTGGACATGATGAAACACCCAGCTCATTGATTTACAATGATACCTTATGTTCCTATATTTTCTGATCCATATTTACCAAGGCAGCCCAATATAATAATAATAAAAAAAAAAAAAAAAAAATGGGTATTATCAGGGAAAGTTATGCAAAATCATAAATTAAACTTTCTTAAATATAGACACATTTTGTTGATGGGTTGTTAACCACCCTCAACTTTATTTAAACTTATTTTTGTTTATTTTCTCCGCAGACGAGCCGACTCGCTCTCTGAGCGGTCTGATACTGAAGAACAATGTTAAGGCCCACTACCAGAACTTCCCCCCAACGGTTGCTGAATTCATCAAGCAGGAATGTCTCAACAACATCGGCGACCCCTCGCCGCTCATTCGTGCTACCATTGGTGAGTTTTTGTTTTATTGAAGTGTGATATGAAATTATTTTTGTGGCCTAGCTTCCCTCAACACTCACACTCCTCCCCTTGCCCTCTGGAGATGATGCATAAAAACATTTAAAACATCTGAATGCACATGAAGGGTTTTTGTATTCATACTGTCTGATCCAGAGCTGCTGCAGCCGCTCTACATCCTGTCAATTATAAATCCCTATCTGACATCTGCCTTCCCCCGTTTCTCTCTCGCTCCTCTAGGCATCCTGATCACTACCATTGCCTCCAAGGGAGAGCTACAAACATGGCCTGAGCTGCTGCCTCAGCTCTGCAACTTGCTCAACTCGGAGGACTACAACACCTGCGAGGTCTGCACCCACGCTGCTCCGCTGTGTTCTTCCTTTGTTTTTAACCAATGAAAGGCTGGTTGTTAGTATCTGGACATGATGAAAAACCCAGCTCATTGATTTACAATGATACCTAATGTTCCTATATTTTCTGATCCAGATTTTCCAATGCTCAGTCTTGTTGCTCAATAGTGATATATTTAATTGAATCTCTGTTTTTTTTATGTGTCAGCTCCTACTTCCGACTGTCATTTATTTTTGTTTTAGTTAAAGGTGGGGTAGGTCATTTGAGAAACCAGCTCTCAGCGCTAGAATTTGAAAATACACAGCTGGAAAAAATCTGCCACTTCCTTACAGAGCCCCTCCTCCAACACACACGTACACGCACATGACCAATGAGGGCACGAGATAAGTTTGTGCACAGATGGAAGGCTGACAGGCAGGTAGGCCATCCAGTTATTTTAGCCGGGCCGGCTAAAATGATTGGTCGTGCTTTTTACAGTACTATGGCTTCCACAGATGACGGTTTTTTTAATGGATTTTTTTGTCAAAGCACTTCAAATATTCATTGCTATCGAGATGTTAAGAGCATTCCATGGAATATAACAAAGTGTATCTCGGGCCAGTTTCTCAAACTTACTTACCCACCTAAGTCTGTGAGACATTTATAAATTCCCATTGTGAAAAATAACTTGACTGAGACAAAGTTTAGCATTTGTGACTTAAATGAATTGTGTTCAGTGCTTTGGTTGTATACTCTGATGCAGTCTCACTCTCTCCTCTGTGTCCCTGTATGTTTGCGTTTGATTTGACAGCCTCTCTGTGTATGTCCGTGTCTCAGGGCTCGTTTGGAGCACTGCAGAAGATCTGCGAGGACTCGTCGGAGCTGCTCGACAGCGACGCTCTGAACAGACCTCTCAACATTATGATCCCCAAATTCCTCCAGTTCTTCAAGCACTGCAGCCCCAAGATTAGGTACAGGAGGGAAAGAGGCTCACTCTGATTGGTGTTTGTCATTATTTTCTGGATGTGATGCATTATATAACGTCTGACTCACAATGAAGGTGTTCGTATTCATACTGTCTGATCCAGATATTACCCTTTTATCACTTTACAAATCACACTGAGGTGCAACTTAATAGTTGGATAATTGCCAACTCAACATTTTTTTTTTGTGCCGCATTGTCGCGATCCAACTTTTTATTTTCAAAAACACAAATGAATAATTTTGTGCTCACACTAAAATATGCCCTATGCAAGATGAGGTGTTAGCTTTTTAAAAAGAAATACATTCATACAAGTGACTCAACTAATACTGTTATTAATGTCCCTGTCCCTGCAGGTCTCATGCCATCGCCTGTGTGAACCAGTTCATCATCGGCAGAGCCCAGGCCCTAATGGACAACATCGACACATTCATAGAGGTACGCTGAGTGTTACTAAGGTTTACTGTCAAACATTTCAGTTTCACTGTATGACAAATACATACAGGACTGGGATGGCATTGGGAGTAACCTTTCACCTGGGAGAGCCTTTCCATAACAGGCTTTTTACATTTAAACTTGCAGTTGTACTTTTAAGTTTGTATTTTATCTGGACATGATGAAACACCCAGCTCATTGATATACAATGATACCTAATGTTCCTATATTTTCTGATCCAGATTTGCTAAGGCTCTATGCATAGCTGAAGGTTGATCTGACTGTATTGCTGCGTTTGAGTAGCAGTCCAGAGAAAGTAGAGTTTGCCTCATTGTTAAACATTTTCTTTCCCTAGTTTTTTTTTATTCATCCCAACGTGTTATTTCCCCCCCCAAAAAACAGAGTCTTTTTGCGCTGGCAGCAGATGAGGACTCTGAGGTTCGAAAGAACGTGTGCCGAGCCCTCGTCATGTTGCTGGAGGTCCGCGTCGACCGCCTCATCCCACACATGCACAGCATCATCCAGGTAAGTGTTGGACATTTCCTCAATCAACTGTGTACCTCCATTTAAAATGTCTTTAATGGTATGTTCCCAATAGCACAAAGCAAATCGTTTTTCGCCGCTCTATTACATATAAAGTCAATGCAAGGACACACATTTGCACCAGCAGACATTGGGATATTTTAATCTGCTGAGAAGTTAAATTGAAGCAAAGTGTCTCAATGGAATATCATAAGCAGAAATGCTCCTACGTTCAAGCTCACAAAGTGACTCGAGGGCAACATTTCCTGTTAACATGGCATAAGTCAGTCTTGTATCTGGACATGATGAAACACCCAGCTCATTGATTTACAATGATACCTTTTATGTTCCTATATTTTCTGATCCAGATCTGCCAGGCCTTTGTTCCAGGATGTTACCCAATAGTACACTTTCCGATCTGAAATGCATATTTCTCTCACCCCCTGCAGTACATGCTGCAGAGAACCCAGGACCCCGACGAGAACGTGGCTCTGGAGGCCTGCGAGTTCTGGCTGACTTTGGCTGAGCAGCCCATCTGTAAAGAGAGTCTGTCCGGACACCTGGCGCAGTGAGTAGAACTACTGTTGATGTCGTGTGTTCTGTGAAGGCTTGAAACAATATCAACCTTTCATGTCACCATTCCTCTGGCCAAAATAATTGTTGTACAATATTATCCTTAAAGTGACTCGATGCAACATTTCCTGTTAACATGGCATAAGTCAGTCTTGCATCTGGACATGATGAAACACCCAGCTCATTGATTTACAATGATACCTTATGTTCCTATATTTTCTGATCCAGATCCGCCATCTTAACTCTAATGTCACTAAAATGAACGGCAATTATTTTCATGATTATAACAATTTGAATTCACAACAATCACCTGATTGTGTTTTCTTTTTTTTGGTATTGTGTTCCATTCTAAACAGCCCATCCCTAGTTTCACTGTTTTACTGTAGACTCAGTTAAAAAAAAAAGTATAATTAGCCACTTCTTATAAACTTGTACATGAGATTTCTCGGATGTTTTAACCAAGCACGTAATATCCTTTCTCCCGTTGATATAGACTGACGCCTATCCTGGTCAATGGAATGAAGTATTCAGAGATAGACATCATACTATTAAAGGTAAGCTCTCTTTTTATTGTTACACAATGCTCATATACTATCTTATGACCCTACAGGACTGTCTCAGAAAATTAGAATATTGTGTTAAAGTTCTTTATTTTCTGTAATGCAATTAAAAAAACAAAAAAAAGTCATACATTCTGGATTCATTACAAATCAACTGAAATATTGCAAGCCTTTATTATTTTAATATTGCTGATTATGGCATACAGCTTAAGAAAACTCAAAAATCCTATTTCAAAAAATTAGAATAGTTCCTCAGACCAAGTAAAAAAAAAAGATTTATAACAGCAAAACACAATCAAACATTTGAAAATGTCCATTAATGCACTCAGTACTTGGTTGGGAATCCTTTTGCACGGATTACTGCATCAATGCGGCGTGGCATGGAGGCAATCAGCCTGTGGCATTGCTGAGGTGTTATGGATGCCCAGGATGCTTCAATAGCGGCCTTTAGCTCATTAGCATTGTTGGGTCTGGTGTCTTTCAGCTTCTTCTTCACAATACCCCACATATTCTCTATGGGGTTCAGGTCAGGGGAATTTGCAGGCCAATCGAGAACAGTAATGCCATGGTCAGTACACCAGTTACTGGTGGTTTTGGCACTGTGGGCAGGTGCCAGATCATGCTGGAAAATGAATTCCTCATCTCCATAGAGCTTTTCAGCAGACGGAAGCATGTAGTGCTCTAAAATCTCTTGGTACACAGCTGCATTTACTCTGGGCTTGATGAAACACAGTGGACCAACACCAGCAGCTGACATGGCTCCCCAAACCATCGCTGACTGTGGGAACTTCACACTGGATTTCAAGCAACTTGGATTTTGCTCCTCTCCAGCCTTTCTCCAGACTCTGGCGCCTTGACTTCCAAATGAAATACAAAACTTGCTTTCGTCTGAAAAGAGGACTTTGGACCACTGTGCAACTGTCCAGTGCTTCTTTTCCTTAGCCCAAGTCAGACGCCTCTTCCGTTGTCTTGAGTTCAGAAGTGGCTTGACCATGGGAATACGGCTATTGTAGCCCATTTCCCGGATACGTCTGTGAACAGTGACTTTTGATACCTGGACTCCAGCTTCAGTCCACTGTCTTTGAAGCTCCCCCAAATTCTGGAAGCGACTCTTCTTCACAATGCTGTTAAGGCTGCGGTCATCTCTCTTGGTTGTGCAGCGTTTCCTGCCACATTTCCCCCTTCCAACAGACTTTTTGTGGATGTGCTTTGAAACTGCACTCTGTGAACAGCTTGCTCTTTGAGAAATTTCTTTTTGTGTCTTACCCTCCTGATGGAGGGTGTCAATGACGGTCCTCTGGACAGCAGTCAGATCAGCAGTCTTCCCCATACTTGTGATTTAGTTTACTGAACCAAGCTGAGTGTTTTTCAAGGCTCAGGAAACCCTTGCAGGTGTTTCGAGTTAATTAGACGATTCAAGTGATTCGTTGAACACCCTACTAGTATACTTTTTCATGATATTCTAATATTTAGAGATAGGATATTTGAGTTTTCTTAAGCTGTATGCCATAATCAGCAATATTAAAATAATAAAAGGCTTGCAATATTTCAGTTGATTTGTAATGAATCCAGAATGTATGACATTTTTGTTTTTTTAATTGCATTACAGAAAATAAAGAACTTTATCACAATATTCTAATTTTCTGAGACAGTCCTGTATAGTGTTTTTGGATGATTGCTGAGCTACCTCACCATAGAGTTGGACTTTGAGTCCTTCTTGCATCTGGATATGATGAAACACCCAGCTCATTGACACACGATGATACACTATGTTCCTATATTTTCTGATCCAGATTTGACAAAGCTCTGTGCTACGCTGTGGTATTTCTTCTCCATTTCATTTTTCCATGACTATACTCATTATAAAAATGATCATGATGATGAAAGCTATCTATATAACAGAACTCAAAGTGTATACTTTAATGGCAGTATCTCTAGTGCTAGATGTGTTGCAAGTGGAATTCCACAAGGAAGTTCACTTGGTCCTTTACTCTTCTCAATCTTTACAAATGATTTTCCATTGGCTCTTGAAAAAGCACAAGTCTCTATGTACTCGGATGACACGACAATATATACACAGGCTCCCACAATCGGTGAAATAACTGATATTCTGAACAAAGAACTGAAAACAGTAATGGAATGGGTGACCAGCAACAAATTAGTGCTCAACATTCAAAAAACAAAAAGTATTGTATTTGGCACAAATTACGTACTAAGGTCTAAACCGCAGTTAAATCTGATGCTGAATAATGTAGAGGTTGAGCAGGTGGAGGAAACAAAGCTCCTGGGACTCATCCTAGTGAACAATTTATCATGGACGAAACACATAGAGTCAGTGGTGGCAAAGATAGGGAGGAATATATCTGTCATCAAGAGGTGCTCAGTGTTTTTACCACCGCAACTGACAAAACAAGTCATTGAGACTCTAGTCCTTTCACAACTGGACTACTGCTCAATGATCTGGTCAGGGGCAAACAAGAGGGACCTGGGAAAGCTGCAACTGGTTCAAAACAGAGCAGCTCGGCTTGCCCTCAGGTGTACACCAAGACATCATGTAATCAAAATGCATGTCAAGCTCTCCTGGACATTAGTCACGGAGAGGCTGATGGTATCACTCCTTGTCTTTTTGAGAAACATAAATGAGCTGAAACATCCAACCTGTCTATATAAGAAACTTACACCTAGCTCTAAAATCCATACATATAAAA
This sequence comes from Harpagifer antarcticus, assembly GCA_902827135.1. Classification (NCBI taxonomy): domain Eukaryota; kingdom Metazoa; phylum Chordata; class Actinopteri; order Perciformes; family Harpagiferidae; genus Harpagifer; species Harpagifer antarcticus. The sequence continues at coordinate 1,032,936 of CADEHL010000585.1, read as the reverse complement.
CGAGACATGCCACAAGTGGTTGCTATCAAATCCCTAAAGCCAAAACAGAGTATATGAAGAGCACAGTGCTGTATAGAGCCATGGCTGCATGGAACACTCTGCCAGATCAGATCTCTAAAGAAACAACTAAAGCAAGCTTCAAAAGACGATTGAAGAGGCATCTAGAAGCCCAAAGACTGTAAATTACACAAGCAGCAGACAGGCTTTTGGAAAACATACAGCAGCACACCGATTCATATAGGTTTTTTAAACACATGCCAAGGAAATGGGGAATCAAAAAATAAGCTGTATGTGATGGTTGATACGAAAGTCACTGTTTGATACAAATCATGTACGGCGTCAATTTTCCTTCAATGTATTGTAATGTACTGTCAAATGTCCTGTTTTATTTTATTTGTGGACCCCAGGAAGATTAGCTGTTATGCACCAGCTAATGGGGATCCTAATAAAATAAACAAATAAACAAATCTATGCTGAAAAAAAGTATAGCATTTGTGGCTAAAGTAAATGAAATCATGATGTTGCTGAAGTAAAGTTTTGTTTTTTACACAGGGCGATGTGGAGGAGGAGGACGAGGCGGTACCGGATAGCGATCAGGATATCAAGCCCAGATTCCACAAGTCACGCACCGTCACCCTGCAGCACGAAGGAGCAGAGGGTGAGCAGGATAATGACGAAGATGATGACGATGATGATGATGACGACGACACGCTGTCTGACTGGAACCTGCGTAAGTGAAGGAGAAATATATTTCCTGAAACTCGCCAACTTGTGAAAAAGTGGTCATTTGCTATGTACCATTTGACTTTGTACATTTTGTCCGAGTTCAGGTCTAAATGTATATCGTTTCCTTTGGCCCAACTACAGTTCCACTCTTTCAGCACGTTGTACATTAACTTCAATTAAAGTAGATTGTTGGTTTTTCATACAGATTTGCACAAACTAATTGTAGCATACTCCAACCAAAAAAAAAAGCAGTTTTTATTGATTGTTTTTATACAAATGGATGCACTTTAAAACTAATGCCCACTGTCTGGATATGATGAAAAACCCAGCTCATTGACACAAGATGATACTTTTTGTTCCTATATTTTCTGATCCAGATATGGCACAACAGTTTCCACTTAGTCCATAATTGTTTTCTCTGTAACTTGAACATTTTCCATAGTTCAGAACGGTGGAATGCTTTCCTATGATAAACTTGTATAAATCTCTTTCAGACCAATAAGGAGTTTAGCAAACAATGCCATTGATAAAGTTGTTGACATGGAAAACAATGTTTGGGGGGCGTTTAAGAATGATGATGTAATTTTATTTTTTAATATAGGAAAGTGTTCAGCTGCAGCGTTGGATGTGCTCGCCAATGTGTTCCGTGACGACTTGCTGCCCCACCTCCTGCCGCTGCTGAAAGGCCTCCTCTTCCACCCCGACTGGGTCATCAAGGAGTCTGGCATCCTGGTGTTGGGGGCCATAGCTGAGGGTAAGACTGACAGGACTTGCTTAACAGACTTTTTTTTCCCGAAACTGTGTGTCAGGGCTTCTTAAAATGTAATAAACTATGAATGTGTCATACTCACTTAACGGGAAGAAACTAAGCTAACTGACAATATGACATTTTTTTACCGAAACAAAACACAAGTCTCACAAGAAGCATCTAAATGAGCCCTAAGCGAAGAAATGCTAACGCGCATAACTCTAGGTATAAATCGATCGATATACTTATCGGATCTGCAAGTTGAGATTCCACAGATTCTAGAAATATATAAGTATCATCACTGAGCGATCAGAACTCGCGACAGGGGAAGCAAATGCAGACAACACACAACGTAGCTTTAGGTAGCAACAAACGGAGATATGCTCACCTTTTGCTGTTATTCTGATCAAAAGTTGTGTTCAATGGCATTAAAACGCGGGTGAAGGTTAATCTAATGTGTCTGTGTCACTTTGAAAAAATTATTGATAATCCTTAATTCCATTTTTATGTCTAACAGAGTTTTCATATTAGCTGCTAATGATAGCTTCCAGAGTGTATGACAGCTTCCTGATTTGACTATGCGTCACTCTCACTCCTTATTTGGTAACATGTATGTGGAACTTCCCCTTGATTCCATTGGCTCTAGCGGTTAAAATGAGATGTCAATCATCAAAATCGACCAAGGGGGGCCAGAGATGGGACAAATCCACCCAAATGACCCTAGAAGTAAAAAAAAAAAAAAAATTATCTCAAATTTCACTTGTTTTGCAACAATCTTGATACAGGGTACTTATTATGTTATAGTTTGGATTCCTAAAGCTTTTAGTCTACTATCCTATCATTCAAGGGTGGTTTTCACTACAAGTAATGTATTTTTTTTTTTTTTGGGCGGACACAATAATTTACATTTTTTTTACTATGTTCAATCTGAATTTACTTAAAAATAAAAAAAATCTTTGATTCTGACTCTTCTACATCCAACTCACAGGTTTATCATTGCTTTGAGAAAAAAGATTATTAATTTACCCCTTTTTTAGAAGTGAAGTTATGGTCATTTGTTCTGGGAATGTCATTTTCGAGCCTGAGACCTGGAAAACAGGCTCTGGGCTTACCAGGTTAAAACATTTGTAACACTGGGTACAAACATGTGATAGTTAGGAGAGCAGCTGTCATCTTGCTGGCTCAGTATCTGCTAAATAGCCTCTTGTATCTGGACATGATGACACCCAGCTCATTGATTTACGATGATACCTAATATTCCTATATTTTCTGATCCAGAATTATATAATCTTAGAAAATTCCCGACCACACATGAACAAATGTTTCTATAAATAAACCAGAGGCTCAGGACAAACATGCGGTTGTGGTCCTTTCAAAAGTCTAGTAGAGAATAGTCAATATGGCCACTTATCCGAAACGGAACCACTCTTTAATTTAATACATACCGTAATGGTAAAATCTCGGCTTATTGTCGTTTAAAAACGCAAATAAAAATGATCTAATGTGTTGCCCCTCTTCATTCCTCAGGCTGCATGCAGGGCATGGTGGCCTACCTGCCAGAGCTGATCCCTCACCTCATTGCGTGTCTATGCGAGAAAAAGGCCCTGGTGCGCTCCATTGCCTGCTGGACGCTGAGTCGCTACGCACATTGGGTGGTCTCCCAGCCCCCCGACTCCTACCTCAAACCCCTTATGACAGAACTTCTTAAACGCATCCTGGACAGCAACAAGAGGGTGCAGGAGGCCGCTTGCAGGTAAGCAGCTTCCCATTCCCTTTTTCAAATCTCAGCTTACTGATAAACAATGTTTTTTTTTTAATTTGTTTTTTTTTTACCCATTTTAATAATAATTCATTTATTTTATATAGGCACCTTTCAAGGCTCTCAAGGTCGCCGTACAAACACAACACATTCACATTACATAACACCAGCATAAGAAACATGAACAAGACAATGCAGTATATAAAAAAATAACATGAATAAAACAGGATGTGTGATGGATAATGATCAGGGTGGATATGCGAGTGTGAAGAGATATGTTTTGAGACGTGATTTGAAAATACCCACTGTCTGGATATGATGAAAAACCCAGCTCATTGACACAAGATGATACATTTTGTTCCTATATTTTCTGATCCAGATATGGCACAACATTTGCCACTTTGTCCATAATTGTTTTCTTTGTAGCTTGAACATTTTCCATAGTCAAGAACGGATGGAACGCTTTCCTATGATAAACTTGTATAAATCTCTTTCAGAACTATATTTTTAGGTTAAATATTGATGGTTTCCCCCTCTCTTTTCTCTTAGTGCGTTTGCCACCCTGGAAGAGGAGGCGTGCACAGAGCTGGTGCCCTACCTGAGCTTCATCCTGGACACACTGGTGTTTGCCTTTGGGAAGTACCAGCACAAGAATCTCCTCATTCTCTACGATGCCATAGGAACCCTGGCAGACTCAGTGGGTCACCACCTCAACCAGCCTGTAAGTGCCCCCGAAATCTATACCTGCTCCGTGCCTTCTTCACCACAAGCAGGATCATACATATGTTTCACACTAAGGGAATCTCACATCATACTGTTTTTCCATTTTCAGGAGTACATTCAGAAGTTGATGCCCCCCCTTATTGCCAAGTGGAACGAGCTGAAGGACGAAGACAAGGATCTCTTCCCACTACTAGAGGTGAGAAGTTTGTTTTTTAATATCGATACATGCACTATAGGTGACTTATGTTAAATCCGTCACATTCTCCTGGCCCATGATTAACGACTAATTGGTGATCTTTCATTTCATGTATTGTTTTTATACAAATGGATGCACTTCAAAACTAATGCCCACTGTCTGGATATGATGAAACACCCAGCTCATTGACAAACGATGATACATATTACACACACATAGCTTCTGATCCAGATATAAAATCTTAGTTGTTGGACAACAAATCTTTTGTTTTTCATTCTTTGCTTTTTCTATAACTTTAACATGTTCCATAGTTCAGAACAGACAGAATGCTTTCCTATGAGAAACATCTCTTTCAGACCAACGAGGAGTTTAACAAATGATGCCTTTGATAAAGTTGGTTGACATAGACATACAACATTGTTTATATCTGTATTTCTTCCAGTGTCTGTCTTCAGTAGCCACCGCCCTGCAGAGTGGTTTCCTGCCTTACTGTGAGCCCGTCTATCAGCGCTGTGTCACACTGGTCCAGAAGACTCTAGCTCAAGCTATGGTGAGACTGCAACACACACAAAATTGTTGTGAATTTATTGTATTAAAAATGTTTTACAAATGGCTGCATTCACCAAAAACAAGCCCAGTACCTGGATATGATGAAACACCCAGCTCATTGACACAAGATGATACTTTTTGTTCCTATATTTTCTGATCCAGATATGCAACATATTGTTTCGCTAAGTGGGACAGTTGAGTGTCCGCCATTTTAAGTCTGTGCAAACCACACTTCTAATGTTTCTTCCTGTCTGAACAGATGTACAACCAGCATCCAGACCAGTATGAGGCTCCTGATAAGGACTTTATGATCGTGGCCTTGGACCTGCTGAGCGGCCTGGCCGAGGGTTTGGGGGCTAGTGTTGAACAGCTCGTGTCCCGATCGAACATCATGACTCTGCTTTTCCAGTGCATGCAGGTATGAGCCAGTGGTTTCTCGCTTTTTATGAATGGAGAAAAACACTGAATACAAAAATGTGATACTTAGGAGAGCAGCTGTCATCTTGCTGGCTCAGTATCTGCTAAATTGTCTCTTGCATCTGGACATGATGAAACACCCAGCTCATTGATTTACGATGATACCTAATGTTCCTATATTTTCTGATCCAGAATTATATAATCTTAGAAAATTCCCGACCACACATGAACAAATGTTTCTAGAAATAATAGAGGTAAACCTTTGACCTGCTGCTGGCCGAGGGTTTGGGGGCTGATGTTGAATGGAGAAAATGTCATCCAAAATGTACAGGAACTTTTATTTATTTTAAGGATAACACTAAAGTGTCTGTTTGTTGCAGGACACGATGCCCGAGGTGAGGCAAAGCTCCTTCGCTCTGCTGGGGGATCTCACCAAGGCGTGCTTCCTGCATGTTAAACCCTGCATTGGTGAGTGTTTCATCACAGCACTAACTTGCACTGCCACTAAAATGCCTGTCCTCTACTATCTGGCTATCAGCAGTTACCAGCATTAGGCGCTTTCACACCAAGTACTTTGCCGTACTTAGTTCATCAGAACTCTTTAGTTCTGAAAGATCGCGTTCACACCAGAATAAGTCCCTGAGGGAGGATTAGGCAAATGAAGCCGCTGACGTCACTTCTTTTCTGCTTTGGTTTTACTGGCAGGCCGCAAACAATTTCACGGCGTATACTGCCAACCGAAGTCCCCGGAGTTGGGGACAAGCTTCTACTGAAGCCTTCTGAGTAAATCACCAGAAAGCCGACATCTCCTCCTCTTCACCGCTCCCACATTTTATTTTGTGTTGCCATAAGTTAGTCTCTCTCCGTGTGTGTGCTGGGCTAATGCTAATGCCAGCAAATAAAATGGCGGCTTCATAAAAAAAAAAGTTGTATTGGGCGTGGTTTGCAATCTGCCCTGCCAATCAGAAATGGGGAACCTTTTTCTCCCATGAAAGTACCTGCTCTCTAGCAGGGACTGAAAAGATTTCATGAACTAAGTTCAAGTTCTATTTTTTTGGTGTGAATGAAAATTTTCGGAACTATACCGGGAAAAGTACTCCGGTGTGAAAGCGCCTATTGACTGGTTTAATCTCTGTAAAAGCCTTTTATACGAGCACTAAATGTTCCTCCCCAATGAAGTGCTCGCTCGCCACACTCTGTGATGATCACCTTACAGACATTCGAAATCTGATTAAAATGTGCGGATGACTTTTGAGTCTGAGAAGTGTGTGTAGAGCTTGCTGTTTCAAGGAGGGAGAGCAGTTTGTAAATCATACATGAAGTTGTAAAGGCAGAACTTGTGTAGTGTAAAAGTGACTGGATGTCTTTCTGTTCGTATTGTAACCTGTGTGTTCGTGTCCTCCCTCCAGCTGAGTTCATGCCCATCCTGGGACTCAACCTGAACCCAGAGTTTATCTCGGTGTGTAACAACGCCACCTGGGCCATTGGAGAGATCGCCATGCAAATGGGTAAGTGCTTATTGTTAAATAATAAACCCTTTTCGTCTGCTTATTTGAATATAAAGCCCAGTGTCTGGATATGATGAAAAACCCTGTATTGAAAAAAGATGATGCATTTTGTTTTAATTTCTGATCCAGATATTCCAAATGATGTTTAGCTAAGTGGCACAGTTGAGTGTTTGCCATTTAAGTCTGTGCAAACCACACTGCCAATGTTTTTTCGCTTTGCCATTCATTGTTTTTAGTACATGAAAAATGTCCTTTTCCTCATGAGGAACGTTTCTAAAAGTTGTAATACATTCCACCTCTCGTGGAACGAGAACACATCAATCAAGTCCACTATATGTCATTTAACCTGTGTTAAATCAATGTTCTTCTAGGTGCAGAGATGCAGCCGTACGTGGGCGTGGTTCTGCCAAACCTGGTGGAGATCATCAACAGACCCAACACACCCAAGACTTTGCTGGAAAACACAGGTACACACAGTTTAGGTTGTATGTACTTCAAACGCTGGGAAGCATTTGAGTGTCAGAGGGAGTTGACGTTAACTTGTGTCGTCTCCCTGTGTGCAGCCATTACCATCGGCAGACTGGGTTACGTCTGCCCCCAGGAGGTGGCGCCACAGCTGCAGCAGTTCATCAGACCATGGTGAGTTTATTGTCATTCTGATGTCATGAAATCACAAGTTTACTGATATTAAAATGAGACACTCTTCACTTTTCTGTTTTGAATCCCAGTAGCCCTTATTGCAATACATTCATATGAACTTTAATTCATAAAGGACAATTCTTTTTGGTTTACAGAAGAAAAGGAAGTCATTGGGACAAAATATGGATGAATAAACCCTCCACTTTTGTCCGCCCCCCTTTCCCAGGTGCACATCGTTGAGGAATATCCGAGATAACGAGGAGAAGGACTCGGCCTTCAGGGGGATCTGCGTGATGATCGGTGTGAACCCTGCAGGCGTGGTGCAGGTGAGCAGATGTGTAATAAAGCTGTAGATGCTACAGAGGACGTCCAGCTGACTCCTTTCTGGAAATGATGACACACCCAGCTCATTGATTTATAATGATACCTTATGTTCCTATATTTTCTGATCCAGAATCACACTTTACACCCCTGACCCTGTTCATTTGAGCTCTGAATTTACGCTTAACTTCTCTCTCTCTCTCTCTAGGACTTCATTTTCTTCTGTGACGCTGTGGCCTCCTGGGTCAACCCCAAGGACGACCTGAGAGACATGTTTTATAAGGTGAGAGCCTCGTCATCAGGAGTACCATCACTGTTCCCATCTTTTCACACTCAAGGACCTCATGTTAGATGATTAATGTTTTCAATTAAATGTTCCTCAATTAAGTGCTCGCTCGCCACACTCTGCGATGATCACCTTACAGACATTCGAAATCTGATTAAAATGTGCGGATGACTTTTGAGTCTGAGAAGTGTGTTTAGAGCTTATTGTTTTCAGTTTGTAAATAAAACAACTGGTGTATTTTCAGATTCAGTTTAATCGCTATTTATTTCATAACAAAGTCAGTTAATTTGTTGCATCCCATGTTTATAGGGGTGTAACTTATTAGTTTGGGAGAGGAAGAAAATGACCATTTGTAGATCAAATACGCACCCCGTTAAATTGAATTCTTAAAGTTAAACCACTGTCCTTTTAGCCTGTTAAGCCCGAGAGGACCCTAATCCGGGTGTGGCGGGTAGTTTTTTTCACGAAACTGTGTCTCAGGGCTTCTTAATATTTAAAACATATTCAAGGGTGGTTGTCACTAAGTAAAAAAGAAAATTGGGACGGACATTATAATTTACATTTTTGTACTATGTTCAATCTGACTTATATTAAAATTTAAAAAAAATCTATATTGATTCTGACTTTTTTTACATCCAACTCACAGGTTTATCATTGCTTGAGAAAAAAGATTATGCATTTACCCCTTTTTTAAAAGGGAATATAGTCATTTGTTCTGGGAATGTCATTTTAGAGCATGAGACCTGAAAAACAGGGCTTAACAGGTTAAACCCAAATTTTAACCATCGATTTACTGAGTTTATTCGGCATCCATGACTGTTTTCCTTTTTCTTTTCCAAGATCTTGCATGGCTTCAAGGACCAGGTGGGGGAGGAGAACTGGCAGCAATTCTCAGAGCAGTTCCCACCTCTGCTGAAGGAGCGCCTGTCTGCCTGCTATGGCGTTTAACCCAACCTCTTCCTCGTCCACACAGGACACCAACCTGTTAGGTATGTCCAGCAAACCCCCCCATAATTTAGTGGGAATGCTGATACAGCATTCCAACTACTTGTTCTTCTACGCACAAATTCTTTATTATTTTTATTCCGCCGGGTTATTTTGCGCCTCTTCTGCTCCCACATTCCACATCGCAGAAACTCCGCTCAAACATCAAAACGTTCTGCTCGATCGGGAATCGATGGCTATTTTTCTCATTCATAACTTTCATAATTCCAGGGATATATCCCATAATTCATCACATTTTTAACATGGAAGTCATTGGAGAAACTCTTCAGACTTAAAGTCTTCATGCGACTTCATACTTTCACTCGGAAACCTCATTCCAACTTTAAAATGTTATACATCTTTCTGACATTATTCGTGTTACACAATTTTTAAATCAGATTCATACTTTTAGAAATATTAAACATTGTTCAGACCTTGGTAAAGAGGCCTTCTTTAGATTTTAACATGAGTGTATTGCGCAGCTCGTAGAGTGCGTGATGTCACAGCTAGAGTGGAGGAGAGCTTGAAATTCGCCTTCATACTTTTTTTTTTCTTTTTTTTTTAAAGCTGCCATAATTCCCAAACCCTACACTCCTTGGACATCATTTCATGAAAAACGTAGGAAAACATCTCGTAGCTTGAAAAATAAAAAATAATTAAACAAAATGCTTCTTGAGGGCATGAAGTGACAAAAACTTTCAACATGTCTCCCTTAAGGCCCATTGTAAATTCAGCCTGATCTTTCCTCACAACAGCAGCAGCACACCTTTAGGCTGCCAAAAAGGCCTCATTATTGACCCGAAAGTACATAAAAAGCACACTTCAGAAAATGCTCCTAACGGCCCAAACATTCACCGGTTTGGTAAAGATGCAGCCATCCACACATTTAAGCGTATTATGGGGTGTCATCAAATGCCGTTGCAATGGCGACAGATCACTCGCCATCAAGTTAGTTCAAAAGTTAGCAGTTCAAGTATTCGGCTGCTTTTCCAATTCTTTTTACTTTCTTTTCTTCTCTTATCACACATTCAAGTCCCCAGTGTTCATGTATAATTTCAATCTAAATTCTTCACTTTCTTCTTACACATTACATTTCAGAATAGCAGTTCAGCATAAAGCATTCCCACTAGCAATTTCTTCAGGAATTGCATTCTCTAGTTAATATAAGCTCTTCAGTTACTCGTATGTGATTTTAATTTCTTTCCTCTCTGTCTTTCCCCCAGGTTAATGTAGGGGAGGGATACTGGGGAACTCATTGCACTGCCCAGATTGTGGGGAGAAACACGAGCTGGAGGGATGTGACCCGGCTTTGACCCTCCACTCAGCGGACAGCCCCCTTCCCCCCCGCACCCTGTGTGTCTCTCGGAGGGAGGGAGGGAGGGTGGGAGGGGGGTGGTGGGTGTGGGAGGGTAAACTGGGGATATACATATACCTCTCGGGTTAAACGCCTCACTTAATCCAACTCACTCTAAAGTGACTTTCGCCCACAGGGATCCTAGGTGAGGTAGGTGAGGCTGGCTTCGACCGCCCCCTCCTCCATTTGATTATTTTGTTATGATGGGTGACGGCTGGGAGGGCAGGGGAGGGGGGGGGTTGGCAGATAGGTACATAAAAAGGAATGATCTGAACCAGCGTAGGGTGCCACAGTCCCAAACACCACATGCACGTAGTCCGTGGACTCGCACACATAGATGTGATTTAATCAGGCTCGTGCCAGAGGCTAAACTAAAAGAGGCTTTTACTAAGTAACGATGCAGGAAATGTGCACAAATAGTTTGCACCTTTTACTAAGAAATTGCATAAACCATTTGGTGTGCATATACATGGGTCTTCTCTTTTCACATGTACATTTAGCTGAATTTAATTTCCTTCCTCTTCCCTCAGTTACTGAGTTCCTCTCCAATCATAGGCCTCTTGTTTTCCTCTTCGTTTGAGGCTAAAGAAGACGCAGTAGGACGAAGGTTTTACCACCGCAGTACCAAGCTATTGCATGGCATATGATCACCTCTTAAGTGACGCATGTTTAAGTGAATGTTCTGGTCTTGTTGCTCACTTGATTTATTATTAGAGTAATTGTCATCAGTTTGAAGCTGTGGGGTGCTTGGTTCGTTTGTCCTCCCATCCATACATATTGACTAATCAATGTCCCTTTTAGTTTAATGGAGGCTGTGCTTGTGAAGACCAATTCGAGGCAGATGAATACAGGAATTAGCTTAATATCTGATTGTTTGGAGAATCCCTCTGCAACAAACAGTTCAAATACTGTAGGTAAGTTGAGAAGCCTTTTTGCTGCTGCTGCTTCATTTTAAGAGACTTCACAAAAACAGACTAAATGAGAGCGATAAGACATCACCAAAAATGAATTGGTTCTTACTCATATAAATGCACTTTTTTCTTTTTGTAAGAAATTGAGAATTTCAAATGTAAGAAACAGTAATAATGTACTGATCTTGAGACATCGTTTTTTTTGATAAGTGATTTTAGGACTGTTAATGGCTTGCTGAAGTAAGCGTAATGATATTAAATGGTAAAATGACTAGGTAAGACATGAGGCTTCTTAACAGAGTTAGTTTATAATGTAGCTCTAAGATGGATCGAATAGGATTTAAGAGGGAGACATCTTAATTGCAGTATTTTGGATCTTTGTGAACCTATCAATCCACTTCTGTTTGAGAGTCCCCGTCTTTCTGACCAAAGCTTTTCGTGAAATGGCGGCTGCTCGTGCCATCGAGGCTCCTCCTGGTCAGTCATTGCATGCTTCTCAGTCTTGCTCCAGTTTTCTTTTTTAAAGTAATTTTTATAATGGATCCATTTGAAGGGATCTACCTTATAAGAGCTTTGTCAATGGCAATGTCACTCTCTGCTGGACTAATAAGGTACTTCTCCAGCTTCTGATCAAACTAGTGATTGTTGTTGCCATATATTCACCCGTTAATACTGTGTAGGATTTGCCTGGGAATACACTGACTCTCGAGTCCAAATGGTTCTCCCCTGACACTGGTTAGCTTATGTGAGAGTGGTGGTCTTTATCTTAGTCTTTGTCCATAGTGGATGGTTGTAATGGAAGTGTGTATGGCTGTTTTCTTGTTGGTGTTTTTACTATAAAGGTGTGTACGTGAGTACTGCTTAGATGTAATATTGCACCAGCCCTACAATAAAGTTATGTCAGGAAAGTTAATATGGCCACTTTGAGCTTCAAACCTTCACCTGCCAGTTATCACCACTCAAGTCTCACTATGGCAAAAAGTCCAAATCTATTTCCTGAGTTGATGGGTTAAGTTTCCTTAACACCTTACAGGGTAGATACTAATGGCATCTTCTCCAGGTTTACCTGAAGGCAAGTGTTGAGTTTGGAGGTGGCCATTTGCTAATCACAGCCTCGACACATCAGTTCTTGGAGCAGCAACCGAATTACCTGAATCACGCAGAAGGATGCAGCTCCTGGGCCGCGAGAATTGTTAAAAGTTGACCACTCCACCATGTTGGGATACACTAAGCGATATACAGAAGTAAATTCAAATGCAAGATGTCCACTTGTTGTTTTTTTTTTGTTGTTTTTTTATTTTGATGCACATGTGACAGTTTTGTTTTTATTAATTTATTTAGTTTCTGATTTAGTTTTTTGTGCCCCAGTGCACAAATTTCTTTTGGACTTTAAAAGTTTTTTTTTTTCCTTCTTTTTTATTTAAAGAATAATTTGTTTTCGTTGTTTTATAGCGGACCATTTGATTATGTCAAATCTGATGTTGTGGTTGGACTGAAGGAGGGTCGGTGCTTGCTATGCTTGGTGCATACCTTAGGGAAGAATGTGGAAAAACTCATCTTTTCAAAACTTTTTTCAATCTGATATCAAGGCTGGCAATTGAATTCAATGTAGTACCTTATTTTTTGCTCAACTGTGGTGCAGATGGGATGTTATCCAACGTATCTTTTTATTTAATTTTCTGTGAATAGGGGAAAATAAATTGTTTTCTATTAAGATTTGAGTCGTCTGAAGTTTTGTGTTCCGTTTTATCATCTGAATCTGTTTGGGCCGAACTTGGTTCCTGAACTAAGATGAAATTCCAGTATACATTAAAACCCTAATTAATAAAATATTTACTTTTTTACACAGTGCACCCAACTGAAATATTGAATTTGATTTGGAAGTGTTCCCTGGGATTATTTTAGATCTATACTGAAGTTAAAGACATGTCAAAAGATAGACTTAAAAGCAAGCAGAGGTTGGAGAAGTACTCGGTTACAAGTAAAAGTCCTGCATTCCAAATGTTACTCAAGCTAAAGTATTGCTATCAAAATATACATGGAATACTTATTATGCAGATTGATCAATTTCAGAATAATATATATGATGTTTAGATTACAATAATTGATCATTAAAGTGTTATGCAAGCTGGTAAAGGTGCAGCTAGTTTAAATAAGGACAGAGGGTGTCGTATTGTCATACTGATATTCTGTACAAACTGAAGTCCACTGCGACAAATGTAACATTTGTGATATTGGGCTATATAAATAAACATTGATTGATTGAAATAACCTGTATTCCAACAGGGTTTTTCAAAAATGTTTTTTGGCCTCAGATCTACTTCATATAGTAAACAAGTCTCCTCACTCAGGTGTTTTTTCCACAGGCCCTGACAACTGCAGTCATTAAACCGCTCTTAAAAAAGCATAATCTAGACGCTTCATTCATGAACAATTACAGGCCCATATCAAACCTCCCATTTCTAGGTAAAATCATTGAAAAAAGTAGTTTTTCAACAGTTGAGTAATTTCTTGCATTTAAATAACTGGATGTGTTCTAGTCAGGATTTCGTCCAAACCACAGCACTGAGACTGCTCTTGAAAGGCAAGACAAGTTTATTTATATATCACCTTTCAACACAAGGCAATTCAAAGTGCTTTACAAAAAATGAAAGACATTAAGAAAATGGCATTTAAAATCAGTCATGAAAAAGAAAAGAAAATAAACATTAAAAGAAAAAATACATCGATAAAAGTTACAGTGCAGTTTAAAGAGCCTGTGACACGAGTTTCCCCCATCATCCAAACCCATCAATTTGAGTAAATATTGTCCCCTTGAAAACCGTCACTGAACTGATTTGGGATATTTGTACTTTGATAACCATTCATCTGCCCTTCAATGTTGACCATTTCTGGTCTTCTCTGGGATTCTTCAAGTCCCGCCAAATTATGTGTGACGTCATTGCGGGCACAGCGCTCCAGCTGCACCGTTCAGGATCCCAGCATCTGCATGTAAACGCACGATGGCGCACACAGCAGCAAGCTCAGACAGCGATGACAGTTTAATTTTGAACGTGTCTGAGAGCTCATATGAGGCTGAAGGATCGGTTTATGTTGTATCTGTTAGAAGTTTAGGAATTAGGTGCGTCAATATGGGCGATCATACGGTCATGTAGCCAGTGGTGGAATGGGACTAAAAATCATCCCGGACTCTCCACAGGCCCACTTCGGTACCGCTAGTAAATTGTCAACGGGGGGATGTCAGGGGCGGCGGGTGCTGTAGGAGAGGGAAGGCTAAGCCTTCCCAAATATTTGTGTCACTGCATCCTGGTAAAATACAAATATAATGTCTGTGTCTTTGACATTTGCGCTGCTAGCCACCTGTGCCCTGTACTACGAAGCCAGTTCAACATACCCTGCATGTGTTTGAGTAACAAACAAACTAACAAACGAGATCTCGCTAAGCGGTCCTACGACGATGGTTATCAACTTGGTAAATTAAGCCAGGGTTTCTCTCACCAGCTGAGAGCGCGGATCTAGTGTCCCGATCGCAGTGGGAATAATAATAATAATCCGTGCATTTTATCCATTAATTTCCCCAACATTGTGGTAAAATAACCCACACGTGTACTACAACTACAAAAAGCATCGGTTTGTTTTCTCATCAAGAAATGCAGAACGATTTTAATCATCATCCTCACGAACATTTAATGTATCATATGTTCGCCGAATTGACATGAAAGCACTAATAAATGTAGTTTCATCCACTTGTGTTACAACTACAAAATAATTGATTTGTTTTTATATCACATCCTACGAGAGGAAATTCAGCAGCTCTCACTACTGATTTTTAATCCTAATTAATCATCTTCACCACGATCATTTATGTTTATGTTCGCGGAATTGACATGAAAGCACTGACAAATATGAATATACTGTAGTCAACTTCATTCAAATGTTATTAACGTGCCTAAACTCAGTAATTCACCATTTCTACACATGACAACATAATTTTTCCGTGTTTGGCTCCAAGCTCCAAGAAGTGCGCCGGACTCAGATGAAAAATATTCGTGCTGGCCAAAACGGCGGTACTACACTTCCGTTTGGTTGCCAGGCCCGGAAAACACTTTTTCCCATTGACTTACATGGGGAAAGAGTGGTCTGTACATCGTTGGATAATTTTTTTTAAACTAAATAAAACTACCCAGTAATGAACACTTGTATAGCCCTTATTAAAAACATTTGTTCCTCAAGTTGTAATAATGTGCTAATAACGTTATTCTGAGAGTTATTTCCCTCTGCATTATGGACGTGCATCTAACCCACGGGACCGCGCCGCCCGGCACGTTCATGTTACGTGTCCCGACCAATCAGAGCACACTGTGCTCACAGGGAGGGTGGGGGCTGGAGCTATTGGAGCTACAACGAGCCGTTAAAGGCAGAGTGAAATTCAGTGAATACACGTCGTTTACAGAGATGCTGTTTGAGAAACCAATGTGAGTTGCGTTTATCTTTACCCATGGATGCACAATAATATCCATCATAATAACAAATCATTACCATGCTGTCATGAACGTGCAGTGCTGTTACGTGTACGCAAATTGACGTGCTTGATGTGAATGAGCATTTTGGTTAAAGTTGCGCATGCGCTATGAGCGCACATACGGGTACTTCTCAGGCATGCCGGGTAATCTGTGACGTTTCGCTCTCTCAAAAGTTGGGCAATTTTATCATCATGCGCTAATGACCAACTCTCATAGGAATGAATGAGGCCCCGCCTCCCACGCTGTATCCAGTTCTTATTATACATCCATGGTAGTGACACGGGTAGTGACAGTAAAATGTGTTTTTGGGGAAAATGGTCCGGGCTGCAAAGTAACCAGTACGGTAAGAGCCTTTCAGTTCCCCCCCGACAATTTGTATTGAAATAAATCAACATGGTAACCAGTAATCACTAACTTTGTTTCCCCCGGCCCCTTATCGGAGAACACCCAGCTAGTAACCTAGCAACCACGCTTCAGCTAGCGGCAGTCAGAAACTCATGTCTCTTCGAATCTACTTACAAATAAATATGGGGAAGTGTAAGTTCAACCGTATTTGGTTGGAAAACATCGAATTTAGTGCTTGGTTGAAACCAGTGGAGGGGAACGTGTTTGAAGCCCCCTGCACCTTTTGCAAAAGAAATTAGCGTTTGTTTAGCTAATGTAGCGTTAGCTAGTGCAGCAGCTCCCGCAACAACACCGGGGGACCTCCGGGCGACGTTTGGGTCTACGTCAGTGGTTCTCAAAGTGGGGGGCATGCATGCCAGTGGGGCGCGAGAGACCAGGAGGAAAACTGGTTATAAAAAATAAAATAAAAATCAGTACAGTACTATTACATCTGGGTCTCTGTGTTTCATTAAAACTTGACTCTCTTTCTGTGTGTGTGTGTGTGTGTGTGTGTGTGTGTGTGTGTGTGTGTGTGTGTGTGTGTGTGTGTGTGTGTGTGTGTGGTGTGTGTGTGTGTGTGTGTGTGTGTGTGTGTGGTGTGTGTGTGTGTGTGTGTGTGTGTGTGTGTGTGTGTGTGTGTGTGTGTGTGTGTGTGTGTGTGTGTGTGTGTGTGTGTGTGTGTGTGTGTGTGTGTGTGTGTTGTGTGTGTGTGTGGTGTGTGTGTGTGTACTGGAGATCGTTGTTGTTAGCTTCTGGTGCTAGCGAGCTATGCTAACAGATATAAGGAGTTTTTTCAACAACAAAGTGGAGGAGAGTCCTCTCCTGTCAGACTGAGAGACTCAGTGAGCTAAAGCAGGGGTTCCCAAACTTTGCCATGCCAAGGACCCCCGTATAGCATTATCCTCTGGCGGGGACCCCCCTGTTGCAATTTTTTAAATGATGTGTACAAGTGCCTCCTGATGGAACATGCAGTGCGTTACCACTACATTTGGGGCCTTCTGCCTGATCAAAGCTGTCACTCTGCTTTTTTAGCCTGTCATAGCCGCTGCCCCATCTGAACACACATCCACACAGTGAGACCAGTCAAGTCCATTTGAGGTGATGTACTCATCTAAAACCTGGAAAATGGCTCTTCATGTGGTCCTACCTCTGATTGGCTTGAAGGGCGGTCGTGTGATTCAAAAACAAAAAATATGAAAAGATTGGCATCAAAGGACACAGATTGATAGATATGCAGTTATTAATAACATCTAAAAAATCCTGTTTCCCTCAAACTTTGCGTGACCCCTCTGGCGGCCCCCCGGGGGGTCGGGCCCCCACTTTGAAAAAACACTGAGCTAAAGGACTCTCTCAGTGTTATCTCAGTGGGTCTCAAACATTTTGGTCACCATTAATGTAAACAATTATTTCCGAGGCACACGTTTATATGATCATTATAGTTATACAAAAATAAGAGAATAAATGAAAAACAGTATGAAATACTATATGACAGTAAAAAAAGAATAAAGTTTAAAAGGGTTGATTTGTAAAATATCCATAAAAAAAAAGTAAATCTGTTAACAGTTCTGTTTTCAAATGGGTGTTGAGAGATGTATCCATAGATCTCTTCATTTTGCCTCTCAAAGTGCACCAGATTGATGCTTTTAACTTCAATATTTAAAAATAAATCTTCCCGGGGGAGCTTGCCCCGGACTCCCCTATGTGAGGTCCACACACCACCTGTAGCACTTTACCCCTGCTTACACCTATATGCCGTGAGCTGATTATCGAGCCTTCATGGTAACAGTCGCCCGGTACACTGTGTATTTGCGTGGGGAATGTTGCAGTAGAAAATTCCACTGTAGCGGCCCGGTACATTAATGGGAAACCCTAAATGTTTTGAGCACCCTCTATGAAACGTCAAGCTACCCCACAGCACCCCCAAAAGAATCTCTGGCGCCGCCACTGAGCCTGACTATTTGTGTTGGGTGGGCCCGACTTTTTTTTTTCTCCAAAGGGGGAGCCTGACAGAAAAAGTTTTGAGAACCACTGGTCTATACGTCAACCCTAAAAGCGGAGGTGCTGTAGACGCTAAATACCAATCATACAAAAGGAACGATGAAAGATTGTAGCCAAGGCAGCAGAGCTCTGAATATAGCTCTTGTTACTCTCCTCACTCTCACTCTCACTCTCACTCACTCACTCACTCACTCACTCACTCACTCACTCACTCACTCACTCACTCACTCACTCTCTCACACACACACACACACACACCACACACACACACACACATACCATGTATACATCACTTCAGGGGACATTACATTGACTTACATGCATTTCCTGGAGACATATCCTAAACCTTAACCATAACCAATGTTAGAGAATATTTCTTCTCTCTTCCTAAGTGTCAAATAATAATTCTTTCTCCTAAGATATTTAACTTTATTGCCTGTTGACGTTTTATGACCAAACCCTAAGTCTGTTATCTGTCTTAAGGAATGGGAAGTCTCAGATATTGTTGACATTTACCTGTTTTTATGACCGTCAACTCTCGGTCACAAAGCCAAAGAGTCAGATAAGTGATACAGTGTCTCCAGGTGGTTCACATATCCTTTCCCCAATATGTGGGTGACTCTCCGTAAACAGTTAAAGGGTCTACCAAGATGTGAGGCAGATCAGAATTGACATGACAACCCACCCGTGCAGTAGAACCTTTGACTGTGTGACTTGTGATGTGAATTTCTTCTCCGGCCGATGCTTGTAATAAACTACTAGTGTTTGACATCAAAGCTCCAACTCTCCTCGTGTCTCTCTGAGTCCTGACTCTTCATTGCTGCAGAAGTTTCCCTCACAACCAACACATGCCTAACCCTTACCCTTAACCTTACCCTAATCATAACCCTAACCAAGTATTCACCCTAAAAATTCCCCTCATAGGGACCTCCAATTGTCCCCATAAGGGAGGCGAGTCCCCACACGTGACTGTAAACAGATTTAGGTCCCCACAAGTATAGTAATGCTGTAGCCACACACACACATACACACATACACTAGGGCTCCACGCAGGGTCGTTTCTTCCTATAGGCAGACTATGCGGGGGGCATAGGGGCCCAAGCTGAAGTATTTTTATTTTTTTATTTTTTTTGTATTCATCTGAAAAACAAAAAAGTTTTATTTATACACACAAAGATGAACAAAATTAGTAGAAGCGGGAGGGCTGAAGCATGCCTTGTGGAAAGTAGCCCTCCCGTGCATCATCCTAATACAGGGGCATTATTGCGTCAAAAATGTATAGAAATGAAGGAGTACAAAGAAAAAGGAGAACAAATTAAATAAAAGTTAGGGCAAGGAAAACAATAAATGCATATATATATATATGTATATATAATAGTGATCGATAAAGTCCAACGATCACTCATTGGTTGATAGCCAATGAGTGACGTCTGAGGAAGATGAAAAATGTAAATAAAACATTGTTGAGAAAATGCTGCATCTCTTGCATTTATTGACATAGAGGAGCCTTATTGTTTTACCTTTTAATATCATTTTTTGTAATTTTCAATTGTTACATTTCTTGAAATTAGCCTGTTTTCCAATTAAAGTGTAACAGATTGATGCATCTCCACAGATCTCTTAAAGGCTTCGGAAATCCCTCCCATTGTAGTTAAAAAACTGTCAAAACTAGGGCCCCCAAACAGCATCTTGCATAGGGCCCCAAAAATCTAGAGAAACCGGCCCTGGCTCCACGATTATGGCAAAAATCATAATCACGATTATTGTGTCAATAATTGATATCACGATTATTAAATAGGATTATTCATTGACTTTGAAAACATCAATTTATTGAACTTTAAAACAAATATGAATTTGGACAGTATCTTTTTAACTGTTGATTACCCTGAATGTATAATTCAACTGAAAAACCAATACAAAAATAAATTAAATAAATGATATATTAAATAAATAATATCAAAATATAAATACCAATAAACAAGATTAACAAATATTTTGGAGCACACTTCCACAAGCTACTAAACATATAAATATGACAAATAAAAATAATTAGACTAAAATTAATTAGATCAATTGTTGTAGTGCCTGTCACAACGCTAGCAAAGCTAAATAATAGTTTTTTTCGATTATGTTGTTTTTGTAATTGTGGGCAGGCCAAAATCGTAATTGCGATTAAAATACGATTAATTGCACAGCCCTAACACACATACAAGCACACAGAGACATACACACAGACACACTTTTTGGCTAACAGTTCTGTATTGTTATGCTGTTATGTTCAGTCATTGTTCTTATGTTGAACATGAATACATTTACTTTGTAAGTAATTATCAATCAATGTTTATTTATATAGCTCAATATCACAAATGTTACATTTGTCTCAGTGGACTTCAACAGTTGTACAAAATCATTATGACCATACGACACCCTCTGTCCTAGACCCTCACATCGTACAAGGAAAAACCTCCGGAGAAAACCCACAGTTTAAAGGGAAAAAATGGGAGAACCTCAGGGAGAGCAACAGAGGAGGGATCCTCTCCAGGACGGACAGACGTGCAATAGATGCCGTGTGTAAATTGAAAGATAATACATTTGCAACATAGGTAGTCCAATGGTTGGAAATGCATGGTGTATAATATGAAGATGAATCCACGAGGATATCCATCCAGGACCTATGATCCAGGACCACAGCCACGACTCAAGATCCAGGGCTCGGGATGCAGGACACAGGACCGCAGGGTCATCCATGACTCCGGATCCCAGCGTATATAGACACCAAAAAGAAAGAAATTTGGGGAAGCTGGGTTAATCGGAACTGGGAGTACACAGGTATAGACAGAGAGAAGGAAGAAGTAAGATGTCCCCCGACAATCTAAGCCTATATCAGCAAAACTAGGGGCTGATCTAATCAGCCCTAACTATAGGCTTTATCAAAAAGGAAGGTCTTAAGCGCACTCTTAAAAAACGGAGAGGGTGTCCTGCTGCCCGAACACAAACTGGAAGCTGATTCCACAAATGTGGAGCTTGATAAGAAAAGGCTCTGGCTCCCATTGTACTTTTAGAGACTCTAGGAACAACCAAACAACCCTGCATTCTTGGAACGCAATGCCCTAGTAGGACAGTAGGGTATAATGTGTTCTTTAAGGTAAGATGGCGCCTGCCCATTAAGGGCTTTGTAGACGAGAAGAAGAATTTTAAATTCTATCCTGTGTTCTATAGGGAGCCAGTGTAAGGCAGCCAGAACAGGAGTAATGTGGTCCCTTTTCCTAACTCTGGTTAGTACACGAGCTGCAGCATTTTGAATCAGCTGAATCAACTTGACTTCACTGAATCAGCTGAAGCGACTTGGTACACCCTGATAATAAAGAGTTACAATAATCCAGCCTTGAAGTAACAAATGCATGGACTAGTTTCTCTGCATCGTTTTGAGGCAAGATATGCCTGATTTTTGCAATGTTACGTAGATGGAAGTAGGCGGTCCTTGAAATTGATTTTATGTGGCCGTTAAAGGATAAATCCTGATCAAATATAACACCAAGATTCCTTACAGTCTCACTGGAGGCCAAATTAATGCCATCCATAGTTAGTATATCTTTAGATAATTTGTTTCGTAGATTCTTCGGGCCAAGTACAATAACTTCATAACTTTTGGTCGTGTTTAACATCAAAAAGTTTAAGTCCACATTTTTAAGTCCTTGAGGCAGTCTTGAATTTTATTTAGATGATTAATTTCATCAGGCTTGATTGATAAATATAGTTGAGTATCATCCGCATAACAATGAAAATGTACAGAATGATTCCTTATAATATTGCCTAACGGAAGCATTGGGACAAGAGAGAATGCACCAGACAGCATCTAAGACCTGCAAAAATCTAAATGTTCTAGGGGGAGGCCCCCCAAACCCTTCGTGCGACATTTCGTCCTTGCACATTTTTCAGGGCAATCTCTATTGGGCTCAGGGCCATCTGTAAATTAGCTTAGATGGCCCACAGGGCTCCATGTTTAACTAAAGTCTGATTTAAGTGACATGTCACTTCGTTAATCCAAATCTGCAAAGTAACTAAAGGTATTAAATGTAGTGGAGTAATAGTACACTATATACTTCTAAATAGTAGTTGAGTAAAATAACAAAATAGCATAACATTGAAAAAAGTTAAAGCATCTCACAATTCTACTCAATCCCACCTCAGAAAGTAAGTGTATCTGTATCACTCTCAAATTACCTGTAGTATGCTCAGTAAATGCATGTTAATTAGAAAGGAGCACAAAAAAAATGTTTTTGCCATCTATGAGCTCAAACAATGTTGAATATCATATGCAGTGTGACAGACATTTAAACATGAATGTTACAGCTTTCCTAATTAGTCCAACATCTGCTATTTGTCCATAAGTGTTCATTTGATATTAAAGTTTTAAACTAGGTGAGTTCCTTTCTGAGCTAATAATGAGCTTGTGTTATCATAATGGTGGTTTTGAAATGACAAGCTCAAACACCGGTTGCAATTATAGTTAACTTCAGAAAACCGCCCTAACCACAGGCAACACTGTTTCCTCTCACCGTCACATAAGTTTATTGAACTCACAACAGACGATGGTGGTAAAGAATATTGTTTTTATTCTATCTTTTGGGTATGATGAGTATCCCCTTATAATGGGCATTGTCAGCAGGCTATAGACTGTTCACTAGTTGTTGGTAAACTCACTTTCTTGCTGACAGAAACACTTCCCAACTCTTTCTGAATGAATGTTATCCATATTTAAAATAAAAATAATGGGAGAATATATTACGAAAGGAAACCTATTCATTATAGATGAAGAATGTGTGTCACAGTCTGCTTTCTCACTCACCTATTTTCTGCATTATCATTCCTTAGTCACCTGGTAGTCACACCCTGTCTCTCTCTCACTCTGTTACACCCATCAGCTCCATTAGTATTTAGGCCCACTTCACCTTCACCTCAGTGCCAGATCGTACTTCGCAGCATGCTTGTCTTTCCCGCACTACTCCTCAGATTGCTCTCCCGGTTTCGACCCTGCCTGTCCCTGACCAGCCTGCCTCGCCTGCTCCCTGACCCGTTCTGTGCCTACGACTCCCGTCCTGCTGTCTCCTGGAACCCTCGCCTGTCCCCGACCAGCCCTTTGCCTACTATCTGCCGTGTTGTCTCCTACCAGCCTATAGACTCTAATAAAGCTGGTTACCGACTATCTCTGGTTTCCCGTGTTCTGCATTTTGGTCCTCAGCTCGTTTGTGACAGAACGATCTGGCCAGAAATGGACCAAGCAAACACCGGGTCTCCTAGAGACCGCTTTGAGAGGGTTGAGGATGCCATCCAAAGACAGGAGGTCACAATAGCTACCTTAGCTATCGAGACCCACCAGGCAACCTCAACCCAGGGACAAACGCTGGCTTACCTTACCTCCCAGATGCAACAGATGGCCGCCACCGTACAACAGCTAGCCGCTACCATGGCTGCTACCGTCCCTCCGCCCGCAGCTCCGAGGCTCGCTCCAGCCCCTGGGTCGACGGGATACGCTCCGGAGCCTCGTGTGGGAACGCCGGAACGCTACGCTGGTGAGCCGGAGGGATGCAGGTCTTTTCTCAAAACTGTTCCATATTGTTTTCACTGCAGCCACAGACCTTCGCCTCCGAGGCGGCTCGTGTAGCTTTCACCGTTAATCATCTGACGGGGAGAGCACGTTTATGGGGAACTGCTGAGTGGGAGCAGCAGACACCAGCCTGCGCCTCGTTTGCTGCCTTTTCCGCGGAGATGCGGAAGGTGTTCGGTCCCGTTCGTCTGGGTCCCGACGCTGCTGGAGGCCTGCTGAGTTTGTGCCAGGGTTCCGGCACGGTGGTGGATTACGCTATTGACTTCCGCACCAGTAGCCGTCGCAGCAGCTGGAATGAGCCGGCGCAGTGTGACGCATATCTGAGAGGATTAGCGGATTATATGAGAGATGAGCTGGTTTCCTATGATCTCCCTGCTTCCTTGGATGGGTTGATAGAGCTCACCTCTCGGATTGACGGACGAATCCAGACTCGGAGAGGAGAGCAACAGACGCGAGCGGCGGGCCGCTGCTCGCGACAACAACTTCCGGTTTCCGGGAGATTTCGACTTCCGGGTTCGGCGGAGAGTTCCCACTCCTACTCTGACTCACGGTACGAGGTCGAGCCCATGCAAGTGGGTCGTACCAGTCTTACCTCTGAGGAGAGGGAAGTACGTCGAGGAGGTAAAAGACAGAGCTCATCAGTAATGGGGAGTATACTGGTGGGCCAAACCTCTGAGCTGATTCCCAATCTAAGACCCTTGTGCCATGCTCGACTCCTCCTGACAGGCAAATCTCAGGCTCTGGCTGTTTTTATCGACTCCGGATCAGATGTTAGCATCATTGACGAGGAGCTCGCACGACAGCTGGGCATCCAACAGGTTCGGCTGCTCCAGCCGGTACCGGCTAATGCTTTGGATGGTCACCTGCTGGGAACAGTGACACACCAGACGACACCGGTCCGTATGCTCATGTCGGGGAACCACCATGAGACAATCCGGTTTCATGTGCTACGGTCCCCCCAAATCCCTCTGATTTTGGGTTATCCGTGGCTCCGCCGCCACAACCCGAACATTGCTGGGCAACTGGGTCCATCCTAGGTTGGAGTTCTTCCTGTCATCAGGTTTGTCTCAAGCAGGCCGCCGCACCTCAACTATCTGTGGATATGAACCTGGTTCCGGATGTCACAGGGGTTCCGGCGGAGTATTTGGACTTTAAGGAGGTGTTTAGCAAGGCTAAGGCGACATCTCTCCCACCTCATCGGCCCTATGACTGCGCCATTGAGCTACATCCAGGCGCAGTCCCACCCAAGGCCCGTTGTACTCGCTTTCGGCACCGGAGAGGAAGGCCATGGAGACCTACGTCAATGACTCTCTGGCTGCGGGAATTATTCGTCCTTCCACATCACCCGCAGGAGCAGGGTTTTTTTTTGTGGCGAAGAAGGACAAGACCCTGAGACCCTGCATTGACTATCGGGGTCTGAACGACGTCACGGTGAAGAATCGTTATCCCTTGCCACTCATCTCGTCAGCATTTGAGTTACTACAGGGGGCTACAATCTTCACTAAGCTGGATCTAAGAAACGCTTATCACCTGGTACGAATCCGGGAGGGGGACGAATGGAAGACCGCCTTCAACACCTCTTCGGGACATTACGAGTACCTGGTGATGCCATTTGGACTTACCAACGCCCTGCAGTTTCCAGGCGTTGGTGAACGACGTACTCCGAGACATGTTGGATCGTTATGTTTTTGTCTATCTGGACGACATCTTGATTTTTTCTAAGAACCTCAAGGAGCACGTCCATCATGTCCAGACAGTCCTCCAGAGACTTCTGGAGAACTCACTGTTCGTCAAACGGAGAAGTGCGAGTTTCACACTTCTTCGGTCGCCTTTCTTGGCTACATCGTGGGTCAAGGAAGTGTGGAGATGGATCCTTCTAAGGTCTCAGCAGTTACCTCGTGGCGGGTCCCTGATTCCCGGAAGGAGCTGCAGCGTTTCCTGGGATTCGCCAACTTTTACAGACGGTTCATCCGTGGCTACAGCACCGTGGCCGCCCCGCTCACCGCCCTGACCTCATCCAAGGTGACGTTCCGATGGTCCCCTGCAGCCGAGGAGGCTTTTCAGGACCTCAAGGGCCGGTTTACGTCAGCTCCTATCCTTCAAGTACCAGACACCGCTGGTCAGTTGGTGGTGGAGGTGGATGCTTCTGACGTAGGGGTGGGGGCCATCCTGTCGCAACGTTCTGGTGAGAACCAGAAGCTCCACCCCTGTGCTTTCTTTTCGAGGAGATTGAGTCCGGCGGAGAGAAACTATGACGTGGGGAATCGAGAGCTTCTAGCAGTCAAGTTGGCGTTGGAGGAGTGGCGACACTGGCTTGAGGGGACAGAACAACCATTTCAGGTATGGACCGACCATAAGAACCTGGAATACATCAGGTCGGCACAAAGACTGAATTCTCGGCAAGCCAGGTGGTCGTTATTTTTCACCCGGTTTAATTTTTTTCTCTCCTACCGCCCGGGCTCCCGCAACGTGAAGGCCGACGCTTTGTCCCGGCAGTTCGGGAGGGAGGGAGACACCCGGGGTATTCCGGACACCATTCTTCCTGCTCCTCGAGTGATCGGCGTCCTCGCTTGGGAGATTGAGGAGAGGGTTAAGACCGCTTTGGTGGACCAACCCGGTCCTAGTTCTTGTCCTCTTAACCGCTTGTTTGTGCCTCAGGTTTTGAGGGCTGAGGTGCTTCAGTGGGCTCATAGCTCCAGACTTTCCTGCCACCCTGGAATTCAACGTACCAAGGGGATGGTCCTACAACGGTTCTGGTGGGCCACGCTGGAGGCTGACACCCGGGAGTTTGTGAACGCCTGTCCTGTGTGCAATCGGCACAAACCATCTCACCAAGCGCCAGCTGGCCTCCTTCATCCATTACCGGTCCCACGTCGCCCTTGGTCACATATTTCATTGGACTTTGTGACTGGTCTACCACCGTCCCACGGACATACTGCCATCTTGACGGTGGTAGATCGGTTTAGTAAGATGGCTCATTTCATACCCCTGCCTAAGATCCCGTCAGCTAAGGAGACGGCAGAACTGATTCTGCTCCACGTGTTTCGCATTCACGGACTGGCGACTGATGTGGTTTCCGACCGGGGGCCCCAATTCACCTCTGTGTTTTGGAGGGAGTTTTGTGAGCTCATCGGGGCGACGGTTAGTCTCACCTCCGGTTTCCACCCACAGGCCAATGGCCAGTCCGAACGGAAGAATCAGGAGATGGAGACCACTCTCCGCTGCATGGCTTCCGATCATCCCACGACCTGGTCAAAACAACTCCTGTGGGTGGAGTATGCCCACAACACCCTCATCAGTTCCGCTACTGGTCTTTCCCCTTTTCAGTGTGCATACGGTTTTCAACCCCCATTGTTCTCTGCATTGGAGAAGGAGGTTACCTGTCCGTCTGTCCAGGCTTTCATCCGACGTTGTCGGAGGACTTGGAGGCAGGCTCGTACAACTCTGCTTCAGTCTGCTAACCGGTACGCCACATCAGCGAACCGCCGACGAACCAAGGCACCTGTGTACCAGGTAGGCCAGAGGGTGTGGCTTTCCACCCAGAACATTCCCCTTCGGGTGGAGTCTAAGAAGTTAGCGCCCAGGTTTATTGGACCCTTCGAGATTGTCAAGGTCATTAATCCTGCAGCAGTTCGACTGAGTTTGCCCCGGAACATGAAAATCCATCCCACCTTCCACGTCTCTAGGATTAAACCTGTCCGGGAGAGCCCTATGGTTTCCGCCGCCCCTCCACCACCACCCCCTAGGATGATCGATGGGGGCCCTACCTACACCCTTCGTCGTTTACTCCGTTCCCGTCTCAGAGGAAGAGGGGTTCAATATTTGGTGGACTGGGAGGGCTATGGTCCTGAGGAGAGGCAGTGGGTCCCGGCTCGTCATATCCTCAACCCTCAGCTCATCCGAGACTTCCACCTGCGTTACCCGGAGCAGCCGTCTAGGACCCACGCTCGACCAGGCGTTAAGCCAGGGAGTACTCGTCCGCTACGGACCAGAGGCTTCGTCGAGGAGGAGGGGGAGTCGTCATCGGGCGAGGAGGACGAGGATTTCCAGGAGGGAGAGGCCGAGAGAGCAGTCTCAGACGAGTACTAACCTTTCCCATACCTCCACCTTCCACCCGGTATCTGTAGGTTTTTTTTCTTGGGTCTCTTTTGTTGTTTTTTTTTAGTATTGTTTAGACGTCTGGAGCCGTCCATTAAGGGGGGGGTTCTGTCACAGTCTGCTTTCTCACTCACCTATTTTCTGCATTATCATTCCTTAGTCACCTGGTAGTCACACCCTGTCTCTCTCTCACTCTGTTACACCCATCAGCTCCATTAGTATTTAGGCCCACTTCACCTTCACCTCAGTGCCAGATCGTACTTCGCAGCATGCTTGTCTTTCCCGCACTACTCCTCAGATTGCTCTCCCGGTTTCGACCCTGCCTGTCCCTGACCAGCCTGCCTCGCCTGCTCCCTGACCCGTTCTGTGCCTACGACTCCCGTCCTGCTGTCTCCTGGAACCCTCGCCTGTCCCCGACCAGCCCTTTGCCTACTATCTGCCGTGTTGTCTCCTACCAGCCTATAGACTCTAATAAAGCTGGTTACCGACTATCTCTGGTTTCCCGTGTTCTGCATTTTGGTCCTCAGCTCGTTGTGTGACAATGTGGTTCTGTCTTTCAGCAAGAAACTGTTTACTGGTTTAAGAAAACAAACAATCTAAAGGAAGGTAAACAGATGCAGTCACCTTTCTGTTTACTGGGTTAAGAAAGAACAACAATGGAAACAAAGGTACACAGACTGCAAAAGTCAAAGTCAGGCTAATAACATCCCCTTAACAGCAAGTTGCGATCTTTTAATAATTGAAAATAATATTTTAAAGGTAAAATATTATGCAAATTCCACGTTTTCATGTATTTTACATAAACATGTGTCCCCTCTGTGTAAAGAGATTCTGGAAATTTCAGGAAAAAAGATTCGCTCCCTTTTTGTCCTGATCCATGTATATAAAAACCTGTCTGAAAATGAGCAGATCAGATTTTGGCCACTTTATGATGTCATAATTTTTTTTTGCTTGTGTAACCATTAGCCAATAACCAACCAAGGTAACCCCCGCCCTCCTTATCCCTTCCTAGAGCACCATTGTATTATTTTTAACCAAATATCTCGCAGAGGGGCGTGGGGAGGGGCTCCTTATTTTCATTTAAAGTAACAGACAGAGAATCAGCACTTTTGAAACAGGGCTGAAACAGAGGGGATTATGGGATGCTTCAATGATCTATTTGGTATTTGGAACCAAACACTTCAGAGACATGTTTTGTATATATCTGAGACCTATAATATATTGATTGAAAACAGTACAATATAAAGGACCTATAAAGACTTGCATGGTCTGTTCCAATGCCTGTGTGGAGAAGTGATGCCCTGAGTTTATAGGCTTGTTTGAGATGAGCGAGACCGACGCAGACCTGCGCAATTGCGATCGCCGTCTTGCTAGTGCGTTGCATGATGGTTAGTCATTTTGTCCGACTTGCTCTGGAGGCTCGTCTACATGAGACGTTGAAATTTCGCGGGACAAAGTTGCCGGCAGCCTTGAGAGCGAGGCTGAGCAGTTTCTCTCCACGAGCTGCGGAAGCGAAATGCTTGATGGGAAACGACCTTCTTATTATCAACGACTCTCTGGTATATCGAGCCGAGTGCTCATTGGTGGTTTTTACCTGGTGATGAAACTCTCCAATTGGCTCCGCAAAAGTTTGTTGTTGTTTTGTGTCAGTTTTACGTCGCCACTTGAATTCACATTTTTCATCATTGTTCCACAATGTTTATCATCATGAAATTAATATCTATATATTTTATACTATACTGGCACTGCTTACCGTTTTCATACTTTATATGGAGGGAGGCCATCGAGTTTGCCAAAGCAAGCTCATTTAGCAGTGTTCCCCCATGGCTTTTCCCAGAAGCTAATATAGATGTGAGTATTATAGAAAAGAAAAAAGAGTGGCAAATAAATGAAGTGGGAATTAAAACGAGTATACCTGAACGAAAAGTATTACAATTACCTCAACATGTACATAGATGGATCTAAGAAGCAAGAATGCGTGGGGATAGGGTATATCCCAGAATTCAAAATATCAATCTCGAGTGTCAAATAACTTATCAGTTTATACAGCAGAAATACTAGCAGCAATTATTGGGCTACAATGGGTTTAAGAGGTCAGACCTGGTGATATGCACAGACTCACTATCTGCTTTGAAAAGCATACAGTCGACAATAACTGTTAGAGAAGATTTATTTATTGAACTTAACCATTGCTTACTGAGACTTCAGAGGAGGGGAATAGATGTGCAGTTATGCTGGGTGCCATGAGGGGGTTAAAGGGAATGAGCATGCTGATAAGTTAGCAAAAGGAAATAGCAATACCAGTTTCACTTGGGAAAGGAGAAGGAAAAGCAATAATTAAGAAGAAGGGTATGGAAATATGGCAAAACAGGTGGGAGGAAGATCAGAAAGGGAGGAGATACCACAAGTTACAGAAATCAGTCATAATAAAGATCTATACAGAAAGGAACATACGGGAGGAGATCACCATCACCAGACTCAGACTCGATCATGCAGGATTAAACGGCACAATGTTTATAATGGGAAAAAGCGAAGTTGAAGAATGCAGGTGGTGTGGAGTGAAATAAAATGTGAACACATCATATTACACTGCAACATGTACAAAACAGAGAAGGGAACACTGAGAAACAGGGTCAAAGAGGCAGGAAGGGAGTGAGCCTGATTGGGATACTGGGAACAGAAGGTGAGGGGGTTAAGAGCTACCAGGAAGAGAGTGGAGCCTGATTAAAACAACGTAAATACATGGTATAATACCAAGTGGTGATAGGATGATGTGGGATGAACACACTCTTGTACAGTAGGTGGCGGTATGCACCTTAAAGTTGTTTGCAATGCGCCATAACCGAGCGAAGAAGAAGCCGACCCCGAGCTGTCCGACTTCAGGCGAGCTTTTTAAGACCTCCTCCGGTTTGCAATCGGCTATTCTCGTCTACTTTCGAGTTTTCGAGGCGAGCCGCAGCTCTTCTGAACAAGCCTAATAAAGTCACCACGTGACAACCGGCTATATATCCCGGTGTCGTCAGAGGATCTGTTCCTTTTCACGCTGCGCGAGAGCAACGTGGCTACATTCTGTAGGCTACAGCGTCCGATCTGAGGGAATTCTCTGCATACAGCTGGCCCGATGGCAGCTTCGCGACTGATCAGTCGGAGCCGCGGGGTGTTGACTCGTTCTCCTGGAGCTGTGGCCGGCTGCGCAGAGCTTCGACGGAAAGGTTTGTGTCAACTTTGTTGGTTATGGCTGTGTTCCCGCACCCTCTACCAGCTAAGTTGTCCTGATTGCTGTCTTGTTTATTGTATGGCTTAGACATTCTGGTGACGACAGTGTTCCCGCTTCCTCTCCCATAAAGTTGCCCTTATTGTGCTATGTTTTACTTTTTTGCATAGCTGATTGTGGCAGCGTTGTGCCCGAGCTATCTTTAGCATTTTGAGTTTCCAGCTTTAGCTGCGTTTCTCGTTTGATTTAGATCAGTAGCGTGGCTCAGCCTAACTATATCGCTTTTATTTATGGGTTAAATGCAGAGAATAATTGTCACGTGCTCTGCATTTGTGGCCATTAAAGAGGGTCTCATCCCTCCCATTATTATTATTATAGTGTGTGCAGACGTTTTAGAGAGCAAGCGCCTTTCTTGGCACCAGGCAGCATGAGAAACTGGATACAGCGTGGGAGGGCGGGGCCTCATTCATTCCTATGAGAGTTGCTCATGAAGATAAAATGGCCCAACTTTGAGGAGAGCGAAACGTCACAGATTACCCATCATGCCTGAGAAGTACCCGTATGTGGGCTCATAGAGCATGCGCAACTTTTAACCACGTCAGTAGGGGCGAAATAAAACGATAGTTACATCTGTAACTACGGTTCGATGAATCCCGGATGACCGCCAGAGTATCTTGTCACTCGGAATTATTGTGGGCTCGCGAGAAGATTCTGGGAACAGAGCCTCTAACGACACCGGCATATATATAACCGGTGTCACGTGGGGTGACCGTGGCTTCATCTCACTTCGGTTAAATTAAATCCTTGCGTCGTTTCCCTGCGTGTAGTCCCTCCCGCCCGGGAACCATGGGGAGATGCAAGGAAACCACGAGAAGCAGGGACATGAGTTTTAAGAGCAATGAGACGGTCCTTTCCTCCGGAGCGTCAAATAAGCGACGTCCGTTTGTGACAACTCGCACAGCTGGTCGTCTGACAGAGGCAGCTCTGTCCCGTTATTTTTACAAACACCCCCGTCACACATTTACCGACATAAACATTTGTATCATCCCAAATAAATAAAATAAAATAAGAACTCATTCTCAAAAAGATAACCGCCATTCTTAAAATGTATAAACGAACAATAGTTTGATTAATATTGATTAGGGTGCACAATATCTATCACACCACCCAGTTAGATTAACATTCATTGGATTGCACACTTTGTTTGTTTGTGTGGATATGAAGCAAATTCACATTTTAAATAGTACTTAAAGGGGGTTAGGTAATTTGAGAAACCAGCTCGAGTTCGCTAGAACCTGAATGAAGTACAACCCGGAAAAATCTGCCTCTTCCTTCAGACTTCCTTACAGAGCCCCTCCTCCAACACTCACAAACGCGCACATGCTTGTGCTTATTGTTAAATAATAAACACTTTTGTCTGCTTACTTGAATCGAAGCCCAGTATCTGGATATGATGAAAAACCCTTTATTGAAAAAAGATGATGACCTCTCGTGGAACGAGAACACATGGGCTCAATAATCAAGTCCACTATATGTCATTTAACCTGTGTTAAATCAATGTTCTTCTAGGTGCAGATGCAGCCGTACGTGGCGTGGTTCGCCAAACCTGGTGGAGATCATCAACAGACCCAACACACCAAGACTTTGCTGATGGAAAACACAGGTACACACAGTTTAGGTTGTATGTAATTCAAACGTTGGGAAGCATTTGAGTGTCAGAGGGAGTTGACGTTAACTTGTGTCGTCTCCCTGTGTGCAGCCATTACCATCGGCAGATGGGTTAGTCTGCCCCCAGGGGTGGCGCCACAGCTGCAGCAGTTCATCAGACCATGGTGAGTTTATTGTCATTCTGATGTCATGAAATCACAAGTTACTGATATTAAAATGAGACACTCTTCAATTTTCTGTTTTGAATCCCAGTAGCCCTTATTGCAATACATTCATATGAACTTTAATTAATTCATAAAGGACAATTTATTTTGGTTTACAGAAGAAAAGGAAGTCATTGGACAAAATATGGATGAATAAACCCTCCACTTTTGTCCACCCCCCTTTCCAGGTGCACATCGTTGAGGAATATCCGAGATAACGAGGAGAAGGACTCGGCCTTCAGGGGGATCTGCGTGATGATCGGTGTGAACCCTGCAGGCGTGGTGCAGGTGAGCAAATGTGTAATAAAAGCTGTAGATGCTACAGAGGACGTCCAGCTGACTCCTTTCTGGAAATGATGACACACCCAGCTCATTGATTTATAATGATACCTTATGTTCCTATATTTTCTGATCCAGAATCACACTTTACACCCCTGACCCTGTTCATTTGAGCTCTGAATTTACGCTTAACTTCTTCTCTCTCTCTAGGACTTCATTTTCTTCTGTGACGCTGTGGCCTCCTGGGTCAACCCCAAGGACGACCTGAGAGACATGTTTTATAAGGTGAGAGCCTCGTCATCAGGAGCACCATCACTGTTCCCATCTTTTCACACTCAAGGACCTCATGTTAGATGATTAATGTTTTCAATGAAATGTTCCTCAATTAAGTGCTCGCTCGCCACACTCTGTGATGATCACCTTACAGACATTCGAAATCTGATTAAAATGTGCGGATGACTTTTGAGTCTGAGAAGTGTGTGTAGAGCTTGCTGTTTCAAGGAGGGAGAGCAGTTTGTAAATCATACATGAAGTTGTAAAGGCAGAACTTGTGTAGTGTAAAAGTGACCGGATGTCTTTCTGTTCGTATTGTAACCTGTGTGTTCGTGTCCTCCCTCCAGCTGAGTTCATGCCCATCCTGGGACTCAACCTGAACCCAGAGTTTATCTTGGTGTGTAACAACGCCACCTGGGCCATTGGAGAGATCGCCATGCAAATGGGTAAGTGCTTATTGTTAAATAATAAACCCTTTTCGTCTGCTTATTTGAATATAAAGCCCAGTGTCTGGATATGATGAAAAACCCTGTATTGAAAAAAGATGATGCATTTTGTTTTAATTTCTGATCCAGATATGCCAAATGATGTTTAGCTAAGTGGCACAGTTGAGTGTTTGCCATTTAAGTCTGTGCAAACCACACTGCAAGTTTTTCGCTTTGGCATTCATTGTTTTAGTACATGAAAAATGTCCTTTTCCTCATGACAGAACGTTTCTAAAAGTGTATACATTCCACCTCTCGTGGAACGAGAACACATGGCTCAATAATCAAGTCCACTATATGTCATTTACCGTGTTAAATCAATGTTCTTTAACCTGTGTTAAATCAATGTTCTTCTAGGTGCAGAGATGCAGCCGTACGTGGGCGTGGTTCTGCCAAACCTGGTGGAGATCATCAACAGACCCAACACACCCAAGACTTTGCTGGAAAACACAGGTACACACAGTTTAGGTTGTATGTAATTCAAACGTTGGGAAGCATTTGAGTGTCAGAGGGAGTTGACGTTAACTTGTGTCGTCTCCCTGTGTGCAGCCATTACCATCGGCAGACTGGGTTACGTCTGCCCCAGGAGGTGGCGCCACAGCTGCAGCGTTCAACAGACCATGGTGAGTTTATTGTCATTCTGATGTCATGAAATCACAAGTTTACTGATATT
Source organism: Harpagifer antarcticus (assembly GCA_902827135.1). Taxonomy (NCBI): domain Eukaryota; kingdom Metazoa; phylum Chordata; class Actinopteri; order Perciformes; family Harpagiferidae; genus Harpagifer; species Harpagifer antarcticus. Next base: position 998,409 of record CADEHL010000585.1, on the reverse strand, counting down.
AAAATGAGACACTCTTCACTTTCTGTTTTGAATCCCAGTAGCCCTTATTGCAATACATTCATATGAACTTTAATTAATTCAGAAAGGACAATTCTTTTTGGTTTACAGAAGAAAAGGAAGTCATTGGGACAAAATATGGATGAATAAACCCTCCACTTTTGTCCACCCCCTTTCCCAGGTGCACATCGTTGAGGAATATCCGAGATAACGAGGAGAAGGACTCGGCCTTCAGGGGGATCTGCGTGATGATCGGTGTGAACCCTGCAGGCGTGGTGCAGGTGAGCAAATGTGTAATAAAAGCTGTAGATGCTTCAGAGGACGTCCAGCTGACTCCTTTCTGGAAATGATGACACACCCAGCTCATTGATTTATAATGATACCTTATGTTCCTATATTTTCTGATCCAGAATCACACTTTACATCCCTGACCCTGTTCATTTGAGCTCTGAATTTACGCTTAACTTCTCTCTCTCTCTCTAGGACTTCATTTTCTTCTGTGACGCTGTGGCCTCCTGGGTCAACCCCAAGGACGACCTGAGAGACATGTTTTATAAGGTGAGAGCCTCGTCATCAGGAGTACCATCACTGTTCCCATCTTTTCACACTCAAGGACCTCATGTTAGATGATTAATGTTTTCAATGAAATGTTCCTCAATTAAGTGCTCGCTCGCCACACTCTGTGATGATCACCTTACAGACATTCGAAATCTGATTAAAATGTGCGGATGACTTTTGAGTCTGAGAAGTGTGTGTAGAGCTTGCTGTTTCAAGGAGGGAGAGCAGTTTGTAAATCATACATGAAGTTGTAAAGGCAGAACTTGTGTAGTGTAAAAGTGACCGGATGTCTTTCTGTTCGTATTGTAACCTGTGTGTTCGTGTCCTCCCTCCAGCTGAGTTCATGCCCATCCTGGGACTCAACCTGAACCCAGAGTTTATCTTGGTGTGTAACAACGCCACCTGGGCCATGGAGAGATCGCCATGCAAATGGGTAAGTGCTTATTGTTAAATAATAAAACCCTTTTCGTCTGCTTATTTGAATATAAAGCCCAGTGTCTGGATATGATGAAAAACCCTGTATTGAAAAAAGATGATGCATTTTGTTTTAATTTCTGATCCAGATATGCCAAATGATGTTTAGCTAAGTGGCACAGTTGAGTGTTTGCCATTTAAGTCTGTGCAAAACCACACTGCCAATGTTTTTCGCTTTGGCATTCATTGTTTTTAGTACATGAAAAATGTCCTTTTCCTCATGACAGAACGTTTCTAAAAGTTGTAATACATTCCACCTCTCGTGGAACGAGAACACATGGGCTCAATAATCAAGTCCACTATATGTCATTTAACCTGTGTTAAATCAATGTTCTTCTAGGTGCAGAGATGCAGCCGTACGTGGGCGTGGTTCTGCCAAACCTGGTGGAGATCATCAACAGACCCAACAACCCAAGACTTTGCTGGAAAACACAGGTACACACAGTTTAGGTTTACTTCAAACGCTGGGAAGCATTTGAGTGTCAGAGGGAGTTGACGTTAACTTGTGTCGTCTCCCTGTGTGCAGCCATTACCATCGGCAGACTGGGTTACGTCTGCCCCCAGGAGGTGGCGCCACAGCTGCAGCAGTTCATCAGACCATGGTGAGTTTATTGTCATTCTGATGTCCCGATCGAACATCCTGACTCTGCTTTTCCAGTGCATGCCGGTATGAGCCAGTGGTTTCCAGTTTCTCTTCTTTTCAGTGATGGAGAAATGTATTTCGTGAAAATCGCCAATTGTGAAAAAGGGGCCATTTGACTTTGTACATTTTGTCCGAGTTCAGGTCTAAATTGATATCGTTTCCTTTGGACCAACTACAGTTTTCCACTCTTTCAGCACGTTGTACATTAACTTAAAGTAAAGTAAATAGTTGGTTTTTCATACAGATTTGCTCAAACTAATTGTAGCATACTCCAACCTAAAAAAAGTAGTTTTTATTGATTGTTTTTATACAAATGGATGCACTTTAAAACTAATGCCCACTGTCTGGATATGATGAAAAACCCAGCTCATTGACACAAGATGATACTTTTTGTTCTTATATTTTCTGATCCAGATATGGCACAACAGTTTCCACTTTGTCCATAATTGTTTTCTCTGTAACTTGAACATTTTCCATAGTTCAGAACGGTGGTTTCTAGTTTCTCTTTTTATGAACGAGAGAAAAAAAACTGGAACTTTTTTTTTTTTATGAATAACACGAAAGTGTCTGTTTGCTGCAGGACACGATGCCCGAGGTGAGGCAAAGCTCCTTCGTCTGCTGGGGGATCTCACCAAGGCGTGCTTCCTGCATGTTAAGCCCTGCATTGGTGAGTGTTTCATCACAAATCAAATCAAGTTTTATTTATATAGCACATTTATAAACGATTTTGGTCGAGCGAAAGTGCTGTACATAAAATAAAAATAGCCTACAGAGAAACTTTACAGCAAATACAACAGCACAGATTGTTCAGAATATCAGTATGAGAAAAACGACACCCTCTATCCTTAGACCCTCACATCGTACAAGGAAACACTTCCAGAGAAAACCCCACAGTTTAAGGGGAACATGGGAGAAACCTCAGGGGAGAGAAACAGAGGAGGGATCCTCTCCCAGGACAGACAGACGTGCAATAGATGCCGTGTGTAAATTGAAAAGATAATACATTTCACAGCATAGAGACCGAATGTTAGGAAATGCATGTGTCTGTGATGAGAAGATGAATCCACGAGGATGTCAGCTACAATCCTGTGGGAGCCATCAGGGAAGTAGTATAGTGAGAGTCTGGCAGGACCGCAGAGACAGGTTCAGCCACGAACCGAAGTCCACGACTTAATCCAGAACTCAGGATAGAGGATCCAAGACACAGGACTACAGCAAGAGGATCAGCCTCGACTCCGGATCCCGGCGTAGATATAGATATAAAACAGAAAAAAGATTTGGCTGGGTTAATCGGAACAAGAGAATACACAGACACAGACAGAGAGGGAAAAGGTCATTGGATAAAAGTTATTCTTGATAACCCTCTAGAAAGATCTCATGAACTTCCCCACTCAATCTATCAAGACCCGAGCAGTTCTATTAACAGGCCCGCGCATATCGCTCATGGAATCCCTCACCATATGAACTCTGACCCCTCAAGTGTACAAGTGAAGAGACACCTTGTGTCAACTCCTTTTTAGAATAGTATTTCTTCTTTTCTCAGAGAAACAAGGGTATGAAAAGAATAGCCAGGAAGAGAGGCTTAACGGACTACGTAAATGCATGCGGCTGCACGTCCCAGCGGGCTAGCTAACCACGACTAGCAGCTATCCACGTGGGGCTAACGACGGCTAGCAGCTACGAGGCTGCAGCTAACGGCCTCAGCTAACGGCTAGCTGCTAACGGCTATCGACCTTTTCCTGGTGCCTGAGAGGAGGTTTGACCATGTCTGGTTGGCCTCGTGTGAATCCTCTCGCTATTTCGCCCACCTGTTTTTGACCGTGGACAGTACGGCCCTTTTTGAGCATTTTCTGGTGCCTGAGAGGAGGTTCGACCATGTCTGGCCGGCCTCGTGTGGACACTCTCACCTGTTTCACCACCTCGACGGCGGCTTCAGACGCCACTCTCGCTCATCGACGCCTGGGTGGTACACTCCTGGACCCCGTCTCGCCTCGGCGGTTTCGGACGTCCCTATGCCTTCACCGGCCCGTGGGTGGCGCGCTTCGGGACCCTGCCTGGCCTCTTCCCTCGCCTCGACGGTTTCGGACGTCGCCCATGCGGCCATCGGCCCGTGGGTGGCGCGCCGGAGCCTGTCTGGCCTCTTTCTTCGCCTCGGCGGTTTCGGACGTCCCCATGTCTTCATCGGCCCGTGGGTGGCGCGCTCCGGGACCCTGCCTGGCCTCTCCTCTTACCGCGGCTCACGGTTCATTTCGACGGCGGCTCCGGACGGCGCCCCGTCTGGCCTCTCCCCTGTCCACGGCTCCTTCCTCCCGGGGATGCTGCTCCTGCCCCCGGGGACCCTGCTCCTGCCCCCCGGGGACCCGGCTCTTTCCCCCCGAGGACTTTGTGCCCGCTGCCGTTGTGCCTCGCCTGCGGCCGGGCAGCGCTCCTCCCTGCTGGGGACCACCGGGATGTTCGCGCCGTCCCCACGTCGCAGCACTGCGGCCCCCTTACGACGCCTACTGCGGCCCGTTCCGGCCCGTCTTCCACCCCCGGTGAGGATACCCTCTCCTGTGGCCCCCTTCCGACGGCCCGTTCCATGGCCCGGCCCTCACCTGCAACCCCACCCTCCTCGGCCCCTGTGGTGTTTCCTCCCAGTCGCGGGGATTGTGCCATGTTTGAATTCTGGGGGGGCTTGTGTAGTGATCACTTATTAATACACTGGGTTACATAATTCACACTTCACACACGGAACTTTGGGGTAGGGTGTGGTTTCCACACGGACATTTATGTGTTGTTGTCTATGTATGTTGTGTGCCTCCTGATTCTTTCTCTTGTTGTCCCGGGCTGCGACCCGACAACACCTCCTGTATTAAAGTACCCTTCTGCACCTTCGATGCACCGCCTCCGACTCCCATATCTCCTGGCACTATAGGCTTCACAAAACTTTTTGGGAGTTTTACGGGGCGTGGTTTGCAATCCGCCCAGCCAATCAGAAATATAGCTCTTTTCTCACAAAAGAGACGCTCGAAGGTCCCTGCTCTCTAGCAGGGACTTTCGAGGGGGTAAAAAGGTTCTCATGAACTAATTTTAGTACCGCCTCTTTTTGGTGTGATGAACTAAGTTCGCATGCACCTTTGTGGGAAAAGTACCGCAGTGTGAATGCGCCTAATGTGGAAAAGTACCGCAGTGTGAATGCGCCTATTCACACTGCGGTACTTTTCCCACAAAGGTTCATGCAAACTTAGTTCATGAGAACTCTTTTATCACGTTCACACCAAAAAGAGCCGGTACTAAAATTAGTTCATGAGAACCTTTTTACCCCCTCGAAAGTCCCTGCTAGAGAGCAGGGACTTTCGAGCGGCTCTTTTGTGAGAAAAGAGCTATATTTCTGATTGGCTGGGCGGATTGCAAACCACGGCCCGTAAAACTTCCAAAAAGTTTTGTGAAGCCGCCATTTTATTATCCTCACATTAGCATTATTAGCATTAGCCCAGCGCAGAAACGCAGAGAGACTAGAGAGACTAACTTATGGCAACACAAAATAAAACATGGGAGCGGTGGAGATGAGGAGGTGTCGGCGTTCTGGCGATTTACTCGGAAGGCTTCAGTAGAAGCTGCTGGGAGTCCCAGCAACTTCTACTGAAGTCCTCTTACAACTCCGGGGACTTCCGGCCGGGGACTTTGGGCGGCAGTATACGCCGTGAAGTGGTTTGCGGCCTGCCAGTAAACCCAAAGCAGAAGAAGAAGAAGTGACGTCAGCGGCTTCATTTGCCTAATCCTCCCCCAGGGACTTATTCCGGTGTGAACGCGATCTGTACTTAGTTCATGAGAACTAAAGAGTTCTCATGAACCTTTGTGGGAAAAGTACTGCGGTGTGAATGTGCCTATTGTCTGTTAACATTTTATTTTCCTCTAACAAGTACTTAAACAATGCGAGAGAAGCCCACATCGTGTTCCCGCCAGTTGATACTTCCTGTGGCTGTGTTACACCCAAAAGTACGAGAATTCAACCAAGCCCTGTTAGCTAAATCACTCACCAGATTCAGTAGATAAGGCAGCCGTGCAGCGTCCTTCCTTTGGAAGGGTGCGGTGCAAGTCCGGCGTTCAAAGTGGGGTTGAGTCCGACTGAGAAATTGCGAGCTGGAAACGGGGCTGCGGCACATTAAAAGATCCTTCTCTTTCCCATAATTCATTGCGAACATGTCTAAAACTTGATAATGTAAAGTTACTTAACTTAAAATTATTGACACATTGCTTAACTAACACATGTAAGTATTATATGCTTACATTTGGTAGTCAGCAAGTAGAATAAGCTTACATTTGATAGTAATGCAATGAAACTTAAATAATGTCAGTAATTTGTAATTCATTATTTAATTAGATATGAACTCCGGGCTAACAGTGTAGGCCCCCATTGTTGTGGGTAAGGCAAAACAACACATGTGGCCACAAACTGACAATTTACTGGGGGTGCAGTAAATTGTATTTATTTTATGATCGACACATTAATCCAGACTGGACCCTAAATATAAAGTAAATTATTTGTGATGATAGCACCTTCTTATACACATAATGACATGTATAAGTATCTCAGGATACTGTTTGGAATGTAAATACATTTGTGTTGCATATAGTATGGATATTTAAAAGGAAAAGCCATGCTAAAACGTAGTTTTTCTAATCAGGTGTCCCTGAATTAATGCCCTATCCGTTGGCTGAGGATGTTTTTGTTCATTTTGAATGATCAACTTCCAGATAAGCTTGTGAATGTTGGACATTTGATGTAATATGTAAAGCAGAAAAGTCCATAAACATAAAAATGAATTTAAGAGCTAAATGAACTTTTGCTATTTTGAACTGACTGAATGTAAATGTTAAGATGTGATATCTGGAGTTATTTCATGATATATTTATAGTAAGGCAATGTAACCACTTCCTTTTTAAAGAGGTCTTTAATTATCCTTAACATTTCCTTGCACATTTGATATTGCATCTTTTACATGATATTGCATTTTTTACATGGTTTGTATGTGTAAATAAAGAAACGTCTTGTAAAAAAGAAATGAATAATAACTACTACGTTTTTATTTATGTATATACAATTTAAACAAAAATAGGATCAAATGATATACATTTTTTTATTTACTTATTAATCTGTTGAATTTTGAGTTGTAGCCTAACTAATACACACTTTATTTAATATGAAAACTTTATAATATTCCTTTATTTCATGATCAAAACACCACCCACATCCTGTAAATGCTTTCATGATTTATAATATATACATTTACTGTTATGTTAATGAATCCGTACCAACATATGTATTTATTATTATGGTTTGTGCTTAATGTTTAATCATTATCATAAACATTTGAAAAAGCGACTCTGTAATCTCGCGTAGTTTGCGAAAATGGGTACTAAACGGAAGCCGCAATAGGTCAATTTCAATCGGCGTGCTCATTTGAACAAGAGGAACCGCTACGAAGCAGGGGAGGACAGCGGCCCCAGTACGAAAACTCAACTTTCAACTAAATATTGTACGTAGAGTATGGTGCTTGTACTTTAAACAAAACATTTATATTAGAGATATTAACATCGAGGCCGTTTTATCGGGTAAGGTTTTCAGATACAACACATATCAAGTGTCCGTACATAGCCAGGCTAGTAGCATTAGCATCGTCAGTTAAAAACGGCTGAAGGCTTAGCAGCTAAACGCCAGCTTGCCAAAACGTGTTCACCAATGTGAACCCAGTATTGGCTGTTGAATTCAACGTATTGAACGCAATGGGTACTTTAACATTCAGGTTGTTGTTCCTCTTAACATATACGGTGGTACAGGGCCTCATTTTGATAGCAGACTGTGGTATTTTTCTGTTTTTATGCCGGCACATTGTGACCAGTCAGGGGCTGCGCCTGTCCGACCAGGCCCGAGCAAGAAGGGCAACTTATACCAGCACCAAGACACTGTGCAAAGGCCGTCTAAAACCTGTGCGTTAACAACCGATATTTTCAGGATAAACGACAATATGCTGATCAATTGCTAGCCAGGCCAGTCAAATATGCGTTAATTGGTTTAAACCACACATACTGCGAGCTATGGACCGACATGGCGGCCCAGCTAAGCTACATAGCTAACTTATTTCGCGACAAACTGTTCTAAAACCCGGATGAATACCACTCTTCTGGTAATAGCGAGTGTCCCATCCACGTACACGGTGTGGAATGTAGAGGGAAGATATTGAGACACAAAGGGTTTCTCTAACTTAGACTAGCAGACCGGGTGGCGCGGGGGTGGGGGAGGATTAACTTGGAGCGGCTAAGCCGGGCCACAGAGATTTTAGCTAGTCGTGTGGTCTAATGACCTGTTTTTGTGTGTGCCACAATCCGATGTGCTGTTAATAATTGTATGTGTTGGCAGGCTGGCACTTGGTGTGACCTATCGTTTCCGCGCTTATCTTTTCTCTTAAATTAGCGTGTAGCTAACTAGTAGGCCCATATGTCCGCCTTGAACCTGCAACATGTGCACCTTCTTCCTACACATGTCCTTAGGCTATTCCCTTTCTTCTTCGATCATCTTTGAACTGGTTGACTGACAAAAAAACGGTGACACCAATTAGGGTCTGCAGAGGTTTATATAACCTTATATATTAAGAATGGACCCCCCCCTTTTTTTTTTAAAGAAAGGTATTGCATTGAGTGGCTTGAAAAGTCTCGACAACATGTGCAACTTCTTCCTACACATGCCATAGGCTATTCCCTTTCTTCTTCGATCATCTAGTAAACTGGTTGATTGACTGAATATGTATCACAAAGAAGGGTCTGTTAGTTATAACCTTTTTATATTAAACATGGACCCTTTTAGCAGAGTATTGCAATGGACTGTTTAAAAAAAAAAAGTCTTCATAGAGCCATCAAATTGTGTGTTAGTAGTGATTACTAAAGATGTCATCAAAAGTAGCCAAACTTTTTTTTATTAGTTGATCTTTATGTTTCTGTTCACCCTGTTGGAAGAAAAAAGATCACATGAATCTTATCTTTCTGTTTTGGGTTTTTAAATCAAATATATGTTGCAATGCGATCTCAGTCAGTCATATTACACCCATAGGAGAGGTAGTCCTTGGAAGGACAAGTATTTGGGTCTTTGTAAACAAATTTGAGTCGTAGTCTTTTCGCTCTTCTAAAAGCCATAATAAAATAGATAATTGCCTCGGTATTTCCTAAACATCCACATCGTTTTTGGAGATGATGCATAAAAAAACATCTGACCTGCCAGTGATGGTGTTTGTATTCATACTGTCTGATCCAAAAACGTTTATATTGTGTGAATACTCTCTTTATGTGTATAGAAATACATTAATGTGGATTGGTTTTTATACACATTTGTTTTCAGGATGGAGTGGCAGCCAGATGAGCAGGGACTTCAGCAGGTCCTCCAACTGCTCAAAGACTCACAATCCCCCAACACAGTCACACAGAGAGCTGTCCAACAAGTATCCTACTTCACTGTAATCTGGGTGTTAATAAAGCTAGTTTTCTGCCTGTCCAATAACATCACTGTTTTTAGTGCTAGTGCAAAGGGATTTTAAACCCGTACAGTGTTCTTTATTTGTTTTTACTACGGCCATGTTATCAGATTTGAGTGTTATCCACGTTTAGGATTTTACTGGAGTGGAAGATGCGGGCAGTTGATCAAGAGTTGGAAGCAAGCTCCTATATCTGAAACTTGCATCAGCTGCATAAAAGTCTTTTTTTCCATGGGGAGGAACTTGTAATTCTACAAACATTTTAATATTGTACAGTTGTGAAACACATGGCTTGGTATAGAGATCAAAGGTTAGTCACCTGACGTGAAAATTCAATATGAAATTATCCTTAACTGCCATGCTAGAAACTTGAACAACTCAACCAATTCCCTGACTTCAACAACTATCTCATCTTTGTACTCACGCGACTCAAAACTGAAGGTGAGAGTCAGATATCTTTTTTGCCATTTTGAACACACTTGTACGGTCTAGTTTGTCCATTTTGCAGCTGTAATGGTATTATTTTGTTCCTGTTTCGAAAGGCCTTTTTGTCTTTAAATTGTTCTTAGAAATGCAACAGAATCTACTTTACACTGTGTTACAAAACTGTGATTGTGCAATTTAATGAGTTTAGGTAGAACTGGTATCTCGACAGGAATATTGTCTATTTTGCATCTTGACTGGTTATTAGGAAACATGTGGGGCTTCCCCCCCTCTTAGATCAGTCAAATGATTGGTTGTTTAGTGTTAGTCGACTCAGACTTAAGTCAATTAGTCATATGGCCGGCAGCCTGGTTGTTAGTATCTGGACATGATGAAACACCCAGCTCATTGATTTACAATGATACCTTATGTTCCTATATTTTCTGATCCATATTTACCAAGGCAGCCCAATATAATAATAATAATAAAAAAAAAATGGGTATTATCAGGGAAAGTTATGCAAAATCATAAATTAAACTTTCTTAAATATAGACACATTTTGTTGATGGGTTTGTTAAACCACCCTCAACTTTATTTAAACTTATTTTTGTTTATTTTCTCCGCAGACGAGCCGACTCGCTCTCTGAGCGGTCTGATACTGAAGAACAATGTTAAGGCCCACTACCAGAACTTCCCCCCAACGGTTGCTGAATTCATCAAGCAGGAATGTCTCAACAACATCGGCGACCCCTCGCCGCTCATTCGTGCTACCATTGGTGAGTTTTGTTTTATTGAAGTGTGATATGAAATTATTTTTGTGGCCTAGCTTCCCTCAACACCTCACACTCCTCCCCTTGCCCTCTGGAGATGATGCATAAAAACATTTAAAACATCTGAATGCACATGAAGGGTTTTTGTATTCATACTGTCTGATCCAGAGCTGCTGCAGCCGCTCTACATCTTGTCAATTATAAATCCCTATCTGACATCTGCCTTCCCCCGTTTCTCTCTCGCTCCTCTAGGCATCCTGATCACTACCATTGCCTCCAAGGGAGAGCTACAAACATGGCCTGAGCTGCTGCCTCAGCTCTGCAACTTGCTCAACTCGGAGGACTACAACACCTGCGAGGTCTGCACCCACGCTGCTCCGCTGTGTTCTTCCTTTGTTTTTAACCAATGAAAGGCTGGTTGTAGTATCTGGACATGATGAAAAACCCAGCTCATTGATTTACAATGATACCTAATGTTCCTATATTTTCTGATCCAGATTTTCCAATGCTCAGTCTTGTTGCTCAATAGTGATATATTTAATTGAATCTCTGTTTTTTTTATGTGTCAGCTCCTACTTCCGACTGTCATTTATTTTTGTTTTAGTTAAAGGTGGGTAGGTCATTTGAGAAACCAGCTCTCAGCGCTAGAATTTGAAAATACACAGCTGGAAAAAATCTGCCACTTCCTTACAGAGCCCCTCCTCCAACACACACGTACACGCACATGACCAATGAGGGCACGAGATAAGTTTGTGCACAGATGGAAGGCTGACAGGCAGGTAGGCCATCCAGTTATTTTAGCCGGGCCGGCTAAAATGATTGGTCGTGCTTTTTACAGTACTATGGCTTCCACAGATGACGGTTTTTTTAATGGATTTTTTTTGTCAAAGCACTTCAAATATTCATTGCTATCGAGATGTTAAGAGCATTCCATGGAATATAACAAAGTGTATCTCGGGCCAGTTTCTCAAACTTACTTACCCACCTAAGTCTGTGAGACATTTATAAATTCCCATTGTGAAAAATAACTTGACTGAGACAAAGTTTAGCATTTGTGACTTAAATGAATTGTGTTCAGTGCTTTGGTTGTATACTCTGATGCAGTCTCACTCTCTCCTCTGTGTCCCTGTATGTTTGCGTTTGATTTGACAGCCTCTCTGTGTATGTCCGTGTCTCAGGGCTCGTTTGGAGCACTGCAGAAGATCTGCGAGGACTCGTCGGAGCTGCTCGACAGCGACGCTCTGAACAGACCTCTCAACATTATGATCCCCAAATTCCTCCAGTTCTTCAAGCACTGCAGCCCCAAGATTAGGTACAGGAGGGAAGAGGCTCACTCTGATTGGTGTTTGTCATTATTTTCTGGATGTGATGCATTATATAACGTCTGACTCACAATGAAGGTGTTCGTATTCATACTGTCTGATCCAGATATTACCCTTTTATCACTTTACAAATCACACTGAGGTGCAACTTAATAGTTGGATAATTGCCAACTCAACATTTTTTTTTTGTGCCGCATTGTCGCGATCCAACTTTTTATTTTCAAAAACACAAATGAATAATTTTGTGCTCACACTAAAATATGCCCTATGCAAGATGAGGTGTTAGCTTTTTAAAAGAAATACATTCATACAAGTGACTCAACTAATACTGTTATTAATGTCCCTGTCCCTGCAGGTCTCATGCCATCGCCTGTGTGAACCAGTTCATCATCGGCAGAGCCCAGGCCCTAATGGACAACATCGACACATTCATAGAGGTACGCTGAGTGTTACTAAGGTTACTGTCAAACATTTCAGTTTCACTGTATGACAAATACATACAGGACTGGGATGGCATTGGGAGTAACCTTTCACCTGGGAGAGCCTTTCCATAACAGGCTTTTTACATTTAAACTTGCAGTTGTACTTTTAAGTTTGTATTTTATCTGGACATGATGAAACACCCAGCTCATTGATATACAATGATACCTAATGTTCCTATATTTTCTGATCCAGATTTGCTAAGGCTCTATGCATAGCTGAAGGTTGATCTGACTGTATTGCTGCGTTTGAGTAGCAGTCCAGAGAAAGTAGAGTTTGCCTCATTGTTAAACATTTTCTTTCCCTAGTTTTTTTTTATTCATCCCAACGTGTTATTTCCCCCCCCAAAAAAACAGAGTCTTTTTGCGCTGGCAGCAGATGAGGACTCTGAGGTTCGAAAGAACGTGTGCCGAGCCCTCGTCATGTTGCTGGAGGTCCGCGTCGACCGCCTCATCCCACACATGCACAGCATCATCCAGGTAAGTGTTGGACATTTCCTCAATCAACTGTGTACCTCCATTTAAAATGTCTTTAATGGTATGTTCCCAATAGCACAAAGCAAATCGTTTTTTCGCCGCTCTATTACATATAAAGTCAATGCAAGGACACACATTTGCACCAGCAGACATTGGGATATTTTAATCTGCTGAGAAGTTAAATTGAAGCAAAGTGTCTCAATGGAATATCATAAGCAGAAATGCTCCTACGTTCAAGCTCACAAAGTGACTCGAGGCAACATTTCCTGTTAACATGGCATAAGTCAGTCTTGTATCTGGACATGATGAAACACCCAGCTCATTGATTTACAATGATACCTTTTATGTTCCTATATTTTCTGATCCAGATCTGCCAGGCCTTTGTTCCAGGATGTTACCCAATAGTACACTTTCCGATCTGAAATGCATATTTCTCTCACCCCCTGCAGTACATGCTGCAGAGAACCCAGGACCCCGACGAGAACGTGGCTCTGGAGGCCTGCGAGTTCTGGCTGACTTTGGCTGAGCAGCCCATCTGTAAAGAGAGTCTGTCCGGACACCTGGCGCAGTGAGTAGAACTACTGTTGATGTCGTGTGTTCTGTGAAGGCTTGAAACAATATCAACCTTTCATGTCACCATTCCTCTGGCCAAAATAATTGTTGTACAATATTATCCTTAAAGTGACTCGATGCAACATTTCCTGTTAACATGGCATAAGTCAGTCTTGCATCTGGACATGATGAAACACCCAGCTCATTGATTTACAATGATACCTTATGTTCCTATATTTTCTGATCCAGATCCGCCATCTTAACTCTAATGTCACTAAAATGAACGGCAATTATTTTCATGATTATAACAATTTGAATTCACAATTTTTTTTGGTATTGTGTTCCATTCTAAACAGCCCATCCCTAGTTTCACTGTTTTACTGTAGACTCAGTTAAAAAAAAAAGTATAATTAGCCACTTCTTATAAACTTGTACATGAGATTTCTCGGATGTTTTAACCAAGCACGTAATATCCTTTCTCCCGTTGATATAGACTGACGCCTATCCTGGTCAATGGAATGAAGTATTCAGAGATAGACATCATACTATTAAAGGTAAGCTCTCTTTTTATTGTTACACAATGCTCATATACTATCTTATGACCCTACAGGACTGTCTCAGAAAATTAGAATATTGTGTTAAAGTTCTTTATTTTCTGTAATGCAATTAAAAAAACAAAAAAGTCATACATTCTGGATTCATTACAAATCAACTGAAATATTGCAAGCCTTTTATTATTTTAATATTGCTGATTATGGCATACAGCTTAAGAAAACTCAAAAATCCTATTTCAAAAAATTAGAATAGTTCCTCAGACCAAGTAAAAAAAAAAGATTTATAACAGCAAAACACAATCAAACATTTGAAAATGTCCATTAATGCACTCAGTACTTGGTTGGGAATCCTTTTGCACGGATTACTGCATCAATGCGGCGTGGCATGGAGGCAATCAGCCTGTGGCATTGCTGAGGTGTTATGGATGCCCAGGATGCTTCAATAGCGGCCTTTAGCTCATTAGCATTGTTGGGTCTGGTGTCTTTCAGCTTCTTCTTCACAATACCCCACATATTCTCTATGGGGTTCAGGTCAGGGGAATTTGCAGGCCAATCGAGGACAGTAATGCCATGGTCAGTACACCAGTTACTGGTGGTTTTGGCACTGTGGGCAGGTGCCAGATCATGCTGGAAAATGAATTCCTCATCTCCATAGAGCTTTTCAGCAGACGGAAGCATGTAGTGCTCTAAAATCTCTTGGTACACAGCTGCATTTACTCTGGGCTTGATGAAACACAGTGGACCAACACCAGCAGCTGACATGGCTCCCCAAACCATCGCTGACTGTGGGAACTTCACACTGGATTTCAAGCAACTTGGATTTTGCTCCTCTCCAGCCTTTCTCCAGACTCTGGCGCCTTGACTTCCAAATGAAATACAAAACTTGCTTTCGTCTGAAAAGAGGACTTTGGACCACTGTGCAACTGTCCAGTGCTTCTTTTCCTTAGCCCAAGTCAGACGCCTCTTCCGTTGTCTTGAGTTCAGAAGTGGCTTGACCATGGGAATACGGCTATTGTAGCCCATTTCCCGGATACGTCTGTGAACAGTGACTTTTGATACCTGGACTCCAGCTTCAGTCCACTGTCTTTGAAGCTCCCCCAAATTCTGGAAGCGACTCTTCTTCACAATGCTGTTAAGGCTGCGGTCATCTCTCTTGGTTGTGCAGCGTTTCCTGCCACATTTCCCCCTTCCAACAGACTTTTTGTGGATGTGCTTTGAAACTGCACTCTGTGAACAGCTTGCTCTTTGAGAAATTTCTTTTTGTGTCTTACCCTCCTGATGGAGGGTGTCAATGACGGTCCTCTGGACAGCAGTCAGATCAGCAGTCTTCCCCATACTTGTGATTTAGTTTACTGAACCAAGCTGAGTGTTTTTCAAGGCTCAGGAAACCCTTGCAGGTGTTTCGAGTTAATTAGACGATTCAAGTGATTCGTTGAACACCCTACTAGTATACTTTTTCATGATATTCTAATATTTAGAGATAGGATATTTGAGTTTTCTTAAGCTGTATGCCATAATCAGCAATATTAAAATAATAAAAGGCTTGCAATATTTCAGTTGATTTGTAATGAATCCAGAATGTATGACATTTTTGTTTTTTTAATTGCATTACAGAAAATAAAGAACTTTATCACAATATTCTAATTTTCTGAGACAGTCCTGTATAGTGTTTTTGGATGATTGCTGAGCTACCTCACCATAGAGTTGGACTTTGAGTCCTTCTTGCATCTGGATATGATGAAACACCCAGCTCATTGACACACGATGATACACTATGTTCCTATATTTTCTGATCCAGATTTGACAAAGCTCTGTGCTACGCTGTGGTATTTCTTCTCCATTTCATTTTTCCATGACTATACTCATTATAAAAATGATCATGATGATGAAAGCTATCTATATAACAGAACTCAAAGTGTATACTTTAATGGCAGTATCTCTAGTGCTAGATGTGTTGCAAGTGGAATTCCACAAGGAAGTTCACTTGGTCCTTTACTCTTCTCAATCTTTACAAATGATTTTCCATTGGCTCTTGAAAAAGCACAAGTCTCTATGTACTCGGATGACACGACAATATATACACAGGCTCCCACAATCGGTGAAATAACTGATATTCTGAACAAAGAACTGAAAACAGTAATGGAATGGGTGACCAGCAACAAATTAGTGCTCAACATTCAAAAAACAAAAAGTATTGTATTTGGCACAAATTACGTACTAAGGTCTAAACCGCAGTTAAATCTGATGCTGAATAATGTAGAGGTTGAGCAGGTGGAAGAAACAAAGCTCCTGGGACTCATCCTAGTGAACAATTTATCATGGACGAAACACATAGAGTCAGTGGTGGCAAAGATGGGGAGGAATATATCTGTCATCAAGAGGTGCTCAGTGTTTTTACCACCGCAACTGACAAAACAAGTCATTGAGACTCTAGTCCTTTCACAACTGGACTACTGCTCAATGATCTGGTCAGGGGCAAACAAGAGGGACCTGGGAAAGCTGCAACTGGTTCAAAACAGAGCAGCTCGGCTTGCCCTTAGGTGTACACCAAGACATAATGTAATCAAAATGCATGTCAAGCTCTCCTGGACATTAGTCACGGAGAGGCTGATGGTATCACTCCTTGTCTTTTTGAGAAACATAAATGAGCTGAAACATCCAACCTGTCTATATAAGAAACTTACACCTAGCTCTAAAATCCATACATATAAAACGAGACATGCCACAAGTGGTTGCTATCAAATCCCTAAAGCCAAAACAGAGTATATGAAGAGCACAGTGCTGTATAGAGCCATGGCTGCATGGAACACTCTGCCAGATCAGATCTCTAAAGAAACAACTAAAGCAAGCTTCAAAAGACGATTGAAGAGGCATCTAGAAGCCCAAAGACTGTAAATTACACAAGCAGCAGACAGGCTTTTGGAAAACATACAGCAGCACACCGATTCATATAGGTTTTTTAAACACATGCCAAGGAAATGGGGAATCAAAAAATAAGCTGTATGTGATGGTTGATACGAAAGTCACTGTTTGATACAAATCATGTACGGCGTCAATTTTCCGTCAATGTATTGTAATGTACTGTCAAATGTCCTGTTTTATTTTATTTGTGGACCCCAGGAAGATTAGCTGTTATGCACCAGCTAATGGGGATCCTAATAAAATAAACAAATAAACAAATCTATGCTGAAAAAAAGTATAGCATTTGTGGCTAAAGTAAATGAAATCATGATGTTGCTGAAGTAAAGTTTTGTTTTTTTACACAGGGCGATGTGGAGGAGGAGGACGAGGCGGTACCGGATAGCGATCAGGATATCAAGCCCAGATTCCACAAGTCACGCACCGTCACCCTGCAGCACGAAGGAGCAGAGGGTGAGCAGGATAATGACGAAGATGATGACGATGATGATGATGACGACGACACGCTGTCTGACTGGAACCTGCGTAAGTGAAGGAGAAATATATTTCCTGAAACTCGCCAACTTGTGAAAAAGTGGTCATTTGCTATGTACCATTTGACTTTGTACATTTTGTCCGAGTTCAGGTCTAAATGTATATCGTTTCCTTTGGCCCAACTACAGTTCCACTCTTTCAGCACGTTGTACATTAACTTCAATTAAAGTAGATTGTTGGTTTTTCATACAGATTTGCACAAACTAATTGTAGCATACTCCAACCAAAAAAAAAAGCAGTTTTTATTGATTGTTTTTATACAAATGGATGCACTTTAAAACTAATGCCCACTGTCTGGATATGATGAAAAACCCAGCTCATTGACACAAGATGATACTTTTTGTTCCTATATTTTCTGATCCAGATATGGCACAACAGTTTCCACTTAGTCCATAATTGTTTTCTCTGTAACTTGAACATTTTCCATAGTTCAGAACGGTGGAATGCTTTCCTATGATAAACTTGTATAAATCTCTTTCAGACCAATAAGGAGTTTAGCAAACAATGCCATTGATAAAGTTGTTGACATGGAAAACAATGTTTGGGGGGCGTTTAAGAATGATGATGTAATTTTATTTTTTAATATAGGAAAGTGTTCAGCTGCAGCGTTGGATGTGCTCGCCAATGTGTTCCGTGACGACTTGCTGCCCCACCTCCTGCCACTGCTGAAAGGCCTCCTCTTCCACCCCGACTGGGTCATCAAGGAGTCTGGCATCCTGGTGTTGGGGGCCATAGCTGAGGGTAAGACTGACAGGACTTGCTTAACAGACTTTTTTTTCCCGAAACTGTGTGTCAGGGCTTCTTAAAATGTAATAAACTATGAATGTGTCATACTCACTTAACGGGAAGAAACTAAGCTAACTGACAATATGACATTTTTTTACCGAAACAAAACACAAGTCTCACAAGAAGCATCTAAATGAGCCCTAAGCGAAGAAATGCTAACGCGCATAACTCTAGGTATAAATCGATCGATATACTTATCGGATCTGCAAGTTGAGATTCCACAGATTCTAGAAATATATAAGTATCATCACTGAGCGATCAGAACTCGCGACAGGGGAAGCAAATGCAGACAACACACAACGTAGCTTTAGGTAGCAACAAACGGAGATATGCTCACCTTTTGCTGTTATTCTGATCAAAAGTTGTGTTCAATGGCATTAAAACGCGGGTGAAGGTTAATCTAATGTGTCTGTGTCACTTTGAAAAAATTATTGATAATCCTTAATTCCATTTTTATGTCTAACAGAGTTTTCATATTAGCTGCTAATGATAGCTTCCAGAGTGTATGACAGCTTCCTGATTTGACTATGCGTCACTCTCACTCCTTATTTGGTAACATGTATGTGGAACTTCCCCTTGATTCCATTGGCTCTAGCGGTTAAAATGAGATGTCAATCATCAAAATCGACCAAGGGGGGCCAGAGATGGGACAAATCCACCCAAATGACCCTAGAAGTAAAAAAAAAAAAAAAATTATCTCAAATTTCACTTGTTTTGCAACAATCTTGATACAGGGTACTTATTATGTTATAGTTTGGATTCCTAAAGCTTTTAGTCTACTATCCTATCATTCAAGGGTGGTTTTCACTACAAGTAATGTATTTTTTTTTTTTTTGGGCGGACACAATAATTTACATTTTTTTTACTATGTTCAATCTGAATTTACTTAAAAATAAAAAAAATCTTTGATTCTGACTCTTCTACATCCAACTCACAGGTTTATCATTGCTTTGAGAAAAAAGATTATTAATTTACCCCTTTTTTAGAAGTGAAGTTATGGTCATTTGTTCTGGGAATGTCATTTTCGAGCCTGAGACCTGGAAAACAGGCTCTGGGCTTACCAGGTTAAAACATTTGTAACACTGGGTACAAACATGTGATAGTTAGGAGAGCAGCTGTCATCTTGCTGGCTCAGTATCTGCTAATAGCCTCTTGTATCTGGACATGATGACACCCAGCTCATTGATTTACGATGATACCTAATATTCCTATATTTTCTGATCCAGAATTATATAATCTTAGAAAATTCCCGACCACACATGAACAAATGTTTCTATAAATAAACCAGAGGCTCAGGACAAACATGCGGTTGTGGTCCTTTCAAAAGTCTAGTAGAGAATAGTCAATATGGCCACTTATCCGAAACGGAACCACTCTTTAATTTAATACATACCGTAATGGTAAAATCTCGGCTTATTGTCGTTTAAAAACGCAAATAAAAAATGATCTAATGTGTTGCCCCTCTTCATTCCTCAGGCTGCATGCAGGGCATGGTGGCCTACCTGCCAGAGCTGATCCCTCACCTCATTGCGTGTCTATGCGAGAAAAAGGCCCTGGTGCGCTCCATTGCCTGCTGGACGCTGAGTCGCTACGCACATTGGGTGGTCTCCCAGCCCCCCGACTCCTACCTCAAACCCCTTATGACAGAACTTCTTAAACGCATCCTGGACAGCAACAAGAGGGTGCAGGAGGCCGCTTGCAGGTAAGCAGCTTCCCATTCCCTTTTTCAAATCTCAGCTTACTGATAAACAATGTTTTTTTTTAATTTGTTTTTTTTTACCCATTTTAATAATAATTCATTTATTTTATATAGGCACCTTTCAAGGCTCTCAAGGTCGCCGTACAAACACAACACATTCACATTACATAACACCAGCATAAGAAACATGAACAAGACAATGCAGTATATAAAAAAATAACATGAATAAAACAGGATGTGTGATGGATAATGATCAGGGTGGATATGCGAGTGTGAAGAGATATGTTTTGAGACGTGATTTGAAAATACCCACTGTCTGGATATGATGAAAAACCCAGCTCATTGACACAAGATGATACATTTTGTTCCTATATTTTCTGATCCAGATATGGCACAACATTTTCCACTTTGTCCATAATTGTTTTCTTTGTAGCTTGAACATTTTCCATAGTCAAGAACGGATGGAACGCTTTCCTATGATAAACTTGTATAAATCTCTTTCAGAACTATATTTTTAGGTTAAATATTGATGGTTTCCCCCTCTCTTTTCTCTTAGTGCGTTTGCCACCCTGGAAGAGGAGGCGTGCACAGAGCTGGTGCCCTACCTGAGCTTCATCCTGGACACACTGGTGTTTGCCTTTGGGAAGTACCAGCACAAGAATCTCCTCATTCTCTACGATGCCATAGGAACCCTGGCAGACTCAGTGGGTCACCACCTCAACCAGCCTGTAAGTGCCCCCGAAATCTATACCTGCTCCGTGCCTTCTTCACCACATGCAGGATCATACATATGTTTCACACTAAGGGAATCTCACATCATACTGTTTTTCCATTTTCAGGAGTACATTCAGAAGTTGATGCCCCCCCTTATTGCCAAGTGGAACGAGCTGAAGGACGAAGACAAGGATCTCTTCCCACTACTAGAGGTGAGAAGTTTGTTTTTTAATATCGATACATGCACTATAGGTGACTTATGTTAAATCCGTCACATTCTCCTGGCCCATGATTAACGACTAATTGGTGATCTTTCATTTCATGTATTGTTTTTATACAAATGGATGCACTTCAAAACTAATGCCCACTGTCTGGATATGATGAAACACCCAGCTCATTGACAAACGATGATACATATTACACACACATAGCTTCTGATCCAGATATAAAATCTTAGTTGTTGGACAACAAATCTTTTGTTTTTCATTCTTTGCTTTTTCTATAACTTTAACATGTTCCATAGTTCAGAACAGACAGAATGCTTTCCTATGAGAAACATCTCTTTCAGACCAACGAGGAGTTTAACAAATGATGCCTTTGATAAAGTTGGTTGACATAGACATACAACATTGTTTATATCTGTATTTCTTCCAGTGTCTGTCTTCAGTAGCCACCGCCCTGCAGAGTGGTTTCCTGCCTTACTGTGAGCCCGTCTATCAGCGCTGTGTCACACTGGTCCAGAAGACTCTAGCTCAAGCTATGGTGAGACTGCAACACACACAAAATTGTTGTGAATTTATTGTATTAAAAATGTTTTACAAATGGCTGCATTCACCAAAAACAAGCCCAGTACCTGGATATGATGAAACACCCAGCTCATTGACACAAGATGATACTTTTGTTCCTATATTTTCTGATCCAGATATGCAACATATTGTTTCGCTAAGTGGGACAGTTGAGTGTCCGCCATTTTAAGTCTGTGCAAACCACACTTCTAATGTTTCTTCCTGTCTGAACAGATGTACAACCAGCATCCAGACCAGTATGAGGCTCCTGATAAGGACTTTATGATCGTGGCCTTGGACCTGCTGAGCGGCCTGGCCGAGGGTTTGGGGGCTAGTGTTGAACAGCTCGTGTCCCGATCGAACATCATGACTCTGCTTTTCCAGTGCATGCAGGTATGAGCCAGTGGTTTCTCGCTTTTTATGAATGGAGAAAAACACTGAATACAAAAATGTGATACTTAGGAGAGCAGCTGTCATCTTGCTGGCTCAGTATCTGCTAAATTGTCTCTTGCATCTGGACATGATGAAACACCCAGCTCATTGATTTACGATGATACCTAATGTTCCTATATTTTCTGATCCAGAATTATATAATCTTAGAAAATTCCCGACCACACATGAACAAATGTTTCTAGAAATAATAGAGGTAAACCTTTGACCTGCTGCTGGCCGAGGGTTTGGGGGCTGATGTTGAATGGAGAAAAAGTCATCCAAAAATGTACAGGAACTTTTATTTATTTTAAGGATAACACTAAAGTGTCTGTTTGTTGCAGGACACGATGCCCGAGGTGAGGCAAAGCTCCTTCGCTCTGCTGGGGGATCTCACCAAGGCGTGCTTCCTGCATGTTAAACCCTGCATTGGTGAGTGTTTCATCACAGCACTAACTTGCACTGCCACTAAAATGCCTGTCCTCTACTATCTGGCTATCAGCAGTTACCAGCATTAGGCGCTTTCACACCAAGTACTTTGCCGTACTTAGTTCATCAGAACTCTTTAGTTCTGAAAGATCGCGTTCACACCAGAATAAGTCCCTGAGGGAGGATTAGGCAAATGAAGCCGCTGACGTCACTTCTTTTCTGCTTTGGTTTTACTGGCAGGCCGCAAACAATTTCACGGCGTATACTGCCAACCGAAGTCCCCGGAGTTGGGGACAAGCTTCTACTGAAGCCTTCTGAGTAAATCACCAGAAAGCCGACATCTCCTCCTCTTCACCGCTCCCACATTTTATTTTGTGTTGCCATAAGTTAGTCTCTCTCCGTGTGTGTGCTGGGCTAATGCTAATGCCAGCAAATAAAATGGCGGCTTCATAAAAAAAAAAGTTGTATTGGGCGTGGTTTGCAATCTGCCCTGCCAATCAGAAATGGGGAACCTTTTTCTCCCATGAAAGTACCTGCTCTCTAGCAGGGACTGAAAAGATTTTCATGAACTAAGTTCAAGTTCTATTTTTTTGGTGTGAATGCAAATTTTCGGAACTATACCGGGAAAAGTACTCCGGTGTGAAAGCGCCTATTGACTGGTTTAATCTCTGTAAAAGCCTTTTATACGAGCACTAAATGTTCCTCCCCAATGAAGTGCTCGCTCGCCACACTCTGTGATGATCACCTTACAGACATTCGAAATCTGATTAAAATGTGCGGATGACTTTTGAGTCTGAGAAGTGTGTGTAGAGCTTGCTGTTTCAAGGAGGGAGAGCAGTTTGTAAATCATACATGAAGTTGTAAAGGCAGAACTTGTGTAGTGTAAAAGTGACTGGATGTCTTTCTGTTCGTATTGTAACCTGTGTGTTCGTGTCCTCCCTCCAGCTGAGTTCATGCCCATCCTGGGACTCAACCTGAACCCAGAGTTTATCTCGGTGTGTAACAACGCCACCTGGGCCATTGGAGAGATCGCCATGCAAATGGGTAAGTGCTTATTGTTAAATAATAAACCCTTTTCGTCTGCTTATTTGAATATAAAGCCCAGTGTCTGGATATGATGAAAAACCCTGTATTGAAAAAAGATGATGCATTTTGTTTAATTTCTGATCCAGATATTCCAAATGATGTTTAGCTAAGTGGCACAGTTGAGTGTTTGCCATTTAAGTCTGTGCAAACCACACTGCCAATGTTTTTTTCGCTTTGCCATTCATTGTTTTTAGTACATGAAAAATGTCCTTTTCCTCATGAGGAACGTTTCTAAAAGTTGTAATACATTCCACCTCTCGTGGAACGAGAACACATCAATCAAGTCCACTATATGTCATTTAACCTGTGTTAAATCAATGTTCTTCTAGGTGCAGAGATGCAGCCGTACGTGGGCGTGGTTCTGCCAAACCTGGTGGAGATCATCAACAGACCCAACACACCCAAGACTTTGCTGGAAAACACAGGTACACACAGTTTAGGTTGTATGTACTTCAAACGCTGGGAAGCATTTGAGTGTCAGAGGGAGTTGACGTTAACTTGTGTCGTCTCCCTGTGTGCAGCCATTACCATCGGCAGACTGGGTTACGTCTGCCCCCAGGAGGTGGCGCCACAGCTGCAGCAGTTCATCAGACCATGGTGAGTTTATTGTCATTCTGATGTCATGAAATCACAAGTTTACTGATATTAAAATGAGACACTCTTCACTTTTCTGTTTTGAATCCCAGTAGCCCTTATTGCAATACATTCATATGAACTTTAATTAATTCATAAAGGACAATTCTTTTTGGTTTACAGAAGAAAAGGAAGTCATTGGGACAAAATATGGATGAATAAACCCTCCACTTTTGTCCGCCCCCCTTTCCCAGGTGCACATCGTTGAGGAATATCCGAGATAACGAGGAGAAGGACTCGGCCTTCAGGGGGATCTGCGTGATGATCGGTGTGAACCCTGCAGGCGTGGTGCAGGTGAGCAGATGTGTAATAAAAGCTGTAGATGCTACAGAGGACGTCCAGCTGACTCCTTTCTGGAAATGATGACACACCCAGCTCATTGATTTATAATGATACCTTATGTTCCTATATTTTCTGATCCAGAATCACACTTTACACCCCTGACCCTGTTCATTTGAGCTCTGAATTTACGCTTAACTTCTCTCTCTCTCTCTCTCCAGGACTTCATTTTCTTCTGTGACGCTGTGGCCTCCTGGGTCAACCCCAAGGACGACCTGAGAGACATGTTTTATAAGGTGAGAGCCTCGTCATCAGGAGTACCATCACTGTTCCCATCTTTTCACACTCAAGGACCTCATGTTAGATGATTAATGTTTTCAATTAAATGTTCCTCAATTAAGTGCTCGCTCGCCACACTCTGCGATGATAACTTACAGACATTCGAAATCTGATTAAAATGTGCGGATGACTTTTGAGTCTGAGAAGTGTGTTTAGAGCTTATTGTTTCAGTTTGTAAATAAAACAACTGGTGTATTTTCAGATTCAGTTAATCGCTATTTATTTCATAACAAAGTCAGTTAATTGTTGCATCCCATGTTTATAGGGGTGTAACTTATTAGTTTGGGAGAGGAAGAAAATGACCATTTGTAGATCAAATACGCACTACGCAACCCCGTTAAATTGAATTCTTAAGTTAAACCACTGTCCTTTTAGCCTGTTAAGCCCGAGAGGACCCTAATCCGGGTGTGGGCGGGTAGTTTTTTCACGAAACTGTGTCTCAGGGCTTCTTAATATTAAAAACATATTCAAGGGTGGTTGTCACTAAGTAAAAAAGAAAATTGGGACGGACATTATAATTTACATTTTTGTACTATGTTCAATCTGACTTTATATTAAAATTTTAAAAAAAATCTATATTGATTCTGACTTTTTTTACATCCAACTCACAGGTTTATCATTGCTTTGAGAAAAAAGATTATGCATTTACCCCTTTTTTAAAAGGGAATATAGTCATTTGTTCTGGGAATGTCATTTTAGAGCATGAGACCTGAAAAACAGGGCTTAACAGGTTAAACCCAAATTTTAACCATCGATTTACTGAGTTTATTCGGCATCCATGACTGTTTTCCTTTTTCTTTTCCAAGATCTTGCATGGCTTCAAGGACCAGGTGGGGGAGGAGAACTGGCAGCAATTCTCAGAGCAGTTCCCACCTCTGCTGAAGGAGCGCCTGTCTGCCTGCTATGGCGTTTAACCCAACCTCTTCCTCGTCCACACAGGACACCAACCTGTTAGGTATGTCCAGCAACCCCCCCATAATTTAGTGGGAATGCTGATACAGCATTCCAACTACTTGTTCTTCTACGCACAAATTCTTTATTATTTTTATTCCGCCGGGTTATTTTGCGCCTCTTCTGCTCCCACATTCCACATCGCAGAAACTCCGCTCAAACATCAAAACGTTCTGCTCGATCGGGAATCGATGGGCTATTTTTCTCATTCATAACTTTCATAATTCCAGGGATATATCCCATAATTCATCACATTTTTAACATGGAAGTCATTGGAGAAACTCTTCAGACTTAAAGTCTTCATGCGACTTCATACTTTCACTCGAAACCTCATTCCAACTTTAAAATGTTATACATCTTTCTGACATTATTCGTGTTACACAATTTTTAAATCAGATTCATACTTTTAGAAATATTAAACATTGTTCAGACCTTGGTAAAGAGGCCTTCTTTAGATTTTAACATGAGTGTATTGCGCAGCTCGTAGAGTGCGTGATGTCACAGCTAGAGTGGAGGAGAGCTTGAAATCGCCTTCATACTTTTTTTTGCTTTTTTTTAAAGCTGCCATAATTCCCAAACCCTACACTCCTTGGACATCATTCATGAAAAACGTAGAGAAAACATCTCGTAGCTTGAAAAATAAAAATAATTAAACAAATGCTTCTTGAGGGCATGAAGTGACAAAAACTTTCAACATGTCTCCCTTAAGGCCCATTGTAAATTCAGCCTGATCTTTCCTCACAACAGCAGCAGCACACCTTTAGGCTGCCAAAAAGGCCTCATTATTGACCCGAAAGTACATAAAAAGCACACGTCAGAAAATGCTCCTAACGGCCCAACATCACCGGTTTGGTAAAGATGCAGCCATCCACACATTAAGCGTATTATGGGGTGTCATCAAATGCCGTTGCAATGGCGACAGATCACTCGCCATCAAGTTAGTTCAAAAGTAGCAGTTCAAGTATTCGGCTGCTTTTTCCAATTCTTTTTACTTTCTTTCTTCTCTTATCACACATTCAAGTCCCCAGTGTTCATGTATAATTCAATCTAAATTCTTCACTTTCTTCTTACACATAACATTTCAGAATAGCAGTTCAGCATAAAGCATTCCCACTAGCAATTTCTTAGGAAATTGCATTCTCTAGTTAATATAAGCTCTTCAGTTACTCGTATGTGATTTTAATTTCTTTCCTCTCTGTCTTTCCCCCCAGGTTAATGTAGGGGAGGGATACTGGGGAACTCATTGCACTGCCAAGATTGTGGGGAGAAACACGAGCTTGGAGGGATGTGACCGCTGTTTGACCCTCCACTCAGCGGACAGCCCCCTTTCCCCCCGCAACCCTGTGTGTCTCTCGGAGGGAGGGAGGGAGGTGGAGGGAGGGTGGGAGAGGGTGGTGGGTGTGGGAGGGTAAAACTGGGGATATACATATACCTCTCGGGTTAACGCCTCCACTTAATCCAACTCACTCTAAAGTGGACCTTCGACCACAGGGATCCTAGGTGAGGTAGGTTGAGGCCTGGCCTTCGACCGCCCCCTCCTCCATTTGATTATTTGTTATGATGGGTGACGGCTGGAGGGCAGGGGAGGGGGGGGGTTGGCAGATATGGTACATAAAAAGGAATGATCTGAACCAGCGTAGGGTGCCACCAGTCCCAAACCACACATGCACGTAGTCCGTGGACTCGCACACATAGATGTGATTAATCAGGCTCGTGCCAGAGGCTAAACTAAAAGAGGCTTTACTAAGTAACGATGCAGGAAAATGTGCACAAATAGTTTGCACCTTTACTAAGAAATTGCATAAACCATTTGGTGTGCATATACATTGGTCTTCTCTTTTCACATGTACATTAGCTGAATTTAATTTCCTTCCTCTTCCTCAGTTACTGAGTTCCTCTCCAATCATAGGCCTCTTGTTTTCCTCTTTCGTTGAGGCTAAAGAAGACGCAGTAGGACGAAGGTTTACCCACCGCAGTACCAAGCTATTGCATGGCACTATGATCACCTCTTAAGTGAACGCATGTTTAAGTGAATGTTCTGGTCTTGTTGCTCACTTGATTTTTATTAGAGTAATTGTCATCAGTTTGAAGCTGTGGGGTGCTTGGTTCGTTTGTCCTCCCATCCATCAATATTGACTAATCAATGTCCCTTTTAGTTTAATGGAGGCTTGTGCTTGTGAAGACCAATTCGAGGCAGATGAATACAGGAATTAGCCTTAATATCTGATTGTTTGGAGAATCCCTCTGCAACAAACAGTTCAAATATGTAGGTAAGTTGAGAAGCCTTTTTGCTGCTGCTGCTTCATTTTAAGAGACTTCACAAAAAAACAGACTAAATGAGAGCGATAGACATCACCAAAACTGAATTGGTTCTTACTCATATAAATGCACTTTTTTCTTTTGTAAGAAATTGAGAATTTCAATTAAAATGTAAGAAACAGTAATAATGTACTGATCTTGAGACATGCGTTTTTTTTGATAAGTGATTTTAGGACTGTTAATGGCTTGCTGAAGTAAGCGTAATGATATTAACTGGTTAAAATGACTAGGTAAGACATGAGGCTTCTTAACAGAGATTTAGTTTTAATCAATGTAGCTCCTAAGATTGATCGAATAGGATTTAAGAGGGAGACATCCTAATTGCAGTATTTTGGATCTTTGTGAACCTATGCAATCCACTTCTGTTGAGAGTCCCCGTCTTTCTGACCAAAGCTTTTCGTGAAATGGCGGCCCTGCTCGTGCCATCGAGGCTCCCTCCTGGTCCGTCATTGCATGCTTCTCAGTCTCTGCTCCAGTTTCTTTTTTAAAGTACTTTCTTATAATGGATCCATTTGAACGGGATCTACCTTATAAGAGCTTTTGTCAATGGCAATGTCCACTCTCTGCTGGACTAATAAGGTACTTCTCCAGCTTCTGATCAACTAGTGATTGTGTTGCCCCTATATTCACCCGTTAATACTGTGTAGGATTTGCTGGGGAATACACTGACTCTCGAGTCCAAATGGTTCTCCCGACAATGGTTAGCTTATGTGAGAGTGGTGTCTTTATCTTAGTACTCTGTCCATAGTGGATGTGTAATGGACGTGTGTATGGCTGTTTTCTTGTGGTGTTTTACTATAAGGGGTGTACGTGAGTACTGCTTAGATGTAATATTGCACCAGCCCTACAATACAAGTTAGTCAGGAAAGTTAATATGGCCACTTTGAGCTTTCAACCTTCACCTGCCAGTTATCACCACTCAAGTCTCACTATGGCAAAAAGTCCAAATCTATTTCCTGAGTTGATGGGTTAAGTTTCCTTAACACCTTACAGGGTAGATACTAATGGCATCTTCTCCAGGTTACCTGAAGGCAAGTGTTGAGTTTGGAGGTGGCCATTTGCTAATCACAGCCCCTCGACACATCAGTTCTTGGAGCAGCAACCGAATTACCTGAATCACGCAGAAGGATGCAGCTCCTGGGCCGCGAGAATTGGTTTTAAAAGTTGACCACTCCACCATGTTGGGATACACTAAGCGATATACAGAAGTAAATTCAAATGCAAGATGTCCACTTGTTTGTTTTTTTTTTGTTGTTTTTTTTATTTTGATGCACATGTGACAGTTTTGTTTTTATTAATTTATTTAGTTTCTGATTTAGTTTTTTTGTGCCCCAGTTGCACAAATTTCTTTTGGACTTTAAAAGTTTTTTTTTTTTCCTTCTTTTTATTTAAAGAATAATTTGTTTTTCGTTGTTTTATAGCGGACCATTTGATTATGTCAAATCTGATGTGTGGTTGGACTGAAGGAGGGTCGGTGCTTGCTATGCTTGGTGCATACATTAGGGAAGAAATGTGGAAAAACTCATCTTTTCAAAACTTTTTTCAATCTGATATCAAGGCTGGCAATTGAATTCAATGTAGTACCTTATTTTTGCTCAACTGTGGTGCAGATGGGATGTTATCCAACGTATCTTTTTATTTAATTTTCTGTGAATAGGGGAAAATAAATTGTTTTCTATTAAGATTTGAGTCGTCTGAAGTTTGTGTTCCGTTTTATCATCTGAATCTGTTTGGGCCGAACTTGGTTCCTGAACTAAGATGAAATTCCAGTATACATTAAAACCCTAATTAATAAAATATTTACTTTTTTACACAGTGCACCCAACTGAAATATTGAATTTGATTTGGAAGTGTTCCCTGGGATTATTTTAGATCTATACTGAAGTTAAAGACATGTCAAAAAGATAGACTTAAAAGCAAGCAGAGGTTGGAGAAGTACTCGGTTACAAGTAAAAGTCCTGCATTCCAAATGTTACTCAAGCTAAAGTATTGCTATCAAAATATACATGGAATACTTATTATGCAGATTGATCAATTTCAGAATAATATATATGATGTTTAGATTACAATAATTGATCATTAAAGTGTTATGCAAGCTGGTAAAGGTGCAGCTAGTTTAAATAAGGACAGAGGGTGTCGTATTGTCATACTGATATTCTGTACAAACTGAAGTCCACTGCGACAAATGTAACATTTGTGATATTGGGCTATATAAATAAACATTGATTGATTGAAATAACCTGTATTCCAACAGGGTTTTTCAAAAATGTTTTTTGGCCTCAGATCTACTTCATATAGTAAACAAGTCTCCTCACTCAGGTGTTTTTCCACAGGCCCTGACAACTGCAGTCATTAAACCGCTCTTAAAAAAGCATAATCTAGACGCTTCATTCATGAACAATTACAGGCCCATATCAAACCTCCCATTTCTAGGTAAAATCATTGAAAAAGTAGTTTTTCAACAGTTGAGTAATTTCTTGCATTTAAATAACTGGATGTGTTCTAGTCAGGATTTCGTCCAAACCACAGCACTGAGACTGCTCTTGAAAGGCAAGACAAGTTTATTTATATATCACCTTTCAACACAAGGCAATTCAAAGTGCTTTACAAAAAATGAAAGACATTAAGAAAATGGCATTTAAAATCAGTCATGAAAAAGAAAAGAAAATAAACATTAAAAGAAAAAATACATCGATAAAAGTTACAGTGCAGTTTAAAGAGCCTGTGACACGAGTTTCCCCCATCATCCAAACCATCAATTTGAGTAAATATTGTCCCCTTGAAAACCGTCACTGAACTGATTTGGGATATTTGTACTTTGATAACCATTCATCTGCCCTTCAATGTTGACCATTTTCTGGGTCTTCTCTGGGATTCTTCAAGTCCCGCCAAATTATGTGTGACGTCATTGCGGGCACAGTGCTCCAGCTGCACCGTTCAGGATCCCAGCATCTGCATGTAAACGCACGATGGCGCACACAGCAGCAAGCTCAGACAGCGATGACAGTTTAATTTTGAACGTGTCTGAGAGCTCATATGAGGCTGAAGGATCGGTTTATGTTGTATCTGTTAGAAGTTTAGGAATTAGGTGCGTCAATATGGGCGATCATACGGTCATGTAGCCAGTGGTGGAATGGGACTAAAAATCATCCCGGGACTCTCCACAGGCCCACTTCGGTACCGCTAGTAAATTGTCAACGGGGGGATGTCAGGGGCGGCGGGTGCTGTAGGAGAGGGAAGGCTAAGCCTTCCCAAATATTTGTGTCACTGCATCCTGGTAAAATACAAATATAATGTCTGTGTCTTTGACATTTGCGCTGCTAGCCACCTGTGCCCTGTACTACGAAGCCAGTTCAACATACCCTGCATGTGTTTGAGTAACAAACAAACTAACAAACGAGATCTCGCTAAGCGGTCCTACGACGATGGTTATCAACTTGGTAAATTAAGCCAGGGTTTCTCTCACCAGCTGAGAGCGCGGATCTAGTGTCCCGATCGCAGTGGGAATAATAATAATAATCCGTGCATTTTATCCATTAATTTCCCCAACATTGTGGTAAAAATAACCCACACGTGTACTACAACTACAAAAAGCATCGGTTTGTTTTCTCATCAAGAAATGCAGAACGATTTTTAATCATCATCCTCACGAACATTTAATGTATCATATGTTCGCCGAATTGACATGAAAGCACTAATAAATGTAGTTTCATCCACTTGTGTTTACAACTACAAAATAATTGATTTGTTTTTATATCACATCCTACGAGAGGAAATTCAGCAGCTCTCACTACTGATTTTTAATCCTAATTTAATCATCTTCACCACGATCATTTATGTTTATGTTCGCGGAATTGACATGAAAGCACTGACAAATATGAATATACTGTAGTCAACTTCATTCAAATGTTATTAACGTGCCTAAACTCAGTAATTCACCATTTCTACACATGACAACATAATTTTTCCGTGTTTGGCTCCAAGCTCCAAGAAGTGCGCCGGACTCAGATGAAAATATTCGTGCTGGCCAAACGGCGGTACTACACTTCCGTTTGGTTGCCAGGCCCGGAAACACTTTTTCCCATTGACTTACATGGGGAAAGAGTGGTCTGTACATCGTTGGATAATTTTTTTTAAACTAAATAAACTACCCAGTATGAACACTTGTATAGCCCTTATTAAAAACATTTGTTCCTCAAGTTGTAATAATGTGCTAATAACGTTATTCTGAGAGTTATTTCCCTCTGCATTATGGACGTGCATCTAACCCACGGGACCGCGCCGCCCGGCACGTTCATGTTACGTGTCCCGACCAATCAGAGCACACTGTGCTCACAGGGAGGGTGGGGGCTGGAGCTATTGGAGCTACAACGAGCCGTTAAAGGCAGAGTGAAATTCAGTGAATACACGTCGTTTACAGAGATGCTGTTTGAGAAACCAATGTGAGTTGCGTTTATCTTTACCCATGGATGCACAATAATATCCATCATAATAACAAATCATTACCATGCTGTCATGAACGTGCAGTGCTGTTACGTGTACGCAAATTGACGTGCTTGATGTGAATGAGCATTTTGGTTAAAGTTGCGCATGCGCTATGAGCGCACATACGGGTACTTCTCAGGCATGCCGGGTAATCTGTGACGTTTCGCTCTCTCAAAAGTTGGGCAATTTTATCATCATGCGCTAATGACCAACTCTCATAGGAATGAATGAGGCCCCGCCTCCCACGCTGTATCCAGTTCTTATTATACATCCATGGTAGTGACACGGGTAGTGACAGTAAAATGTGTTTTGGGGAAAATGTCCGGGCTGCAAAGTAACCAGTACGGTAAGAGCCTTTCAGTTCCCCCCCGACAATTTGTATTGAAATAAATCAACATGGTAACCAGTAATCACTAACTTGTGTTTCCCCCGGCCCCTTATCGGAGAACACCCAGCTAGTAACCTAGCAACCACGCTTCAGCTAGCGGCAGTCAAAACTCATGTCTCTTCGAATCTACTTACAAATAAATATGGGGAAGTGTAAGTTCAACCGTATTTGGTTGGAAAACATCGAATTTAGTGCTTGGTTGAAACCAGTGGAGGGGAACGTGTTTGAAGCCCCCTGCACCTTTTGCAAAAGAAATTAGCGTTTGTTTAGCTAATGTAGCGTTAGCTAGTGCAGCAGCTCCCGCAACAACACCGGGGGACCTCCGGGCGACGTTTGGGTCTACGTCAGTGGTTCTCAAAGTGGGGGGCATGCATGCCAGTGGGGCGCGAGAGACCAGGAGGAAAACTGGTTATAAAAAATAAAATAAAAATCAGTACAGTACTATTACATCTGGGTCTCTGTGTTTCATTAAAACTTGACTCTCTTTCTGTGTGTGTGTGTGTGTGTGTGTGTGTGTGTGTGTGTGTGTGTGTGTGTGTGTGTGTGTGTGCTGTCGTGCTGTGTGTGTGTGTGGTGTCGTGTGGTGTGTGTGTGTGGTGTGTTGTGTGTGGCTGCTCTGTAGTGTGCGTGATGGTGTGCTGTGTGTGTGTGTGTGTGTGTGTGTGTGTGTGTGTGTGGCTGCCCCTGTGTGTGCCCTCCCCCTGTGTGTGTTGTGTTGTGTGTTGTGTGTTGTGTGTGTTGTGGTTGTGCCCCTCGTTGTGTGTGTGGCTTGTTACTGGACGGATCGTGTTGTTAGCTTCTGGTGCTTAGCCGAAGCTCTGCTAACAGACTATAAGGCGTTTTTTTCAACAGACTACAAGTGGAGGAGAGTCCTCTCTACCTGTCAGACTGACGGAGACTCAGTGAGCTCAGAGCTAGGGGTTCCCAAACTTTGCCCATCGTCCAAGGACCCCCGTTATAGCATATCCTCTGGCGGGGACCCCCCTGTTGCCCAAGTTTTTTTAGACTGATGTGTTACAAGTGCCGCGTCCTGATGGAACATGCAGTGCGTACCACTACATTTGGGGGCCTTCTGCCTGATCAAAGCTGTCACTCTGCTTTTTTAGCCTGTCATAGCCGCTGCCCCCATCTGAACACACATCCACACAGTGAGACCAGTCAAGTCCATTTGAGGTGATGTACTCATCTAAAACCTGGAAAATGGCTCTTCCTGTTGGTCCTACCTCTGATTGGCTTGGAAGGGCGGTCGTGTGATTCAAAAACAAAAAATATGAAAAGATTGGCATCAAAGGACACAGATTGATAGATATGCAGTTATAATAACATCTAAAAAATCCTGTTTCCCTCAACTTTGCGTGACCCCTCTGGCGGCCCCCCGGGGGGTCGGGCCCCCACTTTGAAAAAACACTGAGCTAAAGGACTCTCTCAGTGTTATCTCAGTGGGTCTCAAACATTTTGGTCACCATTAATGTAAACAATTATTTCCGAGGCACACGTTTATATGATCATTATAGTTATACAAAAATAAGAGAATAAATGAAAAACAGTATGAATACTATATGACAGTAAAAAAAAGAATAAAGTTTAAAAGGGTGATTTGTAAAATATCCATAAAAAAAAAAGTAAATCTGTTAACAGTTCTGTTTCAAATGGGTGTTGAGAGATGTTATCCATAGATCTCTTCATTTTGCTCTCAAAGTGCACCAGATTGATGCTTTTAACTTCAATATTTAAAAATAAATCTTCCCGGGGGAGCTTGCCCCCGGACTCCCCTATGTGAGGTCCACACACCACCTGTAGCACTTTACCCCTGCTTACACCTATATGCCGTGAGCTGATTATCGAGCCTTCATGGTAACAGTCGCCGGTACACTGTGTATTTGCGTGGGGAATGTTTGCAGTAGAAAATTCCACTGTAGCGCCCGGTACATTAATGGGAAACCCTAAATGTTTGAGCACCCTCTATGAAACGTCAAGCTACCCCACAGCACCCCCAAAAGAAATCTCTGGCGCCGCCACTGAGCCTGACTATTTGTGTTGGGGGGGGCCCGACTTTTTTTTTTTCTCCAAAGGAGGAGCCTGACAGAAAAAGTTTGAGAACCACTGGTCTACGTCAACCCTAAAAGCGGAGGTGCTGTAGACGCTAAATACCAATCATACAAAAGGAACGATGAAAGATTGTAGCCAAGGCAGCAGAGCTCTGAATATAGCTCTTGTTACTCTCTCACTCTCACTCTCACTCTCACTCACTCACTCACTCACTCACTCACTCACTCACTCACTCACTCACTCACTCACTCACTCACACACACACACACACACACACACACACACACATACCATGTATACATCACTTCAGGGGACATTACATTGACTTACATGCATTTCCTGGAGACATATCCTAACCTTAACCATAACCAATGTTAGAGAATATTTCTTCTCTCTTCCTAAGTGTCAAATAATAATTCTTCTCCTAAGATATTTAACTTTATTGCCTGTTGACGTTTTATGACCAAACCCTAAGTCTGTTATCTGTCTTAAGGAATGGGAAGTCTCAGATATTGTTGACATTACCTGTTTTATGACCGGTCAACTCTCGGTCACAAAGCCAAAGAGTCAGATAAGTGATACAGTGTCTCCAGGTGTTCACATATACCTTTCCCCAATATGTGGGTTGACTCTCCGTAAACTAGTTAAAGGGTCTACCAAGATGTGAGGCAGATCAGAATTGACATGACAACCCACCCGTGCAGTTAGAACCTTTGACTGTGTGACTTGTGATGTGAATTTCTCCGGCCGATGCTTGTAATAAACTACTAGTGTTTGACATCAAGCTCCAACTCTCCTCGTGTCTCTCTGAGTCCTGACTCTTCATTGCTGCAGAAGTTTCCCTCACAACCAACACATGCCTAACCCTTACCCTTAACCTTACCCTAATCATAACCCTAACCAAGTCTTCACCCTAAAAATTCCCCTCATAGGGACCTCCAATTTGTCCCCATAAGGGAGGCGAGTCCCCACACGTGACTGTAAACAGATTTAGGTCCCACAAGTATAGTATGCTAGGCCACACACACACATACACACATACACTAGGGCTCCACGCAGGGTCGTTTCTTCCTATAGGCAGACTATGCGGGGGCATAGGGGCCAAGCTGAAAGTATTTTTATTTTTTTATTTTTTTTGTATTCATCTGAAAAACAAAAAAAGTTTTATTTATACACACAAAGATGAACAAAATTAGTAGAAGCGGGAGGGCTGAAGCATAGCTTGTGGAAAGTAGCCCTCCCGTGCATCATTCCTAATACAGGGGCATTATTGCGTCAAAAATGTATAGAAATGAAGGAGTACAAAGAAAAAAGGAGAACAAATTAAATAAAAGTTAGGGCAGGAAAACAATAAATGCATATATATATATATGTATATATAATAGTGATCGATAAGTCCAAACGATCACTCATTGGTTGATAGCCAATGAGTGACGTCTGAGGAAGATGAAAAATGTAAATAAAACATTGTTGAGAAAATGCTGCATCTCTTGCATTTATTGACATAGAGGAGCCTTATTGTTTACCTTTTTAATATCATTTTTTGTAATTTTCAATTGTTACATTTTCTTGAAATTAGCCTGTTTTCCAATTAAAGTGTAACATTGATGCATCTCCACAGATCATCTTAAAGGCTTCGGAAATCCCTCCCATTGTAGTTAAAAACTGTCAAAACTAGGGCCCCCAAACAGCATCTTGCATAGGGCCCCCAAAAATCTAGAAACGGCCCTGGCTCCACGATTATGGCAAAAATCATAATCACGATTATTTTGGTCAATAATTGATATCACGATTATTAAATAGGATTATTCATTGACTTTGAAAACATCAATTTATTGAACTTTAAAACAAATAATAATTTGAACAGTATCTTTTTAACTGTTGATTACCCTGAACGTATAATTCAACTGAAAAACCAATACAAAAATAAATTGAATAAATTATATATTTAAATAAATAATATCAAAATAATAAATACCAATAAACAAGATTAACAAATATTTTGGAGCACACTTCCACAAGCTACTAAACATATAAATATGACAAATAAAAATAAATTAGACTAAAATTAATTAGATCAAATGTGTTGTAGTGCACTGTCACAACCTAGCAAAGCTAAATAATAGTTTTTTTCGATTATGTTGTTTTTGTAATTGTGGCAGGCCAAAATCGTAATTGCGATTAAAATACGATTAATTGCACAGCCCTAACACACATACAAGCACACAGAGACATACACACAGACACACTTTTTGGCTAACACAGTTCTGTATTGTTATGCTGTTATGTTCAGTCATTGTTCTTATGTTGAACATGAATACATTTACTTTGTAAGTAATTATCAATCAATGTTTATTTATATAGCTCAATATCACAAATGTTACATTTGTCTCAGTGGACTTCACAGTTTGTACAAAATATCAGTATGACAATACGACACCCTCTGTCCTTAGACCCTCACATCGTACAAGGAAAAACCTCCGGAGAAAACCACAGTTTAAAAGGGAGAAAATGGGAGAAACCTCAGGGAGAGCAACAGAGAGGAGGGATCCCTCTCCCAGGACGGACAGACGTGCAATAGATGCCGTGTGTAAATTGAAAAGATAATACATTTGCAACATAGGGTAGTCCAATGTTTGGAAATGCATGTGTGTATAATAGGAAGATGAATCCACGAGATATCCATCAGGACTAGATCCAGGACCACAGCCACGACCAAGATCCAGGGCTCGGGATGCAGGACAGGACCGCAGGGTCATCCATGACTCCGGATCCCAGCCGTATATAGACACCAAAAAGAAGAAATTTGGGGAAGCTGGGTTAATCGGAACATGGGAGTACACAGGTATAGACAGAGAGAAGGAAGAAGTAAGATGTCCCCCGACAATCTAAGCCTATATCAGCAAAACTAGGGGCTGAATCTAATCAGCCCTAACTATAGGCTTTATCAAAAAGGAAGGTCTTAAGCGCACTCTTAAAAACGGAGAGGGTGTCTGCTGCCCGAACACAAACTGGAAGCTGATTCCACAAATGTGGAGCTTGATAAGAAAAGGCTCTGGCTCCCATTGTACTTTTAGAGACTCTAGGAACAACCA
This sequence comes from Harpagifer antarcticus, assembly GCA_902827135.1. Lineage (NCBI taxonomy): Eukaryota > Metazoa > Chordata > Actinopteri > Perciformes > Harpagiferidae > Harpagifer > Harpagifer antarcticus. The sequence continues at coordinate 960,736 of CADEHL010000585.1, read as the reverse complement.
ACAACCCTGCATTCTTGGAACGCAATGCCCTAGTAGGACAGTAGGGTATAATGTGTTCTTTAAGGTAAGATGGCGCCTGCCCATTAAGGGCTTTGTAGACGAGAAGAAGAATTTTAAATTCTATCCTGTGTTCTATAGGGAGCCAGTGTAAGGCAGCCAGAACAGGAGTAATGTGGTCCCTTTTCCTAACTCTGGTTAGTACACGAGCTGCAGCATTTTGAATCAGCTGAATCAACTTGACTTCACTGAATCAGCTGAAGCGACTTGGTACACCCTGATAATAAAGAGTTACAATAATCCAGCCTTTGAAGTAACAAATGCATGGACTAGTTTCTCTGCATCGTTTTGAGGCAAGATATGCCTGATTTTTGCAATGTTACGTAGATGGAAGTAGGCGGTCCTTGAAATTGATTTTATGTGGCCGTTAAAGGATAAATCCTGATCAAATATAACACCAAGATTCCTTACAGTCTCACTGGAGGCCAAATTAATGCCATCCATAGTTAGTATATCTTTAGATAATTTGTTTCGTAGATTCTTCGGGCCAAGTACAATAACTTCATAACTTTTGGTCGTGTTTAACATCAAAAAGTTTAAGTCCACATTTTAAGTCCTTGAGGCAGTCTTGAATTTTATTTAGATGATTAATTTCATCAGGCTTGATTGATAAATATAGTTGAGTATCATCCGCATACAATGAAAATGTACAGAATGATTCCTTATAATATTGCCTAACGGAAGCATTGGGACAAGAGAGAATGCACCAGACAGCATCTAAGACCTGCAAAAATCTAAATGTTCTAGGGGGAGGCCCCCCAAACCCTTCGTGCGACATTTCGTCCTTGCACATTTTTCAGGGCAATCTCTATTGGGCTCAGGGCCATCTGTAAATTAGCTTAGATGGCCCACAGGGCTCCATGTTTAACTAAAGTCTGATTTAAGTGACATGTCACTTCGTTAATCCAAATCTGCAAAGTAACTAAAGGTATTAAATGTAGTGGAGTAATAGTACACTATATACTTCTAAATAGTAGTTGAGTAAAATAACAAAATAGCATAACATTGAAAAAAGTTAAAGCATCTCACAATTCTACTCAATCCCACCTCAGAAAGTAAGTGTATCTGTATCACTCTCAAATTACCTGTAGTATGCTCAGTAAATGCATGTTAATTAGAAAGGAGCACAATAAAAAATGTTTTTGCCATCTATGAGCTCAAACAATGTTGAATATCATATGCAGTGTGACAGACATTTAAACATGAATGTTACAGCTTTCCTAATTAGTCCAACATCTGCTATTTGTCCATAAGTGTTCATTTGATATTAAAGTTTTAAACTAGGTGAGTTCCTTCTGAGCTAATAATGAGCTTGTGTTATCATAATGGTGGTTTTGAAATGACAAGCTCAAACACCGGTTGCAATTATAGTTAACTTCAGAAAACCGCCCTAACCACAGGCAACACTGTTTCCTCTCACCGTCACATAAGTTTATTGAACTCACAACAGACGATGGTGGTAAAGAATATTGTTTTTATTCTATCTTTTGGGTATGATGAGTATCCCCTTATAATGGGCATTGTCAGCAGGCTATAGACTGTTCACTAGTTGTTGGTAAACTCACTTTCTTGCTGACAGAAACACTTCCAACTCTTTCTGAATGAATGTTATCCATATTTAAAATAAAAATAATGGGAGAATATATTACGAAAGGAAACCTATTCATTATAGATGAAGAATGTGTGTCACAGTCTGCTTTCCTCACTCACCTATTTTCTGCATTATCATTCCTTAGTCACCTGGTAGTCACACCCTGTCCTCTCTCTCACTCTGTTACACCCATCAGCTCCATTAGTATTTAGGCCCACTTCACCTCACCTCAGTGCCAGATCGTACTTCGCAGCATGCTTGTCTTTCCCGCACTACTCCTCAGATTGCCTCTCCCGGTTTCGACCTGCCTGTCCCTGACAGCCTGCCTCGCCTGCTCCCTGACCCGTTCTGTGCCTACGACTCCCGTCCTGCTGTCTCCGTGAACCCTCGCCTGTCCCCGACCAGCCCTTTGCCTACTATCTGCCGTGTGTCTCCTACCAGCCTATAGACTCTAATAAAGCTGGTTACCGACTATCTCTGGTTTCCCGTGTTCTGCATTTTGGTCCTCAGCTCGTTGTGACAGAACGATCTGGCCAGAAATGGACCAAGCAAACACCGGGTCTCCTAGAGACCGCTTTGAGAGGGTTGAGGATGGCCATCCAAAGACAGGAGGTCACAATAGCTACCTTAGCTATCGAGACCCACCAGGCAACCTCAACCCAGGGACAAACGCTGGCTTACCTTACCTCCCAGATGCAACAGATGGCCGCCACCGTACAACAGCTAGCCGCTACCGATGGCTGTCTACCGTCCCTCTCCGCCCGCAGCTCCGAGGCTCGCTCCAGCCCTGGGTCGACGGGATACGCTCCGGAGCCTCGTGTGGGAACGCCGGAACGCTACGCTGGTGAGCCGGAGGGATGCAGGCCTTTTCTCACAAACTGTTCCATATTGTTTTCACTGCAGCCACAGACCTTCGCCTCCGAGGCGGCTCGTGTAGCTTTCACCGTTAATCATCTGACGGGGAGAGCCCGTTTATGGGGAACTGCTGAGTGGGAGCAGCAGACACCAGCCTGCCTCGTTTGCTGCCTTTTCCGCGGAAGATCGGAAGGTGTTCGGGTCCCGTTCGTCTGGGTCCCGACGCTGCTGGAGGCCTGCTGAGTTTGTGCCAGGGTTCCGGACACGGTGGTGGATTACGCTATTGACTTCCGCACCAGTAGCCGTCGCAGCAGCTGGAATGAGCCGGCGCAGTGTGACGCATATCTGAGAGGATTAGCGGATTATATGAGAGATGAGCTGGTTTCCTATGATCTCCTGCTTCCTGGATGGGTTGATAGAGCTCAACCTCTCGGATTGACGGACGAATCCAGACTCGGAGAGGAGAGCAACAGACGCGAGCGGCGGGCCGCGCTCGCGACACAACTTCCGGTTTCCGGGAGATTTCGACTTCCGGGTTCGGCGGAGAGTTCCCACTCCTACTCTGACTCCCGGTACGAGGTCGAGCCATGCAAGTGGGTCGTACCAGTCTTACCTCTGAGGAGAGGGAAGTACGATCGAGGAGGTAAAAGACAGAGCTCATCCATAATGGGGAGTATACTGGTGGGCCAACCTCTGAGCTGATTCCCAATCTAAGACCTCTTGTGGCCATGCTCGACTCCTCCTGACAGGCAAATCTCAGGCTCTGGCTGTTTTTATCGACTCCGGATCAGATGTTAGCATCATTGACGAGGAGGCTCGCACGACAGCTGGGCATCCACAGGTTCGGCTGCTCCAGCCGGTACCGGCTAATGCTTTGGATGGTCACCTGCTGGGAACAGTGACACACCAGACGACACCGGTCCGTATGCTCATGTCGGGGAACCACCATGAGACAATCCGGTTTCATGTGCTACGGTCCCCCCAAATCCCTCTGATTTTGGGTTATCCGTGGCTCCGCCGCCACAACCCGAACATTGACTGGGCAACTGGGTCCATCCTAGGTTGGAGTTCTTCCTGTCATCAGGTTTGTCTCAAGCAGGCCGCCGCACCTCAACTATCTGTGGATATGAACCTGGTTCCGGATGTCACAGGGGTTCCGGCGGAGTATTTGGACTTTAAGGAGGTGTTTAGCAAGGCTAAGGCGACATCTCTCCCACCTCATCGGCCCTATGACTGCGCCATTGAGCTACATCCAGGCGCAGTCCCACCCAAGGCCCGGTTGTACTCGCTTTCGGCACCGGAGAGGAAGGCCATGGAGACCTACGTCAATGACTCTCTGGCTGCGGGAATTATTCGTCCTTCCACATCACCCGCAGGAGCAGGGTTTTTTTGTGGCGAAGAAGGACAAGACCCTGAGACCCTGCATTGACTATCGGGGTCTGAACGACGTCACGGTGAAGAAATCGTTATCCCTTGCACTCATCTCGTCAGCATTTGAGTTACTACAGGGGCTACAATCTTCACTAAGCTGGATCTAAGAACGCTTATCACCTGGTACGAATCCGGGAGGGGGACGAATGGAAGACCGCCTTCAACACCTCTTCGGGACATTACGAGTACCTGGTGATGCCATTTGGACTTACCAACGCCCCTGCAGTTTTCCAGGCGTTGGTGAACGACGTACTCCGAGACATGTTGGATCGTTATGTTTTTGTCTATCTGGACGACATCTTGATTTTTTCTAAGAACCTCAAGGAGCACGTCCATCATGTCCAGACAGTCCTCCAGAGACTTCTGGAGAACTCACTGTTCGTCAAGACGGAGAAGTGCGAGTTTCACACTTCTTCGGTCGCCTTTCTTGGCTACATCGTGGTCAAGGAAGTGTGGGAGATGGATCCTTCTAAGGTCTCAGCAGTTACCTCGTGGCGGGGTCCCTGATTCCCCGGAAGGAGCTGGCAGCGTTTCCTGGGATTCGCCAACTTTTACAGACGGTTCATCCGTGGCTACAGCAACCGTGGCCGCCCCGCTCACCGCCCTGACCTCATCCAAGGTGACGTTCCGATGGTCCCCTGCAGCCGAGGAGGCTTTTCAGGACCTCAAGGGCCGGTTTACGTCAGCTCCTATCCTTCAAGTACCAGACACCGCTGGTCAGTTGGGTGGTGGAGGTGGATGCTTCTGACGTAGGGGTGGGGGCCATCCTGTCGCAAACGTTCTGGTGAGAACCAGAAGCTCCACCCCTGTGCTTTCTTTTCGAGGAGATTGAGTCCGGCGAGAGAATACTATGACGTGGGGAATCGAGAGCTTCTAGCAGTCAAGTTGGCGTTGGAGGAGTTGGCGACACTGGCTTGAGGGGGACAGACAACCATTTCAGGTGATGGACCGACCATAAGAACCTGGAATACATCAGGTCGGCACAAAGACTGAATTCTCGGCAAGCCAGGTGGTCGTTATTTTTCACCCGGTTTTAATTTTTTTCTCTCCTACCGCCCGGGCTCCCGCAACGTGAAGGCCGACGCTTTGTCCCGGGCAGTTCGGGAGGGAGGGAGACACCCGGGGTATTCCGGACACCATTCTTCTGCTCCTCGAGTGATCGGCGTCCTCGCTTGGGAGATTGGAGGAGAGGGTTAAGACCGCTTTGGTGGACCAACCCGGTCCTAGTTCTTGTCCTCTTAACCGCTTGTTTGTGCCTCAGGTTTTGAGGGCTGAGGTGCTTCAGTGGGCTCATAGCTCCAGACTTTCCTGCCACCCTGGAATTCAAACGTACCAAGGGGATGGTCCTACAACGGTTTCTGGTGGGCCACGCTGGAGGCTGACACCCGGGAGGTTTGTGAACGCCTGTCCTGTGTGCAATCGGCACAAACCATCTCACCAAGCGCCAGCTGGCCTCCTTCATCCATTACCGGTCCCACGTCGCCCTTGGTCACATATTTCATTGGACTTTGTGACTGGTCTACCACCGTCCCACGGACATACTGCCATCTTGACGGTGGTAGATCGGTTTAGTAAGATGGCTCATTTCATACCCCTGCCTAAGATCCCGTCAGCTAAGGAGACGGCAGAACTGATTCTGCTCCACGTGTTTCGCATTCACGGACTGGCGACTGATGTGGTTTCCGACCGGGGGCCCCAATTCACCTCTGTGTTTTGGAGGGAGTAGTTTGTGAGCTCATCGGGGCGACGGTTAGTCTCACCTCCGGTTTCCACCCACAGGCCAATGGCCAGTCCGAACGGAAGAATCAGGAGATGGAGACCACTCTCCGCTGCATGGCTTCCGATCATCCCACGACCTGGTCAAAACAACTCCTGTGGGTGGAGTATGCCCACAACACCCTCATCAGTTCCGCTACTGGTCTTTCCCCTTTTCAGTGTGCATACGGTTTTCAACCCCCATTGTTCTCTGCATTGGAGAAGGAGGTTACCTGTCTGTCTGTCCAGGCTTTCATCCGACGTTGTCGGAGGACTTGGAGGCAGGCTCGTACAACTCTGCTTCAGTCTGCTAACCGGTACGCCACATCAGCGAACCGCCGACGAACCAAGGCACCTGTGTACCAGGTAGGCCAGAGGGTGTGGCTTTCCACCCAGAACATTCCCCTTCGGGTGGAGTCTAAGAAGTTAGCGCCCAGGTTTATTGGACCCTTCGAGATTGTCAAGGTCATTAATCCTGCAGCAGTTCGACTGAGTTTGCCCCGGAACATGAAAATCCATCCCACCTTCCACGTCTCTAGGATTAAACCTGTCCGGGAGAGCCCTATGGTTTCCGCCGCCCCTCCACCACCACCCCCTAGGATGATCGATGGGGGCCCTACTACACCCTTCGTCGTTTACTCCGTTCCCGTCTCAGAGGAAGAGGGGTTCAATATTTGGTGGACTGGGAGGGCTATGGTCCTGAGGAGAGGCAGTGGGTCCCGGCTCGTCATATCCTCAACCCTCAGCTCATCCGAGACTTCCACCTGCGTTACCCGGAGCAGCCGTCTAGGACCCACGCTCGACCAGGCGTTAAGCCAGGGAGTACTCGTCCGCTACGGACCAGAGGCTTCGTCGAGGAGGAGGGGGAGTCGTCATCGGGCGAGGGAGGACGAGGATTTCCAGGAGGGAGAGGCCGAGAGAGCAGTCTCAGACGAGTACTAACCTTTCCCATACCTCCACCTTCCACCCGGTATCTGTAGGGTTTTTTTTCTTGGGTCTCTTTTGTTGGTTTTTTTTAGTATTGTTTAGACGTCTGGAGCCGTCCATTAAGGGGGGGGTTCTGTCACAGTCTGCTTTCTCACTCACCTATTTTCTGCATTATCATTCCTTAGTCACCTGGTAGTCACACCCTGTCTCTCTCTCACTCTGTTACACCCCATCAGCTCCATTAGTATTTAGGCCCACTTCACCTTCACCTCAGTGCCAGATCGTACTTCGCAGCATGCTTGTCTTTCCCGCACTACTCCTCAGATTGCTCTCCCGGTTTCGACCCTGCCTGTCCCTGACCAGCCTGCCTCGCCTGCTCCCTGACCCGTTCTGTGCCTACGACTCCCGTCCTGCTGTCTCCTGGAACCCTCGCCTGTCCCCGACCAGCCCTTTGCCTACTATCTGCCGTGTTGTCTCCTACCAGCCTATAGACTCTAATAAAGCTGGTTACCGACTATCTCTGGTTTCCCGTGTTCTGCATTTTGGTCCTCAGCTTGTTTGTGACAATGTGGTTCTGTCTTTCAGCAAGAAACTGTTTACTGGTTTAAGAAAAACAAACAATCTAAAGGAAGGTAAACAGATGCAGTCACCTTTCTGTTTACTGGGTTAAGAAAGAACAACAATGGAAACAAAGGTACATAGACTGCAAAAGTCAAAGTCAGGCTAATAACATCCCCTTAACAGCAAGTTGCGATCTTTTAATAATTGAAAATAATATTTTAAAGGTAAAATATTATGCAAATTCCACGTTTTCATGTATTTTATACATAAACATGTGTCCCCTCTGTGTAAAGAGATTCTGGAAATTTCAGGAAAAAAGATTCGCTCCCTTTTTGTCCTGATCCATGTATATAAAAACCTGTCTGAAAATGAGCAGATCAGATTTTGGCCACTTTATGATGTCATAATTTTTTTTTTGCTTGTGTAACCATTAGCCAATAACCAACCAAGGTAACCCCCGCCCTCCTTATCCCTTCCTAGAGCACCATTGTATTATTTTTAACCAAATATCTCGCAGAGGGGCGTGGGGAGGGGCTCCTTATTTTCATTTAAAGTAACAGACAGAGAATCAGCACTTTTGAAACAGGGCTGAAACAGAGGGGATTATGGGATGCTTCAATGATCTATTTGGTATTTGGAACCAAACACTTCAGAGACATGTTTTGTATATATCTGAGACCTATAATATATTGATTGAAAACAGTACAATATAAAGGACCTATAAAGACTTGCATGGTCTGTTCCAATGCCTGTGTGGAGAAGTGATGCCCTGAGTTTATAGGCTTGTTTGAGATGAGCGAGACCGACGCAGACCTGCGCAATTGCGATCGCCGTCTTGCTAGTGCGTTGCATGATGGTTAGTCATTTTGTCCGACTTGCTCTGGAGGCTCGTCTACATGAGACGTTGAAATTTCGCGGGACAAAGTTGCCGGCAGCCTTGAGAGCGAGGCTGAGCAGTTTCTCTCCACGAGCTGCGGAAGCGAAATGCTTGATGGGAAACGACCTTCTTATTATCAACGACTCTCTGGTATATCGAGCCGAGTGCTCATTGGTGGTTTTTACCTGGTGATGAAACTCTCCAATTGGCTCCGCAAAAGTTTGTTGTTGTTTTGTGTCAGTTTTACGTCGCCACTTGAATTCACATTTTTCATCATTGTTCCACAATGTTTATCATCATGAAATTAATATCTATATATTTTATACTATACTGGCACTGCTTACCGTTTTCATACTTTATATGGAGGGAGGCCATCGAGTTTGCCAAAGCAAGCTCATTTAGCAGTGTTCCCCCATGGCTTTTCCCAGAAGCTAATATAGATGTGAGTATTATAGAAAAGAAAAAAGAGTGGCAAATAAATGAAGTGGGAATTAAACGAGTATACCTGAACGAAAGTATTACAATTACCTCAACATGTACATAGATGGATCTAAGAAGCAAGAATGCGTGGGGATAGAGGTATATCCCAGAATTCAAAATATCAATCTCGAGTGTCAAATAACTTATCAGTTTATACAGCAGAAATACTAGCAGCAATTATTGGGCTACAATGGGTTTAAGAGGTCAGACCTGGTGATATGCACAGACTCACTATCTGCTTTGAAAAGCATACAGTCGACAATAACTGTTAGAGAAGATTTATTTATTGAACTTAACCATTGCTTACTGAGACTTCAGAGGAGGGGAATAGATGTTGCAGTTATGCTGGGTGCCATGAGGGGGTTAAAGGAATGAGCATGCTGATAAGTTAGCAAAAGGAAATAGCAATACCAGTTTCACTTGGGAAAGGAGAAGGAAAAGCAATAATTAAGAAGAAGGGTATGGAAATATGGCAAAACAGGTGGGAGGAAGATCAGAAAGGGAGGAGATACCACAAGTTACAGAAATCAGTCATAATAAAGATCTATACAGAAAGGAACATACGGGAGGAGATCACCATCACCAGACTCAGACTCGATCATGCAGGATTAAACGGCACAATGTTTATAATGGGAAAAAGCGAAGTTGAAGAATGCAGGTGGTGTGGAGTGAAATAAAATGTGGAACACATCATATTACACTGCAACATGTACAAAACAGAGAAGGGAACACTGAGAAACAGGGTCAAAGAGGCAGGAAGGGAGTGGAGCCTGATGGGGATACTGGGAACAGAAGGTGAGGGGGTTAAGAGCTACCAGGAAGAGAGTGGAGCCTGATTAAAACAACGTAAATACAATGGTATAATACCAAGTGGTGATAGGATGATGTGGTGATACACACTCTTGTACAGTAGGTGGCGGTATGCACCTTAAAGTTGTTTGCAATGCGCCAATAACCGAGCGAAGAAGAAGCCGACCCCGAGCTGTCCGACTTCAGGCGAGCTTTTTAAGACCTCCTCCGGTTGCAATCGGCTATTCTCGTCTACTTTCGAGTTTTCGAGGCGAGCCGCAGCTCTTCTGAAACAAGCCTAATAAAGTCACCACGTGACACCGGCTATATATCCCGGTGTCGTCAGAGGATCTGTTCCTTTTCACGCTGCGCGAGAGCAACGTGGCTACATTCTTGTAGGCTACAGCGTCCGATCTGAGGGAATTCTCTGCATACAGCTGGCCGCGTGCAGCTTCGCGACTGATCCAGTCGGAGCCGCGGGGTGTTGACTCGTTCTCCTGGAGCTGTGGCCGGCTGCGCAGAGCTTCGACGGAAAGGTTTGTGTCAACTTTGTTGGTTATGGCTGTGTTCCCGCACCCTCTACCAGCTAAGTTGTCCTGATTGCTGTCTTGTTTATTGTATGGCTTAGACATTCTGGTGACGACAGTGTTCCCGCTTCCTCTCCCATAAAGTTGCCCTTATTGTGCTATGTTTTACTTTTTTGCATAGCTGATTGTGGCAGCGTTGTGCCCGAGCTATCTTTAGCATTTTGAGTTTCCAGCTTTAGCTGCGTTTCTCGTTTGATTTAGATCAGTAGCGTGGCTCAGCCTAACTATATCGCTTTTATTTATGGGTTAAATGCAGAGAATAATTGTCACTGTGCTCTGCATTTGTGGCCATTAAAGAGGGTCTCATCCCTCCCATTATTATTATTATAGTGTGTGCAGACGTTTTAGAGAGCAAGCGCCTTTCTTGGCATCCAGGCAGCATGGAGAACTGGATACAGCGTGGGAGGCGGGGCCTCATTCATTCCTATGAGAGTTGCTCATGAAGATAAAATGGCCCAACTTTTGAGAGAGCGAAACGTCACAGATTACCCATCATGCCTGAGAAGTACCCGTATGTGGGCTCATAGAGCATGCGCAACTTTAACCACGTCAGTAGGGGCGAAATAAAACGATAGTTACATCTGTAACTACGGTTCGATGAATCCCGGATGACCGCCAGAGTATCTTGTCACTCGGAATTATTGTGGGCTCGCGAGAAGATTCTGGGAACAGAGCCTCTAACGACACCGGCATATATATAACCGGTGTCACGTGGGGTGACCGTGGCTTCATCTCACTTCGGTTAAATTAAATCCTTGCGTCGTTTCCCTGCGTGTAGTCCCTCCCGCCCGGGAACCATGGGGAGATGCAAGGAAACCACGAGAAGCAGGGACATGAGTTTTAAGAGCAATGAGACGTCCTTTCCTCCGGAGCGTCAAATTAAGCGACGTCCGTTTGTGACAACTCCGCACAGCTGGTCGTCTGACAGCAGGCAGCTCTGTCCCCGTTATTTTTACAAACACCCCCGTCACACATTTACCGACATAAACATTTGTATCATCCCAAATAAATAAAATAAAATAAGAACTCATTCTCAAAAAAGATAACCGCCATTCTTAAAATGTATAAACGAACAATAGTTTGATTAATATTGATTAGGGTGCACAATATCTATCCACACCCAGTTAGATTAACATTCATTGGATTGCACACTTTGTTTGTTTGTGTGGATATGAAGCAAATTCACATTTTAAATAGTACTTAAAGGTGGGTTAGGTAATTTGAGAAACCAGCTCGAGTTCGCTAGAACCTGAAAGTACACAACCGGAAAAAAATCTGCCTCTTCCTTCAGACTTCCTTACAGAGCCCCTCCTCCAACACTCACAAACGCGCACATGCTTGTGCTTATTGTTAAATAATAAACACTTTTTGTCTGCTTACTTGAATCGAAAGCCCAGTATCTGGATATGATGAAAAACCCTTTATTGAAAAAAGATGATGACCTCTCGTGGAACGAGAACACATGGGCTCAATAATCAAGTCCACTATATGTCATTTAACCTGTGTTAAATCAATGTTCTTCTAGGTGCAGAGATGCAGCCGTACGTGGGCGTGGTTCTGCCAAACCTGGTGGAGATCATCAACAGACCCAACACACCCAAGACTTTGCTGGAAAACACAGGTACACACAGTTTAGGTTGTATGTAATTCAAACGTTGGGAAGCATTTGAGTGTCAGAGGGAGTTGACGTTAACTTGTGTCGTCTCCCTGTGTGCAGCCATTACCATCGGCAGACTGGGTTACGTCTGCCCCCAGGAGGTGGCGCCACAGCTGCAGCAGTTCATCAGACCATGGTGAGTTTATTGTCATTCTGATGTCATGAAATCACAAGTTTACTGATATTAAAATGAGACACTCTTCAATTTTCTGTTTTGAATCCCAGTAGCCCTTATTGCAATACATTCATATGAACTTTAATTAATTCATAAAGGACAATTATTTTTGGTTTACAGAAGAAAAGGAAGTCATTGGGACAAAATATGGATGAATAAACCCTCCACTTTTGTCCACCCCCCTTTCCCAGGTGCACATCGTTGAGGAATATCCGAGATAACGAGGAGAAGGACTCGGCCTTCAGGGGGATCTGCGTGATGATCGGTGTGAACCCTGCAGGCGTGGTGCAGGTGAGCAAATGTGTAATAAAAGCTGTAGATGCTACAGAGGACGTCCAGCTGACTCCTTTCTGGAAATGATGACACACCCAGCTCATTGATTTATAATGATACCTTATGTTCCTATATTTTCTGATCCAGAATCACACTTTACACCCCTGACCCTGTTCATTTGAGCTCTGAATTTACGCTTAACTTCTCTCTCTCTCTCTAGGACTTCATTTTCTTCTGTGACGCTGTGGCCTCCTGGGTCAACCCCAAGGACGACCTGAGAGACATGTTTTATAAGGTGAGAGCCTCGTCATCAGGAGCACCATCACTGTTCCCATCTTTTCACACTCAAGGACCTCATGTTAGATGATCAATGTTTTCAATGAAATGTTCCTCAATTAAGTGCTCGCTCGCCACACTCTGTGATGATCACCTTACAGACATTCGAAATCTGATTAAAATGTGCGGATGACTTTTGAGTCTGAGAAGTGTGTGTAGAGCTTGCTGTTTCAAGGAGGGAGAGCAGTTTGTAAATCATACATGAAGTTGTAAAGGCAGAACTTGTGTAGTGTAAAAGTGACCGGATGTCTTTCTGTTCGTATTGTAACCTGTGTGTTCGTGTCCTCCCTCCAGCTGAGTTCATGCCCATCCTGGGACTCAACCTGAACCCAGAGTTTATCTTGGTGTGTAACAACGCCACCTGGGCCATTGGAGAGATCGCCATGCAAATGGGTAAGTGCTTATTGTTAAATAATAAACCCTTTTCGTCTGCTTATTTGAATATAAAGCCCAGTGTCTGGATATGATGAAAAACCCTGTATTGAAAAAAGATGATGCATTTTGTTTTAATTTCTGATCCAGATATGCCAAATGATGTTTAGCTAAGTGGCACAGTTGAGTGTTTGCCATTTAAGTCTGTGCAAACCACACTGCCAATGTTTTTTCGCTTTGGCATTCATTGTTTTTAGTACATGAAAAATGTCCTTTTCCTCATGACAGAACGTTTCTAAAAGTTGTAATACATTCCACCTCTCGTGGAACGAGAACACATGGGCTCAATAATCAAGTCCACTATATGTCATTTAACCCGTGTTAAATCAATGTTCTTTAACCTGTGTTAAATCAATGTTCTTCTAGGTGCAGAGATGCAGCCGTACGTGGGCGTGGTTCTGCCAAACCTGGTGGAGATCATCAACAGACCCAACACACCCAAGACTTTGCTGGAAAACACAGGTACACACAGTTTAGGTTGTATGTAATTCAAACGTTGGGAAGCATTTGAGTGTCAGAGGGAGTTGACGTTAACTTGTGTCGTCTCCCTGTGTGCAGCCATTACCATCGGCAGACTGGGTTACGTCTGCCCCCAGGAGGTGGCGCCACAGCTGCAGCCGTTCAACAGACCATGGTGAGTTTATTGTCATTCTGATGTCATGAAATCACAAGTTTACTGATATTAAAATGAGACACTCTTCACTTTTCTGTTTTGAATCCCAGTAGCCCTTATTGCAATACATTCATATGAACTTTAATTAATTCAGAAAGGACAATTCTTTTTGGTTTACAGAAGAAAAGGAAGTCATTGGGACAAAATATGGATGAATAAACCCTCCACTTTTGTCCACCCCCCTTTCCCAGGTGCACATCGTTGAGGAATATCCGAGATAACGAGGAGAAGGACTCGGCCTTCAGGGGGATCTGCGTGATGATCGGTGTGAACCCTGCAGGCGTGGTGCAGGTGAGCAAATGTGTAATAAAAGCTGTAGATGCTTCAGAGGACGTCCAGCTGACTCCTTTCTGGAAATGATGACACACCCAGCTCATTGATTTATAATGATACCTTATGTTCCTATATTTTCTGATCCAGAATCACACTTTACATCCCTGACCCTGTTCATTTGAGCTCTGAATTTACGCTTAACTTCTCTCTCTCTCTCTAGGACTTCATTTTCTTCTGTGACGCTGTGGCCTCCTGGGTCAACCCCAAGGACGACCTGAGAGACATGTTTTATAAGGTGAGAGCCTCGTCATCAGGAGCACCATCACTGTTCCCATCTTTTCACACTCAAGGACCTCATGTTAGATGATTAATGTTTTCAATGAAATGTTCCTCAATTAAGTGCTCGCTCGCCACACTCTGTGATGATCACCTTACAGACATTCGAAATCTGATTAAAATGTGCGGATGACTTTTGAGTCTGAGAAGTGTGTGTAGAGCTTGCTGTTTCAAGGAGGGAGAGCAGTTTGTAAATCATACATGAAGTTGTAAAGGCAGAACTTGTGTAGTGTAAAAGTGACCGGATGTCTTTCTGTTCGTATTGTAACCTGTGTGTTCGTGTCCTCCCTCCAGCTGAGTTCATGCCCATCCTGGGACTCAACCTGAACCCAGAGTTTATCTTGGTGTGTAACAACGCCACCTAGGCCATTGGAGAGATCGCCATGCAAATGGGTAAGTGCTTATTGTTAAATAATAAACCCTTTTCGTCTGCTTATTTGAATATAAAGCCCAGTGTCTGGATATGATGAAAAACCCTGTATTGAAAAAGATGATGCATTTTGTTTTAATTTCTGATCCAGATATGCCAAATGATGTTTAGCTAAGTGGCACAGTTGAGTGTTTGCCATTTAAGTCTGTGCAAACCACACTGCCAATGTTTTTTCGCTTTGGCATTCATTGTTTTTAGTACATGAAAAATGTCCTTTTCCTCATGACAGAACGTTTCTAAAAGTTGTAATACATTCCACCTCTCGTGGAACGAGAACACATGGGCTCAATAATCAAGTCCACTATATGTCATTTAACCTGTGTTAAATCAATGTTCTTCTAGGTGCAGAGATGCAGCCGTACGTGGGCGTGGTTCTGCCAAACCTGGTGGAGATCATCAACAGACCCAACACACCCAAGACTTTGCTGGAAAACACAGGTACACACAGTTTAGGTTTACTTCAAACGCTGGGAAGCATTTGAGTGTCAGAGGGAGTTGACGTTAACTTGTGTCGTCTCCCTGTGTGCAGCCATTACCATCGGCAGACTGGGTTACGTCTGCCCCCAGGAGGTGGCGCCACAGCTGCAGCAGTTCATCAGACCATGGTGAGTTTATTGTCATTCTGATGTCCCGATCGAACATCCTGACTCTGCTTTTCCAGTGCATGCCGGTATGAGCCAGTGGTTTCCAGTTTCTCTTCTTTTCAGTGATGGAGAAATGTATTTCGTGAAAATCGCCAACTTGTGAAAAAGGGGCCATTTGACTTTGTACATTTTGTCCGAGTTCAGGTCTAAATTGATATCGTTTCCTTTGGACCAACTACAGTTTTCCACTCTTTCAGCACGTTGTACATTAACTTAAAGTAAAGTAAATAGTTGGTTTTTCATACAGATTTGCTCAAACTAATTGTAGCATACTCCAACCTAAAAAAAGTAGTTTTTATTGATTGTTTTTATACAAATGGATGCACTTTAAAACTAATGCCCACTGTCTGGATATGATGAAAAACCCAGCTCATTGACACAAGATGATACTTTTTGTTCTTATATTTTCTGATCCAGATATGGCACAACAGTTTCCACTTTGTCCATAATTGTTTTCTCTGTAACTTGAACATTTTCCATAGTTCAGAACGGTGGTTTCTAGTTTCTCTTTTTATGAACGGAGAAAAAAAACTGGAACTTTTTTTTTTTTATGAATAACACGAAAGTGTCTGTTTGCTGCAGGACACGATGCCCGAGGTGAGGCAAAGCTCCTTCGCTCTGCTGGGGGATCTCACCAAGGCGTGCTTCCTGCATGTTAAGCCCTGCATTGGTGAGTGTTTCATCACAAATCAAATCAAGTTTTATTTATATAGCACATTTATAAACGATTTTTGGTCGAGCGAAAGTGCTGTACATAAAATAAAAATAGCCTACAGTAGAGAAACTTTACAGCAAATACAACAGCACAGATTGTTCAGAATATCAGTATGAGAAAAACGACACCCTCTATCCTTAGACCCTCACATCGTACAAGGAAACACTTCCAGAGAAAACCCACAGTTTAAGGGGAACATGGGAGAAACCTCAGGGAGAGAAACAGAGGAGGGATCCCTCTCCCAGGACAGACAGACGTGCAATAGATGCCGTGTGCAAATCGAGGAGATAATACATTTCACAGCATATAGACCGAATGTTAGGAAATGCATGTGTCTGTAATAAGAAGATGAATCCAGGAGGATGTCAGCTACAATCCTGTGGAAGCCATCAGGGAAGCAGCATGGCAGGACCGCAGAGACAGGTTCAGCCACGACCCGAAGTCCACGACTTAATCCAGAACTCAGGATAGAGGATCCAAGACACAGGACTACAGCAAGAGGATCAGCCTCAACTCCGGATCCCGGCGTAGATATAGATATAAAACAAGAAAAAAGATTTGGCTGGGTTAATCGGAACAAGAGAATACACAGACACAGACAGAGAGGGAAAAGGTCATTGGATAAAAGTTATTCTTGATAACCCTCTAGAAAGATCTCATGAACTTCCCCACTCAATCTATCAAGACCCGAGCAGTTCTATTAACAGGCCCGCGCATATCGCTCATGGAATCCCTCACCATATGAACTCTGACCCCTCAAGTGTACAAGTGAAGAGACACCTTGTGTCAACTCCTTTTTAGAATAGTATTTCTTCTTTTCTCAGAGAAACAAGGGTATGAAAAGAATAGCCAGGAAGAGAGGCTTAACGTGACTACGTAAATGCACTCTCCTAAATGTTAAACGAGTAAGAGGTGAAGAAACACAAAGCCAGAAATTGAAAAGAAAAGGCACCATCATGCTTCCCCTTAGAATAGGGTGGAAATTATGAAGAGGGGCCATGGGATACTAGTGAAGAGGGACAACAGTGAAAAAGCCCAACGTATCCAACGTACCAACACTCTCACAGCACTGACTTACACTGCCATTACAATGCCTGTCCTCTATCTGGCTATCAGCAGTTACCAGCATTGACTGTTTTAATCTCTGTAAAAGCCTTTTATACGAGCACTAAATGTTCCTCCCCAATTTAGTGAATGATGATCACCTTACAGACATTCAAAATCTGATTAAAACGTGCAGATGACTTTTGAGTCTGAGAAGTGTGTGTAGAGCTTGCTGTTTCAAGGAGGGAGAGCAGTTTGTAAATCATACATGAAGTTGTAAAGGCAGAACTTGTGTAGTGTAAAAGTGACCGGATGTCTTTCTGTTCGTATTGTAACCTGTGTGTTCGTGTCCTCCCTCCAGCTGAGTTCATGCCCATCCTGGGACTCAACCTGAACCCAGAGTTTATCTTGGTGTGTAACAACGCCACCTAGGCCATTGGAGAGATCGCCATGCAAATGGGTAAGTGCTTATTGTTAAATAATAAACCCTTTTCGTCTGCTTATTTGAATATAAAGCCCAGTGTCTGGATATGATGAAAAACCCTGTATTGAAAAAAGATGATGCATTTTGTTTTAATTTCTGATCCAGATATGCCAAATGATGTTTATCTAAGTGGCACAGTTGAGTGTTTGCCATTTAAGTCTGTGCAAACCACACTGCCAATGTTTTTTTCGCTTTGGCATTCATTGTTTTTAGTACATGAAAATGTCCTTTTCCTCATGACAGAACGTTTCTAAAAGTTGTAATACATTCCACCTCTCGTGGAACGAGAACACATCAATCAAGTCCACTATATGTCATTTAACCTGTGTTAAATCAATGTTCTTCTAGGTGCAGAGATGCAGCCGCACGTGAGCGTGGTTCTGCCAAACCTGGTGGAGATCATCAACAGACCCAACACACCCAAGACTTTGCTGGAAAACACAGGTACACACAGTTTAGGTTGTATGTACTTCAAACGCTGGGAAGCATTTGAGTGTCAGAGGGAGTTGACGTTAACTTGTGTCGTCTCCCTGTGTGCAGCCATTACCATCGGCAGACTGGGTTACGTCTGCCCCCAGGAGGTGGCGCCACAGCTGCAGCAGTTCATCAGACCATGGTGAGTTTATTGTCATTCTGATGTCATGAAATCACAAGTTTACTGATATTAAAATGAGACACTCTTCACTTTTCTGTTTTGAATCCCAGTAGCCCTTATTGCAATACATTCATATGAACTTTAATTCATAAAGGACAATTATTTTTGGTTTACAGAAGAAAAGGAAGTCATTGGGACAAAATATGGATGAATAAACCCTCCACTTTTGTCCACCCCCCTTTCCTAGGTTCACATCGTTGAGGAATATCCGAGATAACGAGGAGAAGGACTCGGCCTTCAGGGGGATCTGCGTGATGATCGGTGTGAACCCTGCAGGCGTGGTGCAGGTGAGCAAATGTGTAATAAAAGCTGTAGATGCTACAGAGGACGTCCAGCTGACTCCTTTCTGGAAATGATGACACACCCAGCTCATTGATTTATAATGATGCCTTATGTTCCTATATTTTCTGATCCAGAATCACACTTTACATCCCTGACCCTGTTCATTTGAGCTCTGAATTTACGCTTAACTTCTCTCTCTCTCTCTAGGACTTCATTTTCTTCTGTGACGCTGTGGCCTCCTGGGTCAACCCCAAGGACGACCTGAGAGACATGTTTTATAAGGTGAGAGCCTCGTCATCAGGAGTACCATCACTGTTCCCATCTTTTCACACTCAAGGACCTCATGTTAGATGATTAATGTTTTCAATGAAATGTTCCTCAATGAAGTGCTCGCTCGCCACACTCTGCGATGATCACCTTACAGACATTCGAAATCTGATTAAAATGTGCGGATGACTTTTGAGTCTGAGAAGTGTGTTTAGAGCTTGCTGTTTCAAGGAGGGAGAGCAGTTTGTAAATCATACATGAAGTTGTAAAGGCAGAACTTGTGTAGTGTAAAAGTGACCGGATGTCTTTCTGTTCGTATTGTAACCTGTGTGTTCGTGTCCTCCCTCCAGCTGAGTTCATGCCCATCCTGGGACTCAACCTGAACCCAGAGTTTATCTTGGTGTGTAACAACGCCACCTGGGCCATTGGAGAGATCGCCATGCAAATGGGTAAGTGCTTATTGTTAAATAATAAACCCTTTTCGTCTGCTTATTTGAATATAAAGCCCAGTGTCTGGATATGATGAAAAACCCTGTATTGAAAAAAGATGATGCATTTTGTTTTAATTTCTGATCCAGATATGCCAAATGATGTTTAGCTAAGTGGCCACAGTTGAGTGTTTGCCATTTAAGTCTGTGCAAACCACACTGCCAATGTTTTTTCGCTTTGGCATTCATTGTTTTTAGTACATGAAAAATGTCCTTTTCCTCATGACAGAACGTTTCTAAAAGTTGTAATACATTCCACCTCTCGTGGAACGAGAACACATCAATCAAGTCCACTATATGTCATTTAACCTGTGTTAAATCAATGTTCTTCTAGGTGCAGAGATGCAGCCGCACGTGAGCGTGGTTCTGCCAAACCTGGTGGAGATCATCAACAGACCCAACACACCCAAGACTTTGCTGGAAAACACAGGTACACACAGTTTAGGTTGTATGTACTTCAAACGCTGGGAAGCATTTGAGTGTCAGAGGGAGTTGACGTTAACTTGTGTCGTCTCCCTGTGTGCAGCCATTACCATCGGCAGGACTGGGTTACGTCTGCCCCCAGGAGGTGGCGCCACAGCTGCAGCAGTTCATCAGACCATGGTGAGTTTATTGTCATTCTGATGTCATGAAATCACAAGTTTACTGATATTAAAATGAGACACTCTTCACTTTTCTGTTTTGAATCCCAGTAGCCCTTATTGCAATACATTCATATGAACTTTAATTCATAAAGGACAATTCTTTTTGGTTTACAGAAGAAAAGGAAGTCATTGGGACAAAATATGGATGAATAAACCCTCCACTTTTGTCCACCCCCCTTTCCCAGGTGCACATCGTTGAGGAATATTCGAGATAACGAGGAGAAGGACTCGGCCTTCAGGGGGATCTGCGTGATGATCGGTGTGAACCCTGCAGGCGTGGTGCAGGTGAGCAAATGTGTAATAAAAGCTGTAGATGCTACAGAGGACGTCCAGCTGACTCCTTTCTGGAAATGATGACACACCCAGCTCATTGATTTATAATGATACCTTATGTTCCTATATTTTCTGATCCAGAATCACACTTTACATCCCTGACCCTGTTCATTTGAGCTCTGAATTTACGCTTAACTTCTCTCTCTCTCTCTAGGACTTCATTTTCTTCTGTGACGCTGTGGCCTCCTGGGTCAACCCCAAGGACGACCTGAGAGACATGTTTTATAAGGTGAGAGCCTCGTCATCAGGAGCACCATCACTGTTCCCATCTTTTCACACTCAAGGACCTCATGTTAGATGATTAATGTTTTCAATTAAATGTTCCTCAATGAAGTGCTCGCTCGCCACACTCTGTGATGTTCACCTTACAGACATTCGAAATCTGATTAAAATGTGCGGATGACTTTTGAGTCTGAGAAGTGTGTGTAGAGCTTGCTGTTTCAAGGAGGGAGAGCAGTTTGTAAATCATACATGAAGTTGTAAAGGCAGAACTTGTGTAGTGTAAAAGTGACCGGATGTCTTTCTGTTCGTATTGTAACCTGTGTGTTCGTGTCCTCCCTCCAGCTGAGTTCATGCCCATCCTGGGACTCAACCTGAACCCAGAGTTTATCTTGGTGTGTAACAACGCCACCTGGGCCATTGGAGAGATCGCCATGCAAATGGGTAAGTGCTTATTGTTAAATAATAAACCCTTTTCGTCTGCTTATTTGAATATAAAGCCCAGTGTCTGGATATGATGAAAAACCCTGTATTGAAAAAAGATGATGCATTTTGTTTTAATTTCTGATCCAGATATGCCAAATGATGTTTAGCTAAGTGGCACAGTTGAGTGTTTGCCATTTAAGTCTGTGCAAACCACACTGCCAATGTTTTTTCGCTTTGGCATTCATTGTTTTTAGTACATGAAAAATGTCCTTTTCCTCATGACAGAACGTTTCTAAAAGTTGTAATACATTCCACCTCTCGTGGAACGAGAACACATGGGCTCAATAATCAAGTCCACTATATGTCATTTAACCTGTGTTAAATCAATGTTCTTCTAGGTGCAGAGATGCAGCCGTACGTGGGCGTGGTTAGGTGGTATGGACAAGTAAATTCAAGACGTCCACTGGTTGTTTTTTAATTGTTTTTAAAAAATTTATTTTGATGCACATGTGAGTTTTATTTGTATTAATTTATTTTGTTTCTGATTTTGTTTTTTTGTGCCCCAGTGCACAAATGTATTTTTGACTTTAAAAGTTGTTTTTTTTAAATTGAAAGAATAATTTGTTTTCGTTGTTTTATAGCGGACCATTTGATTATGTCAAATCTGATGTTGTGGTTGGACTGAAGGAGGGTCGGTGCTTGCTATGCTTGGTGCATACCTTAGGGAAGAATGTGGAAAAACTCATTCATAACTTTTTTTCAATCTGATATCAAGGCTGGCAATTGAATTCAATGTAGTACCTTATTTTTTGCTCAACTGTGGTGCAGATGGGATGTTATCCAACGTATCTTTTTATTTAATTTTCTGTGAATAGGGGAAAATAAATTGTTTTCTATTAAGATTTGAGTCGTCTGAAGTTTTATGTTCTGTTTTATCATCTGAATCTGTTTGGGCCTGACTGGAAACTACCATGCAGATGGCTCTTGGTTCCTGTTCAGTTCAGCTGGGAGGAGTTTCACTTGTTTTACAAATGAACTAAGATGAAATTCCCGTATACATTAAAAACCTAATTAATAAAAAGTATTTGCTCTATTTTTTTGTACACAGTGCATCCAACTGAAATATTGAATTTATCTTGGAATTGTTCCCTGGGATTATTTTAGATCCAATCTGAAGAAGTTAAAGACATGTCCAAAAGATAGACTTAAAAGCAAGCAGAGGTTGGAGAAGTACTCTGATCTTGTACTTGATTAAAGTACCAGGGTTTAGGAGTACTCTGTTGCAAGTAAAAGTCTTGCATTCCAAATGTTACTCAAGTAAAAGTACTCATTATGCAGATTGATCCATTTCAGAATAATATGATATGTTTAGATTATAATTATTGATCATGAAAGTGTTCTCAAAGCTGGTAAAGGTGCAGCTAGTTTTAATGGCTTTGTGTACTGAAGGGTAGCTTGTGGATTTACTCCAGGTGGAACTAAAGTCTGATTTAACACTTGATTATATTTCACATCATTCATCCAAATCTGCAAAGTAACTAAAGGTATTGGAGTAAAAATAACAAAGTAGTATAACATTGAAATACTCAAGTAAAATACAAGTATCTCAAAATTCTACTTCAGTACAGTACTTGAGTAAATGTAGTTAAATATTTCCCAGCTCTGAAAGTGTGTCTGTATCCCTCAAACTTTTTTTTCCGCCATGATCTCAAACTAAGTTGAATATCATATGCAGTGTAAAAAACATAAATGTTACAGCTTTCCTAATTAGTCCAACATCTGCTATTTGTCCATAAATGTTCATTTGATCTTAAAGGTCCCCTGTTATACAGTTTTTCATTAATATATTATAGGTCTCAGATATATATATATAGGGGGGGGGGTTACCTTGGTTGTTGATTGGCTAATGGTTACTGTTATGACCTGGCTCAAAAGGCCACAACAAAGAGGAGACACACCATGTCAATGGTTATCAAAATGTGTTTATTTACAAGAACAATCCAAATTAGAGGAAGTGCAACGATAGTTAAAGCATGAGGTGTGGACGACAGTGGTATCAATAGTGTAAGTGCAGGGTGAGGGTTGCATGAATGTGTATGTGTGAGAGTGTTGAGGTGCACAAAGTAAAGTTACAATAAGTCATACTCAACAACACCGGGACCTGTACGGGAAAGCAGAGAGAGAGCAGAGAGGCTCTAAATAGCTGCAGGACACCAGACCCAGGTGCCCTGAGTTACTGCAATCAATGCACACAGCAAACACCAATCACCAATCACCAATCTACTGATGCACCCACAGGGGCATCACAGTTACACAAGCCAAACCATCGTTATAACATCAAGTGGCCAAAATCTGATCAGCTCATTTTCAGACAGGTTTTTATAGAAATGGATCAGAACAAAAAGAGAGAATCTTTTTTCCTGAAACTTTCAGAATCTCTTTACACAGAGGGGACACATGCTGATGTAGAAAAGACATGAACAAGTTTATTTTGCATGATAGGTCCCTTTTAAAGTTTCAAACTAACTTCCTTCCTTCCTTTTCTAAGCTAATGAGCTTGTGTTTTATCACATTGATGGTTTTAAAATGTGAGAAGCTCAAACACGGGTTGCAATTATAGTTTACTTCAGAAAACTAAACCCTAACCACAGGCAACACTGTTTCCTCTCCCCCGTCAAATACGTTTATTGAACTTAAAACAGACGATGGAGTAAAAGGTCTCCAGCGGGTGTGGTTAAGCTGGAGGGACAGGATAGACAGATTGAGGGTGTTGAAGTAAACTTGAGACAAGAAATGTGCATGGAGATAGTGGTTAAACCTGCAACTTATGTCCTAAAACTGAGAAGGGAGCATGTCGTATTAGAATCAGGAAATAAACACAGGAAAAACAAGAAGTATGGGGAGACAACATTAAGGGTAGCCTAAGGTTGGACAATCAACACTTTAAAACAACTGTTTAAATTATAGTTAGATCTGATATTTTTTGTATTGATTTCAGAGTTGGAGCGCACCACTGAGTACTGCTGAAAAGCATAAAATGAGACGACTAATAAAATATGTACCATTGATGCCTGAGCTGGCCTTATCATTTTTTATTTTGTTGATGGTTTACTTTGTGTTTTTCTCAAATACATAACAGAAAACTAGAAAATAAAGGGTTAATATTCACAAATGTCATCTTGGTGTCCTCCAGTTCTGGATTGAGCCATATATTTGCTATATTGTTTTTATTCTATCTTTTGGGTATGATGAGTATCCCCTTATAATGGGCATTGTCAGCAGGCTATAGACTGTTCACTAGTTGTTGGTAAACTCACTTTCTTGCTGACAGAAACACTTCCCAACTCTTTCTGAATGAATGTTATCCATATTTAAAATACAAATAATGGAGAATATATTATGAAACGAGACCTCTTTCTTATAGATGAAGAATGTGGTTCTGTCTTTCAGCAAGAAACTGTTTACTGGTTTAAGAAAAACAAACAGTCTAAAGGAAGGTAAACAGATGCAGTCACCTTTCTGTTTACTTGGTTAAGAAAGAACATCAATGGAAACAAAGGTACACAGACTGCAAACGTCAAAGCCAGGCTCATAACATTCCCTTAACAGCAAGTTGCGATCTTTTAATAATTTTAAATAATATTTTATGGACCTGCATGGTCTGTCCCAATTCTGTGTCGAGATGTGATGCCCTGAGTTTACATTTAACATTGTGGTTTTGTTTTGACAGTTTTATCCCACAGGCCATAACACAGCTTAATGCCTGAGCTTAAGCCACTACAATAAACACTTTTATGTTTTTTCATTTTAATTCTGTATATCTTGTTTTATTTTCGTGTATATAAACTCCAGCATTTACTTGGTCGCTTACAACATCCTCTCCATTATTTAGCTAATTGTATTTATTAATTCTGAAATGTTCCTCAATGAAGTGCTCGCTCGCCACACTCTGTGATGATCACCTTACAGACATTCGAAATCTGATTAAAATGTGCGGATGACTTTTGAGTCTATTTACTTTATTTATTAATAATCTGACATTTATATAGTTTACTTAATTTGCATCACTTGGTCTTGCAACACAATATGCATTAATTGTATTCTAATTTATTCTATTCTTCTTGCACTATTTTTATTTTTTTGTAAAAAATCTTATATAACTATGTTGCAATGTTGGAGGAACTTAACATATTCAGTGCCATTTCTATCTGTATACTGCACATATGACAATAAAACCTTTGAATCTTGTTAAAAATAACAATAATCTAAGAAGAATGCTTAGACAGTGTAAAAAGAGTCTTTTACGTGTAAAAGTCCAGCACACCTAAACGAAAGTACACAAGTAATGTCATTGAAATATACCTAAAGTACAAAAAGAAAAGCATTAATTGTCCCATTTTAGAATCGTACATATTATATTACTGGATTATTACTTACTCCTAAATCTTGAGATACACAGCTTTAGTTTCATGCATTATCAATCGAAACTAAATAACCAGTATTGCCGTACTTGAGGTTTATCATAATAATAATACATTTTATTTAGAGGCGCCCTTTCAAAAGCACCTTGCAATTAATAATATATTAAATTATTTCTCTATTATTCTGGGTATTGATCATGATCCCAGATGTAGAGAAACCTGTTTCTAATTGCACACAGATACTTTGCTCTACTTCTCTTGGTAGTTTAGGACTCCCCACCTGTTTCCCTCCTCCTTAAATAAATCAATCAATCAATCAATGTTTATTTATATAGCCCAATATCACAAATGTTACATTTGTCTCAGTGGACTTCACAGTTTGTACAAAATATCAGTATGACAATACGACACCCTCTGTCCTTAGACCCTCACATCGTACAAGGAAAAACTTCCGAAGAAAACCCACAGTTTAAAGGGAAAAATGGGAGAAACCTCAGGGAGAGTAACAGAGGAGGGATCCCTCTCCCAGGACGGACAGACGTGCAATAGATGCCATGTGTAAATTGAAAACATAATACATTTGCAACATAGGTAGTCCAAATCTTTGGAAATGCATGTGTGTATAATAGGAAGATGAATCCACGAGGATATCCATCCAGGACCTATGATCCAGGACCACAGCCACGACTCAAGATCCAGGGCTCGCGATGCAGGACACAGGACCGCAGGATCATCCATGACTCCGGATCCCAGCGTATATAGACACCAAAAAGAAAGAAATTTGGGGAGGCTGGGTTAATCGGAACATGGGAGTACACAGGTATAGACAGAGAGAAGGAAGACGTAAGATGTCCCCCGACAAACTAAGCCTATATCAGCAAAACTAGGGGCTGAATCTAATCAGCCCTAACTATAAGCTTTATCAAAAAGGAAGGTCTTAAGCACACTCTTAAAAACGGATAAGGTGTCTGCCACCCGAACACAAACTGGAAGCTGATTCCACAAATGTGGAGCTTGATAAGAAAAGGCTCTGGCTCCCATTGTACTTTTAGAGACTCTAGGAACAACCAACAACCCTGCATTCTTGGAACGCAATGCCCTAGTAGGACAGTAGGGTATAATGAGTTCTTTAAGGTAAGATGGCGCCTGCCCATTAAGGGCTTTGTAGGCGAGAAGAAGAATTTTAAATTCTATCCTGTGTTCTATAGGGAGCCAGTGTAAGGCAGTCAGAACAGGAGTAATGTGGTCCCTTTTCCTAACTCTGGTTAGTACACGAGCTGCAGCATTTTGAATCAGCTGAAGCGACTTGACTGACTTCTTGGTACACCCTGATAATAAAGAGTTACAATAATCCAGCCTTGAAGTAACAAATGCATGGGCTAGTTTCTCTGCATCGTTTTGAGGCAAGATATGCCTGATTTTTGCAATGTTACGTAGATGGAAGTAGGCGGTCCTTGAAATTGATTTGATGTGGGCGTTAAAGGATAAATCCTGATCAAATATAACACCAAGACTCCTTACAGTCTCACTGGAGGCCAAATTAATGCCATCCATAGTTAATATATCTTTAGATAATTTGTTTCGTAGATTCTTCGGGCCAAGTACAATAACTTCAGTTTTGGTCGTGTTTAACATCAAAAAGTTTAAGGTCATCCACGTTTTTAAGTCCTTGAGGCAGTCTTGAATTTTATTTAGATGATTAATTTCATCAGGCTTGATTGATAAATATAGTTGAGTATCATCCGCATAACAATGAAAATTTACAGAATGATTCCTTATAATATTGCCTAACGGAAGCATATATAATGTGAACAAAATAGGTCCGAGCACTGAGCCCTGTGGCACTCCATGGCTAACTTTGGTTTGCGTGGAAGATTCATCATTTGTGGTGTCTCGTCAATTGTGTTAGTCGTGTTTGTTTTATGTCTGTCACTTCATGTTTAGTCAGGTATGTCATTCCAAGTCTAGTCAGGTTTCTATGTAGAGTCACGTTTCTTGTTACTTCATGTCTTGTCTGTCTATTTCATGTCATGTCTCGTTTTCCCATTTCCTGTTTTATTTTGTACT
Source organism: Harpagifer antarcticus (assembly GCA_902827135.1). Lineage (NCBI taxonomy): Eukaryota > Metazoa > Chordata > Actinopteri > Perciformes > Harpagiferidae > Harpagifer > Harpagifer antarcticus. The sequence goes on along the minus strand of CADEHL010000585.1, from coordinate 933,552 downwards.
TACCTCTTGTCTTTCCTTTCAGGCCCTGTTAATTCCTCACTTTGGGTGATTTTCCGTCATCGTCAGCGTCTGCCCCGCCCCTGATTGTTTCCACCTGGTCCCTATTCCCTCATGTATAAATAGTCCTTGTCTCCCTTTGTCTTGTGCCAGTTCGTCTTGTTTCAGTGTGCTTCCATGTCCAGAGACCCAGAGTTAAAACCAGAGAGAAGAGTTTTGTTTGTTTGAAATCGAGAAGTTTTGTTTTGTCCTCGCTTGAGTGATTTTTTTGTTAAAACTTTGTTTTATTTTTTCATTAAAATCTGAGCCGTCGCAATTGAGTCCAATATTTTTGTACCCCGTTCTAACCGAACGAACTGGCCAACATGGACTCAGCCGACTCAGAAAAAATTAAAGTGGATGTCGAAGAACAGAGAGCAGAGCTTGCTCACCATGCTGCACAGCTGGTCTCCATTAACAGAGGAGTTGGTAACCTCACTGATCGCCAAGCAGAATTCCAGGAGGCTGTAACGAATCAAGTTAATCACCTGGCGGTTCAAGTGCACAGAGCTTTTGCCCAGCTCGAGGCTGGATCATCTACACGGTCTCCTACTATGCCAAGCCCATCCGTTGCATCCGCTGGTGCTGCTGCAGACCACATTCCCTCTTCTGGAACGTCGCTTCGCCTTGCATTTCCAGAAAAGTTTTCCGGGGACTCTGGGGACTGTCGCCCCTTTCTGGTACAGTGTGAACTGCATTTCACCCATAATCCCTCAGCCTTTATCTCAGACCAAGCTAGAGTAGCCTTTATGCTGTCCCATTTAACCGGGCGAGCTGCTGCCTGGGCTACGGCCGAATGGTCCTCTAATTCTCCAGTGAGCCAGTCAGTGAACATGTTCTCAGAGACTCTAAGGCATGTTTTTGATCACTCTTCACCAGCCAGAGAGGCCAGCCGAGTGTTAATGCAGATTAAACAGGGACCCAGAAGAGTGGCAGATTATGCGATACAATTTCGCACTTTAGCAGCAGATAGCGGGTGGAACACCCCAGCCCTTATTGATGCCTTTATGAATGGATTAAAGGATTCTATTAAGGATCAATTGGCACCCCTGGAGCTACCAACAGATCTTAACTCTATCATTGCAATGTCTACCCGCATTGATATTAGACTTAATGAAAGGAACAGTGAAAGGTTAAGGACCAGCGTGCGCCCATCTGCCCCACAACGCCCATGGATAAACAATACACCTCTGACAACATCATCCGAGGAACCAATGCAGCTGGGCGGAGCCAGGATCACGGCAGAGGAGCGACAGCGCCGTTTCCGTGAAGGATGCTGCTTCTACTGTGGACAACATGGCCATGCTGCATCTTCCTGCCCGTTAAAAGGACAGGCTCATCGGTGCGACGGAGGGCGCTGGTGAGCCGATTTTCTGCAGCTGACTTTCCTCCACGTTCATTGACCAAGGTAAAATTACAGTTACGTGACCACACCATGACTCAGGGGGTACTAGTGGATTCAGGGGCGGACGAAAGTCTGATGGACTGGGGTCTTGTTAAAAGACTGGGCATTACTACTGTTCCTTTGACTTCTCCTGTAGATGCCAGTGCCTTAGATGGCAAGCTGTTATTCAGAGTAACCCATATAACTGAACCCGTTCAAGTAACCATAGATGACATTCACACAGAAACATTAAGATTCCACTTATTTGACTCTGCACTTCACCCTATAGTTTTGGGACTTCCATGGCTCCTCAGGCACAATCCGAATATTGACTGGCGGTCGGGAAACATTATGAACTGGGGCTCTGATTGTAAAGTAACCTGCTTAGCGTTCCCTGGGAACTCCAGGCAGTCTGTTAATCAGACAGACATCCCCAATAGAGTTACCACTAACATCAAGTCAGAGTATGCTGACCTGTCCAGAGTGCCTGCATGTTATCTGGACTTAAAAGAGGTTTTTGACAAGACTAAGGCTACTTCGCTACCACCTCATCGACCTTATGACTGCCCTATTGACCTTTTTGCCTGGAGCTCCGATCCCTAGAGGTCGGCTTTACTCCATCTCTGCACCAGAAAGAGGGGCCATGAAGACGTATATTGACTCTTCCCTTAAGTCTGGACTCATTAGACCATCGTCATCACCTGCGGCTGCAGGCTTTTTCTTTGTGGGCAAGAAAGATGGTTCCCTCCGTCCATGCATAGACTATAGTCCACTCAATGGAATAACTGTCAAGAATAAATACCCCCTTCCACTAATGTCTACAGCGTTTGAACTGTTGCAGGATGCCCAAGTATTCACCAAACTGGACCTCAGAAACGCCTATCATCTCGTCAGAATTCGGGAGGGGGATGAGTGGAAAACAGGGTTCAACACTTCGAGTGGCCACTACGAATATCTTGTTATGCCTTTTGGTTTATGCAATGCTCCAGGTGTTTTTCAGGGTATGATCAATGATGTGTTGAGGAACTTTCTCAACAAGTTTGTCTTCGTCTACCTTGACGACATCTTCATTTTCTCACCGGATGAGGAAACTCACATTCAACATGTCCGCCAAGTACTCCAGAAACTGTTGGAGAATCAACTGTACTGCAAAGCTGAGAAATGTGAGTTTCATGTCAAGACGGTCTCCTTCCTGGGTTATATCGTCACCGCTAACCATGTTCAGATGGATCCAGTAAAGGTTAGTGCTGTGGAAGATTGGCCAACTCCCACAAACAGGAAACAGATCCAACAATTCTTAGGCTTTGCCAATTTCTACAGAAGGTTCATAAGAAACTTTAGCACTATTGCGGCGCCATTACATGCACTAACCTCTTATGTTGTTTTTAAGTGGAACACTGAGGCGGAGAAAGCCTTTCAAAGACTCAAGACGTTGTTCACAACCGCTCCAATCCTCACAGTGCCTGACCCGCAGAGACAATTCATTGTGGAGGTGGATGCCTCGAACGAAGGCGTCGGAGCGGTGCTCTCCCAAAGGTCTGCTCGGGACAACAAGCTCCATCCTTGTACTTTCTTGTCACGGAAGTTGACAGACGCAGAGAGGAATTACGATGTGGGGAACAAGGAACTTTTGGCAGTAAAGATAGCCTTAGAAGACTGGCGTCATTGGTTAGAGGGGGCGGAACAACCATTTATAGTATGGACTGATTACAAGAACCTGGAATTCATTAGAAAATCCAAAAGACTAAACCCACGCCAGGCTAGATGGTCATTGTTTTTTAGTCGCTTTAACTTCACCTTGTCATACAGACCAGGCTCTCAAAATGTGAAACCAGATGCTTTGTCACGCATGTACGAGCCTGAACCTGCTGCCAAAAAACCTGAAAGCATCCTTCCACTTCATTGTGTGGTTGGGGCAGTTTCATGGCAAATAGAATCTGTGGTGAAGCAAGCACATGGTGAGAGCCCAGCTCCTAGTGGTTGCCCGCAAAATAGGTTGTTTGTACCTGTTTCAGTTCGCTCACAGGTAATTCACTGGGCTCACACGTCTTTGCTCACCTGTCATCCGGGGGTTAAACGCACAATCTTTATGATAAAGCAACGTTTCTGGTGGCCGGCTATGGAGAAACAGGTGGCAGAGTATGTGGCAGCCTGCACCGTTTGTGCCAGAAACAAGACCTCCAAACAAGCTCAGATGGGTCTGCTGCAGCCTCTTCCTGTTCCACATCGTCCATGGTCACACCTCTCCATGGACTTCGTCACTGGATTACCCGTTTCCGAGGGAAACACCACCGTCCTGACGGTGGTGGACAGATTCAGTAAGATGGCACATTTCATTGCATTACCCAAGCTCCCCTCTGCCAAAGAAATGGCAGAGGTCATGTTACGTGAAGTTTTCCGCATTCATGGTTTTCCCAGGGATATTGTATCGGACCGAGGCCCCCAGTTCATCTCAGGTTTTTGGAAGGAGTGCTGCCATCTCCTGGTGCCACCGTCAGCTTGTCTTCGGGTTACCACCCGCAGTCCAATGGCCAATCAGAGCGGATCAACCAGGAGCTGGAGACCTGTTTGCGGTGTCTCGTTTCCCAGAACCAGGCATCGTGGAGCAAGCACCTGGTGTGGGTCGAGTATGCTCACAACATACTGCCCACCGCAGCTACTAGACTTACTCCTTTCCAGTGTGTTTATGGTTATCAGCCACTCTTGTTCCCTGCCAATGAAGGTGAGGTCACGGTCCCGTCGGCACATGCCATGGTCCGTCGGTGCCGCCGGATCTGGGCAGGTGCTCGTCGTGCTCTCCTGCGCAGTGCCAGCCAGATGAAGAAGGTGGTGGATCGGCATCGCAGACCTGCTCCATCCTATAGGCCTGGACAAAGCGTTTGGCTGGCTACCAAAGACTTACCCCTTCATGTCATGTCCAGAAAGCTAGCCCCAAGGTTCGTGGGTCCTTTCCAGGTGTCTAAGGTGATTAACCTAGTGTCTGTGCGCTTACGTCTACCCAGGGCGCTCAAAGTCCATCCGACGTTTCATGTGGGGAAGGTCAAGCCTGTAAGAGAGAGTCCTCTGGTGCCCGCCTCTAAGCCCCCACCGCCTCCCCGGATGGTTGATGGTGGTCCTGTCTACACTGTTAAGAAACTGCTTGGAGTCCGTAACCGTGGTCGAGGGAAACAATTCCTCGTGGACTGGGTTGGTTACGGTCCCGAAGAAAGACAATGGGTCCCTGCAAGCTTCATTGTAGATCGGAGTTTGATCACTGACTTTTATCAGGATCATCCAGGAGGGTCTGGGACTTCCGGAGCAGTCCCTAGAGGGGGGGGGGGGTACTGTGGTGTCTCGTCAATTGTGTTAGTCGTGTTTGTTTTATGTCTGTCACTTCATGTTTAGTCAGGTATGTCATTCCAAGTCTAGTCAGGTTTCTATGTAGAGTCACGTTTCTTGTTACTTCATGTCTTGTCTGTCTGGTTTCTGCTGCAGGAGCTTTTGACTAATGCTTTGTAGTCTAGTAATAGTACTTCAAAAGTTACTAAGAAATGGTCGGATAAAGCAGGATTATGCGGTTCGACTAATAGTTGCTCAATTTCAATACCATAAGTCAGAACAAGGTCGAGAGTGTGATTATAGCAGTGGGTTGGTTTATTTACACTCTGACAAAAACCAACATAATCTAATATAGAGTTAAATGCAACAGTAAGGCTATTTTTATCATCGTCAACATGAATATTAAAGTCACCTACGATAATTACTTTATCTTTTTTAAGAACCAAAGTTGATAAAAACTCAGAGAATTCTGATAAGAATTCTGAATAATGACCTGGTGCACGGTACACTGTAACAAATAAGATTGGCTGCAAAGTTTTCCAGTTCGGATGCGTAAGACTAAAAACGAGACTTTCAAAGGAGGTATAATTTAATTTTGGTTTAGTATTGATAAGTAAACTTGAGTCAAAGATTGCTGCAACTCCACCTCCTCGGGCCCGTGCCTCGGGCAATATGAGTATTGATATGGCTGGGTGGAGTGGCCTCATTTATGCTGACATATTCTTCATGTCTCAACCAAGTTTCAGTTAGACAGCATATATCAATATTATAATCTGATATTAAATCATTTACCAATATTGCTTTAGATGCTAGAGATCTTATGTTTAAGAGACAACATTTAATATTCCTGTTTTGTTGCACTGTAGTAGTTGTTACATTTACTTTTATTAGGTTATTATGTATGACACCTGTTAGATATTGAAATGGATTTACGCTCCACGTTTCAAATCTCTCCGCGTCCGTCTAGAGCTGTTTTATATGGAAGGAATTCAGTGCCACCAAGTCAACAATAATCTACTTTAATGGCAATATTCCAATGCAACACAAATCATTACATTCAATACAATAATACATACAATACAATATACATTCAATACAATATACTTGGGAACCCAAATTTACCTGGTGATCACGTCAGCCAGCCAGCAGAAAAGAGACTGAACACAGCTGTGTCTCTTCATTTGTACTCTCTAGCAATGGGAGGGGTCTCTGATGTCCTGCTGACATCCTCCAAATATCCCCTGCTATCACCTTCCCCCAATCTTAAATTCCCCCACTCACAGGTGGCGAGAGCATTTGCATACAGTGCAAGTCAACACATTTAATATCTTGCCCTGTCCATCTATTTCAGTCTTCTTTTATCCATCTGTTTTCTTTTCTCTTCAGCCTTCAACAACCTTTTCTTATTTTCATTTCTAACCAGTCTTTTACTTATAATCTGTCCCTTTCCTAGGACAGGTAAATACATCCTGCTACTGTAGTGTTCACAAATAAATCTCCATGCAAACTGCTACTGTACACTCAAAAGTGATCTGTTTCATTTTGAAAAGTCAGCTTTTTGAAAACCAACATGGCTCAGTTCAAAATTTTGTTTCAAAACAAAACTCCTCATCTCTTCCCGACATGATTTGACATAAAGATGATTTGCTACCACTATTTTTCATTGTGATATTTGTTCAAACAGAGACTGCATCTGTCTCTGGATTTAAATATATGCCTGATGGCAGTATATGCATAAAAATAAAAATAAGTGTCCAGGTTTTTAACATCTGTCATTAAAGGACTGTATAAAAATAAGACATGTCATCTGATTAATCTAAAATCAGAATTTAACAGATAATTTGTGTAGTACATCCCACCATTTTTAGGGACGCCTAATTAACATTCTCAAATCTTCAATTAACTTGACCTAAAAAGCTAAAACAGTGCTGTTTTATGATACCTAAAAAAATACTACAATAGATTTTAGACTATAAAAATGTAAATATCAAATTAATAGTTTCCACTCTGTCCAGTGTAACACTGACCTATTGTCTAACACACCTCTATTAGGTTTTACCTTAAATTGTCCTTGGGCAGACACACACACCGCTAATATTGGGTATTTTATTGGGTTCGGGATTCCTATGGATGACTGCCTAGGAGAGAGCGCAGAGAAGCGTGTAAGACTGCGACTCCGCCTCCTGGTCTCATCTCCAGTTTGTCAACTCCATTTGTCAATAAAGGTCCAGCTCAACAGGTTTCTCTTTGAGTCCTTTGGTTAGAGGTGTAAGTAACATCTTAAAGCCAGGCCAGCATCCTTCAGAGACCATCGGTCAGCCAACAGGAGAGGTTCAAAATCGGGGTGCCTTTTTTGTTGAGGCGTTGTGCTTGCTGGACCACTCCATCTATTTTTAGAAAATACCTGGGAGGATATAGAATTATAGAATTGTAAAACATACAAAGAAAACAGTGAAATACTTCCGCCTCACATACTGAATGCTTGGTAAGAACTAAGGTAGCTGGATTGACCAGTTATGTTAGAGCAGTGGTTCTCAAACTTTTTCTCGCCGCTCCAATAAAATGGTTGGCCAAGCTTAAAATGGTCAAATGTATCGTTCTATAACAGGGGTCTCCAACCTTTTTTAGGATGAGAGCTACTTTCAAAAAAATTAAACAAGTTGTGAGCTACTTTTACTCCTCTTTTTCTGTTTTTTTGCAGTGTATATATTTAGCACATTATAACATTATTATATGCTTACCTTTAACCTTTGTGTGCTGTTGGGTCTGTGGGACCCGTTTTCAGTGAAAAGAAAATGTATGATTTTTTTAAAATGTTGAAGTTAAATGCATCAATCTGGTGCACTTTGAGCACAAAATGAATTTATGGATACAGCTCTCAACACTCTATGAAAGGGAGCTGTATACTTTTCAATAATCCAAACATCTTTAGAATATGATCACAACCAATAACAAATCATTTAAACGTGTGTATTCTTATCTTATGTTACCTAGTTAGCATTCTTTCTTTTTATTTATGCATTACTAATCACTCCCCTTTTAAACTGTTTACTGTCCTATAGTACACATTGGAATGATTTCTTACTTTATTTTGTACAACTAGGCTATATTAAATAGATAAAGGTGTGTTTTCTCTCTCTGTCTGTGTCTCTGTCTCGTTCGCTCACAGAGGCTGTGTGCTCCTCCGTGGCGATGATGGCTTGCGTTAAAAGATAATAATCATAGGTCTATTTGTAAAATGGGGGGACACAAACGGGATTTCGAAAAGGGCCAGGGGCCAGAACCACATTCTCTCTATCTTCTCCTCTTTCATTATCACCTCCTCCACCGTCAGCGCTCATTTTCCCACACGACTGAACAGGCTGACATGCCGCACAAACAATGATGCCGCGCCCGCCGCCCGCGGCCCACCGGAGAAAATCTCACACACAGAACACACACACACACACACACACACACACACACACACACACACACACACACACACACACACACACACACACACACACACACACACACCACACACACACACACACACACACACACACACACACACACACACACACACACACACACACACACACACACACACACACACACACACACACACACACACACACACACACACACACACACACACACACACACACACACACGTGCGAGCATTGTGCCTGCCCTGTCAACTGAGAGGTCCTAGCGCCCTTCGTATACAGCACACAAACACATAGGCACGCAGCCAGACACACTGAATTGCGCGCAAACAGAAACATATTTTTTATTTTTCCCTTTACACGGGAGTCCGGGACTCGGACACGCCCCCTTTTGGCTCAAATACGGGGCGTCCCGGCTAATACGGGACGGTTGGCAACCCTAATAGGAATATCATTCAGAAGAATTATGATTTCATGCAAAAATCTGTCTCAAAAAGAGGTTGCACATTTAAATTCAGGTCTTGTTATGGCAACGTCAGTGTGTACTGGCAACGTCAGTGGCCAAACAGCCACATGTACTGCTGCAAATACGTTCAAACATGCTGTCGACATATAAGCAGTGGCAACTATGCCATCATTTCAGCTGACTTTTTCTCAGAAATACTCTCACATAACATCCATATATTTCAGTGCTAGGTTGATGCTTAGCTAAGCTAATTATGAAACACTTTAACTGACAGGACTCAGGATCAACGGTGTTGTAGTGCCAGGAAAAGGGAGTCAGAGGCGGTGTATTAAGAACAAAGTTCCAATCTTTATTAGCCATTAATAACAGAGAGGTTATCACATCAACTGCTCTGCTTGACGAGCTAGCAGGAATTAGTCTAGGGGATTGCAGAAAAATCGTGCAAATGATGATACAAGCATCACATTTGGCACATGTGTTCTCCAAGTGGTACTAATCAAATCTGCCTGATTGGCCAATTGAAAATCCAAGATGGCGGCCATTTTCCAAGATGGCCGCCAGATTAGCCACCCGAAAACCGTAATAATTCGGCACAGAAAGGGTTAATCAAATTTTAAAGGTCATAAATGGATGCGATAATTTAAGACCTTTAATTTGATACCTATTTTATGGGTCTACGACCACAGGAAATACTTTAACCCATTGGGAACCATTGTCGACTTTTGTCACCATGAGTATTAGTCCTTCCTTATATTTCGCAAAGCAGTTGTACTGTAGGAGTTGCGATATAGAAAGGTCAGATTTCGATGCTCCATGCTGGAGTTGGGACTTGATGTCAGCACCATGTTCGATCATACATACAAATTGCAGCAGTGATGGTGGTACAGGTCTGTGTCGTTAAAGGTGCTGCTGAAATTTGACTTTTGATGTAGCATATCTCGTCTTATTATCCCAGCAGCTTTTGCTAGGTGGATCGCTTCACCGTACTTGGATGCTTGTGAGAGGATTGAGTCTACATCATTTTCAAAAGCCAGCATAACATCTCGTCCTTGGTGATGAGCTTGCAGCTTGGGAATGTGAAAAAGCAGTATTATCGTTTATCGCAATAATTTCCTGGAAAATGTATCCAACAAAATTAATTATCGTGAGAGGCCTATACATGAAACACACACAAACAAATCTACAGACTTACTCCAAACTGCCAAACATATTAATTAACACACTCTATTTTAAGCAGCAGACTTTTACTTTTTTTTATCATTTCTACTGGATCTTAGATCTGCGCTTGCGCAATACGGGTCGGCAGTTGCAGAGAGTATTTTTGTTGGGTAATCTATGGTAGGGCTAACCCATACAGTGGTGGGGCTCAAGTCAGTGCAATGTAATTACATACACGCTCCCCTTGACAGTAAAACACCACGCGTGAGATTTAGAGTATTTCCCTGTCTCAATCCAAATTGAACTGTATGAAATAAAAAGGCACATTTGTCTTGTAGTAAATAAAAAGGGCGACCTGGAGCCAATCCTGCAATTTCCCCACAAGTGAAAGAGTTGACATGCTGAAAACCCAACCCCTGCAGGGGGGTCTGGGGGGATTGTCCCCCAGGAGATTTTTTTGAAATACTAACATAAAATACACATTCTGGTACTCTCTTGAGAAGAAAAATAAATAAATCTATTACTCCACGACATATTTAAAAAAATGAATGCCATTTTAGTTTGTTGTTACTTTGTTCTGAAAGCTGAACCTGCTGCTCCTCACAGAGAGAAGAGGGAAGAGGCTGTGTGAATTACTTTACATTGTGGATAAGGGTGGATAGCCCCCATTGTTCTGTGTGTCAAAATGAAAGACAGCCCACACACCTATCAATCATCAAACAGTGGGGTCTTATTTCATTACGTGTTGATTTCTATCAACACCTAATGTTGTATCGACGTATAGAGATGTACTACAGCAAAATTATTCTCCGTGGGGACTTCCTGCAACAACACCACGCCGTTATCTTGATTCTGATTGGCCAGAAGTATCAAAGATGTTCTATTGAGAAGATGATCACTACCTGACAAAAGTTTTCAAAACCGTTTATAGTCTTCGGTATTCTTGTTTTTGGCGTGAGAATAGTTTGGGCAGCGTGAGAGCGTGAGATTGAGAGTGAAAGGGTGTGTCACATGCCAGATGCGTGAGAGTTGGCAACCCTGGGTACCTGTCAGCCAATAAGACTATATTTTATTTCCATGCAACTCTCTGGTTGGTCTGGTGTCTTGCCCCTGTTGCATTCACTGAACACAGGAAATTAGATTTCTGCCGTCCTCTCATGATGAGGTTCAGGTAAAGCAGGGGTGCCCAACCTTTTTTGAACCGAGAGCTATTTTTAAAGTTGCCAGTCTGCTGAGATCTACCAGTCCAAATAGAGAGTCGTAGCCATTACTGACAGCCTACTACCAGGTAAATACACACTTTACTTGTATACAACTGACCTTTGTACGATTAATACTTCATAAAATACTGCAGATCCTTTATCTTACCTCTTTCTAATCTACACACATACAAGTATTTAACTGAAGTTACACAACAGTGTTGTTGATACAGAGTTGGAGTTTATTCACACATCACATACTACAGTGGGTAATGTTTTCAAGAAACATTGAACAGTGCTGCCACATATGACACAGGGAAAAAAGAAAAGACTCTGAACCCTTTCTTTGCCATTATATAAAAATAGTGTTGCTACAAAAGTATAAATTAGGCCTACTAATAAGACAACTCAGATCTGAAGGTACACAGGAATCTGCTGCCAAAGTCCAATAAAAAAGACAAAATTAATAGAATCAAACCCTTTTTTTGTTGCATTTTAGTTGAGTCTAAAAAGAAATGCCTTTAAAATAGGATGCCAGCAACACTAGTTTCTTAACCTGAATTGATGATAGACTATAATCAATTTAAGTTTGCATTCTTATACCATTGTGTACAATAATTATAATGAATACGTTTAAACAAACTAAAACTTACAGCTGTTTAATAACGGTATCCAACTTGAGTTTTTATTATATCAAAAACGTATTGAAATGCTACTATTATTTTTACTGTCCCCCAAAAGGGCGTCGGCAGCCTCCAGGAATGCTTCTTTCACAACTTCGCCGTCTTTGAACGACTTCATGTGTTTCGCAAGAACGTGACTGACACGATGAGATGCTATGGTAGCAGCCTTGCTCTTGTTGTTGGGCCTGGTGAAAATGGACTGCTGTGCATTTAGCTGTCCTTTCAGGCCCCTCCCCTTTTGGGAGCGTAGGGCAGAATTAGGAGGGAATTCGGTCTCGTAGCGTTTGTGCACTGTTTTGAAATGCCGCTCCTAAATTACCCTTCTTCGATAAAGCCACGCTCGCATTGCAGATGAGACAGATGGACTTTAAATTGGAATAGATACAAAAATAATCATCCTCCCACTCGGAGTGAAAATGATATATTTTGGGCTTTTTTCCTTCTGCCATAATTGCGGTCTTTTGTGTGTGCGGACTGTCACTCCTGTTGTTGACACGGACAACGTCAGCGAAATAGTGCCCACTGCCGACTAGCCACGCCCCGACACATGGGGTCTAGCCGGCCAATCACAAAGCTTTGATGCGTTTCAGTGCATTATTCTGGCACGGGAAGATTATGTTTTAGGACATTAACGATAACACAGAATATTGTTGTTCTATTTTTAGACACATCTCGCGATCGACTGGGAATCTCCCCACGATCGACTGGTTGGGCACCCCTGAGGTAAAGCATTTTATAAGAATAAAACAGGAAGGACGAAGATCTCTTTTTGTCCCCCTCCTCTCCCCGCTGCAGCCCATCAGCTGATCTCAAAGCACGCTCCCCTCTCCGGCAGGGGGGCGTGGTCAGCTGCAGCTCATAGAATCAGCCCCCTGCAAAAACAGCACTGGAAAGAGCAAATAGAGCGAAATGAGGCATGGCTAAAATGCAGGATCTGTTTGGTGTTTTGAAAAAAAAACTATATTTATATACTTTATATCAGTGGCATTTTCTCCTGGAGGCCAAGGGAAGCCAGGCTTCCCCTGTTTTTTCGGAGTGTAGTTATAATTTTAATAAATAAATAAAAACACTTCGTTTAGTTTCGGAAATTCTTTGTTGTGTGTTGCTGCCGGCCCGTCTCTCCCCCATTCTCATTGAGTATTTTACAAAGAGTGAAACAGCACGTAGATTGCACTCTGCTGCGAGAGGAGGCTAGCCGAAATTGGCTTCCCTTGGTGAAAAAAAATTGAGAGATTGACCAATCAGATGAGGCTCACGTGATGCCCCTGCCAACCTGTGATTAGTCAGGGCCATGCCAAGGGAAGCCAGAAGAGGCTGGCTTCCCTTGCCTCACAATCCAATCAAATCGCATCAACTTAGTGTTGCAGTGATGCGTCCTAAAACCCGGAAGTAAGCTGCGCTCGGGTTCCCTCAGCAGAAAACAATGGGATTTCTCCATAGGATTTTGGAAAATAGCTCGAAATAAGGTCAGTGGAAAACGAACCTGTTAGATAAATGCACGTTTTGTTCAGTCGGATAATATTCACATGTCTACCCTACTTTTATAATTTTCGAATCATAAATCGAATTGATAGAAGATAGAGAGCGTCACTGCACCACTCTCACCGCCGTTAGAAAGTAGCAAGCAACTGAAGCAAGTGCAATTATGGAGGGTGAAGATTTGGAGTATTTACTCAAAAATAATTGTACTAAACTTCCGCTACAGCAGCAACAACAAATACAATCTGATGACAGGCCGATGCCCAAACTGGAGCTGTGTACAGAGAGGAAAAAAGGAGCGAGTCGGACGTAAAACGTTAAAGGTCTCCTGATTTAGTTTGTGAATGAATGCTTATTAGAGTTTGGGCTGGAGCGTGCGTGCGGACCTGTCGGTTAGATAACAGGCGTGTGTAAGTCCTGCATCTGTATGATACAAATGTGTGTAAAATGATACCAGGTGCTGTAATCAGTCATCTGGTTACGTTATTATATTGACCACCACACCCCCCCGACCCAAAAGAAAGGACGTATTATTGGCTTCCCCTAATTTTTTTCCCACGCCACGCTACTGCTTTATATAGGTATGGCCCTACAACATATTGTTCAAATATAGCATGATAGGTCACCTTTAATGTATTATATTATTGAGGGAGAATTGTCCGGGGCTACAGAAATAACATTCGGGGCTTTGGTCCTGTATAATAACGTCATATTAAATGCAGTCATTTGGTCTTTAGCAACAGCTTGTGAGAGCAGTGCATTCATCGTTGTTCGTTTTAATGCCAGTTCTTAAATCCTCCTTTCACAAAACTCCCATCCCTGATCTTGTCTGCACTGAAACAGAAGAAGCACACCGCATTATCACTTTCTCTTATTATTTAGTGAAGCTTTGTATTAACTGCTTACACTAAAATGCTCACTCAAAAATAGTAACTCAAAATAAAACTTTTGTATTGATTTGTTTAGTGAACTTTTTGGCGTTGCAGTTACAACTCTCTGCCAACAGATGGGGGTGCTGCAGCCCCCTCAGCACCCCCCCTTCCCGCGTCCCTGCTTGGTTACCTCAGCTTTGGTCTAACCTACTTGGTGATCTCATATTTTAGGCCACTCAGTTTGAACCCTTAATACATGCAAACGGTTGATGTGGATCTGCATCAAATGCACAATTCAAGAGAACCACAACAACTTACCAAAGTTAACAAACCTGTATATGTTTGATCTTGAGGAAAATAGCTCTTTTACATTCAAGTTGTATAGATATTTACACTTCCCACTTCCAGAACTTATTTAGGAATGTTTGTTATTGTTCTTTCAGACAATATGGCACACCATGCCCACCCAATACCTGGAGATACCTATAGAAAAATGGAGCCAGTGCCAGAGGATACACCAAAGGTCCAGGGCTATGACTTCAACCAGGGAGTGGACTACCGCGCACTGATGAAGTCCTACCTTACCACCGGTCTGCAGGCCACTAGGGTGGGCTTGGCTATCCAGGAGATCAACAAAATGGTGAGATGGTGGAACATAGAAAGAGATCTTTGATGAATACGCACGTACATTTCTTTGGTTTTGTTAGATTGTATTGTTATCTTTTGATTATGCACAATTAACTGATGGCATGATGATCGTTTGAATCGGTCTAATTCACTCCACATCTAGATCGAGAGGCGCCAGCAACCGATGAAGAGGATAGATGGATTTGCTGAGGAAGACCCATCCACTTGCCCCTGCCTTACCAGCTGCACCATCTTCTTCAGTTACACCTCAAACCTCATCAGCAGTGGAGTCAGGGAGAGTATCCGCTATCTCGCAGAACACAAAATGGTACAACTCTCCTCAAAAATACGGCATTAGCACCAGGATTAAGTAGTTTTCTAAAATATTAAACTAAATTACATAGATTTCTTATTAAAACAGTACATGATTGATCCATCAGTTGAGAAAAAGATGAATAGATAATTAAAATAATAGTGCTAATCATTTGTATAAAGATCACAATTTCTCTCTGACTATTGTTAAATGTTAGATGCTATCTTGTCCACAAACTGCACTATTGAAACAACCTTACATATGAATCTGAGGAATATACAGTATAGTCTTGTCCTACAGTCCACTACAAATCATATCTGTTCCCTAATCAATATGTCTTTCTCTGTATAGGTGGATGTCTTAGTGACCACAGCTGGAGGTATAGAGGAGGATCTGATCAAGTGTTTGGGCCCGATGTACATAGGAGACTTCGATATGCCTGGCAAGCATCTTTACAAAATAGGACTGAACAGGTCAGAGAACATGTTGCATCATCAGAATTTGACACTTTGCAAATGGAAATACCACATTAAAAGTGAAATTAAATTAAAAGAGTTTTTGTTTTAAATGTGCTGTGTTCCATTGTTGATACAGGACAGGAAACACACTGATGCCTGAAGAAAACTATGAGAAATTCGACAAATGGTTGATGCCCATTTTAGAGCAGATGCTGCTGGAGCAGAACACTTAGGTGTGTGGACTACTTTTCAAACTTTTCAAATGTTTCCAAACATTTAAAAAATGCTGCAAGTTTCGAAAATATATTTAAAAAAACTCAAATAATATTATTTGTAAGAAGATTTTATTTCGCCCTCTCATCAAGCGTACTTATTTTTTGTTAACTTCTTTCAGGGCGTTCGCTGGACTCCATCTAAGATGATCCATCGGCTTGGCAAGGAGATCAACAACCCTGAATCTGTTTACTACTGGGCCTACAAGGCGAGTCCTGCCGGTATACATTAGACTGGAAATGTGTGGACTTTTGGAAAAAACTAGGGATTTTCCTCTAAAATACACTAAACATTGATCTGCTGTCGATTTCAGAATAACATCTCGGTGTTCAGCCCTGCCTTGACAGACGGTGCCATCGGAGACACGTTCTTCCTCTTCTCATTGAAAAAGCCCGGTTTGATACTGGACATAGCTGAGGGTAAAAATAATGGGAAACCTCATTGGTGCTTACCTTATTTGACTCTGTTTGTAGTTGGTCTTACTCAATGCATTTCATTCCAGATATTACAAAGTTGAACCATCTTGCAGTGGCAGCCAACAGCACAGGGATACTCGTCCTGGGAGGGGGCGTGCCCAAACACCAAGTCTGCAATGCAAATGCATGGGTACGTTTTCTACGTTTTTGATTATGAGATTGCTTTGTTCTTAAATAAATATATATATTCTATCAAATATGGAAAAGAGGTTGCAAGTGACTAAAGGATACATTGCTTTGTCTCCCTCCAGAGAAACGGAGCTGATTATGCGGTGTTTGTGAACACGGCTCAGGAGTTCGATGGCAGTGACTCTGGAGCCAGACCTGATGAGGCTGTGTCCTGGGGCAAGATCAGCTTAGATGCCAAACCTGTGAAGGTATTTGATATCAAGTATTATATAATTGGTCCATTACACCTAGCCTGATTGGCCCAATGGGTCAAACCCTCTGATTGGCCCATGTAATCGAGTCATTTGATTGGTCAATTGAAAGAAACCCTCTGATTGGTCCAATGGTTCAATTAAAGGGTTCAATCATTATGTGTGACTGGCAAAGCCACACACAGTATAGTATTGGACATACTTACCTTATCGTATTCTCCTTCTTCCGCCACAAATGTTGTCATGCTACTCGTCCGGCAGCGTTGACACAAAACACACACAAAACACATCAAAGTGTGCGGAATGACCGGGATTGGGGTGCTATGTTTTTTATAAGAGATTCGCCAAGCAGTTTTCATGCAAATCACAGAAAACTGCGATAATTTGCCCCATAGGAATGAATGGGAGAGCTGGTTAAGACTTAGATTGGGTGACATCACGGCTAGAGGGGACAGGAGCTGTAAAAAAAACCGCTTTGATCTTTGAACACACCTGTCGGTCGTTAACTAAATCCATTTCTCTGAATTTTGATTGAGTAACTTATTATTTCATCACAATAACACTTCTGAACAGGCCCTTTTTGGAAAATGTATCTGATGTTTTAACAGCTTCTCATTTCTCTCTTTAGGTGTTTGCAGATGCTTCCATTGTTTTTCCCTTACTGGTGGCAGAGACCTTTGCAGTTCATGCTAATAAGATGACAGCTGGCGAAAACAAGTCAACAGATGTTTCCTAAATCTGTTTGAAACACTAAACATATTTCATTTTCCTATTTATTGTTTCTGTAACATGAACTGGGAAAATAAATGATATATGCATTTAAAAACTGCTCTTCCAGTCTTGACTACTCAAAGTCAGCATTCACCCATTCATAAACATACAAGTTTCCACCTGCTCATCACTGTAGTAGACTAACATTCACACACAGTCACATACATTTTGGGAGCGAATATTGTTCTTTTTCACTACATTTATGTGTACTACTTTACACATTCAGACGATAAGATAATACAAAATACAAATAGGCCTACAGATTACCATGACTGAATATTAAGTATTATACAACTCACAGGCTACAAACTAATTTAAATGTCAACTTTTCTCACAAAACTCATCAAGGGTGTTTTTTAAGAGGTGATGCTCTTGGAAACTCGTGGCAAATAAAGTCACTTAAAATGTACTAATGTACTTACTAATTATTATTAATTTAATTATTAATTAATCATTAAGGCAAGGCAAGTTTATTTATATAGCACCTTTCAACACTAGGCAATTCAAAGTGATTTACAAAAATGAAAGACATTAAGAGCATCCAGTTTTTTTAAGTCAAACTCCTCACTCTCACACTTTTCTCTCTTGAATCTGAAATAATCACTGACGAAAAAGCAAAAAGCAGCGGGTTGATGGAGAAACAGCTCCTGAGAAAATACTTTTTGGTATGCGTGGAACTGCCAAAATGTTATAAGCCCTTGTAAACAGTGACACAGTACAAAGTATAGAACAGAATTAGACATTTCACATGGGCAATGATTCAGAGACAAATAAAGAAACTGTAGCTGCAACGATAAATACTTAATTTATTATTTGTTAACTAATAAATGAATCAACAACTATTTTGATAATTTGTTAGAGTTATTCTTTATGAACACTTCTCAGATTTCAGTTTTTTGGGGCTTTTATTTGAAACTACTTCCGAGAAATTAGACCGGAACCGGAAGCTGCGTTTGGTATGTTTTCGGCCAGGAGTTCGTCTTGGCAAAACTTGATATTCCTGAATCATATTAGATTCCAGTCATATTTGTGTTTGTTTAACTTTACAGATAGTGGTCACTGTTTTGTTGGGTGAAGGCTTGTTACCGGCGCTTGGCATCGTCAACGGCTGCACCTGACATCACTTAAAGCCAACGTTAACCTGCTGTCGTTGTCAACGTTACGTTAAGTTAGTTTGTTTTGTATGTATGTAACATTCATCAGGTGCTTATATACCCCTATCTGGCGAAACCTAAAAAGGGATTGCATTCATGGGTAGCTAAAGCTTTATTCAAGCATCTTACTTCTACATTGAGCTCACGCTAAGCTAACCTAAAGATTTGCATTGTCATATATGTAAGACGTCCAAACGAAATAAAGGAAGTGTTAGTTTGAAGTAATGCTAGTTACAGTGAGTGACGACCAAATAAAATATAAGTAATGCTAGTTTAAATGGATGTTATCTTACAGTGTATGACGACGGCAAAACAAAGTAAAGGAAGTGTTAGTTTAAAGTAATGTTAGCAGTGAATAAGTAGAGGTCTTTGACAGAGGAAAGGTGATGTCTGAGGCCAGGGTTACTGTGTGTGACTCGGAGAGTGGACCCGGTCCTGACCCGCTGACATCTCCCAGTGCTGAAGCTTCTGGGCCCGACTTGAAGGGGTAAGACTTTCTTACTTTATACTAACACAACTGGCTGTTAATTTCACACAAGGATAAGGGATTAACAGAGGTGGAAGAATACCTCTATGTTCTACTAGTAAAAGTAGAAATACCATAGTGTAGGTGTAAAACAATGTTACGTCAAGTGAAAGTCGAAAAGTATTGACATCTTTTACCAAAAGTATTCATGCAGATAAGCCCATTTCAAAATCATACATATGATATCATTATAATCATTAATGATGACATTTTAATTATTGTATTTTCAGCTGGGTAGCACGTGAATTTAAGCCAGATGTAACTAAAGGCTTGTTTAAGTGTTGATCAGATTTTTTTAAAATCATTTACGCATATTTACCGAGTAGCTAAAAGTACTAAGTAAATGTAGTGGAGGTAAAAGTCAACCTTATACCTCTGAATTGTAGTGGAAAATAATTACAAACTAGCATAAAATGGAAATACTTAAGTACAAGTACTTCAGAATTGTACAGTACTTGAGTAAATGTAGTAACTTTACACCACTGGGGGTTAATAACCAGGTTGCTTTATATTTTCTTTCCAGTCTTGTGCCTGCTAGTCCCCGGTCCTCAACAGATGTTAGCCCCTCACCTTCTGCTGAGGTGAGTGGCTTGTTGTCGTTACCATGGGAGATGTTGACACACATTGCCTCTCACCTTCCTGCTCAGTGTGTCATCACTGTGCTGCCAAAGGTTCGTCAAACATTCCATCATTTCCATACAAGTATTTTAAAGATGTCTTGAAGGCCAATTTGTGTTGTTTAATCACTAGATTTAGGTATCACAATGTGATTAGATGTTTCTAGTGGGAAACCGTTGTCAGGTGTAATCTCATGCACATGTGCCATCCTCATGCAAGTGTTAACATCGCTATTAGAGTTGAGAAACAGTATGGCAACTATTACAAATGTTACCTCTTCCTCCTCTTTTTAGGTCTGCCATACTTTGGGCAATGTGGGTAAGGACACCACCGCGTGGCAGCTCCGGGCTCGCAGACTTATAGGATCCCAAGCTGTCTTTCCAGTGGGGCCAAGGGAAGACTTTGACTGGCCCTCTGCTTGCCTGGAGATAGAACAGCTGATAACCTGCTGGACAGGCCAAGGGCATCTCGTGGCAAAACAGACCAAAAAGGATGAGGAGGAAAGCGAAGAAGTGAGGCAGCAGCAAAAAGCAGGGCAGGAAGAGGAGCCAGTTGTAGAAGGACAGCAAGATGGTAGAGAGGAAGAGCTGGTAGGAGTGGAAGGGCAGGAGGTTGCTTATGGTGTTGATGAAGGAATGGAGGTGGTAATGGAAGGTGAAGAGGATGAAATTCCGCCCATTGTAGGTGGGGACCAACTTGAAAGATTGAGGGAGGAGTTGGAAGAGAGACTAGATGATGATGCAGGAGCACTGATGGTAGAAGAAAGGAACCACAGGATGGTATTCAATGATATTGAGGCGTTAGGTGGTGCTCCAAATCGCATGGAGAACCTGGCAGACCCAAGGAATCTGGGTAATAGAAGACAGGTAGAGGTGAAGCAACGTCCGTCCCCCAGAATTCCGAGCCCACCTCCTGCGCTGGAGTGCACCACCCTCCCTACATGCCACATTGCGCAGGTCAACTCAGTCCTCCTGCTGGGGGGGGAGGGGGCAGTGTGCGCCACAGGCTCCAGAGACATGAATGTTAAACTGTGGGATCTAAAGGCAAGCTCGCTGCTGCACACACTGGGAGCGAGGGGAGAGTTCAGCACTCATCAAGGCTGGGTCTGGTGCCTGGCGTCTCAGGGACCTCTGCTGGCTTCGGGGGGCTTCGACAGCACTCTGAGGCTGTGGGACCTACAGGCGGGGGGTGCAGCGACGGGGCTGATCAAGACCGGGGCCGCTGTCCTCTGCTTGTCCTCTCAAACGGATGTTTTGGTGGCTGGAACATTTGACAAGAGGGTCAGCATGTATGACACCAGAGGTGAGGGGTTGAGCCTATAACAGTCCATAAAGCAATCAAAGGTCATTAAGAATGTGATAATAAAACATCCAACTATTAATCAATATTATAATTATTTATTAAACACCTTTTTACAAAGTCGAATATCAAAGACATTTAGAAGACAAATCACATACATAGATAGATATAAACTGTATTCATCCCAATTGTTATAGTTCCTGAATTTATGCTATAATCTTTTCCACAGCTGCTGAACCTCTGGTGAAAAGCGTCCGTCTCCATGGCAACGCTGTGATGTGCCTAGCTGCAGATGACAAGTACATCATCTCCGGGAGTAAAGACTGCACGGTGGCTGTCTATGACCGGAGGGCATGCAAGGGCTTGAAGAAAATTCGGGTATACACAATAACACACAGATGCCTTGATGTTTTTATAAAGAACATCAACCTGTAACCTTGAGTTGGATGCATTCATCCATGAAGAATCTAAAAGTCTTGATAACTGAACAGGGATTGTTTTTAACGACGCATTTTCTCTAAACCTTACTATTGACAACACTGAACGAGCACTGGATAAATGAGAGCTGGATTATACTGCATGATTTATGTGATCGTTTTTAAGTGAATACTTTGTTGTGGTATTGCTGTTAAACATGGCCCACATTTTCTTCAATTCATCAAGCCTTTCTCCGTTGTTAGATTCTTTGTTTACAGTGGAGATATGAGAGAAAAAAAGTTTTCTTCAACTGTTCGATGTAAAAGATATAAACATTGTATTTTTGTAATTTAGTTTAGTTTATTTATTTATAGTGTCGTGGACAGTCCCCATCGATGAACTGTCACAAAAACAGTAAATGGTGCAGCTTTAGCCGACATGGCTAATTTCCAGCTGTTGTCCCCGGCCAGATGGTAATAGACACCCTTAAAATTACAATATATCAACAGCATTAGTTATAAGAAAATATATAAAATAATATATAATATATATATGGTGTTGTATTTCTTTTAGTTTGCATATATGGTAAGATGCATCTGTGTACCTAACTTGCACAAACCCCTTTTATTTCTAGCTGAGCTCTTTCCTGCTGTCCATGAGCTACAGTGGCTGTGAAGTATGGGCAGGGGACAACAGAGGTATGCTCCACTCCTTTTCCATGCAGGCGGGGGCCCTCAAACCTCTGTCCCAGTTTGATGTGGGACACACAGCTCTGGTCACCGGCATCCACAAGTCTGCTGGAAGCCTCTACACCTGTTCATCTGATTGCACTGTCAAGGTAGGATGACGTATTATTTTATAATAGAATGGCCTCTTTTCTGTTAGACTATTTCCTTGTTGTTGTTTTAGTTTTTCCTATTTTTTATTGAATTTTTTGTCATTAAGATTTTTATTCAATTTTTGACATTTTATGCATAAATGCAGAACAAACAAAACCAAAGGCATCCAACTTAGAGGAAGCAAAACAAAACACCCCCACATCCATATGCACACACACATATACATCAACGTCAAGCATGTAAATACACATTTACAACATATATATCATATACACGTATATATACACATATACAGATACACTTCCTGTCCCTAGTATCCTGTACCTAAGACAATGTTGATATAGGCCAAGAAGATGTGCCACATTCCGTTAGATTTGCTTGGGATGTTATTTACCCTAGCGATCATACTTTCAAAGGCATTTTTTAAGCCATTTTGTAAACTCTGGCTTATGTGGGCTCTTTCAGTTGTGCAGAATAATCCTGGCAGCTACAATAACACCTGTTAGTCAGTCCTAGTTCTGCTTTAGTAAGGCCTGGTGGCACAAGAGACTTGTCCCCTAGCAAACTGGTAGAGGTTTTCTAAGCCACCCTTCAAGGTTTTTTTAATACCACCTTCCAAAAAGGCAGTACCATTGGGAAATCCCATAGACTCTAGAGCAGGGGTTCCCTACCTTTTTCCCCGAGAGCCCCCCCAAATTACTCCTGTTGAAAGTTGCGCCCCCCCCACACACACACAAGGGGGCGGGGGGGCAACAGCGGTAATTAAAGTTTAAAAGTCTCAAAATGCTACAACTACTGTCACAAAGTGGATGAATGTGAAGTATTTTGTTAAAAGGGGGGCGGTGGTGGCGAAGTCGATAGGGACTTGGCTTGGCAACTGGAAGGTCACCAGTTCAAGTCCCGGCAAGACCAAGTGCTACCGAGGTGTCCCTGAGCAAGGCACCGTTCCTGCCTACACTGCTCCCCGGACGCTGTTCAAAATGGCAGCCCACTGCTCCTAACACTAGGATGGGTCAAATGCAGAGCAACAATTTCCCCACAGGGATTAATAAAGTATATCAAAATAAAAAAATAAAAAAGCGTAATTAAAATAAGGAGCACTATTGGAGTGACTTTGATGGTTATTGGACTCAGGATTAATTTATTTGGATTCCCGCTGTATGAAGAAATTAAAGGACGGCGCAAGTGGAAACAATTCACAAAGGGATTAAACTGTTTAAAACACATGCTCAAAGTAAGCCGGATTTTGCCGATGTGTTTATGTGGATTCAAAAGTCGTAAATAATCTACAACATGGAGGAGACCGATCGGAGCAACTGTGACAAATAATCCAACTGAAACCGGCATGGACAATGACTATGTTTTAAAAATGCGCTTATCCAGAAAAGCCCGGTTTGGACACTTTACGCACAGAAGAAACATTTATATTATATTATTATTATAGAAAATATTATGCATTTCTGTCTTTTTATCGCTTTTTATTAGCTACTAACTTGAATTTTTATTAAAATGAATGAATCAATTATTTCTTATACTTTATTGTAATGTATACAATCATGTATTGTGTAACAATTATATGTAAAAAAAAAAGTTAAAAGAAAAAGTCTTAAATCATCTGAGGCCTGGCGCACCCCCTGCGATGTTTGGGATCCCAGGTTGGGAACCACTGTTCTAGAGCATGAAGAAATGTGCCCACATCTTTATTACATTCCTAACATGTATTGTCCTGAGCTATAAGCCCATTTTAAACAATTTCAGGGGTGTAAAATAATATCTATGCACAATTTTATAATGGATAAACTTGCTTCTCGCATCCCTTGAAGCCCAACCTACATTGAAGCCTATTTTGTTTTTTGTAAATGACTCAATGTGATTGTTGATAAACATTAACTTTCCATGGTCTCATGAGTGTTAATAAAGGTTGAATAAATGAAAAAAATCTCATTACAGGTACATATCCCTTGTGCCCCTCCAAGGACTGTTTGCATAATGCCTCACCAAATGGGAGTCAATGGGGTTAGTATTCAAATGTGTTAACCTTTTAAAAAGGATGTTGATACTTTAATTAAGTTAATTTAACAAAGCATGTCATGTACGTAGCTGTTTGATCTATTTGGGAAGGAGAGAAAACATCTTTATCAATGAAGAAATAACAACAAAATAGTAAAAAAGTTAACTTAAGCACACAAAGTCATAATGAATCATTCCTGCTGCCTGTCTGTTTTTCCTATGTATATTATTCCAGGCTCATTGTCATTCCTAAAATGTTTATTTCTTCCCTTG
The DNA here is from genome assembly GCA_902827135.1 of Harpagifer antarcticus. Lineage (NCBI taxonomy): Eukaryota > Metazoa > Chordata > Actinopteri > Perciformes > Harpagiferidae > Harpagifer > Harpagifer antarcticus. The sequence continues at coordinate 909,092 of CADEHL010000585.1, read as the reverse complement.
TCTTCATCCTCTCACTCACTCTCCACCTGTCTGTCTTTGACTGTCAGCTGAGCGTGGAGGCTGGAGTCCTTGCTGTAGCTTCAGGGTATGATTGTTTGGAAATATGGAGGCCCAGAAATTGAATGAGCAACACCTGCAAACTACGAGACAAGACTTGAAAGCAGGAGTTAATAAGACCTTTCAGCCTGTAAAACACCATACTGGCTTTTAGCATTTTAAAATAACAACAAATGCAAAACTCTGAAGATGTTAGTGACTTGACAAAATGACCACAAAAAGTTAGGACAGCAAATGATTCCAATTGAATCCTTCGTGGTACATATGTCCAAACAAAGTATTTTATTCTGCTGCAGTAACACACACAAATGTTCTTGGAAATATGCATTACCAGTTGCTTGATTAAGCTTTAAAAGTTAATTTATTTTTGCTCTTCCATGTGTTGATGTATGATGGTTGAGAAGTTTAAGGCCCCTTTTTTTTAGCCAAAAGCTCTCAGCCCTTTTTCTTGAATTCTTTGTTAAACCTGTTGAGAAGTTTCTCTACAAACAAAACTATAAATATGTACACACAGGAAACGTGTTGTGTCATGCACTTATTTACCTTTTGTGCCAGTAGATTTCAAAGACACTTTGTTTGAAGTGTAGAAACGTGTTGATCTTGTTTGAAAGCTTGTAAATCTTCTTATATGAACACACTCCTCAGTTTGAGTCAGTGTGATCTGTTTGGAAGTTATGTCGGCTTTGTGTGTGTGTGTTGAATTGCTTGAATGAATCCAACTATACATTATTTGCACAATACTACACATTTCCATCCATTAAAGAAGTTACCATTAAATAGCCTGGAAATCTTGTGTCTGAGTTTTTGGCTGCATGTGTTTTCTGCCTTATGGGGAGTTCTGATGTCATGGCTTTATGCTAAATGTGTAAACAAAGCTAAAATAGTATACTTGAGTTACCCATGTAATAGTTAGATGATGAATCTTTTAAGCGCTACTTAATGTGTTGTGTAAAGAAGCAACAATACTAATGCATTTAAGGGTACAAACAAGTGTTGTCTTTAATTTAGGCTTAAAATGCATTGTCTACAAGGAGATACTTAAGGAAAGGAAACAACAACAGTGTAATGGTTTGTGCAGTCTCAGTGGCAGGAGATTAATCTTCTCACTAGAAGGTTATCTTTAAAGGTAAACTATTATGCAAAATCCACTTTGTCATGTCTTTTATACATCAACATGTGTCCCCTCTGTGTAAAGAGATTCACTCACTTATTGTCCTGATCCATTTATATAAAAACCTGTCTGAAAATGAGCTGATCAGATTTTGGCCACTTTATGATGTCATAACGATTTTTTTGGCTTGTGTAACCATTAGCCAATCACCAACCAAGGCAACCCACCCCCACCTTATCACCTGAATCTCCTCCTAGAGCACCATTGTGTTCTTTTTAACCAAATATCTCTCAGAGGGGCGTGGGGAGGGGCTCCTTATTTTCATCTAAAGTAACAGACAGAGAATCAGCACTTTTGAAACAGGGCTGAAACAGAGGGGATTATGGGATGCAACAAAGATCTGTTTGGTATTTGGAGCCAAACACTTCAGAGACATGTTTGTATATATATCTGAGACCTATAATATCTTGAGGAAAAACAGTATAATAGAGGACCTTTAACATATTTGACTGTAAAAAAAAAAGCAGTTGCTGTCTGTGAGATCTGTGTTGATAATCTGTCCTGGAGGCAGTCAAAGCAGCACGCAGGTCTTCTTATCTTTGAAAGGATTGGAGGAGGCAGCGATGCCGGTGAGCAGAGGGTCGCTGCGCCGGTGATCCTGACAGAACCGCACCAAGTCTCCTGCTGTCAGGGAGATCTGCTGGGAGAAAGGTGGACATTCACAGGCTTTCAGGCATTCTAATACAGTAATATTTGTGTTAAACTATTTTACATTGTTTTTAACAAATAGTGACTTGGAGGTATACTCGTTTTTTTTAAAAAGTACACTAAGAATACATTGTGTCCCTACAGGTGCACATAATTACTGAGTGCTATTCTGGATTAAATTACTGTATTTATGAACCATACTAGTGCTGCTAAGAATGTGGGATAACATTTCATTGTACTACAATAATTTGTAGACACAATTAAGCTGTACTTTTGACTCAAATTGTATTTTAAACCCCTTCTCAGATAACTATTAATACAACATACATGAAACAAAGCTACCAAAATGTACATTTGAAGTATAGTTTAGAATGACACATTGTCCTAAATTATAATGAAGATACACTTAAAAGTTAGAATAAAGTGAATCATTACTGATTAGTTAAATTAGGATTTCTTCAAATATATCAAAGTGCATCTAAATGATGGCTCAAAATAGTTAATCAAGTAGTCTTAACTTTGGTTTCATATATCTTGAGTAGCACAAATGATGTAGCAATATCAGGAGTATATTGTATTTATGCAAGAGTCAGCACATTTATCATGACTATACCTAAATGAAGTCTTGTTCAGTGTGCTTTGATCCACCTGGATGTGATAAAGCATGCATGTAGTTAACATATTCTTCAGAATTGTACATACCTTTATTCTCTCCATGCACGCCTCCACCCGAAGTTGATCCACCAGTTTTTGCGCCTGAATAACACTGTTGCTGCTGTTTCCTGACATTGCCTTCTGTGTTCAGCCAAAGTCCTGATAACTCGACTAAATATCCTTCTTATTTTATGAATAAAAAAGGAGCAACAGGAAAATGATTTAGGGCAATATTTTTCCAAATCCAAAGAGTTGGCACGGATTGTGCAGGAGTCAGAAAAGCTCTTCTTTGTCACCTGTAAAGTGACCCCTTTTTATTCACTGTTGGGGGCAGTTCAAAGGCTCTGTGATATGAAAGGTCGTACAGCACAGTGTTGGAAATGTCACAGACACCACTGATTCAATATTAAAGGCTAACACATGATGCTATGTTTCGGGTCATTGCTGCAATATGTGCCTTTGCTTTTAACATTTTGAATACATGGGTTTGCTTATTGTAAATGCAATATTAGAAATCTCGAGGTTTTTCAATTAAAGATTCAAAGGCCTTATCGTCATATGCACAGTATAGCTACAGAGTAGAAATGGCAATGAATATCTTAAGTACCAGGCAGCACTCCTCCAACATTGCAAGTTATATAGGACATAACAAAAATAAAAAAATACAACAAGCTTAATAATGCAGAAGATGTTGTAAGTGACCAAGTAAATGCAGGAGTTTACATAAATAAATAAAGATATACAAGAACAGAATGTAAAATTAAATATTGTACAGTAAAATAAAATAAAATACTGTTTATTGCAGTGATAACTATTTGGATAAATAAATAGTAAAATGCCAACAGATGAATGCTTTAGGTTATGGAGGCACTTAACAGAGATCAGGCATGTTGTGTGTTAACCCTGTTTTAGCCTGTTAAGCCCCAAGCCTGTTTTTCAGGTCTCAGGCTCGAAAATGACATACCCAGAACAAATGACTATATCTTCACTTTTAAAAGGGGGTAAATTAATAATCTTTTTTCTCAAAGCAATGATAAACCTGTGAGTTGGATGTAGAAAAGGCAGAATCAATATAGATGTTTTTATTTCAAAGTACATTCAGATTGAACATAGTAAAACAAATATTGTGTCCGTCCAAAAAAAACACATTACTTATAGTGAAAACCACCCTTGAATGATGGGATAGTAGACAAAAAAAGCTTTAGGAATCCAAACTATAACACATAATAAGTACCCTGTATCAGGATTGATGCAAAACAAGTGACATTTTACCTTTTTAGAGAGGTTTAGAAAATTGGGTGTATTTGGCATATCTCACCAAGTGAGATATGCCAAATACACCCAATTTTCTAAACCCATCGGTCGAGCACTCTTTCGCTTCCGCGGGTGGGGCATGGGGTTTAACACCATACACAGAAAAGGGACAGCATTTCTTTATTTTTTTCACATTTTTGCTTTTGAATGAAATCAGCAAGAAACACTTTTAATTGTTATCCATTCAGTCACATGTGGGCTTATTAAAGATAACTGCTTGGAGGTCATTTCCACTTGCCTGAAACATTGAGCCAAAAAAATAATAATGTCAAGTGTGCCAAAGCCACCACAATCATAGTATGGGTTAATAAACACATATATTTTTTTTACAGAATATCAATAAATACAGACGCAAATAATGAACAAGTAATATAAAAACATTATGTCAGTAGAATTCATAGGTGAGCCTCTAAGCTTATTTTGTCTATACTGTATTTGCAGCATTCAATGTTATTATTTACTGAAAATAAGTGGCTCAAAGGTTTGTTTAATAAAGGAAGTTAACTGGCCTAAGAAAGACAAACAATTGAAACCAAGGTACATGGATCCAGTCGCCTTTCTGTGTACTGGTTTCAGTAAAACAAGCGATTCAACAACCTGTTCAGCCATGAGTGGGAGGCGGGGCCTCATTCATTCCTATGAGAGTTGCTCATTAGCGCATGATGATAAAATGGCCCAACTTTTGAGAGAGTGAAACGTCACAGATTACCCGGCATGCCTGAGAAGTACCCGTATGTGCACTCATAGCGCATGCGCAACTTTTACCAAAATGCGCGTTCACATCAAGCACGTCAATTTGCGTACACGTAACAGCACCGTGCGTTCATGACACCATGGTGCCCATCTACTTCCGGTCCATGGGACCCCGGAAGCGAAAAATTATACATTGAATTCAATGGAGAGAGAAAACGTATCTTTTGATCCCGTTTGAATTGTGCCACGAACTACACATATGATGTTTGTCAATCTTAAACAATCATTTCCATGTCAAAAAAGTCACATTTTGTCGTAAAACTGTTGAAATATAAGACTATGAAAAATACGCGACTACAAAGACTACAAATCCCAAATCCCATACTGGGTCGCGTAAGTGATGTCACAGGCGATAATGCTCCAAGTTGCTCCAAGTGGTTGGTTGATTGATTGATTGATTGAAAAGTTTATTAACAGCTTGTATATTGGGTACAGTACAGTACAGCTCAAAACATACAATTGCTAAGGGGATGCAGACCAGAGAAAGACTTTCGTCTTGTTTACATCAGGGTCCCCCATTTCCAATTCATCATATCATTTGAGACATGTAAGACATATTTGACAAACAGATGGGTTATTTACAATTTACATACAGGTGGTTTTTTACATACAGATTTCTTATTTACAATTTTCATTTTAGATTTCATTCTAATACATCCTAACCGGACATTTAAGACCAACCAAGTCTACAGATATACAGTTAGTAACAGAGTCTAAAATGCGAGTATATACTAGGGTTGGCTCCTAGCTATTGTGGTTTGCTGATCTTTTTTCAACGTTTATCTATCTAACTAATCCTCTAATAACTCCTAATATTAATAGCCGAGTATGGTTTTCTAATCTGCTGTTCCTAGACCTGCTCTTATCAGAGAAGCACTGAGCGGTAAAACACCACAGCAACGTTACAGCTAGGGTTGCCAACTTCCAGAAATGGAGAAACGGGACACATGCATGTGTGCCCCGCGCGAGTGCCTCGCAAAGATTTTCGGGTTTCTGGCGGATTTAGTTTCTTTTTTAGTTACTCCACCTCCTCACCTGCTGCGACCTCGGTGGGAGGAGGACACAGCTCTTTTAGAATATCCCAAACAGTTTTGGGGCCAAGCACATTGGCTGTTATCATCTCAGCCTTTGTTCTTCCACATTGCATTTTCTTTGCAGTGTTCGAATCACTAAACATGGCACTTGCCCGCTTATTACTGCAGTCCATGCTGTTGTAACTCAAACCATGCTTAACTGTGTGATACACTGATGTTACCTCACATGCAGCAACTTTGTCTTGTTCTGCAGTTGAACTGCCGAAGAATTTAGTTATATTTGATGCACCTTTATTTTGTATTGCTCGCTTGTGCTGTGCCAGCATGCTGTTTCAGGTCGTTTTCTCCACCGTGACCTATTGAAAACTCCCTCCGACACAAGGTGCAGAAGACCCGAGACAGACCTCCACTCACGGGCTTTACCCAACTGTGTTTTTCTTCCCACTGTTTGTTGTAAGACACAAGTGTTTTCTTTTTAGAAGGGCCAGGGCCCAGAACCACATCCTCTCTATCTTCTCCTCTTTCATTATCGCCTCCTCCACCGTCAGCGCTCATTTTCCCACACGACTGAACAGGCTGACATGCCACACAAACACAACTTGTGAAATGAAGGAGACACGATGCTGCACCTACCTGAGAGTACAGTATGTACTCGTCTCCTCTGTCTCAATGTCACTGTCCTTATGCTCTACAGGGTCACACTCTGAAGTCGAACACACACACACACACACACACACACACACGCACACACACACACACACACACACACACACACACACACACACACACACACACACACACACACACACACACACACACACACACACAGTCAAAGAAAAGCGTACAGCTTTGCCAAGTCATAAAAGGCATAAGTCAACTTGTGAAATGACATGCCACAGGCTGACATGCCACACAAACATGAATGATGCCGCGCCCGCCGCCCGCGGCCCACCGGAGAAAATCTCTCACACACACACACACACACACACACACACACACACACACACACACACACACACACACACACACACACACACACACACACACACACAGTCAAAGAAAAGCGTACAGCTTTGCCAAGTCATAAAAGGCAACAGTCAACTTGTGAAATGAAGGAGACACGATGCTGCACCTACCTGAGAGTACAGTATGTACTCGTCTCCTCTGTCTCAATGTCACTGTCCTTATGCTCTACAGGGTCACACTCTGAAGTCGAACACACACACACACACACACACACACACACACACACACACACACACACACACACACACACACACACACACACACACACACACACACGTGCGAGCATTGTGCCTGCCCTGCCCTGGACACCACCGCGTGGCAGCTCCGGGCTCGCAGACTTATAGGATCCCAAGCTGTCTTTCCAGTGGGGCCAAAGGAAGACTTTGACTGGCCCTCTGCTTGCCTGGAGATAGAACAGCTGATAACCTGCTGGACAGGCCAAGGGCATCTCGTGGCAAAACAGACCAAAAAGGATGAGGAGGAAAGCGAAGAAGTGAGGCAGCAGCAAAAAGCAGGGCAGGAAGAGGAGCCAGTTGTAGAAGGACAGCAAGATGGTAGAGAGGAAGAGCTGGTAGGAGTGGAAGGGCAGGAGGTTGCTTATGGTGTTGATGAAGGAATGGAGGTGGTAATGGAAGGTGAAGAGGATGAAATTCCGCCCATTGTAGGTGGGGACCAACTTGAAAGATTGAGGGAGGAGTTGGAAGAGAGACTAGATGATGATGCAGGAGCACTGATGGTAGAAGAAAGGAACCACAGGATGGTATTCAATGATATTGAGGCGTTAGGTGGTGCTTCAAATCGCATGGAGAACCTGGCAGACCCAAGGAATCTGGGTAATAGAAGACAGGTAGAGGTGAAGCAACGTCCGTCCCCCAGAAGTCCGAGCCCACCTCCTGCGCTGGAGTGCACCACCCTCCCTACATGCCACATTGCGCAGGTCAACTCAGTCCTCCTGCTGGGGGGGGAGGGGGCAGTGTGTGCCACAGGCTCCAGAGACATGAATGTTAAACTGTGGGATCTAAAGGCAAGCTCGCTGCTGCACACACTGGGAGCGAGGGGAGAGTTCAGCACTCATCAAGGCTGGGTCTGGTGCCTGGCGTCTCAGGGACCTCTGCTGGCTTCGGGGGGCTTCGACAGCACTCTGAGGCTGTGGGACCTACAGGCGGGGGGTGCAGCGACGGGGCTGATCAAGACCGGGGCCGCTGTCCTCTGCTTGTCCTCTCAAACGGATGTTTTGGTGGCTGGAACATTTGACAAGAGGGTCAGCATGTATGACACCAGAGGTGAGGGGTTGAGCCTATAACAGTCCATAAAGCAATCAAAGGTCATTAAGAATGTGATAATAAAACATCCAACTATTAATCAATATTATAATTATTTATTAAACACCTTTTTACAAAGTCGAATATCAAAGACATTTAGAAGACAAATCACATACATAGATAGATATAAACTGTATTCATCCCAATTGTTATAGTTCCTGAATTTATGCTATAATCTTTTCCACAGCTGCTGAACCTCTGGTGAAAAGCGTCCGTCTCCATGGCAACGCTGTGATGTGCCTAGCTGCAGATGACAAGTACATCATCTCCGGGAGTAAAGACTGCACGGTGGCTGTCTATGACCGGAGGGCATGCAAGGGCTTGAAGAAAATTCGGGTATACACAATAACACAGAGATGCCTTGATGTTTTTGTAAAGAACATCAACCTGTAACCTTGAGTTGGATGCATTCATCCATGAAGAATCTAAAAGTCTTGATAACTGAACAGGGATTGTTTTTAACGACGCATTTTCTCTAAACCTTACTATTGACAACACTGAACGAGCACTGGATAAATGAGAGCTGGATTATACTGCATGATTTATGTGATCGTTTTTAAGTGAATACTTTGTTATGGTATTGCTGTTAAACATGGCCCACATTTTCTTCAATTCATCAAGCCTTTCTCCGTTGTTAGATTCTTTGTTTACAGTGGAGATATGAGAGAAAAAAAGTTTTCTTCAACTGTTCGATGTAAAAGATATAAACATTGTATTTTTGTAATTTAGTTTAGTTTATGTATTTATAGTGTCGTGGACAGTCCCCATCGATGAACTGTCACAAAAACAGTAAATGGTGCAGCTTTAGCCGACATGGCTAATTTCCAGCTGTTGTCCCCGGCCAGATGGTAATAGACACCCTTAAAATTACAATATATCAACAGCATTAGTTATAAGAAAATATATAAAATAATATATAATATATATATGGTGTTGTATTTCTTTTAGTTTGCATATATGGTAAGATGCATCTGTGTACCTAACTTGCACAAACCCCTTTTATTTCTAGCTGAGCTCTTTCCTGCTGTCCATGAGCTACAGTGGCTGTGAAGTATGGGCAGGGGACAACAGAGGTATGCTCCACTCCTTTTCCATGCAGGCGGGGGCCCTCAAACCTCTGTCCCAGTTTGATGTGGGACACACAGCTCTGGTCACCGGCATCCACAAGTCTGCTGGAAGCCTCTACACCTGTTCATCTGATTGCACTGTCAAGGTAGGATGACGTATTATTTTATAATAGAATGGCCTCTTTTCTGTTAGACTATTTCCTTGTTGTTGTTTTAGTTTTTCCTATTTTTTATTGAATTTTTTGTCATTAAGATTTTTATTAAATTTTTGACATTTTATGCATAAATGCAGAACAAACAAAACCAAAGGCATCCAACTTAGAGGAAGCAAAACAAAACACCCCCACATCCATATGCACACACACATATACATCAACGTCAAGCATGTAAATACACATTTACAACATATATATCATATACACGTATATATACACATATACAGATACACTTCCTGTCCCTAGTATCCTGTACCTAAGACAATGTTGATATAGGCCAAGAAGATGTGCCACATTCCGTTAGATTTGCTTGGGATGTTATTTACCCTAGCGATCATACTTTCAAAGGCATTTTTTAAGCCATTTTGTAAACTCTGGCTTATGTGGGCTCTTTCAGTTGTGCAGAATAATCCTGGCAGCTACAATAACACCTGTTAGTCAGTCCTAGTTCTGCTTTAGTAAGGCCTGGTGGCACAAGAGACTTGTCCCCTAGCAAACTGGTAGAGGTTTTCTAAGCCACCCTTCAAGGTTTTTTTAATACCACCTTCCAAAAAGGCAGCACCATTGGGAAATCCCATAGACTCTAGAGCAGGGGTTCCCTACCTTTTTCCCCGAGAGCCCCCCCAAATTACTCCTGTTGAAAGTTGCGCCCCCCCCACACACACACAAGGGGGCGGGGGGGCAACAGCGGTAATTAAAGTTTAAAAGTCTCAAAATGCTACAACTACTGTCACAAAGTGGATGAATGTGAAGTATTTTGTTAAAAGGGGGGCGGTGGTGGCGAAGTCGATAGGGACTTGGCTTGGCAACTGGAAGGTCACCAGTTCAAGTCCCGGCAAGACCAAGTGCTACCGAGGTGTCCCTGAGCAAGGCACCGTTCCTGCCTACACTGCTCCCCGGACGCTGTTCAAAATGGCAGCCCACTGCTCCTAACACTAGGATGGGTCAAATGCAGAGCAACAATTTCCCCACAGGGATTAATAAAGTATATCAAAATAAAAAAATAAAAAAGCGTAATTAAAATAAGGAGCACTATTGGAGTGACTTTGATGGTTATTGGACTCAGGATTAATTTATTTGGATTCCCGCTGTATGAAGAAATTAAAGGACGGTGGAAGTGGAAACAATTCACAAAGGGATTAAACTGTTTAAAACACATGCTCAAAGTAAACCGGATTTTGCCGATGTGTTTATGTGGATTCAAAAGTCGTAAATAATCTACAACATGGAGGAGACCGATCGGAGCAACTGTGACAAATAATCCAACTGAAACCGGCATGGACAATGACTATGTTTTAAAAATGCGCTTATCCAGAAAAGCCCGGTTTGGACACTTTACGCACAGAAGAAACATTTATATTATATTATTATTATAGAAAATATTATGCATTTCTGTCTTTTTATCGCTTTTTATTAGCTACTAACTTGAATTTTTATTAAAATGAATGAATCAATTATTTCTTATACTTTATTGTAATGTATACAATCATGTATTGTGTAACAATTATATGTAAAAAAAAAGTTAAAAGAAAAAGTCTTAAATCATCTGAGGCCTGGCGCACCCCCTGCGATGTTTGGGATCCCAGGTTGGGAACCACTGTTCTAGAGCATGAAGAAATGTGCCCACATCTTTATTACATTCCTAACATGTATTGTCCTGAGCTATAAGCCCATTTTAAACAATTTCAGGGGTGTAAAATAATATCTATGCACAATTTTATAATGGATAAACTTGCTTCTCGCATCCCTTGAAGCCCAACCTACATTCAAGCCTATTTTGTTTTTTGTAAATGACTCAATGTGATTGTTGATAAACATTAACTTTCCATGGTCTCATGAGTGTTAATAAAGGTTGAATAAATGAAAAAAATCTCATTACAGGTACATATCCCTTGTGCCCCTCCAAGGACTGTTTGCATAATGCCTCACCAAATGGGAGTCGATGGGGTTAGTATTCAAATGTGTTAACCTTTTAAAAAGGATGTTGATACTTTAATTAAGTTAATTTAACAAAGCATGTCATGTACGTAGCTGTTTGATCTATTTGAGAAGGAGAGAAAACATCTTTATCAATGAAGAAATAACAACAAAATAGTAAAAAAGTTAACTTAAGCACACAAAGTCATAATGAATCATTCCTGCTGCCTGTCTGTTTTTCCTATGTATATTATTCCAGGCTCATTGTCATTCCTAAAATGTTTATTTCTTCCCTTGTCTTCATCCTCTCACTCACTCTCCACCTGTCTGTCTTTGACTGTCAGCTGAGCGTGGAGGCTGGAGTCCTTGCTGTAGCTTCAGGGTATGATTGTTTGGAAATATGGAGGCCCAGAAATTGAATGAGCAACACCTGCAAACTACGAGACAAGACTTGAAAGCAGGAGTTAATAAGACCTTTCAGCCTGTAAAACACCATACTGGCTTTTAGCATTTTAAACTAACAACAAATGCAAAACTCTGAAGATGTTAGTGACTTGACAAAATGACCACAAAAAGTTAGGACAGCAAATGATTCCAATTGAATCCTTCGTGGTACATATGTCCAAACAAAGTATTTTATTCTGCTGCAGTAACACACACAAATGTTCTTGGAAATATGCATTACCAGTTGCTTGATTAAGCTTTAAAAGTTAATTTATTTTTGCTCTTCCATGTGTTGATGTATGATGGTTGAGAAGTTTAAGGCCCCTTTTTTTTAGCCAAAAGCTCTCAGCCCTTTTTCTTGAATTCTTTGTTAAACCTGTTGAGAAGTTTCTCTACAAACAAAACTATAAATATGTACACACAGGAAACGTGTTGTGTCATGCACTTATTTACCTTTTGTGCCAGTAGATTTCAAAGACACTTTGTTTGAAGTGTAGAAACGTGTTGATCTTGTTTGAAAGCTTGTAAATCTTCTTATATGAACACACTCCTCAGTTTGAGTCAGTGTGATCTGTTTGGAAGTTATGTCGGCTTTGTGTGTGTGTTGAATTGCTTGAATGAATCCAACTATACATTATTTGCACAATACTACACATTTCCATCCATTAAAGAAGTTACCATTAAATAGCCTGGAAATCTTGTGTCTGAGTTTTTGGCTGCATGTGTTTTCTGCCTTATGGGGAGTTCTGATGTCATGGCTTTATGCTAAATGTGTAAACATACTAAAATAGTATACTTGAGTTACCCATGTAATAGTTAGATGATGAATCTTTTAAGCGCTACTTAATGTGTTGTGTAAAGAAGCAACAATACTAATGCATTTAAGGGTACAAACAAGTGTTGTCTTTAATTTAGGCTTAAAATGCATTGTCTACAAGGAGATACTTAAGGAAAGGAAACAACAACAGTGTAATGGTTTGTGCAGTCTCAGTGGCAGGAGATTAATCTTCTCACTAGAAGGTTATCTTTAAAGGTAAACTATTATGCAAAATCCACTTTGTCATGTCTTTTATACATCAACATGTGTCCCCTTTGTGTAAAGAGATTCACTCACTTATTGTCCTGATCCATTTATATAAAAAGCTGTCTGAAAATGAGCTGATCAGATTTTGGCCACTTTATGATGTCATAACGATTTTTTTGGCTTGTGTAACCATTAGGCAATCACCAACCAAGGCAACCCACCCCCACCTTATCACCTGAATCTCCTCCTAGAGCACCATTGTGTTCTTTTTAACCAAATATCTCTCAGAGGGGCGTGGGGAGGGGCTCCTTATTTTCATCTAAAGTAACAGACAGAGAATCAGCACTTTTGAAACAGGGCTGAAACAGAGGGGATTATGGGATGCAACAAAGATCTGTTTGGTATTTGGAGCCAAACACTTCAGAGACATGTTTGTATATATATCTGAGACCTATAATATATTGATGTAAAAACAGTATAATAGGGGACCTTTAACATATTTGACTGTAAAAAAAAAGCAGTTGCTGTCTGTGAGATCTGTGTTGATAATCTGTCCTGGAGGCAGTCAAAGCAGCACGCAGGTCTTCTTATCTTTGAAAGGATTGGAGGAGGCAGCGATGCCGGTGAGCAGAGGGTCGCTGCGCCGGTGATCCTGACAGAACCGCACCAAGTCTCCTGCTGTCAGGGAGATCTGCTGGGAGAAAGGTGGACATTCACAGGCTTTCAGGCATTCTAATACAGTAATATTTGTGTTAAACTATTTTACATTCTTTTTAACAAATAGTGACTTGGAGGTATACTCGTTTTTTTTAAAAAGTACACTAAGAATACATTGTGTCCCTACAGGTGCACATAATTACTGAGTGCTATTCTGGATTAAATTACTGTATTTATGAACCATACTAGTGCTGCTAAGAATGTGGGATAACATTTCATTGTACTACAATAATTTGTAGACACAATTAAGCTGTACTTTTGACTCAAATTGTATTTTAAACCCCTTCTCAGATAACTATTAATACAACATACATGAAACAAAGCTACCAAAATGTACATTTGAAGTATAGTTTAGAATGACACATTGTCCTAAATTATAATGAAGATACACTTAAAAGTTAGAATAAAGTGAATCATTACTGATTAGTTAAATCAGGATTTCTTCAAATATATCAAAGTGCATCTAAATGATGGCTCAAAATAGTTAATCAAGTAGTCTTAACTTTGGTTTCATATATCTTGAGTAGCACAAATGATGTAGCAATATCAGGAGTATATTGTATTTATGCAAGAGTCAGCACATTTATCATGACTATACCTAAATGAAGTCTTGTTCAGTGTGCTTTGATCCACCTGGATGTGATAAAGCATGCATGTAGTTAACATATTCTTCAGAATTGTACATACCTTTATTCTCTCCATGCACGCCTCCATCCGAAGTTGATCCACCAGTTTTTGCGCCTGAATAACACTGTTGCTGCTGTTTCCTGACATTGCCTTCTGTGTTCAGCCAAAGTCCTGATAACTCGACTAAATATCCTTCTTATTTTATGAATAAAAAAGGAGCAACAGGAAAATGATTTAGGGCAATATTTTTCCAAATCCAAAGAGTTGGCACGGATTGTGCAGGAGTCAGAAAAGCTCTTCTTTGTCACCTGTAAAGTGACCCCTTTTTATTCACTGTTGGGGGCAGTTCAAAGGCTCTGTGATATGAAAGGTCATACAGCACAGTGTTGGAAATGTCACAGACACCACTGATTCAATATTAAAGGCTAACACATGATGCTATGTTTCGGGTCATTGCAATATGTGCCTTTGCTTTTAACATTTTGAATACATGGGTTTGCTTATTGTAAATGCAATATTAGAAATCTCGAGGTTTTTCAATTAAAGATTCAAAGGCCTTATCGTCATATGCACAGTATAGCTACAGTGTAGAAATGGCAATGAATATCTTAAGTACCAGGCAGCACTCCTCCAACATTGCAAGTTATATAGGACATAACACAAATAAAAAAATACAACAAGCTTAATAATGCAGAAGATGTTGTAAGTGACCAAGTAAATGCAGGAGTTTACATAAATAAATAAAGATATACAAGAACAGAATGTAAAATTAAATATTGTACAGTAAAATAAAATAAAATACTGTTTATTGCAGTGATAACTATTTGGATAAATAAATAGTAAAATGCTAACAGATGAATGCTTTAGGTTATGGAGGCACTTAACAGAGATCAGGCATGTTGTGTGTTAACCCTGTTTTAGCCTGTTAAGCCCCAAGCCTGTTTTTCAGGTCTCAGGCTCGAAAATGACATACCCAGAACAAATAACTATATCTTCACTTTTAAAAGGGGGTAAATTAATAATCTTTTTTCTCAAAGCAATGATAAACCTGTGAGTTGGATGTAGAAAAGGCAGAATCAATATAGATGTTTTTATTTCAAAGTACATTCAGATTGAACATAGTAAAACAAATATTGTGTCCGTCCAAAAAAAACACATTACTTATAGTGAAAACCACCCTTGAATGATGGGATAGTAGACAAAAAAAGCTTTAGGAATCCAAACTATAACACATAATAAGTACCCTGTATCAGGATTGATGCAAAACAAGTGACATTTTACCTTTTTAGAGAGGTTTAGAAAATTGGGTGTATTTGGCATATCTCACTGGAACCCATCGGTCGAGCACTCTTTCGCTTCCGCGGGTGGGGCATGGGGTTTAACACCATACACAGAAAAGGGACAGCATTTCTTTATTTTTTTCACATTTTTGCTTTTCAATGAAATCAGCAAGAAACACTTTTAATTGTTATCCATTCAGTCACATGTGGGCTTATTAAAGATAACTGCTTGGAGGTCATTTCCACTTGCCTGAAACATTGAGCCAAAAAATTAATAATGTCAAGTGTGCCAAAGCCACCACAATCATAGTATGGGTTAATAACTGAAGATTATTATAATCTGATATTTGGGAAGAGTGTTACATTAGAAATGGCAGAAAGTCTTGTTGCAATTTCCAGATATTGAAAGAGGCCCTGGAGTTTCTCTGGTAATTATCAATAGTAGCAGTTAAGTGAATACTGTTCAAACAATACCTGTGTTTGTGTTTTGTATTGATTTCTCTGTTTTATCCTTTCATAAATGTGAGGACTAAACTTGCTTCAAACATTCCTGGGTGCCTGGGTGCCTGGGTGCTAAATAGGTTTTATTGCTCTGTGGGGGAAGGGGCAGTTAAGCAGGCTGGGTGGATGAGAGTTCTTCTGCTTAAGGTCTCCAGTATGTCATGTTTCAGAGAAGTCTACATATCTTGAATGGTATATGTGTGTTTAATTACTTTATATATGTGTGTTTAATTACTTTGTATTAGTAATAGCAGTGTGTAAACAAAAGCTGGAAATATGAGAGTATTAATAAGTCTCTGGAATGAGCAAGGGGGTGTGAAAATCTATGCAGGAAAAGGAGATAACGGACACCAGATGTTTTTTATTATCAGCTCAGAGACAATAGTTTATTACCCTCTGCTGGCACGCGCTGATTCGCTAAGAGAAGCCATCTTTTGCATCTCCCAATGAGAAACTGACCACAGCTCCTCCTGGGTTTATTTTCTGCCTATAAGCTATTCTATTTTTGGGTTCTTTCTCTTTTCCTCCTGCCGTCCAGATGAAAGGATCTCCCGGCATCAGAACCAGAGCAGGGAGTGGGGGCCCGCCCCACCCCTTTGAAAGTGTATTGTATTATTACCTTTTATTATTAAAACAGATTATTGTTTAACCCTCATCCTGGCTGTTTTGAGTTTTCCCTCTTTTAAAGCACACTCCTATAGGATCGGCGCAGAGCAGAGATATCTGCGCCAACATAACATAGACTGTATATATAAATGGACGTAGGGTCCGTGACGTCACCCATAGGATTCTGCAGAGTTGCCATGAAGCCCTAAGTAGGCGGAGTCGGCTACTAACGGCTCGACAGTGACGTCAGAGTCTAACTCCCGCCTTCTCCAAATAAGGGCAAAGAGGTGGAGCCGAGGCGGGACAGGGCGGGACCTGCTGCCAACGAGCGTGACGTTCCAGACCTAGCTCAGGCTAAGAAGCTAAGCTAACATGCTCTCAGTATTAAGTTAACAACCTATGCTAACAACAGTCTATGCTAACAACCCAGCTTGCAGTCACCGCTCCTCGTTCCCAGCATACAACGTTGACTAAATCATCCATAATTGGATTGTTCAAATGTGTACTGTGAAGGATGTCATAAAGCCTTAATGCAATCAAATGTAAAACATGATTGATGAAAGTAGTAAATCGGTCAGATTTGACCCGAAGACAACAGGAGGGTTAATGCCATATTAACTTAGTAAGGAACAACTTTTACAAATATTTCTATATAGTCTGTGTTGGTAAATGTCATTGAGGTTGCACATTTCCTGCTGAAATACATGCATACCAAGTCACTGCGTGGCACTTTGGTTTTTGATAAAACAGTGTAGTTCCACTATATAAACGTTACATTCATATTCAAACGAGACAATCTGCAAGATAATTAGCTATTTGGTATTATTCTTAATGCTTGTCATTCACACGTTAATAAAATAAGTACCGATACATAGCAGAATAATTGTGGCGGTGTTCAGCTTAATAAACCTTGCTCAACATCATTTATTTAGCTAATACTACAGCGGGCTACAGGCGAACCAAGTCCGCGTTTCGATGCATTCCTTGATCTCCAGTTATAACGCCGGACTCCGCCGCTGGCCGAAGCTAACGGAGCCCCAGGGGGCTAGCTACGGCCGCCGGGACCTATGGCCGGGACGCGCTAGCCCCCTGCAGCCCCGTTAGCTTCGGCGGCGTGGACTCCGGCGGCCCCACTGGGATAATTTTGGGTCCCCTTTTCACATTTGCTCCCGTTTAGCATTATGGGCGTCATAGCCATATAGTATAAAAGTCTTACCCAAGGCTGAATCATAAACTAAACTGTATATATGTATATATGTATAAAGGGTTACGTCCTTAGCTGACTAAGCTACATAACAAGCACACAAACACCTGCTAACGGGGTTAACATGTATAATATTATCATTTTACTCACCGAAAAAAGCTGAAAGTAGACTTCTTGGAAGTTCTGTTAGTACATTCAAGCGCACAGCACGACATTTTAATTATCTGGTATTTTTAACAATATTCCCTAACAGGCACGATCACCACGAACACAGCTAAAGGGTCAAGTACAGTAACTACAACTAACTAACATTGTAGCCTCTATGGTTGTAGCCTAGCAGAGTGGACAAGTTGCTGTTAGCTGACAGTGATGCACGTATCTGTCAATCAACGTGACCACGCCCTAATGTGTGCACAAACTTTAAGACCTAATATAAATAAAAGGGTCGCGTTAGAAAACAATTCACTCACAGATCCATAATCATGAAGGTGGAATCTAACTATATCGATAATAAAAATGTATGGAGCCAGGGGTAGAAACATGTTTTTTTCTGCTGTAAAGTTGGGCATTTTAACATGGGGGTCTATGGAAATTGCTCCTTTCTGCAGCCATCGCCTATCGGCCAATATATGAACTGCAGTGTGTGGCACTTCCGTATAGGCTTCACGGCTCGACCCCACAGTTTGCCGCTTGGTTAATAAACACATTTTTTTTTTTTACAGAATATCAATAAATACAGACGCAAATAATGAACAAGTAATATAAAAACATTATGTCAGTAGAATTCATAGGTGAGCCACTAAGCTTATTTTGTCTATACTGTATTTGCAGCATTCAATGTTATTATTTACTGAAAATAAGTGGCTCGAAGGTTTGTTTAATAAAGGAAGTTAACTGGCCTAAGAAAGACAAACAATTGAAACCAAGGTACATGGATCCAGTCGCCTTTCTGTGTACTGGTTTCAGTAAAACAAGCGATTCAACAACCTGTTCAGCCATGAGTGGGAGGCGGGGCCTCATTCATTCCTATGAGAGTTGCTCATAGAGAACCGCAGTGACGCGTCCTAAAACCCGGAAGTAAAATTCTTCCGGTTCCTTCGTCAAAAACGCAATGCAATTTCTCCATAGGATTTTGGAAAATAGCTCGAAATAAGGTCTGTGGTTGAGACACATTTAAGAGACGGATCACGTTTTGTTCAGCCGGATAATCTCCACATGTATACCCTACTTTTATAATTTTTGAATCATAAATCTAGTCACCAAAAGCGAAATGCTAACGTTATGCTATAAACGAACTACAAGCCAGTACAGCAGCACGGTCGCACGACTTCAACGTCACGCCAATTTAAGATCGTTTCAACTGACTTGCACTGAAACTGCACTTTGAACACTTTAAATATATTAACATTTTAAACTGTATACCCCGGTTATTTAGGCCCTTTTTGTTTTGTTTTATGTATACATGTCACACTGTGGGAAACGATATTTCGATATTTCTGGATGGATAACACATGTATAATTTTTGACAATAAAGCTGACTTTGACTTTCACGTGCTTGCAAATTTTAACAAAGCTTTTCATTTTAGCCACACTTAATTTAACTAGAAGTCATGGCTGTGTCAATTACCAGTCTGATATCATTTTACAAAGATGACAAGAAGAGTGTAGATAGAGGAGAGAACCACTACAAGTCAGGACACTCAGTAAAACAATGCAGCCTAGATGAAGGTGTGCTTACCGGTGTTGTCAGGGCTAGCATGAGGGACAAGGTTTATAGTGTCGGTGAGTAGTGATAGCAAGAGTACCGTTAACCTAGAGTTCATTAATTCCCATCAATAAATCCATTTTATGTGTCACATGAAATCTTTATTAGGCAAGGCCAGTTCATTTATATAGCACTTTTCAACACAAGGCAATTCAAAGTGCTTTACAAAAAATGAAAGACATTCAGACAAAGGCATTTAAAATCAGTCATTAAAAAGAAAAGCTAATAAAATAAACATTAAAAGAAAAAATACATGGATAAAAGTTACAGTGCAGTCTAAGATATTAATGTATCAATTAAAAGCAGCGGCAAAAAGAAAAGTCTTCTTGCTGGATTTAAAAGTAGTCAGAGTTGCAGCGGACCTGCAGGTTTCTGGGAGTTTGTTCCAGATATTTGGAGCATAATAACTGAACGCTGCTTTACCATGTTTAGTTCTGACTCTGGGGACAGAAAGCTGACCAGTCCCTGAAGACCTGAGAGATCTGGATGGTTCATAATTTAGCAGGAGGTCAGAAATGTATTTTGGGCCTAAACCATTCAAAGCTTTATAAACCAGCAGCAGTATTTTGAAATCTATTCTTTGACACACAGGAAGCCAGTGTAAAGACTTCAGAACAGGAGTGATGTGATCCACTTTCTTAGTGTTAGTGAGGACTCGAGCAGCAGTGTTCTGAATTAGCTGCAGCTTTCTAATAGATTTTTTAGTGAGACCTGTGAAGACACCATTACAGTAGTCCAGTCTACTGAAGATAAAAGCATGGACAAGTTTTTCCAAATCCTGCTGTGACATTAGTCTTTTAATCCTAGATATATTCTTTAGGTGATAGTAGGCTGATTTAGTAACTGTTTTAATGTGACTGTTGAAACTCAGGTCAGAGTCCATGACTACACCTAGATTTCTGGCTTCATCTGTTGTTTTGAACATTGCAGACTGAAGCTCAGCGCTAACTTTTATACGTTCTGCCTCCAAAAACCATTACCTCAGTTTTATCTTTGTTTAATTGAAGAAAGTTCTGACACATCCAGTCATTGATTTGTTCAATGCACTTACTCAGTGTTTGAATTGGAGCATAGTCTCCTGGTGAAACTGTTACGTACATTTGTGTGTCATCTGCATAGCTATGGTAACTTATTTTGTTGTTCTTCATTATCTGAGCCAGTGGTAGCATGTAGACGTTAAAGAGAAGAGGCCCCAAGATTACAAATATTACACACCAGAAAACACAGGAATATCCATGAAATAAACATACAGTAGGCTATAAACAATTAAAGGGATAATTGGGAAGGCATTACAAATGTAAATATATTTTAAATAATAAAACAATCCCACCACCACAGGTATCTACAGGAGAAGAGGGAATTCTCTCCACAAAATATGAATGCCCATGTGGACAATGGAAATGCAGTCATGCGGCTGCATTAGCCATCTTTGCCATCCACAGTTTCAGCTGCACTGACACCCCCTGTCAGTGGAAGAAGCCAAAGGCAGCTAAACGTACACATTCAGTGGAGGAGCTATTTCCTCCAACCAATAACTCATTCAACCCGCTGACAAGAGAGCCCACCTCAGGCAGGTTCTCAGGAATTTATTGGCTTCTCTCCCCCGAGCCAGAAGAGGAACACTACAGCTTGGAAACACTTACTGTTCCTGAAATTCTCAAATCTGTTAGGCATCAGGGACCTGAGGCAATTGTGGCAAGCATTTACTCGCCCTTGCAATGTTGTGGTTGTTAGAGTGTTAGGTTTCCTGTCAGCTCGTCTGTTGGGAAGATATAAAATATTAGTTTCATGGAAGTCACACCGTCACATATAAGAGCATTAAGACATACAGTACATAGGCTAAAACAAAACATCTAAAGATATAACCTTGCACTTTGTCTCGTGAACATTTTCACTATTTTGACATTTTTATAGATGAAAATTGAACTAAAGAAATAAATGGTAGATTAATCCATATTGAAAATAGGTGTCAGCTGCTACACTAATTATAATAGTTATATTTCTTAATTAATTAAGATAAGATATTACTGTATTGATCCCAATTTGGGAAATGTTTGTTGCAGCAGCATAACAACAAAAACAAAATATAATTTATTATATATACAAAAGTATGTGAGGGATGGAATATTAAATTGAATATAAATGTAAAATGTACATGTGATTTTACGTCCAAGAGAAGCTATGGAGCAGAGAGTTCTCTGCCAGCCAGAGGTGATTTGTTATTAGTTCAATATGTCAAACTGATTTCCCTGACTACAATCTTTAGCTACATGGTGAAACGTTATGCTGCTTGGACTAATTAGACTTATCATATAAGCCACACAGGTTTTAATAGGATGTATTCAGTATCTTTACTTATGTTGCGGTCTTTTCAGCAGCGCCATCTCTAAAACGGCGATACAGTCAGTACCCATCATTTACATTTCACCGTGACATGGACAAAAATGTAACGTCAGCTTATCTCATGGCACGAATCCAGACTCTCCTTTGGAACACATTGGCCGGGAAACGATAGAACGAGCACGTTTCATGCGAAGACCTGTGGCTGCAACCCAGAGCAAAGCAACAAAGCATTGCGTAGCTAACTAGTAGCGCTAGCTTTAGCTAACGTTAGCTAACGAAACCAACTGCCGAGTAAAATTGGAAAACACTAGTAATTAATTATTCTATAATTTGTAAAACTACGGTGTTAAAAACGACAATTTCAAAAATACAGATTCTAATGGTCAGATATAGATATACAGATACTAAAGATAGGCAGGTACTTGCTTTCAAGCACAACACAGGGGAAAACAAACTTAGCGGGAGTGTTTACGTGTTAGGCGTAATGACGTACAACGGCCTCGACAATTTCTGTAGTCCTATTCAGCCACTCGGTAACAACCAACGTTTTTCAGACACGTAAACTCTTCAAAAATCACCAGCGGGGTCACTGCTGATGTATTTAATGTCATAGAACAAAATGTGATTTATCTCTTAAATTTGTGTCAAACACAGACCTTATTTCGAGCTATTTTCCAAAACCCTATGGAGAAAATGCATTGCTTTTTGACGAAGGAACCGGAAGTGCTAAAAATGCTAACTTACTTCCGGGTTTTACTACGCGTCACTGCGGTTCTCTATTAGCGCATGATGATAAAATGGCCCAACTTTTGAGAGAGTGAAACGTCACAGATTACCCGGCATGCCTGAGAAGTACTTGTATGTGCACTCATAGCGCATGCGCAACTTTTACCAAAATGCGCGTTCACATCAAGCACGTCAATTTGCGTACACGTAACAGCACCGTGCGTTCATGACACCATGGTAATAGAGAGGCGAAGTCACGCCCGTCTACTTCCGGTCCATGGGACCCCGGAAGCGAAAAATTATACATTGAATTCAATGGAGAGAGAAAACGTATCTTTTGATCCCGTTTGAATTGTGCCACGAACTACACATATGATGTTTGTCAATCTTAAACAATCATTTCCATGTCAAATTTTGTCGTAAAACTGTTGAAATATAAGACTATGAAAAATACGCGATTACAAAGACTACAAATCCCAAATCCCATTCTGGATCGCGTAAGTGATGTCACAGGCGATAATGCTCCAAGTTGCTCCAAGTGGTTGGTTGATTGATTGATTGATTGAAAAGTTTATTAACAGCTTGTATATTGGGTACAGTACAGTACAGCTCAAAACATACAATTGTTAAGGGGTCCCCCATTTCCAATTCATCATATCATTTAAGACATGTAAGACATATTTGACAAACAGATGGGTTATTTACAATTTACATACAGGTGGTTTTTTACATACAGATTTCTTATTTACAATTTTCATTTTAGATTTCGTTCTAATACATCCTAACCGGACATTTAAGACCAACCAAGTCTACAGATATACAGTTAGTAACAGAGTCTAAAATGCGAGTATATACTAGGGTTGCCAACTTCCAGAAATGGAGAAACGGGACACATGCATGTGTCCCCCGCGCGTGTGCGCGCAAAGATTTAGTTTCTTTTTTAGTTACTCCACCTCCTCACCTGCTGCGACCTCGGTGGGAGGAGGACACAGCTCTTTTAGAATATCCCGAACAGTTTTGGGGCCAAGCACATTGGCTGTTATCATCTCAGCCTTTGTTCTTCCACATTGCATTTTCTTTGCAGTGTTCGAATCACTAAACATGGCACTTGCCCGCTTATTACTGCAGTCCATGCTGTTGTAACTCAAACCATGCTTAACTGTGTGATACACTGATGTTACCTCACATGCAGCAACTTTGTCTTGTTCTGCAGTTGAACTGCCGAAGAATTTAGTTATATTTGATGCACCTTTATTTTGTATTGCTCGCTTGTGCTGTACCAGCATGCTGTTTCAGGTCGTTTTCTCCACCGTGACCTATTGAAAACTCCCTCCGACACAAGGTGCAGAAGACCCGAGACAGACCTCCACTCACGGGCTTTACCCAACTGTGTTTTTCTTCCCACTGTTTGTTGTAAGACACAAGTGTTTTCTTTTTAGAAGGGCCAGGGCCCAGAACCACATCCTCTCTATCTTCTCCTCTTTCATTATCACCTCCTCCACCGTCAGCGCTCATTTTCCCACACGACTGAACAGGCTGACATGCCACACAAACAATGATGCCGCGCCCGCCGCCCGCGGCCCACCAGAGAAAATCTCTCTCACACACACACACACACACACACACACACACACACACACACACACACACACACACACACACACACACACACACACACACACACACACACACACATGCGCGCACACACACACACACACGCGCGCGCATACTGTTGCAGAAGGAGGGGGGGGTTTTTTTAGAACCCACCTTGTCTCTGCATGTCTTTTGGCAAAAGGAGCACAATCATAACAGCAGGGAAATCATAAAAACACACCAAGATGCCAGGTTAAACAATAATCTGTTTTAAATAAACAAGGTAATAATAGAATGCAATACAATATAATTATAGGAAGTACTTCCTGCTCTTGTTCTCGTGCCGTTGAGATCCTTCGGTCGTTCACAGCCAGAGAAGAGAGAGCGAACTTAATGCAAAACTAACTTATATACCCCAAAACACAAAAGGGGCTGACTCGAATGCTCCTTTTCCCCAGGTCATCTCATTGGGAGATTCAAAAAAGATGACTTCTCTTAGCGAATCAGCGCGTGCCAGCGGGAGTAATAAACTTTTGTTTCTGAGCTGATAATAAAAAACATCTGGTGTCCGTTATCTCATTCTTCCTGCATAGGTTTTCACCCCCACGCCTTTCTACACATTCCAAAGGCTTAAGTTCTGTTCAACTTCTACCCTCTTTGCTTATACAAAGATAATCTTTACATTTCTCCTATTTCCAGTTTTTGTTTACACACTGCTATTATTAATACAACGTAATTTCACTCCAAACAGAACTCACAAATAGCCAAAAAAAACACCCTTTTGATTATATGTAAAGTGGAAGAAAAAGACTATTGCGCTACGCTACTTTTAAGAAAAAAAAGGAACTTTGTTTGAATATATAAAAAACCTCTCTATATTTAAGAGGAAAAATGTACTTTGTTCCTTCAACTATGAACACACAGGAATGTATACAACCACACCTATATTAGTGATAACTTGATGTAACACACCTCTTATATGGGTGACATAAAAATGAATATACCAACAATACGCTGTATCAAACTTTCTGAATCACACAATACACACACACACGCACACACGCGCGCCTACACACAGACACACACACACACACACACGCACACACACACACACACACACGTGCGAGCATTGTGCCTGCCCTGTCAACTGAGTGGTCCTAGCGCCCTTCGCATACAGCACACAAACACATAAGGCGCATTCACACTGCGGTACTTTTCCCACAAAGGTTCATGCGAACTTAGTTCATGAGAACTCTTTTATCGCGTTCACACCAAAAAGAGCCGGTACTAAATATAGCTCTTTTCTCACAAAAGAGCCGCTCGAAAGTCCCTGCTAGAGAGCAGGGACTTTCGAGCGGCTCTTTTGTGAGAAAAGAGCTATATTTCTGATTGGCTGGGCGGATTGCAAACCACGCCCCGTAAAACTCCCAAAAAGTTTTGTGAAGCCGCCATTTTATTATCCTCGCATTAGCATTATTAGCATTAGCATTAGCCCAGCGCAGAAACGTAGAGAGACTAACTTATGGCAACACAAAATAAAACATGGGAGCGGTGGAGATGAGGAGGTGTCGGCGTTCTGGCGATTTACTCGGAAGGCTTCAGTAGAAGCTGCTGGGAGTCCCAGCAGCTTCTACTGAAGCCTTCCCCAACTCCGGGGACTTCCGGCTGCAGTATATGCCGTGAAGTTGTTTGTAGCCTGCCAGTAAACCCAAAGCAGAAGAAGAAGAAGAAGTGACGTCAGCGGCTTCATTTGCCTAATCCACCCCCAGGGACTTTTTCCGGTGTGAACGCGATCTGTACTTAGTTCATGCGAACTAAAGAGTTTGCATGAACTAAGTTCGCATGAACCTTTGTGGGGAAAGTACTGCGGTGTGAATGCGCCTATAGGCACGCAGCCAGACACACTGAATTGCGCGCAAACAGAAACATATTTTTTATTTTTCCCTTTACACGGGAGTCCGGCACAAACAAAGTCCCGTACGGGACACGCCCCTTTTGCCTCAAATACGGGGCGTCCCGGCTAATACGGGACGGTTGGCAACCCTAGTATATACATAGATGGGGGGGGGAAGCTGTCCATTGTACGACAGGTTGAGATTTGTACCATTACCGGGGCCAGTTTTGCAATGCTCTCCCCCAAAGGTGCTCTTTAAGAGAGGTTTTGAAGGTAAGTATAATTTTACTTTCCTTTACAGTTGTGGGAAGAGCGTTCCACCTTGATGTGGCATAATTGCGAAACGTGTATTCCCCCTTTTTTGTGCCAAATCTGGGTTTCACATGATTTGTGGAGCTCCCTTTGGTGTTATGATCATGGTATTCCTTGACCTTTGGAAAGAATTTTGACATGTACATGGGTACCATAGAGGTGTAGTGGATCTTGTAGACCAGGCCCATTGCAAGTAGCTGTACTCTGTCGTCTACTCTAAGCCATCCTAGGTTGTCAAAGTGGGCAGAGGTGAGGTGGGTTCTAGATGAAAGGTCAAGCAGGAGTCTGACCAGTTTATTTTGCGATGTTTGAAGTTTTATTTTTAGCGCCCTGGAGGTGCTATGGTACCATGACGTGCAAGCATAGTCATAGTACCCTTGAATGAGGGCTCCTGCCAGAGTTTTCACTTTTACAAGATGCCTGTGTGCTTTGTACCAGGTTGTAATCACAAAAATGATCATACCACTTGCTCGTTCTATCACTTCCCGTCTGATGAAAGGACCAGGAGCCGCTGGATCAGACATATCAGGTAATATCATAGGTAATATACATGTTGTGCATGGAACATAGTCAAGTTAGCTACCTAGCTAGTAGCGATGAGTAGCGAGCACGTTAGTTAGCATTACATTACTTAGCCTTGTCATTTTTAGTAGCCTTACCATGAAGTTATTATTTTATTACATGAAGTAAACCAAAATGTTAAACAGTAAGAGTAGTCATGATGGTAAGTATTTCGTGAAACATTTGATGAGTAGCCTACTGCGCCCTCCACCGGGTGCTAAGGAAGCAGTTCAGGGAGAGTCGAAGGCAGGCAGGGAGCTTTGCATGACATTCTTCTGGACGTGTTTCATTGTGATGACAGTGAGGGTGAGTCAATCTGTTTGTTGGAAAGACAGTCGTTGTGTGCTTACTGAGAGAAAATTGTTAGAAGAGATAATTATTCAAAGTGTTTCAAAGTGTTGTTACTTTAAAGTGTTGTTACTGACCTTTTTCTCTTTTATTTTCTTTACCTCACCTGTAACTGCTGAGACGTTGAGGAACATGCACACTGACCTGCTCTGGCAACCTGATTTCCACTGTACGTAATAGTGTTTGGTTATGGTATATTATTTATATACATCAAAGGCACAATGGACCCCCCAGAGACACACATGTATTGAGTGTGATATTTTGCATATGTCATGTGAAATCATCTTTACACACTAGAAAACTGTAGGAGCGGCAACTTGCTTTGAAATTGAATTTTTAATATCCGATAAAGTTGATCTGTTTTCTTTATTCTTCTCTCTTCCCAGCTCCATCCATCACCATTCTCTGTTCCTGCAGGTCCTGCTTGCTAATCAATGCTCATATTTTTTTACACAATTACAAATAAAGTCAATGTATTGTATGACATGAAGTTGTGCTTCATTCAGAGTCAATAATAAATTCATTCTGCCTTCAACTGCAGAATGATTGTGGACTGCACCGACATCCATGTAGCTGCCCCCCAAGATGAACCAAGCAAAGAGGGTCACCATCATGCCCAAGGACATCCAGCTGGCACGCCGCATCCACGGAGAGAGGTCTTAGACTGACCTGAGACCAGCACACCCAAACACAGCGGCTCTTTTAAGAGCCACCTACAGTTTCAAAGAGTTGCAATCCTACGTTATTATAATGATTAAACTGGTTCATGTATCACTTAGTTTACTGAACCGTGATGAATGAAAGAAATTAGTGAGGTAGTGGTTTACTGAAGTTACAAAGACATTAATATATGAGTAACAGGTCAGTGTAAACACAAGCTTCTGTCAATTATGGATAATTCAAACTATTTATATAAAAATATGTAATAAAGTTCTAAAACAAGTATTCGGTATATTCCTTGATAGCTTTTGGAGAAGGTTGTTTTTTAGTTTACTAAAATCTATCGTTTCAACTGTTTCACTTTATAAAAAGGGAACAGGTGAGTAGAGCATTGAGTTTCTTATTCTGTCAGTAAATTATCCAAATGGAATGTTTTTCATTATTTTAGTCAACCCTAAACAAATTGATTGTACCTTTTTAATAATGACCTTACATGGTCGGCAAAGTTAAATTAACTTCAGAAAATCAAATCTGTTCTGAGAAAAAACTAATAAATGTTTAAAGATAGGAACTAGCCATCCCACTGAAAAACAGTCCGTAGAGATTTAAAGGCGTAGTTGTAGTTCAGTCCAACGTTTCATTTGGATTCATTTCTCCAGCAGTCAACTATTTTCATAAAGAATATATATATTTTTCAAAGTCAACTTTATTGTCAATCTTACTCAGTTTGTGTTTATAGACAGAGAGATCAAAAAGATGTTTAAATAAAATTATACAATTTACAGATATGTATACAAATATATATATATCCTATATACACACCATCATGTATAATGATGGTGTATGATGTAGAAGGAAGTGTGGTAGATAACAAGTAAATATAGAGTTACATACAGATCCATGTTACAGCAAAAGATGGAATAACTAAGAAGCACGCAGTATAATAATAATTACATGCAACAATTAAATAACTGCTCAGCATCTCCACCACAATCCCAATCTGCTGTGTCCTGTTTTCCTCCCCTCGGCATAACACCCCATCACACATACGAAACACAACGCAGAGTCCGAGGGTGTTAAGAGTATGTTTATTTAAATGTCCTCCTCTCTACTGGCCAACACAGGGAGCATATGCTGGGTGTAGAATTTTTCCAGGAGGAGGAGATTTCCATGCCATGCAGGGTCTTTGGGGATGGGGATGATGATCGCCTCCTTCGTGGTCCACACAACAAAGCAGCAGAGACTCCGGTCTGTGATGTGCAGCTGCCCTTGGACCTGGTGCCAGTATGGGTGATTCTCCTTGAGAATGTAAGACCCACCCTCCTCACGGAGACAGAAGGATGATAACTGGACTGCCTCCGCGATGGTCATGTTCCTCTGGCTGTGTGGACACTTCACCTCCAGCAGGGCAGATGGCTGCACAAGTCCATCGGGTGATGCTCCCAAAACACCTGACTCACTCACAAAGAGACCAGACTCGAACACTGTCACCCGATAGGCCTGCACAAAAGCCTTCACCCCTTCGGCCTCGTTTACAACCCCCCAGTTGACAGTTAGCGATGTCTCTGGCCAGTGGGTTGTATGTCTCCTGTCGCTGTTGGTAGAGTTGAGACACCGGCTGGACTACTTATTAAGTGCCAGGCTTCCTCCACTGGCACTCAACATCTGAGGAGCTAATCTGCCACATGGCAAATATTGCCAATGCTGCAGCGTGGCTGCATTTCTACATCCCCGTGCACAATCACAGACAGCGCTCTGCATCGCGCCATCGTCTCCCATGCAGATCTGTAAAAATAAAGTAAATACCATTTGTTAGCATGCTATAATAGACTGAAGGAGCAATAATACAAGGATTGTCCGGATCTGGGGTGGGAGGGTTTATTTGTCCATAGTTTTGTCCTCTTGTCTGATTGTTGTATTGGTTGTGATTGTACATTGTATTTTTCTAAATGTGTATGAATACATTTTTGAAAAACATTTGATCAACAATAAAAAAGGATTTGGTCAGGATCTAGACTCAGTTTATTAATTAATCAATGCTCTCTACATTAGGAAAACACATACCAGTGTACCAGAGGGAGTCACACACAGCTGTGCCTAGATAACCCAAATCCTTGAATCTACACACAGCAAATAAACTCAAATGACACAACGAGATGTAAAAGGAGATCACACAGACAGTATAGTCGATATAAAACTGGCCGCTTCAATCTGAAGAGCAACTAAAACAAAACACGGGAGTGTACCTTGTTCTTGTGAACACTAATGTTATCCACAGCATACACAGAGACCACGAAGTTCTTAAGGAGAAAACTGGTTACTAAAACAAAACACGTTAGTGTACTTTGTTAGCTAATGTTAGCTAGCTGACATTAACGTTACACATTGCACTCATATTACTCACCGAAACCTTGTAAAGCCGGTCCCGCTGCTCTTACAGAACCGACTAACTCCCCTTTCGTGTATGTACAGCTCTCAACGTGCCCAGACTTGTAGTGATGTTCAACTCGTTTTATACTTTTCGCCTCATTCTGAAAGAAACAGGTGAAATTTGCAACGTGACGGCCGTCTTTGTGATGGTGACGCGTATTGTGCGAGACCAGAGATCTGTAGTTCACTGAGCGTTTTCACACAAAAAAAAGTGTAACTTCACAGTTTTACGACACATTTTAATTTTTTTGACTTTCAAAATGTTCTTTTAAATTGACAAACATCATTTGTGTCATTCGTGGCACAATTCAACATTTACGGTACAAGATTTAATCATACAGCGCATGTAGTATAATATTTTACAAATGATGAATTACAGCAAACATGTGCAATATATCCATTATTACAGATCCGTGGGATGGCAGTAAGGCGATATGGGTCCGTTCTTATTGTGCATCCATGGGTAAAGATAAATGCATAAGATAAGATAAGATGAACCTTTATTAATCCCCGAGAGGAAATTCAGTTGTACAAAGCATGTAGTGCTGAACACGTAACATGAACGTGCCGGGCGGCGCGGTCCCGTGGGTTAGATGCGCGTTCAGCAGAAATACCTTTATATATACAGTTTGTGAGAAATACAAGTTGGGCATGTTTGTCCCTCCTCGCTCTCCGTAGTAGGAGTTTCCATGCCGCAGGGTATCGTAGCCTGTATGTAAGAAGCAGGAGACCCATGTGTTGTTCATATGCGCTTTTGTGTCCGAAGCCAGCCGATTAATACAGAACCATCTTTAGCTGACGTCTCTTCAAAACAGGTATTTTGTCAGCTCTATTTTCTATGATCTACTATGTGAGTCGATAGGACCAATCTAGCTCATAGTTAGCTTGTCTGCTAGCCAACGATCAAACCACATTATCTAAAAAGAACTTCTTAAGTGAAGGACTGCAGTTTTTGATATTATTGCAAAAGACAACACATCTAAAAATGTTGTATACTTTGGTTGTTGTGTGAAAATGAAGTATACAGCACAGGTAATTCTTTATTCACATTTTAAATTAAATCTGCAGTGTCATTAAAACTAGCTGCACATTTACCAGCTTTGATAAACACATTCATTACTACTTTTGGTACTTTAAGTATATTGTGATGCTAATACTTTTGTACTTTTACTTGGGTAACATTTTGAATGCATGACTTTTACTTGTAACACAGGATTCCTCAAATTCAAAACCTTTATTTATCCAGGTAAAATCCCATTGAGATCAATGATCTCTTTTTCAAGGGAGACCTGCAGCAGTAGGTTCCACAAGAAGACATAAAAACATAAACAACAGAACAACAAAACAACAAAAGAACATCATACAGCAAAATGTACAGGGATTACAATTTACATATTTAACCACATGTACAGGTACCAACAGCATCTGATTTTGTAGCATCCAACTGAGCTTTAAAAACATGTAGTGGTACTAGCTTGGTAATTTTCCATTCTTTTTGCAGACTGTTCCATATTAGTGGAGCTGCACATCTAAAAGCTTTCTTCCCTAAGACAGTCCTAGCATTTGGCACATTTAATAAAACCACAGCATGCGATCTCAGGCAATAAGTACTTTCAATTCGCAGAGAGACATTCCTACATTCCTGTACTTCTACCTTTTCACAGGCTTTGTGTAAAGTTAAGGTTAGTTTATTTATATAGGATATTTCAGACACAAAGTTGATTCTATGTGCATTTGGTTCTGATGAGCTCTGGGGGGCTCGTAAAAGAGCAGTATGTCAGACACTTATTGTCATGTATGTATTGGGACATGTAAAGACACTTTTGCAGTAATCAAACCTGCTAAAAACAAAGGTGTGGACCAATTTCTCGAGATTGTCTTGAGACCTGAGTGTTTCAGTCTAGCTATGTTTTTTAGGTGATAATATGCTTTTGCAATTCCTTTGATGCGGGTGTTGAAACTGATTTCCAAACTACACTGAGATTTCTGATATTGTTTGATGTCTTACAGTGAGATACATCAAACCAATTGTCAGGGACCAAGCAGTCAACCTTCAACCTTCCTAAATTCTCCCACAATCTCTTTCGACTCCTCTTCGAGCAATACAATTACTAACAAAGGACTGGCTTATCTAAAGCCAGTTGAGTAGCACTTGAAATGTTTTGGCTCTATGAAACCTAATGTACTTATATGATTCTGTTTTCTTCAAGTTTGTTTCTTCTTGGTCGAATGCACTTATTGTAAGTCGCTTTGGATAAAAGCATCAGCTAAATGCAATGTAATGTTAACAGAGAATACCTCAAATAAACATGGCATCAACTTAACAGGTGTTACCTCAACAAACTGACCTCGTACACTGACAAACCAAGGAACCTATATAGTGGCTTGGCCAAACCAAGTTAAAACCAAGGGATAATTAATAGTAACAGAATACACAAAGGACACTGACAAAACCCAAAATAATTTGACATGGAAGCAGGTGGTCTGTCCCAATTGGCTCCTCGCAGTATTTATGAGTCCTCAGCGCTCAGCCACGCCCTTTGCAGAACCAGGAGTGCTTGAGTGCTTACGAAAGCCTGTTCATTTTGGCACCAACATTTATTGTACCTGTCATCACATGCTGAAGAAAAATGACATATTTTGACTCAATCAAGGCTCTGCTTTGCATCACTTTGTATGATAACCAAACTTTTTGTTGTTGTTGCAGAAATCATGTCTGACGGTGACATTTCTAATGCCAGAGAGGCTGTCCTTAAGCCTAGTTGCGAACTCCCGGAGGACACGCTAAAGATCAGGGGCTACAACTTCAACCAGGGGGTTGATCTCCAGGCAGTGATGGACTCCTTCATCACCACAGGCTTCCAGGCCAGCAGCTTGGGATTGGCTTTCCAAGAGATAAACCAAATGGTGAGAGACATCTCTCGCTGTAGCGAAGGTTATCTTACAAAAAGCACATTTACTGTACTTCTTACCTATGTCTTACCCATAAGACAATGGTCTCTGTGATTGTTTCCTATCCCAATACAAAAGAGGTGAATGGGTTCTCATTGGTGGGCCACACAGTACTAAATAACCCCAAAGGAAGAATTAGAACAGCAGGTTGGCTTCCTAGAAATCACTCCTGTAGATTATCCAGATTTACAGGTTAACTGTTTCTTGTAAAATATATTTGTTTTGTTTAGCATAACAAACACAATTCCATTCTCCTCCATTGTATCAGGGTGGAGGCAGAAATGTCAGAGACAAACAAAAACCTGGGCGCATAAAACGATAATTATCTGCATATATAAAAATGGGAAGAGATAAAGGCTTTTTGGGGGTGAACTGATCCCTTTTAAATTATATAGATTCAGTAGCCTGTGCTAATATGTAATGTTGACCATTGTTGTTCAATGACTCCACACTCACAGATAGAGAAGCGTCTTGAGCCAGTGGAGGAGGGTGAGGGAAAAGAGACGGATGAATATCGCAGCAAGGCGGGCTGCACCATCTTCCTGGGTTACACCTCCAACCTCATCAGCTCTGGAATCAGAGAGAGCATCCGCTACCTGGCTGAGCACAACATGGTACACATTTATTACGTTTCTTAAAATATTATCCATGTCATAGTTACATCACAGAGAACATCTTAAAGGTCACCTATAGAGAACCGCAGTGACACGTCCTAAAACCCGGAAGCAAACTCCTTCCGGTTCCTTCGTCAAAAACCAATGCAATTTCTCCATAGGATTTTGGAAAATAGCTCGAAATAAGGTCTGTGGTTGACACACATTTAAGAGACGGATCACGTTTTGTTAAGCCGGATAATCTCCACATGTCAACCCTACTTTTCTAATTTTCTAATCATAAATCTAGTCGCCAGAAGCAAAATGCTAACGTTATGCTATAAACGAACTACAGCAGGGTCGCTGCTTCAACGTCACGCAACTTAAGATCCATATTCAAAACTACAGATTCAAAATTGTTCAAGTTGAAGCGTTTGTTTTAACAGTTTGCAAGAGCGCAGGTACTTGCTTTCAAGCAGAACAGGGCAAAACAAACTTAGCGGGAGTGTTTACGTGTTCGGTGTAATGACGTAAAACGGCCTCGACAACTTCTGTAGTCCTATTCAGCCACATGTTAACAACCATCGTTTTTCAGACACGTAAACTCTTCAAAAATCACCAGTGGGGTCACTGCTGATGTATTTATTGTCGTAGAACAAAGCGTGATCTGTCTCTTCAATTTGTGTCAAACACAGACCTTATTTCGAGCTATAAAAAGTGGTAAAAATGCTAACTTACTTCCGGGTTTTAGGACGCGCTACTGTGGTTCTCTATTACGCAAAATCTACTTTTTCATGTCTTTTTACATGTGTCCCATAGGGCTGCGCATCTTCACTGGTCACACGATTCGATTCGATTACGATTATCCTGTCAACGATTCGATTCAATTCGATATCCCGATGCATCCCGATGCATCACGATTCATACCAATGCATTGCATCCTCAATTTTCTATATTACTGCACATGGCTTATTTTTCATCAATGCATACATGCAGTAAATACATATGAACTCTCTTTTTATTATTTAGAAAGTGCTTCAGAAATCAATAACATAAATGTCTTGACATTAATTTATAAACCAAAATAAATGAATTGTATAGGTCTAGCCTCCCTATATCTGTGTGTGATACTGTGTGGACTTGAGTCTGAACACAGCAGACAACAGGAGTATTTACAATAGCATATACAAACTAAAATACTGCATGTGGGTGCACACTTACATTCTCTGTCTTACTGTTACATAAATCCCATGAATGTATGAGATTAAATTAGCTTCATTATATCTCAGTGATTAAGTGAATAATAAAGTTTCTATCGGGTCACTATCAGCCTGTCACTCATTATTTTCAGGGAGGGGGCGGGGTTTGGAGGAACGGAGAGGAGACGGTGATCGCGAAAGCTTTTTTCCTCCTGCCTTCACAAACTTTACACACGTATATATCATCTGAAAATTGCTAGAGGACATTCATACTTTGTAATCCAAGACTTAATTAAATCCACCAAAAACCTGACATGATTGTAACGCGATTATTTTTGAAAAACATAAATCCCTGTGCCTCTGAGCCGCAGCGACACGGAGTGATTCAGAGCGGGTCCTGCTGCTGTTGGTTCTGGACTGGTGGTGTTGTGTTGGTGGATAAAGCAGACAGCTCCGTGTTTGGTGTTGCTGTGCCGCTGTCACGTCTGTTCCCTGATCTCTGCTTCACGGACCGATTTGATATTAAAGTGACAGAAAAAAAAAACTTTATAGTAAAGCCGCGGCCGGAAAATCAGGAAGCAACGTTACTACGCCATAACCGATTATCTTCCGTCACTGCATCGGTACCGAATCGTCCACGTCCGCATCGCAATGCATTGTAGAAACGATTATTTTCAACACCCCTAGTGTCCCATCTGTGTAAAGAGATTCTGAAAGTTTCAGGAAAAAAGATTCGTTCTCTTTTTGTCCTGATCCATTTATATAAAAACCTCTCTGAAAATGAGCTGATCAGATTTTGGCCACTTTATGATGTCATAACGATGTTTTGGCTCGTGTAACCATTAGCCAATCACCAACCAAGGTAACACCCCCCCACCTTATCACCTGAATCTCCTCCTAGAGCACCATTGTGTTCTTTTTAACCAAATATCTCTCAGAAGGGCGTCGGGAGGGGCTCCTTATTTTCATCTCTAAAGTAACAGACAGAGAATCAGCACTTTGTCTCTTTGTTCTAGGTAGATGTGATTGTAACCACAGCTGGAGGCATAGAGGAGGATTTCATTAAGTGTATGGGTAACACATACCTGGGAGATTTCAACCTGTCTGGCAAGGAACTCCGCCAAAAGGCCATCAACAGGTTGGTTGCTACATCCTCAGAACCATGCTGCATAATGGTATAAACTGTAAATATGTCACCTTTAAATTGTGAATAGCAGATGTTGCTCTGTACTAATAATGACAAAGGACAAGACACAGGTTTTAAGATGCAAATATTCATCTAGTTAAGTCTTGTACTCTATATCAGATGCACTGTTTGTTCACATCTTGTTAATCCTGTGACCTCTTCCTCCTCCTCTGTCCTTGCTGGATGAAGGATAGGGAATCTGTTGGTGCCCAATGACAACTACTGTAAGTTTGAGGACTGGCTGATGCCCATCCTGGATCAGATGCTGTTGGAGCAGAACGAACAGGTGGGTCTCTCTAATAAGGACATTGTGTGTCTATTGCATGCAGCACAGTCATATGAAATGACAGTACAGAGTTCCAAACTCTTCTATAATCGGGCTGCGACTAATGATTATTTTCCTGATCAACCTGCCAATCTTTTTTAAACAAGGAAATAATAAAATCTATATCCCAGTTTTTCAAAGTCCAAGGTGTCTTTAAATGTCAGTCCAAAAACCAAAGATATTCAGTTTAATATGATGTGAAACACAAAGAGAGTAATTATCATAATTTGAGAGATGCCATATTTGCACGAGAAATAACTTTCTATAATTATTAATTGATTTACCAATTAATAGGTTTCATATTCTTCTGAGCCCTTGCTCTTAACCTGTTGAACCCTATCTCTGTTTTTCATGTCTCAGGCTCGAAAAGGACATTTCCAGAACAAATGACCATAACTACACTTCTAAAAGGGGAAAATTAATAAATAATAATTTAAACCTGTGAGTTGGATGTAGAAAAGTCAGAATCAATATGGATGTTTTTTATTTAAAAGAAAATTCAGATTGAAAAACTGTAAATTATAGTGTCCGTCCAAAAATTATTCATTACTTATATTGAAAACTACCCTTGAATGATGGTATTGTAGACTAAAAGCTTTAGTAATCCAAAGTACAACATATAATAAGTATCCTGTATCAAGATTGATGCAAAACTAATGACATTTGACCTTCTTTAAGAGAGGTTTAGCAATAAAAACTCCACCTCTGGGGTGATTCGGGTGGAAATGGGCGGTTTTACCGTTTCTCTGGAACCCATTGGTCGATTTTGGTGATTGACATCTCTTTTTAACCATTAGAGCCAATATAATAGAAGGGGAATTTCCACATACACATCAACGTTAACAAAAAAAAGTGGGGGCTTCGTGCATGCAGTTTTGCCCAGAGCGAACCTATCTCACGCTCTGACATCTGAAAACGGAAAAGTAGGTTTATTGCTTATGGATTATCAGAAATCATTTCAAAGTGACACATTGGATTAACCTTCAGCAGCGTTTTTATCGTTTTAATGCCATTGAAGAGAACTTTTTATCAGACAACGACAAAGGTAAGCCATATTCCCGTTTTTGCTACCTTGCGCCATGTGTTGTGATGTCTGTTTTTGTTTATAAAGTCGCGAGTTCTTATCATGGAGTGATGATGTAGGTACCGATCGATTCTGTGTCTTCTCACGATGCTAGTCGATATGTTGGATGTGCAGTTACTATAAGTAATAAGGGTGTTAAACCGTGTTTCTGTGCAAGCGCCTTTAGCATTTTTCGCTTGTGGCTCAGCATTAGCTTTGTGGATTTGTTTTTGCAAAAAATTGAGGGTCAATTGTATTAGTGGAATTGCAGAATTGTTACACCGCTACTAAACGCTGCAGTTGAATTTTATAATTTTGTCTACATTCTTTATTGTTTTTATTTTAGGGGACCCATTGGACTCCCTCAAAAATGATCCATCGGCTTGGCAAGGAGATCAATAATACTGAATCTGTCTACTACTGGGCGTACAAGGTGAGATGTTATATATGTTATAAAAAATTCTGACAGTCCTGAAGAGTATAATAATAAACTTGTTAGCAACAATAGTACATTTCCCCAAAAATGTATGAATAATAAATTGTGTATTTTGTTGAGTGAATGGTAATAAATTTGTGACATGAGTGGACTATAAAACCTCTATGACCGGTTGTTGTGTCAGTACAGGGTTTTTACAGTCAGTAAATATGCTTTTGTTATCTTCTGTTTCAGAATAACATTCCTGTGTTCAGTCCGGCACTGACGGACGGCTCTCTGGGAGACATTCTCTACTTCCACTCTTTTAAGAAGCCAGGCTTAATTTTGGACATTGTGGAAGGTAAAAGCAGCTTTTAATGTGTCTAACAGAAAAGGATCATTGCAGCTGCCTCATCTGTTGGACGCTTCATGAGTGTGTATTTTCTTCTAGATATTCGCAGGATGAACGGCCAGGCAGTGTTTGCCAAAAAGACGGGAATGATCATCCTGGGAGGAGGGCTGGTCAAACATCACATATGCAATGCTAATCTTATGGTAACTAACTTCATGTCTTCTTTATTTATCTATACACAAACTTAAATTCATGGCAACTTTTAAATGCAATACTGCACAGTAGTTGGCCATCATTGGTGAAACGTACAACTGCACAATTTCCTGATACTTACAATTTTGTAGTTTTTTTTTAATATTAAATTAAGTTCCTCTTTGAACTATAACAGTTCATATTTACCTGTTTTTTCTAAATTATGAATACTCTTACTTTTAATCATTTCAGGGTTTATTACACCTATCTACCTTAAGAGATTCATTTCATTGCATGACTTTTAATGTATTTTTTTTACATCGCAGTATTGCTATTTTTATTGTTTAATAAAAATAAAAAACGTTGATAAAGTTAAAACATATATTTGTGCTCTCTAGATTTACACTTGTGGATGATAATCCCTCCTTTAACATGGACATTACAATACCAGTTCCCGTTCTGACGTGCTCTTTCTACCACCCCCCCCCCCCCCCCCCCCCCCCCCCCCAGAGAAATGGGGCTGACTACGCTGTGTTTGTGAACACGGGTCAGGAGTTCGATGGCTCTGACTCTGGGGCCAGGCCTGACGAGGCTGTGTCCTGGGGCAAGATTAGCCAGGATGCCAAACCTGTGAAGGTACCGATATTTACACCAATGTCTATGTCAATATACAGTAAGTGTTGCTAATATTATGCTCCATATGCTTTAATTCGTTTTTATTTGAGACATCTTGCCTTCTGCTTTACTTCTGTTATTTAATATATTTCCAACATGCAGCTGATATGTTTTGAAAGAATCAAAGCACTAACAGCCGACATTAATCTTTAGGCTTTTGATATTGAAGAAATTAGTCATATTTTGACATAGTCTTACATTTTATTGCGGGGATGTATTTTTTGAATTTTTTTTTATAGCACATCAGAATTATTAACAAGTCAAGGTTTGCTGGATCCTTGAAGCAGTTAAGTCAAAGATGTTTCTAACACCTTTGGCCTCAAGGGGGCAGTGTCTGCACATTGTTTGATCTCATGCAGTGGGGCAATAAAGCACAAAAACCAGAGTATGACAAAGACTTAATAATTAAAAAGAAATCAGTTTAGTGTAGCACAACACAATTACACACAGTAAAATAAAAGTGGTACAATTCTACCGTCTCTGTTCCCAGGTGTATGCAGATGCCACTCTGGTCTTCCCTCTTATCGTGTCCCAGACCTTCGCTAAGTTGACTGGCGGCAAGAAAATTGATCGGCAAGAAAAATATGTTTCCCCACCCCCCGAAAATGCTTTATTAGAAGCAACCCCCATGTGCTGATATAAGTTAGACCTTATAAAATCTCTGACAATTTAAAGAAACAGCATTATATACAATGCTGAAGTTTATTGGGACTCGGTGGTGAAGGGTTTCCTAACATTAGTTTATGTTAAAACAAACGGTTTTTTTCTCTATTCAAATACTTGAAATAGTATGGAGTAGCAGGCTATTGCATGTACCAAAGAGACTGTCCAGAATGCATCAGGTTTTAGCTGTGTGTGTGTGTGTGTTTTAATAGTTATGATTTATTGATGTTTTATTGTGGAATGGTGCACTGTCCTATCACTTGTATATTACCTCATTGCTTCTCAGTTTTTTCCTTACTTTCACTGTTACATGTGTGACTTTAATAAATCATAAATAAATATTTCAGTCCCATTTTTAAAAGTCTTTGTGCACTTTGTCTGTTTAAGAAGGCCACAAGGAGTCCATCATGTGATACTTCATTACATGACATTAACAGAGCAAACAAGTTGTATGTGGCTTCTGATTTCTGGCTAAACATTTTATTTGGAGTATAAAGTTTGCAGCTTCTCAGTTGCATTTTAAATGAAAGCGAAGCACTATGCCACTTGATAAGCTCTGCCATAGATTGTATACCATTCAATTGTTCAGTTTATGGGGATGTGGAAAAACCATAAATTGAACAATGTTTATTATTAAGGTCATGGCAAAAAAGTGATCATTTTTATTTCATTAACTCATGTTACTTTGAATTCTTTAAAAAAAACTTATTGTTTCTTGCATGTCTCTACGATGAACCGAGAACCCAAAATCAGAGAAAATTCTTGATGAATTGTAGTAAACTCAGTGCCTTGTTTTACCTCAGCGAAACATTTGTTTACAAAACTGTCACGCAACTCATTTACAATAATCCACATCTAATGGATCCAGTTGTAGGCTCAACCACTTTCATCAGACATTTTCCAAATATATTTGGATTCTTCTTTCATGGTGAGAGAAACGTTTGTTCTCTCCAAGCATTCACTCTGGGATGAGTCATTGATATACAATAGATCATCTTGGGGTGAAGTATTCCTTTAATGCCGTTTATGAGATCTTCCAACCCCCCCCCCCCCGAGGGGCTCATAAGAGCATCACGACTTCCGAATGTCTGGCTACAGCTCGCTCAGGAGGTAGGACTCTCAGCTACTTCCCTTTCTGCCTTCTTCAGCGAAATCAACCGCATAATGTAGAAACA
The DNA here is from genome assembly GCA_902827135.1 of Harpagifer antarcticus. NCBI lineage: Eukaryota > Metazoa > Chordata > Actinopteri > Perciformes > Harpagiferidae > Harpagifer > Harpagifer antarcticus. The sequence goes on along the minus strand of CADEHL010000585.1, from coordinate 868,089 downwards.
ATGATAAAGCCATTTCCCATTACAATACATCAGGCTGCTATTGTGGGAGTGGATATTTCCTCTAGCTAATCACTGCTCCCATATCCTTTACACACAGCCACAGTTAAATCCACAACACAGTTATATTTGCAGGATTTGGAATGGAAATGTGGGTAGTCATTGTGTCGAATGTGAATAAAATGTATTCTCTTTTCCCAGAGGAGTTGTTGAAATGGTCAGTGTTTCTTTTTTTTGTGGGAATGGTGACCTTTTCTTATTTGGAAACGAGATGGAGAAGTGGAATTGGAACTGGGATAAGGTCAACTTTCCCAAAACCTCAGCCACATGTGACACACACCCACACCCACACACTTTGGGCGTTCCTGTCGTGGTACAAACTGCTTTTCCATTCAGCCCTTCTATCATTTCCTCTTGGCGGTGCAAGAGTGTGTGTGGTGTGTATACATGTGTGTGTGTGTGTGTGTTTACCCAGGGTTTGATAGTTAAAAGATTTCTCTAAAAGGGCAGTGTTGTATGGATTCTCAGCCCTATGGAAACTTATGTTTGCTCTGTGCTTAATGGAAAGATTACAGAGATACTGAGAGGGCTGAAAAGAGTGAGATAGAGACGTGTGTGTGCGTGCCCGTGTGGATGAGCTGCAGTCACGCTATAATAATATTGTGTGGCGTCTGCACAGAACAGACAGTCTTTGCCCCTTCGTCCTCTATGGAACAATCAGTACACTGTGTGATGTGCAGGGCCACAGCACTCATAATGGCAATTACGTTTTCTGTGGCCAGATTTTTTTTTAATGGTGAGAACCAAAGAGCCAGACAGGGCAGGGGAAAGAAGAAGGAAAAGACGTAGGGAGAGTTGAATTCCTGCACAGCTGCAGGGTGGGGTAGATCTGGGAGGAGTGGAGGGAAAAGAAGGCCAATACACAGAGGATAGATTTGTTCACATTAGCATATTTATAAGTGTTTATCCAAGGCCATCATTTCCACTGGGGATCACTTTTCAAAATCCTGTTTTTTTTCCTGCTCACTTATATTGTTTCAGGTTAATTTTCACTCAAGTTCCTTTTAACAGTGTCCTCTTATCAGTGTTCTCATAATGTCCAGCCAGCATATTCCAGATAACAGAAGAGAAGTGCTGATAAAAGTGTAGCATTCACTTATTACCTTATGTTCTCAGAAACTATAGTGAAATTAGAAGTTTGCTGCTCTACCCTATTGGTGAAAGGTTGTGACAGAAATTATGCAGTATTTTACACCGTTTTATTTGAGTAAGTAAGATTTGAGTAAGATATGTGTCCTCCAATAGTGCCCTAAAAAGTTATGTGTTGTTTTCCACATTGTATAGATGAGAAAATCACTAGATGTCGACAGCTGTCAGTAATGACAAATAATAACGGTGACTAGTGTAACGAATCTGAATGTACTACTCAATATGGAACAAATTTGTTATAGTTAATTATAGTGAAAGAGTAAACAACAAGGGACTTATGTCAGCAAGCTTAGGATGTTGGGGGGGGGGGGGGGGGGGCTGTGTTAACCCTAAAAAAAACCTGCATAAAAAAGTAGGAAGGAAAACTTGGTTAAAAATAAACGTTGGCTATATTTCCAAAGTTAATTGTCTCTTTAAAGGCATATAGGCCTACAGGGGTTTTCAATGGCTAGAGACACAATTCAATGTTTCCTTACTTGTTTTTTATTTACATTTCTCCGTGCTATATTTATGTGTTTTTCGCTATTTTACTATGTTTTGTTTAGGAAAATCTGGTATACCTGTAAAGAATGCTTAGATTCAACATCAAAGCTAATCCACAGTCCTCTTTGTGATACAACCGCAGTTTTCAACTTGTATTGGGCATATTTTACAAGTAGCGTTAATGCAAATATCTTTAATAATACATAACTGAATATCATTAAAAAAACGAATGTCTTAATGCATTTTAATCTTTTTTTACTTCATTGTTTCCCCCACTTCTAAAACCAAACGTATGGTGTTAATTGTGTGTGTGAGTGACAACTGCTCCTTATCTCCACCTTTGTTTACCTGTTATGTTGCCATAGGAACTCCCACCTTCGAAGCCTATTGGCCAACCTGAAGAGGTGAGCGGCAGGTGAGACAATGCAGGTGCGTGGGTGTAGGGAGGGAGGAAGACATTTGCAGAGAGAGGGGTGGCTGGCCGACAAACAAAGACAAACCCTCCAATGGAGCAATAAATGTACAGAAGGCTTTGATAAAGGGAAGAATTGAGTAGAAGACGAGTGATAAAGGGTACGTGACTTTTTCCTCAGAAACAGGAAGTCGCCAGTTGAACCGCTTGTGACGCAGCTGTCTGAGGCTGATGACGGCCATATGTCACTGTTGCTATAGTAACCCAATCAGGGGCAAACATCCGGATGTCTGCTCACTTCCCATGTCACCATTATAGATCCAATCATTTAAATAAAACATTAGTTCAAATTGATGATAAGGCGAGATTTGCTTTGGTAGAAGAGTAGGTAAGAAAGTTAAAACAATACATTTTCACATGAGGCAAGGGCAATTCAGAATAGATATACAGAGTTGATAATGAGTATTTCACATGGTTGATACAATTAACTTGTCTTTCCTTTGCCCTATTATGCTTTTTGGGGTTTACCCGTTCCTGTAGTGTGTTATGTAGGTTTTGGTGCGTTGTCTACAAAAGCTAAAATCCTCTATTGTTTTCCTTTGTTTTACGTCCTTAACATATTGACTTCATACGCTTCTATTGGCTTGTGCCCCAATGCATTGTAGGGCAGTATGAGAAAATTCAAGCACTTTTTGAACATTAAAGCATGTAAAAAAACATGTAGATGCATACTATACACCTGACAATGAGCATAATAGGGCCCCTTTAACGTTATTTTATAAACAGATATGCCGAATCTCTTATAACTGAGTTTAACCACATTGCATCATCACTCATCACCATAGACCGGAAAAGAGAGGATGTAAGTGACAGGTTTCCTTTAACGTTTGGGTATTTATATGCTTGATGAATACAAATAATAATTATAATCTTTTATTCCATGTTATAGTTGATATATAATTTAGAGACATCAGCTAAGAAAATCAGTTCAAGTACTGATGTGAGGTTTTCACACAGTTTGTTTATTCGAAACTCAATTATTAATATTTTCGGTGGTTTACTGACATCCATAAACTTGCAATCAAGAGGCACAAAATCAAGTTTGGTTGAAATCTGATTACCCGCACTATTGTTCAATTATATTTTCATCTCTAAATAATGCTTAAAAATAGAGCAATTGTGACTGAATATTTGGACATTTTATAGGAACCGGAGTAATTTTCATGTGTTTTAGGTTGCTGGCAGCTTGTTGAATTAACAAAATGAGAAGTCAGATTGAAAGCAGAGTTTATATCGTGCAACTGGGGCATGGAAGTGCACACAAAATACAACTAAAATCAACCTGGTCTCCAGAGTGTTACAAAAAGTGGAAACAGTTGCATAATGGTACATTGCAGTAATGTCAGAGGAGGTAAATGACAGATAACAGCTTTTCATAGCTCCAACTCTTTGGAGGAAATTATGAATATGGGTATTCAGTTTGTGCAGTTATGGTCTTAAGATTTCCTGACATTACAAGACTTTGATTCAAGGAATGAGGTTAGCATGGGCACAACATGGACACCCTCATAGCTATGAATAATAGATTGTCGCTATGAAGAAATGCAGATATTCTAGTGTTGTTCCCTCTGTAGTCATCTCTGAAAGATTTCCAGCTAATGTGTGGTAAAAGTTTTAGAAGGGGTAACGCAATTCACAAGAGGTTAAAAGTTAATGTTGCATAACTGAACTGTGACCAAAATAAAGCAACACATGGTGTAAATGGATTTGTGATCATAAAGGCGACAAAGTCATCAAATAACCTGATGAATTTGAGCTGAGTGGAGGAACTACAGTGAAATGTCCCGGTCTGAAATTGGGAATCAAAAACAGAATTGTAGTTCCTAGGTTAGGCACTTGTGAAGAAACTTTAACTCCGTCCAACTTTTAATTTGTTTATTTATTTCACAAAAAATGGTACCAACAACAGGCATAAAACCAACACAAAAAAGCTTTGAAACCTGAAAAAGAAATCAAAAGAAACCAAAAACGGTGAAACACATTTTTCATCAGACCTTATTAAGAAACAGTTTATAACAAGAATGCATTTTAACATATTTCTTTCTTTTTACATACATTGTTGGTCAAAGTACCTAATAAGGTGAGGACATTTATGGTCTGTAAATGCAATAAGACGCCAGGCATAAATCCAAGTAACGTGTTTCATTACAGAATGTGAGTGTGCACATCTGTCGAGGAAAACATTGAGACAAATGGTTTTAGCATAAAGTGAACCAATATTTCATAGTTTAGAAATGCATTTATTAAAACATGCAGTTACCACAAAATCCAGACTTTGAGACGATTGCTACAGTCATTATTCAACATAGTGGCAATAAAATGACCTGTGTGTGTGTGTGTGTGTGTGTGTGTGTGTGTGTGTGTGTGTGTGTGTGTGTGTGTGTGTGTGTGCGTGCGTGTGTGTGTGTGTGTGTGAGAGAGTGGAAAAGAGACCAGTCTCCTGTTCCTGCTGAACTGAGCCAGCCGACATCACACACTGATTATCAGCACAGCAGGCACAGGAGACTGACCCAGCAGGGGGGAGGGGGGACAAGGGTGACTTCACACAGTATACTGTTCCAAATGAAAACCACTTTACTGCCAACAGTTTTAGATGGCCACACCACACACACACACACGCACACACACACACACACACACACACACACACACACACACACACACACACACACACACACACACACACACACACACACACACACACACACACACACACACACACACACACACACACACACCACACACACACACACACACACACACACACAAAATCAGTCAAACAGACATTGATGCTCATGCAGAAATCAGCACGTGGAAGCCAAGACAAAAAATTAATGCAAACACAAATCCCCCCCACATTAAAAGAGCATGGCAGGCAGCAATGCAGATGACGACATGAGATGACATGTTCCTCGCCCTTCGGGGACAGGAGCTGTCTTCGACTCTAATGAGATGGCTGACATTTAGCAGAGGCTGACACGCTGATGCCACACAATTTCAGCTTGTTCAGCAGATTACCAGTTATTACCAGAAGCTCATGGATAGTGATAACTGCTTCTCAACAGTTATCTTGACCACAGTGCAACACCAATTCATATTTGGAGCACACACCTACTCCACCACACATGCTCGACACACTTACTGTTATGACGAGGATATCGGGGTCTTTTTTTGGTGGGAGTCTAATAGTATTTTTGTTCAATTGAGAAGGAACATGTTTTAAAAGAGGAAATGTGTTTCGATTTACCGTTTTTTTTATGTTAACTGGCTGAGCTACACTACTTAGTCAATTTACCATCCACATTCAGTGCAGTTTTAACTGAATTTCCAGAAAATGCTCAAATAAAAAGAAAGTACATTTATTATACTTTCCATCCATTTCGACCACTTTTATTAGGAGTTTGGCAAATTCCGAAATGTTTCTTTTGAAATGTCACACATTACAGATGACAAATTAATTGGTAATGTAACTCTGGATTACTTAATCTATACATCTTTATAACTCAGATTAAGAACAGGGCAGCAGAGTGCATTTCATATATTCCATATTTTCTCAGTAACAGATACTAAATAAAACACTGGATTGAGGTAATAAATAGGTTCTCATTCTTTAATCAGGTGCAATTACATCATTGTAGAAGAGAGTTTAATGACTTAAAAATTGACAGTCAACCTCAAATGCAGTTAAAACATGATGGAAATATGCTATTCATGTTAGTTTAATATAGTGATTAAATTAGGTATTTTAATTGATATCCATGAAAACAACAAGATGGATCCACTCTATATCTATATACAAGTAAATTAATGTAAATAGTGGTGGTTTGATGCAGTCCGGCCCCTCCCTGACCTTTACTCTCCTCCAGCAGGCTGCAGCCCTGTGGCGGCAGAACTTAACCACTGTGAACATGGCAGACACTCACTGCTCACATGTGGGCTAAGTCCTGCTGCCGCAAAGCCAGGTCCTACTGGCATCTGGCTTTTGCAGAGAGCAACAAGGGCGTGTATGCAAATTAGAAACACGGGCGTGACTGTGTGCGAGTTATCAAATTAGTGTGCGTCCGTGTTTGTGAGAATTAGATGGCTTTTTTCATGTCAGCCATTGGAAATCCCTGGCAATGTGATTCAGTCCTGTAGTCTCAAAAATCACCCTACCAGGAATTCCCCTGGCCATCAGAGACAACAACAATTTGTGGTGAGAGGAGGACTTAAAGAATGCACAAAATAAATAAATCTTCGTCGCCTCTAATACATATCGTGAGAGATTCTTTCCCTCCTCTGTGTGAAAGAGTGAATTATAACAGTAGAGCTTCATCGTTGTCATTCACAGGTCACAGTCATTCTCAGCCCTGTGTGTGTGCCTAGTTCTTGTCAACTCCCAGACTTCCCGTGGCCTCTTATAAAAATAGCTTTTCAATGACAGAATGGAGAATTAGGTTGGAAGGAAGTGGCCAGTTAAGTGGCACTCCCTTTAAATACTTTTGCCCCGCTCTGTTCTGGCTCTTTATCTGTGCCCCTTGTGTGGAAAAAGAAAAGTCCGGAGAACACTGTGCCGTGTTTCCTCTGCTGCTAAGCTAATGCTAAATCTCTCAGAAGAGTGGAATGTTCATGTTAAGTACAGAAAACTGATATTATATTTATATTTTAATGCGTCTTATTACTGCCTGTCAAATGATACCTGATATAGACAAGTACATACACTCACCCCCCCCCCTGGAGCAGCACCTCTTATTACTCTGGATTCCTTTTTCTTCAATTTTACCTGTCTGGATATATTCTGATAATTGAATGACATTCCAAGCTCCCAATCCACTTTGAAAGCTATTCTGCCATCCTATTCAGGTCTCTCTATTTTCAGCAGCATGTACAAGTTGTGAGTCAGTGGGACGCTTTTGGGGAACTCCAGACTCTAAATACGTTTTATCCGGATGTCTGTTGTCACTGTGGGGCTGCTGCAGGGCTGTGCTTGGGGTGCAGTGAACTTGAAAATGATTGCTAACGCTGTTTCACTGTCTGAGAGGCCAATGTTCCTTTCAATGGGGTCAAATCAACCAATAAGGCCAATTACTACACCTCAGAAAACACAGGATTTGAGGTTTCTCTCACTATCAGCTCTATTTAAACTTGATTGTCTTTCTCAAACAGAATACTGTGGACATTTTTTTTCTGAGACACTAACTTACTTTAGAACCAGGTATCAAAGGTATTTACTCATAGAAAACTAAAATATCTACTTAAAAGTGAATCTTAACCCATCTTGCCTTTTTTTCTAACTGTAATCTTAATTTTTGTTTTCTCTTATGCGACATCATGCATTATATCCATAGTCAGTCTCCACATGTTCATAATAAAACGTTCCATCTCAGAGAAGCAGGCCGTTTAGGGTCCCAACACCCATCAAAGACAGTACGCCAACTCCTATTTAACTCCACTCCTCCATCAACCTAAAACCCTCTATCCCGCCACTCTTTCATCTGGCAGTGTCTCGTCTCGTGTGCTATTTTCTCTGCCTTTTCATCTTTTCCATCGGTTTCTCTCTTCCCCTTCACGTTCCCCCCGTCGAACCCGCAGCCGTTAATGTGTATGAGCTCATTCCTTCCCTTCCCTGTAATGACGGTGCTCTGGTTGACGCACGCTGTCCAACACTTCACCTCAAAGCGCTGGCTGTGAGGATCCTAACATGTCTCACTTTAGCATTTGGCCTGTCTTTCTTTTTGAGTGCTACGGTGGCAACCTGTTGTTAACACTTTTCTCAAATTTGGTGTGTATTACGGTTAGGAACAATCACAAAGTGCTACCATGCTGGCTGCGACTTATTGGCAGCTCATAGTTTGTGCCAACGTGTTGCATCCCGATGGAGGCATAGTATAGGAAAATGAGTGTCACTGGATGATGACCGGCAGCAGATGTGCAATGATTGAGTGAACATGTTTTTAGAGAGTGTCTTCATGGCATACAGCCTTGTGTGCGGGTGCTTTGAAGGTTTCAGAGTGTACACTTAACGCTAAGTGTGTGTTCTACTAAGTTTATATTCGCGCACACGACCTATGGAGGCCGTGTAGACGTGGCCACGGGCTGTTTTCTCCAAACCGTCTCTCCGCTTCAGACAGAGCGCAGAATTGACATTGCCGTTTACACAAAGGCACACAGCTAAGTGGAAAAGCCTCTATTGAGACAGCTGGATCTCAACCCCTTGTTGTTTCAACACATATCTTCTCTCTCCCTATGCCCTTGCACACACACACACGCACGCACACACACACACACACACACAGAAATGCACACATATCAAAGGCCAGGCACAATCTGCCTCTCCGCACATAATGTTCTCAATATCAACAAACAAACACAGTTATCACAGTGGGCCGCCTGGCAAACATGGCATGTGCTTTCACCGGGCTTCTTACTCTGTGCCACAACCAGGAATAGTACAAATACATACCAATCTGACATCATTCACACCTCCAGGCTGTGAAGCGCTTCACAGAGCAAACAGTGAGCAGGGAGACTTGTTGGCTGGCTGTTCACTGCCATTGTGCACTTCATTAATTATTATGTATCAAACTGAAGCATATTTATAGTTTGTATATTTCCGTAGCATCAGAGAATTTTACAGAGTGTGATTTGTTTCCGACCTCATGCGAAATCTATCTAATGGTTCATGACATTATGTCAACACTTGAGCACAAGGGTTATAATAAAGTCTGAATTCCTTGCTCAAAGGGTAAATTAGCCATGTTTGATTTTCATCATTGCTGTTATATCAATTACACCTATAAAACACACTCGCCCTGATGAATGCAGAGGAAGACAACACTATTCAAAATAGTGAAGAGATGAGGATGAAGAGGAACGATGTCTGACACAGCAGAAACTGTAACAGCACTTCCTGCAACTTACTGCTAATTCAGTTTCCTAACCCCAACCAATAGAACTGCAAAACTGTAAAAAAAGGACTGCATTACAGAACGCATCCCAATGACTCAAACATAGCTCTTTGAACTCACACACCTCACAGTACCACACCCTGGCTCTCTAACTACCAGACAGACTGTGTGTCTGGGTATGTGTGTGCATGTGAGAAAGATTGTATGTGTGTCATGTTGCGTGTGAGGGAGTAATTATTGCTGAGGCCGTGACATTCAGTGACATTCAAACAAGGACTCGCGCTCTACTAACTATGGGACCTCTCTGCTGTATTTTTCTTGAACCAAAGGGGAACGCTCATTGGCTAGCCTGGAATCAATGGAACGCACCACATGTGGGACATTAGTCTGAGAATTTAAAACGTACTTCCAGCTCCAAATTTAACACAAAAAAAAGTAAAGCTTTAGCCTCAGCAATGAAGAGCCCAGCCCAAGCTCGTGGTCCACTCACTGCAGCCCAATGCGTGTAACCCTATCCTCGGCCTGATTCGTAGCCAAACACCCTCACCACCACCAGCCCTGTACTTAGAGTACAGCCGCCCTGCTGTCAATGAATCACACATGCACAAATGGATGCAGTAACTACACACACACACTTTTATTCCACTACGCCACGGTTTCCTGAGCCCGGGCCAATTTCTGAGGATTGCTGCCGGGCACACCCGCCCACCCACCCACCCACCCCACCAAAACCAAGGCTTTCCTCAAAACCTTGATCACCACCTTCTCTCCTCCTTCTACTCCTTCTTTCCTCCAATCAATCATCCATTAAGCCTTTCCTGCTAGGCTTTCCAATCTATTGATTTCCCTCAGTCAAAAGGCAGATAAACTTCCAACAATCCTTTTTTGGCCACAGAGGTTATCTTAAGTCATACTCAGTTGCATACAGAGTAAAGCAACAGATCCATGTGTTGGACTAAATTAAGTCATTCTTATCTTGACTTTTCTATGTGCGTCATCATGTAATGCTTCATTTCACCTTCCACTGCCTGTTCATCACTTCCAGAGGGGAACCAGACAGGACAGGAAGACGGAGACAGCTGGTCTTAGCTGAAACTGGATTAGCTACAGTAGCCGCTGGATTCCCTTCCTTTCATGGAGGTTTGGGAGCTCGCAGACTTACAGGGCCTCTGAACAATGAGAGGAATGTTCCAGCGGCTCTGGCCTCGCTTCACCACTACCATTACGTCTCTCTGCTCCTTTTCGAGAACTTTTTATGACCTCTGTTCCCACTCTCTTCTGCCAGCAACACCCCGCAGAGAGACGCACAGACTGACAGACATGCAGAGAGACGGATAATGTGGCATACGGATAAGATACATAATGTGAGCAGACAGTTGGAAAGGAAGGCAGACAAACAGGTAGAGGCAAACTCATTATGCAATTATTCATTCAGACGGTTGGAGTTATCATCGCTAAAGCAAACAGACAGAGTGGCAGACAGAAAGACAGGCAGACAAAAATTAAGCCATCCCATTCAAAGGAACTATTTAGGGCTGACCTTTGTAATAGAGCCGGTCCACAGTTGCAGACCTAAGATCAGGGCAATATTCCAGTGCCAACATTACAGTGCATTTGAACAGCAGGCCCACTTTACTGTCGCTCCGTGTGAATATCTGTCCCGATCAACAGGTTGCAGGAGTTGCTGTGAAGTGAGTGTGAAGTGCCCCTCTGTGGGAGACCAGTGATTCAAGACACACACACACACACACACACACACACACACACACACACACACACACACACACACACACACACACACACACCCACACACACACACACACACACACACACACACACACACACACACACACACACACACACACACAGTCAAAGAAAAGCGTACAGATTTGCCAAGTCATAAAAGGCAACAGTCAACTTGTGAAATGAAGGAGACACGATGCTGCACCTACCTGAGAGTACAGTATGTACTCGTCTCCTCTGTCTCAATGTCACTGTCCTTATGCTCTCCAGGGTCACACTCTGAAGTCGAACTTCACAGTTGTCGCCCCCCCCACGCTCTATCTCTCTGTGTTTGTCTGTGTCCCCCCACTCCTCGTCTCGTCCCGTGGGTCTGTTTCTCCTTCGACTGTGCAGACAGGAGTGTGTGTGAACGCGAGTGTATCTGGGAGCCAGACAGGGTGAGAGTAAGAGAGTGGGCGGGCCCGCCTCAGAGCAGGGGATTCCTTTATGACGATGTCAGAGAAGAGGAGCCCTCCCCTTTCTTGTCTCCTCTCTGCCTCTCCTCTCCTTCCCTCTCCTCCCTTCTCCTCCCCTGTGCATGGCTGAGGCTGCTGCTAGAACACAGGAAAGGGGGCAGGGAGATAATTGGCGGCGCAGCTGCTATTAAATGAGCAAAGGCTGTTTGCAGGAAGACGGTCTAAATGTGCACTGTTTAGTGGACAAACACTTGTAACACGTTGTCAAGTGACGTGAAAGTTCCCAAAAAGCCAAAGAAAGTGAAGATTTCTGTCTTTGTCCGACAATATCAAAGGAAAGTTATTATTATCCTACAGGCAATGTTAATAAAAATAATTCTTATAGTATTTGTAGTAAAATGTCAGATCATGCTCTCTTTATTAAACTGGTTTTCAGAGGTTTGTTTTTTTTAAATGTTTTTTTAGCCTTTATTTATACAGGTGTAGATCTCATTGAGACACAAGGTCTCATTTTCAAGAGAGACCTGTTCAGTGGTAACACTACCACACAAAGTTACGGACAGACAGGACACTAAACACAGAGGCAACACTAAAATACAAGATCGTGAAAAAAGTAGTCATTGAAATCTATATACAGTCAGATACTGTATAGCAGGTGCACAGATGATTTCTCCAGCTTTTTTAAAATGAGTTTAAAATCGGTGATGGGTATCAAATTGGTCAGCTTAAGTTCCTGCTGAAGTGTGTTCCAGGTCGAGGGGGCAGAGTATGATATGGCTTTTTTTCCAAGCACCGTGCGTACTGAGGGGACGGACAGAGTGATTTTGAGATCGTAGTCTATAGCTGTACTGTTTGTGTGATATGTAAGTGGATATGTAGAGGGGCAGCAGTCCAAGCATAGCGGTATAGATGAGTTTGTACCAGTGCAGTGATTTGCGCATTGATAATGATGTCCAGTTGACTAAAGTGTACAGCGTGCAATGGTGTGTGAGGGGTTTACAGTTGGTTATGAACCTCAGAGCCCCATGGTAAACAGCGTCCAGCAGATGAAGGGAGTGAGCTGAGGCGTTCATGTACACAACATCCCCGTAGTCCAAGAGCGGCAAAAATGTGGCAGCTACAAGCCGTTTCCTCGCACTTGTGGAGAAGCAGGCCTTATTTCTAAAAAGTTTTAATTTCAATTTCCTTAAGAGATTGTCAATATGTGGTTTGAAGCAGAGATTTTCATCTATAGTGATGCCTAAGTATCTGTAGGTGTTAACAGCTTCACTGGGGTTATGCTGTGCAGACATGATGCAGGGAAGAACAGTTGGTAACTTTTTCTCATTGGAAAACAACATGACTTTTGTCTTATCTGAATTTAACACCAACCTAAGGTGGAACAGATGTGACTGAAAAGTGTCAAAAGCAGACTGCAGACGTTCAAATGCAAGGGCAACAGTGCTAGCACAACAGTACACAACAGTATCATCTGCATATAGATGTACAGAGGCATCAATACTTTGACCCACATCATTTATATAAATAGTAAAAAGGGTCGGTCCCAAGACCGAACCTTGAGGAACACCTCTGGGCACATTAAGAAACTTGAGGAGAGACCGCTGAATTTTACACATTGCTTGCGATTTGAAAGATAGTTTGCAAAGCCTATTTGGGATAACTTCTGGCATAGAATGCCATGGCCCACATTATCAGATGCCTTGGATAAGTCTATAAAAAGGGCAGCACAGTAGCTCTTTGCGTCCAAGCCTTCAACAATGTCATTCACTACTTTCAAAGCAGCCGTTACTGTACTGTGCTGCTTCCTAAAGCCTGACTGGTGAGGAGATAGAATGTTGTTCAAGCTTAAATATTCTTTGATTTGATCATTCACCAGCCTTTCAAGTACTTTAGCTAAAATAGAGAGCTTGGAAATTGGTCTGTAATTATTCATCACCATGGGATCACCACCTTTCAATAAGGGGAGAACATTTGCAGTTTTCCAAACATCTGGAATGACATTGCTTGTTATAGAAAGATTAAAAACATGACAAAGTGGTTTGGCTATAATATCTGCAGCTAGCCGTAAGAAATAAGGGGGGAGATCGTCCGGGCCTGCTGATTTTTTGGGGTCTAGGCCCTTTAGACCCTTACCAACCTCCCCTTTTGCTTTTATCCGATAGTGTACACTTGTGTTTGCATCATGTGGATATTTGTATTTGTTAAAATAGGATATGATATAACACCTTTAATAGTACAAATAACTTTTCAAAGAATTACATAGACAAAATTATCGTAAAAAAGGCTCACAGGACATAAAACCAAGGTAAAAGTCATACATGTTTTTGTTGAGTTGAGCATTATCAAGTCTATTGAAAGATGGCAAAGATTTATATAAGGTCAAACCCAAACTGTGACTTTTGAAGCTGAGGATTTTTTGACAGATACGCAACCATGCTGAAATAGTGATAACATCGTTACCTTATCAATTCTGAATGTTTTTGATAAAGTTGGTGACTTTGTGTCTTGTTTTGGTGAAACTTTAAGCTGCTTTTACCCAGAGGGACTTAAACTGGGGCAAAAGTGCAGGGTTTCAGTTATGGAAGCAAAAAGAGATACACAAATGTTCCAGATAACTTAAGCCTGATGCTTTTCAAATATGAAAATGAGTGAGAGAAGTCTTTGGGTATGATTCAACAGATAAAATGTTGAGTTTGCGTGACACTCTTTGTGGTGTCACAGCCAGTGCAATTCTTCTTCCATGTGTTTTACTGATAGCGAATATAAATTATCATATATGCATCACCACTGTTTTAAATCAACGATTACTAGTTGGGTTTTCACTTAGAAAACATCTGAAACTTATGAACATCAAGGTCTTTGCAGATTCAAACCTGGGTTAGGCTGTTGTAGTTTTGCGTGTGTGTGTGTGTGTGAGGTGTTTGTGTTCAAATCAAGCTTGATCTGCACCTAAACGGCAAGGCACCCCCACCACTCTGCACTTTTATACAGCAGAAAAATTCAAACAGCAGAACCACAAGGTCTGCCCTAAGAGGGGACTGTGTAGTCCCTCTTAGGTCCAGTACCTTTGGCAAACACTGTTTCTCTGTGAGGGCACCAACACTCTGGAACACAATACCAATACAGATAAGGAATAACACCTCCTATCATACATTTAACCACAATCATAAGAACTGGCTTTTAAACAATCAAAAATGTGAACACTTTAACTGTATCAAGGTATGATGATATTTCATCTGTTTGCATGTTTGTTTGTTCCTCCCTATTGTTGTACTGCTGTTCCTATTTATTGTTGTACTGCTATTTATTTATGTTGTACTGATGCTGTCTGCTGTACTCTATTTAATTATGTTTTTATTTTCTAGTCTTGTTGTGGTCATTTAACATCTTGCCAAGGACAACAGTTGAAAATTAGCCTGCTGGCTAATACTGGCTCATTTACAGCAATGTCAATTAATGTGCACTGTCCTTTAAATAAATAAACAAACAAACAAACAAACAAACCTGTCAATAATAGGACCTCCTTCCATCTACACACTATACCCTTCCCCACAGAGAGACAGTAACATGAGCTTCAGAGAGGGGCTATTAGAGGCTTTATGACTTCCCCTTCTTTCCCCGAAGACTTTGGGTGTGTGTGTGTGGCCATGTCTGAGTGTGTGTGTGTGGCACAGACAACCACGCCCCTGCGAGGGAGCGGACGTCACACATTCCACAATCACATACACACTCATGTGTCTCTTAGCAACACATACACAGCTTAGTGAAATGACTATGCCAGTAAGACACATGACCGCGGCACATCGTTTATCCTCAGATGGGATAATGTTTTGTTTATGGACCTCAGTTTCTATGTTTTCTTCGGCAGGGATTTACAACTTTGCATAGCAGCCGGATTTGAACGAAGTCTAATGAATACCTTAACTTTTTGATTGTTGGTTAGCAAAGATTACTTGTGGTGTGAAAACTTTCACACCACAAGAAAACTTTCCCAATCTGCATCATGTGTTTTTTCTCTTTGTGTGTATATTTGTATCAATGCATGAACGCTGATTATGTGTTCAAATTAGGCCATTGCAAGACTCATTGTATGAAAATACAATGAGTCTTGCCCTGAAAAGTCTGAAGACACTGTAGTATGTGATAAACTCGTCTCTGGTAAAATAATAAAAAAAAGCCCCAAAAACGTTTCCATCCCCGGTCTGTGGTCTAAACCTCAGTGCGTGCCGTGCACACCTCCCTTTCATTTTGCCTCACAAAGATGACAATTAGCTTACCCGCACGCAACACCAGTACTGTAATGAGTAAGATGACACACATCTGTAGCAAAGATTCTCTCAAAAGCTATTCAACAACTTTCATTTCTGACCAATACCACCTCTTTCAGCCTGGATCAAATCAGATCCAAATAAACGTGGTATGAAGCTGTAGATAGGCAGCCATTTCTGGCTTCTTTTCTACCAATGCCAGTTAACTGAGAGCAACTCTGGTGCTCAATCATTCCTGCTGGCAGTACAAACTAATGCTGCAAGAGACTGCTATGCTTCTTCTTACGTGAGAGCATACTCTTTATGGTTCTGTTAAACATACTAGCCTATATATATTATCTACAATAGACATATCTACACTATGGAAAGTGTAGTGATATGTTAGCATGGTTGTAAATGCTCCAGCTGTGTATGTCTTTCAACTGATGTGTCCATTTTCAAAAGATAACGTGCAGGTGTACCTATGGCAATGTGTGAGTGTGTGTGTGCAGTTTGTGTAAGCATGTGTGTATAATAAAGAAGTCATTCATTACAACTTTGGCCTCGAAGGTCACTGTTAGCTGCAGATCTAGAGCTCCAGTGGGTGAATGTGTCGTCTTTAGTTGATGGTTCATTGAGAATATTGTTACACTGTACTCTATATCCTGTTTTAAGTTAAAGGTTGACGTACAGACCTTTATGTTTTTTACTGTAAAAACTGTTTCAAATCTTGACTTTCAATGTTTAATCTCAGTTATTTTTGATTACAGCAATGACAGTCGTTCAAACAACCATACATCCATTTGGTCATTGTGTTCCTGGGTCTCAAACAGATCATCAAAAATAGTGCCGCTTTAAATAGCTGCAGGTGTGCTCATTTCAAAAGTACCATGTTAACCAGGAAGCATGGGTAACACTATTTCCTTATAACTGTAAACTATAATTGTTTGGGGGTTTAATAATCAGAAATGAGTAGAATCTGATGATTCATTATTTTAAGATAACTGGGTGTAAATGTGTAGCTTATTACAATTAAGTATAAGTAATTTGATCAACAGTTGGTTGGCCTATGGGGAGGGGCTTAATAAGCCTCTCGCCACAAATGCTTTGGGGGAGTCTGATGGTGGCTGTATAGCAGACAGGTGACCATAACAACTTTTTTTCAGCAAGCTGTATATGTATATTTTTCACTCTCTGTTTTTGGGTTGGACGTCCAAGAGAGTTAGATTTTTCCACAATCTTTTGAATATTAAATTTGTTTTTGTCATCTTATAATTATATTCTTAATTATTTGACCCAAAGCTTTTGTAAAAAAAAGTTTTTGTGTCAAACGGCTTGTACTGTATGTGTGTGTGTGTGTGTGTGTGTGTGTGTGTGTGTGTACTGTTTGCATGCCTAGATGTGTGTACGTCATGGGGTCACATGGGATGTTTGACTTGATCGTCTTGAACAGTGAGTCAGACGACAGTAAGCGACTCTAATCTGGGCCACTGGGTTTGGGAGTCAAAAACAGAAAGAAAAAACTCCATCGACTTCCATTCGGTTGTCATGGTGAGTCAGAACCCATTATGCAACAAGCAGTGGAAAATGGTTTTGGAGAGAAAAAGAAAATGTAGGAGAGGGAGAGAAATGGCTACTGTCGGTGCCAGCTGATCTGTGAGGTTTGAACATTAAACTTATTTAACCAGACACGTTGGCTGGAAAGGCTTTCGTATTGACAGCAGCAGTTTCTGCACGGAGAGGCAAAACTTGTCAGCATGGAGTCCTTCGTTGTCTCTTTTTACATTTTGCAACTTTTTAATGCAAGTCAGCTGAATGGTAATACCATGTATAAGGGTGATGGCATTGGTGGAGGTACATATACTTAAAGGTGGGGTATGTAATTTATTTCAGAAACACTTTGTTATATTCCATGGAATGCTCTTAACATCCCGATAGCAATGAATATCTTAAATGCTTTGACAATAAATACATACAAAAATCTGTGGAAGCCGTAGTACTGTAAAAAGCACGACCAATTATTTTAGCCGGCCCGGCTAAAATAACTGGATGGCCTACCTGCCTGTCAGCCATCCATCTGTGCACACATTTATCTCGTGCCCTCATTGGTCATGTGCGCGTTCGTGTGTGTTGGAGGAAGGGCTCTGTAAGGAAGTGATAGATTTTTTCCGGTTGTGTATTTTCAAATTCTAGCGCACTCGAGCTGGTTTCTCCAAAATGAAATACCCCACCTTTAAGTATTGTACCTTTTGGAAATGTTGGTACTTATTATTTTAATGTATTGCTATTTTATACTTTAAAATGTATTTAAACACTCATGGTTAATTGTACAAAAACCTGACATGCTGATATGGTTTAATGCAGTACAGTACTAATCTACACAATATTTGTACTATCTAAATGTGGTCCTCATCGACAAATTACAATCTTAAATGCTCTTGTAAAATAATAATATTATAATAATGTGAAAGATCCATTCTGCATAACAAGTCATTTCACTTGTGTGGCATTTACTGAATTTGACAATGATCTCTATCGTGTGCTAAACTGGTGCTAGATAGTGCTATCCACCCTGCAAGCAGTATTATGCACCATGCTGGAAAAGACAGGGCAACTTTTCTGAATCAACTTCTCAAATTGTATCCCTCTTTACCTTCTCCCAAATTCCTGGTGCTCTTTTTTTCCCTATCCACCCATGACCAACTCCCGGGACATTTGAGGTCACCCCTTTTTACCCACCTCATCCAAGCTGGACCAAGTCACTGGAAACCAGTCAATAACTCGGTCATTCAGCCCAAAAGAAGACCAGCATAAACTCAAACCAGGCAGCTTAGAGGCTTTAAAATGATCCACTTGACTTTGACTGTCCTATTTTTTCTTTCCTTTACTCTCTCTCTCCTACCTCTCTGGTGTTGGCAGTTGCCGTGGAGACAGGACACACAAAACACTGTGGCGGTAGACAGGAAGTGCTGCGAACCACAATGGCGTCCACTGCGGCTCTGCACTCGCTCTCCCCTCATTCTCTCCTCTGTCTGTCGGAGCCAGCTCGCATGCTATTATCCTTAGCAAGCTAAATGTAGACCACACTGCTCTCTCCTCTCTCTGTTCGCTCTCATTTCTCTCATTATTATTAGCATTGCTTTTTCAGCTGTGTCCCTCACTCTCTCTCCTGCCTCTCTTTCTTCAACTTTTATGCTACATTAGCTGGAAAATCTCTGTCTGATTGCGGTGTCTGGATGCCCTGTGTCAGTTGACTGTGCTGAAAAGCTGTCGTGCTTAAAGCGTTTTAAAAGTTCGACCTGTCTGCGGGGCGTTCACTGCCGAGAAGCTGCTACCCTGTTTCAAACTGGGTCAAGAATGTGTGTACTGTATGTTTTGGAGTTTGCGTGGATGTGTGAAAAAACGTCAGTGGATTCATAGTTATAGGTACGAGGGCGTCAGATTATATGCATACTGTATGTGTACTTTATATATCATCGAGTGAGTCACCAGGTGAAGTCAGAGGCTAACTATAGCAACAAGGGCAGTACCACAGAGAAATATAAGAATGTGTGTGGTCCTATTGCAGAGTCTTACATCAGGTTGACATTAGTGCACATCCCTCCTGTTTTCGCTCTGTCTTTTTTACACATCCCAGCTCTAAATATACTCCTCTGGAAAAACCCCTTGAGAACATACCGCCCTCTCCCACTCAACATGCTAAAAATATCCAGCCAAGACCACCTTAACTCACTCGCTTTACATTTTGTCCCTCGCTCCCCCTCTCACTTGTTCACCCTTTTGTACTCCAACATCGGTTTCATTATCTTACCATGACCCTTAACTCCTTTATGTGATGTGACCTTTCTTTTTTTCCCCCTCCTACTTACTTTGACCCCCCTTTTCCGCTTCCACCTCCTCTCTGTATCGCTCTACTGATAGCGGGCCGTCTTCTTTCCAATCCCTCAAGGCTGCTTTTGCATTTCCAACCAGTTGCTGGACCAACCAGCTGGCTAGCTGATGTGGACTGGCTGGAGGTCAAACCAGGTGAAACACATGAGTTCTTCTGTTACCAGAAAAAACAGAGGTGGTTTTTTTTGGAGTCAGCTCATAGTATACTAACAAACTGAGAGAGAAAATCAGGAGAGTGAAAGATTAAAAACACATGTGAAGACCTAAGATTCACCCACAACTAACTACAATGCAAGCAGTCTCTGACACCGTTTTTCCCCACAACTTTCACCACTAGTAGGGTGATTGCTGAGACCCAAGGAAGTGCAAGTATTGAGTGTGAAGTTCTTTGGATGAGAGGTTCCTGAAAAAGCTGCAAAAGCAATACCATGGCCAAGCTATCAGGTTTCAGACATGCTTGCGTCCATAAAACAAATTCCATATAAAAACATAAAAGACAAGGGCGAGATGTAACGGGAAACCTATCCAAGAGCATAATCATTAAACAAACACTAAAAATCAATGCCAAAATATCATCACATTGTCTTCTTACCCCCTAGTCTCTACTCATTAGGTGGATTCAGATTGAAACAGCAATGCGGTAGTAATTGTGAATTGAATGAATGTTGTTGATGGTGCTATGGCTGTAACAAGAGGAAGAGTAAAAGGAAGCGAACCATCGAGAAACATTTGAGAATGAAATGTAGTTGTGAAACTGGCATACGGATATGTTTGTATTTTTCCATTTGAGGAACTAATTAAAAATAGTGAACTGTACACATAAGACAGTCATTTTCTCAATGTTTGTTTATGGTGGTCAACGAGAGAGGAAGCCTATCTGTGGCCATATGGAGTTTCTGTTCCTCCGTTCAACCGCTAACATAATTTGGAGTGACACACAGCCGGTGGACTTCCTCCATCCCATTAATCACTTGTGTGTTAACAGGCACACACACACTCTCCCCAATTCCTGTAGCCTTTACAGCTCGGCACCACATCCGCCCTCCTTGTTAGCTTCCCGCTTTAACATCAGCCTCCAACGCTTTTTTCCAGCTGGCCTGCCCACTTAGAAGTGACCCTTGACCCTTCTCCTTCTCCCCTCCATAAAACCTCCACCCTCCATGCTTTCTCCACCTGCTGCTCACCTGCGTGTGAGTGCTGAAAACCAGGCGAGGGAGGACCTGTCTTTTTATCAAGAAAGGCCTCTCTTTTTTTAAATGTAGCTTGTGGACTTTGGCTTTCTCGCACGTGTGTGTAAACAAAAAGAAGTGAACCACCCGAAAGCCGTTGGTGGACAGTGATACCTCTAGCGTGTTGCTTTACAGAGGTGAACCTGAAAAGAAGGATTATCAACGCTGAGCTCTGATTGGCTGATTATGAACTGAACTTTTGAACATTTGAGAGTTGAGGAGAGTGTTGAAAGTAGGGTTAACAAAGACTCAAAGAAAATGACACATGTTATTTGATTGTTGTAGATTTTTGGGGAGTTTGTTTGGTTATAGATATTGTTGATTATGTACATTTTAAGCCTTAATTTATGCAGTGCTGCAAATTATAGTACTGTATAGTAGTGCCAAGGCCATGGCAATTAAACATGCTGTTAAAAACTCTGAAATTAACTGAATGAAGAGGACAAGTAAAAGATGGAAAGAGAGAGAGTCATAAAGCCAGAGTGGAAGTTAGTAGTCAGCTTTATGAAGTGATGAGAACGAGCAGTATATCAACTTTTATGATACTGTAAAACACACAGATACATCTCAGTAGGGAGAGTTAGGGGTCTGCATAGAGGTCTATTTCGGCACTATGTTAGGGTCCACAGTAGCCAAAACACACATTCAGTGTGGGATGAGCAGTGGTCGTCATCTGTGTGTAAATCACAGCTCCATCACAAATCTCCAGACTCCTCAGTGTAAAGGTAAAGTTAGTCATCTCCACTGCCTAAACACTCCTTCACTGAAAACAAAAGAGTAAGACAAGTCATTAAAGAGTTAAAAGTAAAAACACAAAACAACTCTCACTCTTGAACAAGTTTTTTCCAAGTTTGTCAAAGAAAAAAGATTTGCAAAATTAAACAACATTGTTGTGAAAACCCGGTGGCTTTTTCCAAAACTGTGTAGCGGTCAGGCACTAAATGGGGGTTTAGCAAGTTAAGCCCAAGGTGTGCACAAACTGGGTGTGTCTGTGTGTGTGTTTCCGCTACCCCCACCCATGTGAAGGGTGCTCTTGGGGAGAGGGTATGTGCCTGCACTCGTGCCCACTGGTACTTCGGCTTCCCTCCATTTTGGCGTATGCAAGCTCCCAACCCCAGCTTCTGTCTTTGTTCCTTTCATATTGCTTACTTCTTTTGTTTCTGTGTTTTATGATTTTTGGGGTTAGCACAAATCATCAAACTTGTTTCCCTTGTTTTTTCTGCCCTCTCGTTCTCCCTCTCTCTCTGTGTGCATGTTGGTGTAGCTGTCCTTATTTGGCTTCTCTTCGAGTGAGTGGGAGCATGAGCATGAGTATGAATGTGACTGTGTGTGTGTTTCCTCCTGACTGGAGTCACTGCTTGTCTGACTCACGAGCGCTAACAAAAACACAGAGTTACCATGGGGACCACACTCACCCCTCCTCTCCCTGCCTCCCCTCCCTTACAGTCTCAAGCTCTCCCTCCTTGCGGGCACCGCTACATCCCGGGCATCCCTGGCACTGTTACATGGGTGGGATGGTGGTGGTGGTGGGAGAAAACAGAAAAACCCAGCTTAAAAGTAAAGTAAAGCTGGTTTAAAAGAGGAATAAACTGTAAACTTAAATTCAAGTCCAGGAGCCTGCAGCAGGACATAAACCTATTGTGCTAGACAAACAATAAACTATCATCAATAGTAAGTAAAAAGGTTTTGACTGGCTGTGACAGGGGAAACAGAAAAGTGCCCACCTGTGGCTCTATTCTCTGCTTTTGTTCGCTTGCTTTTACTGCTCTGAAATTGCAGCCTGCTTTGAACTGGGGTTTGATGTGCTGGCGTTCAGTTCTCGGCCTTGCTAACCTCCTGGGAGCTTGATAATGTGGCGCACGTGTGGCGTTTACATTTCGACAACCGTCAGGTAGGGCATTGGACGTACCCACAGGCTCACTTTATAATCCCTACTTCCTGGATGTTAAATGCTGGTGGTGCGCCACCCAGTGGATCTATTCCTAACGGGCAGATGGGACAGATAAACTGTACTCTATCATTGGGTTATAATGGCAGGTAGTGTTCTGGACATTTGAATAACACTCTGACTGACCAACCAATAATTGAAGAATGTATTATGTTTAGACGTTACCAATTACCCAGAAGAGACTTTTCCCCTTCTAAACTACTCCCATTAATTTCCCTTAAAAAATAAGTTTGATGTGAACCCAATATTTCAGAAATATAGCTTTTCAAACACACAAATAATTTTCATTTGGGAGTAGAGCTGCAGTGTTTGGTTGAGGATGCTGAGGAAACATTTTAGTATTATGAAAACCTCTCCTCCTTTTGTACGCCACACTGGAGTCATATCAGAGCAGCTGTAGCAGTATACTAAGACCAGTGTATATTTAAATGTACAACTTCTAAACCTTCGAATAATGAAGACAACAATAACATCCACATAATGTGCAATAATTACTTTTTCACATCACTGTGCAAATTACATTCTATTACCAGTGGCAATATCACTGCTAATATCATGCACACATTTATGTTTCTATTCAGGTTTACTTATGTTTAGATTACATTACTTTTATTGTTATTACATTTTGTAATTATGTGAGTAGTTTCTTTTAAACACTTCAGGCAGCTCTTGTTTTTATTAATTTATTTTACATTGCTATTCGTTAGTGTTTCTTCCTATAACTGTTCATGTTAGTCATTCATATTGTCATTTTTGGGATATTCTCTAGAATATTCTTCTGGATAAATAAGGCACTATTTTTTACTTTATCTTGTGTCAACACATCAGATTTAGGCCAGAAGGTTGTGAACCACTGGACGGATACCAAACTGCCAGGGGTGGGAATAGGCCTATGTACAATTTTACTACACAAACTACTACTCTATCAAAGAAGTAAAACTATACAACACTGATTGAGGATCATTATGGGTTTGGTTATCATTCTTGTACTTCAGCATGGATTTAAAAAAATCCATTCGCCTTTTATTTGTTACCTTTATTGATTACATCCACAGGGCAATACATGTTTAGTGACGCAAATCAAACACCCATTGATTGCGTCCTCAACAGGTGCATGCTGGACTAGCTAACACCAATCTGGTACCACTACATATTTTTAAAGCTCGGTTGGATGCTACACAATCAGATGCTGTTGGTACCTGTACATGTGGATAGATATGTAAATTGGAAACCCTGTACATGTTGCTATGATGTCCTTTTGTTGTTCTGTTGTTTATGTTTTATGTCTTCATGTGGAACCTACTGCTGCAGGTGTTCCTTGAAAAAGAGATCATTGATCTCAATGGGATTTCACCTTGATAAATAAAGATTTTGAATTGAATTGAATGCATACCGCTAAAATGCCGATGTAAAAATCTGGACCCTCCAGGTGGGATTCTGCTTTTAATAAGGAACTTTTTACCTTCTTTGGGTGTCATGGGGTAAGGTACTCCGTCTAACAGGATGCCGTTCATACAGGTGAGTGCAACAACAGCAACACACTTCCTGCACTCACTGTACACATGAAGCCACTGCGCATGTGCACCACGACACTAAAAACGGTGCGTCTCTTCCTTTCTGTTGTGCATGAGTTTGTGTGATGTTGCTGCAGCGTCTGTGGCAGGCACGTGCACACATATACATCAAAGTGGGCTTGAGCCCCTGCCCTTTTTCTTCCTCCAGAGAAAGTGCCCTTTTTATGGGGTGCTTTTTTTCTCCATTTGTTTTTCTCCAATAAATGAATATATATCTACTGCTGTTTGCGCACAGTTTCCCTTTCCAAAATATATTGATTGAATACAAAATAAAAATAATCAGGTCGGGAGATTAGACTGTGAAGTTCCGATGCTCTCTCTCTATCCTCCCTCCCTCCACTTCTCGCGCACAGCGGTGCGGACAGTCATCGGCAGTCACTTCAGACCGACAGGTAGCAGCACCTCCCACCTTAAAGTCCCATGTTATGCCGGCTTTTCTTGGCTTGTCTGAAGGTGAGTGGAGATGAACAAATGACTAAACTGCCTGTGCCTCGAGTTTACAGCTAATTAGCCAAAAGACAAAAACAAATGTATAAAGTAGGGTACAGCTAATGGATAAGTTAGCTCAAGGTTTAGCTAAGGAAATGTATCATGTGCATACAGGCTAATGTAGGCCTACTGCACTTAGGGGGAGACACTACAGGTGAATACATTACAATGTGTATCTAATAACGTAATCACAATCACCACATTGATATGCAAATTAGGCGTTAACTAGGCCTAATTAAAATGCGCAAATGTGCATGCCTCACAACTTCCCCAGATAGTTACTGACGTCAAGTCAGTATTTTCCCCGGAAATGTTATGTTTAAATGCAGATTAGCTTTATGAATTCAGACGTAACGATCTTTTGCCTGTAATGTCCTGCCTTAAACAGTAACTTCATAATTTTGATTGTTTGTTGCTCATTTAATAACTATTAATTGTACTAGTTTGTTGTCTGCTCTTGTGCTTAGTGAATACTAAAGAAGACCATTGTCTCTGTGTTAGCTGATTTTTTTTGTACAATTCTGTTGAGTATTAAACAATTGCGTGAGTGTGAGGGTATTAAAATAAATTGGTCAGTAAGTCAGAGATGTGCAACTATTTTGAACTTTTAGTTTTAAAACATTTTTTTTATAAATTATTATGGGAAGTGCCCTTTTTCTCACTTGAGCTCCTGCTCCCCAAAATGTCTGTGCACGTCCCTGGTCTGTGGAGTTTATTGTTCATACCGCATGTGTTGTCTGTCTTCTTTGGCCATGTTTAATTCTGCTGATGACTCTGTAATATGTGGCATGGTAGTTTTCTACATGTAGTCTATTACCGCCGTGGTGTCCATAGACACCATGCTTTTTGTGTCTTTTCTGGTTAATTCTAGTAATGGTAAACAGAGTAAGGAGGCAGTATAATTCATAATCAGTTGCAAGCCTTTATATGAACAGGCTTCCATCTACACTGAATAGATGTTCTTGTTTGTTTGGACATCACTTGTTGCTGATGTTGATCATTCATAACACCCTCCTCAACATTAACTCAGAAAAGCTCAATTTTAACTGACCAACCCTTTACTTGTATGCAGGTCCATTTTTACCCTTGTATTTTGACTGTATTGAGATAAAGCTAGCACCAACACCATCAACAGTTTATGCTGTTTACACGATAAGGCATCAGTATTAAAAATCCTGAACAAAATACTCGAAACATTTGTAGTTTTGGCTAAACCTGTCCATTTTGCTTTATTAAACTCACTTACATTGTTATGTCAGCAATTTTATTTAAGTAACACATCCTTATATTTCTTCCAGCACTTTCTTTCGGCAACTTGATACATGCAGACTGAAGGGAGATTTAGACCAAGAATACAGCTGCATACTGTACTCCTGACCCTGTATGCTGCCAGACAGAGAATCACATGAAAGTACGGAGACACACTCTTCCCCGTCAACCCCTCACACACATGCACAGACTCTCTCACACACCAGGCACACAGTTCAATTACTTTTGAACTCTATTTAACCTTTGCTTGGCCTTTAAGCTCTCAGCAGCTGGCTGGTGGAGAATTGTGAGAACTGAAACTGAAAACTGAACACTAGCGTAATCCTCTGCAAGAGAGAAGGACGGAATTAAAGAGGAATCATAACAGAGAGACTAATAACGAGGAAGAATGTGAGATAAAACATTTCCATTCACACACACAGAGCTTTAAAACAAAGTGTGTGCCTTTGGAGCAGATAGATGGGAAAGCAAAATGTTAAGTATTTTAGAGACCGACTACAGAAGGCATGAGAGATAATGACAACAGTTTAATATATTCAAAAACACCATTGTCACACTTAATTGAAAAAACGCCACCTGCCGTGTGCTTTTACTGTATATATACATCAGCCATGGTATCATAGAGTTTTCTTTGCTGTGACTGTCAGAACATACATAGTGAAACGCTAATGCACACACAGAATGATGTAGAAAGATGAATTAGGACACTGTAAAGGTATGAACAGGTACAAAAAGACAAGTTCTCCAATGTGCACTTTCACTTGTTGCAATGCATTGTATCAACATAGCTTGGATTGCGGCATGTATACCTTCTCTACACTCGTACACATTGTGCTCCAGCATGACAGCTGTGCCCCTGTGTGTAATAATCTTCAGTAAGCTCAATGGCTCCTGCATTCTCTTTCACTAGATCCCCCGGAGCCTCTCTGACCTCACTGTGCAGCCTTAGCTACACCTCTCTGCCCCACAACCTGCTCACACTCTGCTCACGTTGGACCCCATCACATCCTATAACTATCTTTCACGGCTAGAGTTGCACTTCTGAGCTCATTCCCGGCCCTGACCCTTATCTAATTAATGGAATAGTACAGCATTTTTGGGAAAACCCCTTTTCACTTTTGGTTGGAAAGTGTCACCTGTGCTAAATGTGAAGCTACTGCAAACGGCAGGTTAGCTTAGGTTAGCATAAAAAAGAGAAATGGGGGAAGCAGCTTGCTTGCCACATCTTAATCAATGTTTTTAATATGTAAAAAAATCACATTTGTTTAATAGGTACGAGTGTAAAAACATCGGACTGTTCCCTGGCCATGACAACTAGTGGACACCAAAAGACGTTACTCTTCTTAACTAAGTAATAGTCCTCGAGTGTCACAATAAAACCAACCTGCTTAACCATCTTCTCTGTTTTATTTCCGAGCCAAACGGGACCTCTTATTTGTGGAGCAAGTCTGCCCCCTGCTGTACACATCGGGCCTCCTCCAATGATAAACTCTAGTTGTACTTTTTGCCCAGACAAAACCTCCCTCGCCTACTTTCCAGCTTCCATGGTTAAATGTATCAATACATTTTATGTTAGTGGTGCTTCCCCTTGTTGTGCACCGGAGCATTTGGAAAAGAGTTTAGTGGTAATACATTATTAAAAGTGAGTGCTAAATAACACGGAATAATGTGTTATTTAGGATAATGGATATAATGGATAATGGATTACCTTTTTGAACAAAAGCAGGGCTGATCTGATGACCAGTTAATACACTCTGTAAAAATACATGTAGGAAATGCTGCAACCAGAACACACAGCCATCCTTTTCTTTGTGTGTGATAATAAAATAGATCTGCGTGGGCTGAAGGTGGAGGCTCTGAACTCTTTCACAGTGATCTTCTGCCCATCTTGGGCTTCCTCTGACTGATGGGCCAAAACTCCCACATTGTCCACAATCATTGTTGTCACAGTGTCCACAAAGCTCTTTTAAAATGCATGAAGATGGGATAATATTTTCTTTTTATAGTTTGTTTATACTTTTTAATTATAAAAATAATTCTCTCCCTCATTTGTTTGAAACAAGTCTCTAGAAGTGTGGATAAAGGAGGATTAAAGTGATGGGATGTACATACATTTGTAAAAACTTGACTTTAAAATATGCTTTTCCTTCATAGTTCCTTCAGTCAGTTAGCACTTCCTTCATGTTGTGCTTTCAAAAGGAGAAAATAAGCTGTTAAAGAGTCTCTGAAGTGGCTTAAAAAGTCAAATCCATAGTGCAACTTTTTTCCTTTTGTCTCTTATATCTTGATATCCTTCGCAGAGTGCTCAACATCTGTCATTTGAAGGGAAAGTCTCAGAAGTTGCTGAACAGCTCATATTTCTTCATCCAGTCCATTTGTGGAGCCTTTCTCTTTTCTTTGTTATGGACCTTCATCTTTTCCTCTGCTGCCGTAGCACTCAGACTCAGACCCATCTCAGCGAAAGGGTCCATCAGCTGGCTGCCATCATCTTCTGCCAGCTAAATGGGAGATGGAATTAAAGACGCACAGACAGAGATAAAGGTTGAGGGTACTGACTTCTAAGTAAAAGACCAAACAGAATACATGTAATCCTCACACCCACCTGTGTGCTGTTGCCCTGGCTGCTGAGGTCGGAGCGTGTGGACCTGAAGGACTGTGTGGTGGAGCTGCCGTTGATCTGAGGGTTCGGGGAGCCGTTGGATATGGAGGGACCGTCATAGTCTATAGAAAGGAAAATCCCATTGATTCTTGTTGTCTTTATACATAGACAATATTCAAAGGAATGGGTTCCCAGTCCAACAATGTTTGTATTAGGGTTCCCTGAGGTCTAATCCAAAAGTATCGCCAACATTTCATCATAAAATATGGAAAAGTAATAACAAAAAAGGCTTGTTTCCTTCCACTACGGTTTATTGTGAGGTTTTTAAGGAAGGTTATCATCATCGTGTGTGTAATGATGTATAAGCTAAATCTGTTTCCAGTGCACATGTCTCACCTGGTTACTTAAACTTTCCACCTCAGCCGAGTATTACAACCTTTTTGCAATATTGAAAGGTTATTTTGCCCGTTGAATGAGAATGCAACTAATGTTTTAGTCGAGAACTATATACAATTCTTAAATGTTCTTGGTTTCCCAGAAATAACCATGTCATTTTCCACTCTTATAGGAAAAATCAGTTGATTTAAATTGAATTACTTCCAATAATGGTTAATATAACCTCTGATATTTTAGCTGAGCATGCAGGAAATGTAAATGTACACAAAGAAACAAGTGAGAACGTAGGTGATCTTCAAGTACTTTCCAAAAAAAGGTGATTGAACTCTAAAATAGTAACCAACCTCAGTCTTTGCAGTGAAATACCTGCTATCACTATCTATTATGAAATGACCATAACATGCATGTTAATGTGGTGTTCAGACGGTTATATGCATGTTTACCTCTGAGATGGCTGATTGTAGGGACGACCCCACTCCTCTTGAAGTGTTCGTCTGTCTCTTGGTCCACCACCAGCAGCCAGGTCTCATCTCCCCCTTTCTTAACGAAGGCCACCACCTCTGCATGCCGCATGCCTTCGATGTTCACACCATTTACCTGGAAAACGGAGAAAAAAAGAGAAGGGTTTATTTGGAAGGAAAGAGATTTTTTTTCCTAAGACAAAATGTTTTCCATGTCCATGAATTGCTTAAATGACACTCCACTTAGTTTTGAATGCAACACCTGAATAAACCATCTTCCACAACTTTCATTTATACCACACTGAGAGCTGTGCTACCTAAATGATCCAGTAGGTGAAGCTGTGGGACAACATACTGATTACACACGTTTCAACATGACCTCTCTACAAAACGTTACGCAAACTCTTGTTATGAATTATGAATTCTTGAAACAGGGTTTGAGGGAAGGATTAAGGGCAGCTCTACAGGGCAGCTGTTGAGTTATGATTTACCACGATTAAAGACTCCTTCAATTCCACAAGGGGTTCCAACAATCGTCCCTCAGAGGGACACAATTATATGTCTGCACGTGATTGACCATTTATGTCACAATATTGGCATAACAAAACAGAATAGCCTTTCTCTTATCTAGATGCTGTCTACATTTGGAGGCCTGCTTTGTCTAGACCCTGGCTTCTCTGAGGCAGGTAGCTTCGCACCACGCCAAGTTAGTGTTGGTGCACAATCAATTATTGATGGCTCTCCTGGGCTCCGGCTATAGTGCGGGTTTCAGGTGTCCAATTCCTGAGGGGGAATTTGTTTAAAATTCACCGCTTATGACAAGATGGGACACATTAGTGAAGCAGAGGGAAATAAACCCTTAACAACTGCTTTTGGGCGCCTTGGTGTGTGGTAAGTGGGTTATATAAATATAAAAAATAAGACAAATGGGTTGAATGAGAGAGACTTTATGGGCTTTTCAGGGAAGAAATTAAACAAGATCAAGAGAGAGTGGAAGGAAGATAAAAAAAAGAGAGAGGAATCGACAGATGGAAAATGTGAACTGCTCCTCTCCTCTGTTAAAAAAACGTATTCTTACTTCCCAGGACTCATAATAGACAAGCAGACGGACATACAAAAAATAGACATCGGTCAGCCTGGGACCCAGACAGACAGTTTGATATAGAGAGAACAAGCATCTTTGTATTGGGCCAAACAACAGGTGTTGTGTCATGTTTCACAGCCCTTCATTAGCAGTCCATCCCACACAAGACAATACACTCTGCTCCCTGCACACACTGGGCTAATTAATACGAGCTGCAGGAACAGTACAGAAGCTTATTTCTCATGGGAATATTCCTAAGGGAACCTCTCGATACTTGTCGTGTTTGTTTGTCTGTGTGTGTGTGTGTGTGTTCAGGTGTATAACTCATGAAACTAATGTAGAGTCCAGCCACCTGACACATTTTTGATGTCGTTTGGTTGTGTTAGTGCAGCTAGACTAACCTTGGATCAATCACAACAAACAATTTCCGTTGCGTCTGCACATCTGTGTGCACGTTGCATGTGTGGCAATTAAATCTTCTGTCTCCAGTTTAATTTAGCAAAGAGAGACGCAATCTCATAAGCTCCTTTTCACACTGACCATGCAGCAAACAATGAGAGGTGATTAAGATGAAGTCTGCACCCCATTGTTAGAAAAGCTGTTATAGATAATGCATGATTCAGCAACTGCACAGCCTGTTAGATAAATGAGTGGAAAATGTAATGTTCCCACAACAGCTGTGATGTTTTCCTTTCCAGTGGAAAGAGTATTTATCACTCTGCGTAGAAAGATGTCATGGTAATGTCTCACCATTTGTTGTTTAAAACGATGGACAGATCAGTTTGTTCTTTGATCATTTTGTTCTATGCTCATCAAAAAACACCTGCATGACTACAGTTACAATGCAAATCAATATGCATCTAAGTGGCTATGTGAACAGTTTGACCATGGTCACCAAATCTGGTCTGTCAGGGATTTTAGCGTGTGTGCAATTCAGTATCTCGCTTGTTTTTTCATGCATTTGTATATCGAACCTAAAGGAACAAGGACAGATTTACTTTTTTATGTTTAAGTGGTGCACATGATATCTCTGAATGTATTTATTTGTGTCTGCTAAAAATAACTTTACAAAAGAGACTTCTGCTGTACTTAGGCACAGCGAGGCTAACAACAGAATGTAAATGATACCACAAAGCAAAAAAATGTTGCGCTAAAGATGATGTACTGGAAACTAAAACAATGGACCTGTGCAAAATGTCATGTCAGTCCCTCCAATAGTTTAGTTTATGTCCAACTGGAACAAAGAGGGTTACAGACCGACATTACCACCCATAGAGCCACATTGCTAATAATTTCTGAGGCTTTTTATAGTTGTCTACAGTCTTGTGCATTCAAAATATAAGTAAAATGCCTGACAAAAACTTAGAATCAAGTTTCTTTGATGTAGAACAGCGTGAAAAGGTTGTGATCCAGGTATCAGGTGGGTTACCAAGAAGTTAACCTCAAGTGTGAGTATGGTGCACTTTTCTATGTTCTTTAGTGTCACTCTCAAGTTTGTAAAGGTACAGAGTACGCACTGTTGAGCACAGGCTGAGCAGAAAGCCTGATGAAGCATTCACTGGTGTCACTGCTTCTGCCAAGCATCGACAGCTGGGCTCTCATCATAGCCTTGATAGCTTAGCTGCTGATACACCTCCAGCGTAATGGGGCGTGGTGAGAAAGAGACAGAGAGAGAGAGATCTGTCATGGTTGTTCACCTCTCTAACAGGCTGCTGACAGATAACACAAGTGCTGTCTTGACGCATGGTTAGAGACGGTTGCAATTATCACACACACACACACACACACACACACAAACACACACACAAAAACACACACACTACAGGCCACTGGCTCAGATAATGAAAAACAACAAAATAAGTTACCATAGCTATGCAGATGACACACACATTTACGTAACAATTTCACCAGGAGACTATGCTCCAATTCAAACACTGAGTAAGTGCATTGAACAAATCAATGACTGGATGTGTCAGAACTTTCTCCAATTAAACAAAGATAAAACTGAGGTAATGGTTTTTGGAGCCAAGGCAGAACGTATAAAAGTTAGCGCTGAGCTTCAGTCTGCAATGTTCAAAACAACAGATAAAGCCAGAAATCTAGGTGTAGTCATGGACTCTGACCTGAGTTTCAACAGCCACATTAAAACAGTTACTAATCAGCCTACTATCACCTAAAGAACATATCTAGGATTAAAAGACTAATGTCGCAGCAGGATTTGGAAACCACTTGTCCATGCTTTTATCTTCAGTAGACTCGACTACTGCAATGGTGTCTTCACAGGTCTCACTAAAAAATCTATTAGAAAGCTGCAGCTGATTCAGAACGCTGCTGCTCGAGTCCTCACTAACACTAAGAAAGTGGATCACATCACTCCTGTTCTGAAGTCTTTACACTGGCTTCCCGTGTGTCAAAGAATAGATTTCAAAATACTGCTGCTGTTTATAAAGCTTTGAATGGTTTAGGCCCCAAAATACATTTCTGACCTCCTGCTAATTATGAACCATCCAGATCTCTCAGGTCTTCAGGGACTGGTCAGCTTTCTGTCCCCAGAGTCAGAACTAAACATGGAGAACAGCGTTCAGTTATTATGCTCCAATATCTGGAACAAACTCCCAGAACCTGCAGGTCCGCTGCAACTCTGACTACTTTTAAATCCAGGCTAAATACTTTTCTTTTTGTCGCTGCTTTTAATTGAACTATTCATATCTTAGACTGCACTGTAACTTTTATCCATGTATTTTTTCTTTTGATGTTTATCAATGTATTTCTTCTTTTAATGTTTATTTTATTAGCTTTTCTTTTTAATGACTGATTTTAAATGCCCTTTTCTTAATGTCTTTCATTTTTTGTAAAGCACTTTGAATTGCCTTGTGTTGAAAAGTGCTATATAAATAAACTTGCCTTGCCTTGCCTTACAGCCACCCAACCCGACGGGGACTCAGATTTTTCTCTCAACCAAACTAAAGCACTGAGATAGGGTTAGTAAGCTAATGTTAAACCACATTTTCTACCAGGACAATCATAAAGTTGACCTTAAAGCGTCCCACAGGAAATGCAAAATACTTCCAAAACAAAAACAGTGCGAAGTCTTATGCAAACAGAAAGCAAAACGAGATTCAATGTGTTAAATTCAATTTGTATTACATTCACACAGTCCCAGGCTAGCAGTTTACCATGTTGTCTTTGTGCTAAGCTAACCAGCTGCTGGCTCATGTTATATTACACTTGATTCATCATTAGGAAAGAACATTATCTTTTTGTTGTGCAAAGCAACTTTCATATCTCTGCAAGGGGCTTTTAGGATAATAGTCTCCTATCAAATAATACCAGTAGCTGTCTGGGAAATAAGAAATTAACCAAAGATTTGATTGAAAAGTTGTCTTAAAGGTCCCATGTCATGGCCATTTCTACTGATCATAATTCCATTGTTGAGGTCTACTAAAATAGATTTATACTGTGCAATTTTCCAAACTCACATTGGTTTCTCATACAGCATCTCTGTAAAGTATGTGTAATCACCGGTACTCACTCTGTC
The DNA here is from genome assembly GCA_902827135.1 of Harpagifer antarcticus. Classification (NCBI taxonomy): domain Eukaryota; kingdom Metazoa; phylum Chordata; class Actinopteri; order Perciformes; family Harpagiferidae; genus Harpagifer; species Harpagifer antarcticus. Next base: position 834,118 of record CADEHL010000585.1, on the reverse strand, counting down.
CTAAACGGCTTGTTGGAGCTCCTGCCCCCCCTCCCTGTGAGCCCAGTATTCACACGTCACAGTACCCAGGAAGTAAACAATGGAAAATGAGAAATCTCCAACGAGGCGTTTTGGGGCAGCATAGACTGTGTTGGAGTTTTACTCGCTACAGGGTGTACTTTGAGGGTTTTGACTCTGCAGACCGTTTACATGCATATAAACCTTCATAACACACAAGGGGACGGGTAATAACCGGAAAAGCATGACATGGGCCCTTTAAACATGCAAAAAAACAAACCGTATATGTTGGGAGATCCTATATATATGAACTCTGTTTAGCCTCCCTATCAGACCCCACTGAGTCCTGTTTGGCCTGGTCTGCACCCTGATGTTCAGCCAGTGAGGACAAAGGTCATGGGAATGAAGGATGAATGTTGTGTGTGTAAACTCAGATGGAAAACTGCTTATAATGAAAATGATGATGTTACTGCCAGCGTAATTGGTTGTACTTTTCATCGTGGCAAACTTCATAAAACACGCATGACCTTGTCACCTATTTGCTCATGTCGAGATGAATCGAATATCTTTTAACTTTCATTTGACTAACACTTAAGTGCATGAGATTCAGTTTGGGACAGAAACATTTTAAAATACAGTTTAGAGTCTGCTTTTGTTATCTATTGTTGGGGACACTCCTTTTGTCCTTGCATCTTCACTATCCACTGCTTTTTTGTAATCCAACACACACTGTCTACCTCTTTTTCTCTATGGTTTAAAAGAAGCGGCATACACACACACTCCTCCTCCCCCTGCCACCCCCTGCAATCGGACTGATTTATAACGGACTCTCCTCCCCCCTTTGACCGGCCTCTTCTATCCCTGCAGTCTGACACACAGTGAAGATTGAGTCCAGGCTTCAGGTCCTGTTATCTTTAGTAACAGAGGCCTGGCAGCAGACACACGTGTGACTCCTGCCTTGTTAATTACAGCTGTGACAGTTTATGTAGATGGGGTCACATCTGTATTTTATCAAGTGTGAAAAAGCAAACGTTTCTGTAACTTTAGACAAAGGAATATCTACTTTTGTTTTGGACCAGCTCTCTGTATAATGATTCTTACACAGATGACTGACTTTTATTTCTACTATTGTTGGATTGAGTTATTCTCGAAGAAATGGACAATGACATCTGTTGACTTTTAGTGACGTTCTGAGCAGCCTGGAGCTACTTTAGCTGAGAAGCACTGGTAGGCAGTGCTGTGTGTTGGTGTGTTGGTGTGTCATGGATTTAATGCTAAACAGAAGGTCAAATAAGTGTACATGGAGATTTATTTGGAGATAATGGACTGGATGGTTGTGTGGAAATGTGGGCACATGTGCAAAATCAGGAGTGTAGGCACACAGCAGCACACGTATACAGTTCAAACACACCTACAAAGTGTGACACAACGTAGGGCGAGAAGAGGCTTATAGAGGGATTTTCTCACACCCAGTAAATCATATTACACTCAGACATCTACCAGATTAACTCAGAACAATTCATAGTCACCTCATGGGTTCATTCCTCTGCCTGGGTCTGCTGTCAAAGTTCATACATGCATGTAAACACTCACTTAATACTCCTTAATATTCCTTTAAGCTTATCACAACCATGGAGGTCTCTCGCCATCCCATTAACTTCTGACACAAAAACTCTCCTAACTGATCCACCACCCACCACACATGCATATACACTGGGGCTATAACCTTGTATTTGTTTATGTCACATACACATCTGTTTTTGTATCTGTATCTACAGCTGCACTAGTTCGTTTTTGAAAATCTACTTTTCCTTTTGTATCTTATTTTGTTTTCTATTGCAATCTATACTCTTATAGCTTCCAACTCAATAATATGTTAACCATCATACAAGTCAAATAATAAAACATGCAATACAGAATTGCATTGAGCCATATTGCATGCATTTTCTTAACAAATTCAAGGTGAAATTTATAGTGGCCAGAGTTTAGATTAATTAAAAATGTCAACAAAAGGATTTGAGGAAATATCGTATAGGCAAAAAAGTGCTACAGTCATCATTCTACAGTTGGTCAAATAGCAAAGGATATTGAAGTGTCAGGAAGTCCAGATAAATACATTGAATTAATCCCACCCTTTGGGAGAAAATATACAAACCTATTTAGCTTGCTAAACTATTTGTATTTGTTTAAAGGTAAATCTATTCATAGCTAAATAATGTATCTGTTAATCTTTACATCTAATCATACACAACAACAATGATAAAATGCAGTCCAATCAGCAAAAAGGTAACAGAGCTTCAAATCTGACCATGTTCACAAAAAACCAGACCAGAGGAGGATTTACTGCAGTGTTGTTGTATTAGATTGCACTGTTCTGTAATACCCAGACAATACATCCACGCTCCTTTGTCCTACCTCAATCAGCCTGTCCTGGGCCCGGAGCCCGGCGTGGTCTGCAGCTGATCCGGGGTCCAGGGAGCGGATGTATTGTCCGGGCCTGGATCGATCACTGTGGAGGTTAAAGCCGTAGCCGGCGTCAGACCGGATCAGGTGGCAGAGACGTGGAACGAGCTCGGACGGGTCGACCGGGGGCCGCAACTGGACCTGGGCTTCAACCTCGGCAACAGCCTCCTGCAAGGGAAAAAACATAAATGTACAAGTTCATACTTTAGTTACTGATGACAAACGGGTTAAATTCTGAAATGCTCCATGGAGACATGGGATCATTCTCAGAAAGGAGCTAGAAACTAAATCACAACATTTATATTTCCTTAAAGGTCTCCTATTGTACTCTTTTTCATCAATATATTATAGGTCTCAGATATATACAAAACATGTCTCTGAAGTGTTTGCTTCGAAATACCAAACAGATCATGCACTGTAGCATCCCATAATCCCCTCTGTTTCAGCCCTGTTCCAAAAGTGCTGATTCTCTGTCTGTTACTTTAGATGAAAATAAGGAGCCCCTCCCCACGCCCCTCTGAGAGAGATTTGGTTAAAAAGAACACAATGGTGCTCTAGGAGGAGATTCAGGTGAAAATTTGATCAGCTAATTTCCTGTAAAGAAATCACGTTGTTTATAATAATAATAATAATAATAATAATGCATTTTATTTATGGGCGCCTTTCAAAGCTCTCAAGGACACCTTACAGAGCATAATTAAAAACAAGCAACAAAGAAGATCACACAGTAATACAAGACTTAAAAACAAAGACTTAAAAACAACAATCAGTTTAGAAAAATGATTAAGATTTATGGTCAACCTAACCTCATACAATGATTCACAAGATATCTTGGGCAAGCCCTTGCAGTGCAGAACCCTTTTAGGCAACACAACTACATAAGCTCTTGGAAAAGATTGTGTATTGGGCTCAAATTTGCAACAAAGTTGTGTAATAAATAGGTAAATGCTAATTTCTGGTTTCACAGTCTGTTGGGTGAGAATCCATTGTTTTTAGATCCATCCAATCACCCCGCAATCCTCCATTCACAGTCGCCCTTTATACGTCACGTCTCCTGTTATTTTAGAATTTGAGTGCATTTATTTTGTATAAGTATGGATCCTAATAGTAATAGTAGTAATAATAATAATAGTTATTTTCTATAACATCACTCTTTCCTGATGCATCTCCTTTGTCAAAGTTGTTGAATAGATTTTATGTACTAGGAGTGAAAATGTCCATTTGCAGCTCATCACTGACAGCTCTTAAAGCCTGCGTGAAGACATTTATAGAACCTGTATAATCACACTGATTTCCCACCCACACACCGGGTAAAACATGTGCAGTGAGAGGGATGAGAGCTGGTGGCCAGCTCTGTAACCTCAGCTGATATTAGCTGTGAGGTTACTGACAGGTAGAGTGGGTGTTGGGTGACCAAATATGAGTCTACATATGGTGCACATACTGTGTTCATCGGACAGATCTGTATTACGCAATCTGATAACTCCATTGTTTCATGTGAAGCAACTATCATGGTCCGTTTTGTGCATGCTAAAAATACAAATGGAGTATGTGGGTGGCATGAGAGAGAGAAAGAGAGACAAAAGTACGGTAGAGAAGAGAAGATGGTTCATGATTTATTATGAAAGAAAGAAACATTTTTTTTAAACTTCCCCTTCAACATTCTTGTGCAATTATTGCAAATATATTTGAGGAATTATGGTTGAGTCTGGATCACCACAACAGAGCCTGCAAACGTAAGCCTCGACAAAAATAACACAGATGGCAACATATATTTCTTTAGGGTAACTGTCATCTAGGCAGTCTGCCCTGAGACGGAGGTAGAAATCAAGAGCAAACACTCTAATGAATCTCTCCAAATCTTCCTTTCCTGGCCAGAAAGGAAGTTCCTGTGTTGGGCAGCTGGGTTAGATATTCCAAGGGGGGGAGATATACTGTATATATATATATATATATCCTTGGAATATCTAATATATTAGCATCCTGGGATTGAGGCAATGAAGAAACAGCAGAGAGAGGGAGAGGAGGAAAAGAACAAGCAAGGAGAGAGAGGAAGAGAGTGCGTGGGAAGGAAGAAAATTAGATGCAGCGAGAGGATTGAGAAGGAGAGTTCAAGAGGAGAAACAGTGGATTTAAGAACAGCCTGCAGAGCCCAGAGAAATACTGCAGACTGATAGATAAACAGAGCCTTACAGAAAAATCAAAATGACAGAAGTTTACAGTTAGCGACCATGGAGAGGAAAAGAGCTCGCAGTGGAACTCATTTAACATAAACAGTGAGAGTAGCACAGCTGGGAGTCATTATGTGGAGGAGACGCAAGTTTCTGCCAATCTAACCTCTGACTGCCTCTCGATGAATGTCCACACCCACTAATCACCCCCTGGGGCCTGTACCATCTCTCAACGTCTCAGTCTTTGGTGTTTGAGTGCATTTTGGACCTTTTTGATTTGGTCTTTTTGTACTGTGGGTTTGATCTAACAAGTTTAATTGTGCATGTTTGTGTCAGTGATGGAGGGAGACAGCACGACTGTGTGTCCTTGGTTTATTATTGATAGTGCATAGATCCAACTGTCCTACTTGTGTGTTAAAGATAGAGATTTTAGTGTCAGCCAGAGGGTATTTGAGGGCCTGAAGTTACCATTCGCTCTCTACCATACGAGAGGTCATTGATTGAAATGGGTTCACCATGTTTGTTTGAACTGTGGGTGTTGAAAATGGAAAAATGTGAAAAATATTTGTATCTGAGTGGAGGAAAAATAGATGTTTTCCATCTTTGTCGGCAAACAGGCTGTCATCAGGAAAGCGACCGCTTATCTGCATCTGTACATTTTTCAAAACAGTCCCAATGGGAGGAGACGCTGTAACTGGTTGGAAAACACTGTTTTGTTCCAGGCTCATAAATGTCCACATGGAAAATTCTTCAATTAATCAGAGTGCTTTTTCTATACGGAAAACAATATGGAATATTTCACGCCCCACAGCAGAACATTATGGAGTTTGGTAACACAACACACACACACAGTGACATTCTCAGACATATGTACTGGCTTCTGTGTGACTGTGGCACACTGAGAGGATGTAGCCTGTTGTCAATGGGACAAGTGCCATCCCATGAATTCCTTTAGCTTCCTGTCACAATCAGCCTTTGTTTGTCAGTCTGTGTGAGTACATGTGTGGGAGAGTGCAGTGTACACGCAAGACTTGTGTTTGACTTTGTGGTTGGGTTACGCCACTTTGACTACATTATAAAATACACAATTTTTTTTGTTTATTATAGTGCAACATGAATTGTCACGCAAGGTCAGACAGGGGCTGCAGCTTTGACTTGAAAGCCCATGTAATTTCTTTGAACTTTATAAATGTAAGCTACATTTTCACAAAACACCAGCCCCCTAGGTTACAGTTGCATTGCCTATGGAAATATCAGTTTCCACACAACCGTAGCTAGCTAGCTAAACAATGTTAGCTTCATGAGTTTTTTGAAAATGCTGTCTCTATCTGACTTTAACATATCCAGCTAACATTAGACAAATCTGAATCTTACATTAGAGGCATCAACTAATCAAACGCTGGCAAAACATTCTGTCTAAACGAACAATTAAAGAAGTTAGTTAGTAGTAAGCTAGTTCAGCGGACATGCTAATGCTGATAATTACAGCTTGATGTATATGCTGTGTTTTACATTTTGGTGATGATTGGATAACCTTTTTTTTTTTTTACACGTTTAATGTTTATATTTCCCTCTGCATGCGACCACTGGCAGTGGCGTTGGCAGTTGATGAAACTAGATCGCAGCTTATTGAATAATTTAGCGGTGGGATGGCTCATGACCGCTGTTAACCCTTTCACAGCCAACAATCATTTGCTCACTGTTTGCACACACACAATGGAGTGTGTTTGGGCAACTCAATGTGTTTGTGTGTGCTGATATACTGTCGCTAAGTTGTTACAAAGCCTTAATTTAAATCTAGTGTGTGTGTGTATGCATGCATGTAAAGTATTTAGTTAACAATACTCTCACTTGCATGCTTTCCAAAAGGGGTTAACGTAAACTTAATAGTCCCGGTTATAATAAATCATGGGAGTCAAGTTTCCTTTGAGCCCATCAGTATGCCCCCTGAGTTGGTGGCTAAAGGCCAGATGGTAGGGCAGGGAATACCATATCTTGCAAAGCTGTGCTGGAGAACTGCATTGGATATAAGAACACAATTATTGAGAATAAATGATATATACTTGACAAAAACTACATCTCCTGAATGCAACCAGGTAAAGTTCAAGAGTTATAAAAAGCATATAATTGACGTAAACTGATCAATCGATAGACGCCAGAGGTTAAACAAACATAGAAATAGAATTGTAAGTCATTTTAAGGGAAAATCTCAATCTGCCAGTTACTAAAAAGTGCATTCAATAATGTAATTTATTTTATGACTTTCCATAACTTGACCGGAGTTCTTTCCTGAGCTAAAAACTGAATCCCAATTTTTATTTTTGTATTTTCAGGTTAGAACATTTCAGCTTGATTCGAAATCCTGTTTTCCTGCTGCGCTATGTAGACCTAAGCATACAACGTTCAAAACAGCTGTAAACATTGACTTTAGCCCCAAATAAATTGCAATGAAGTTGGAGCTTACATTTGAGTTTATGTCTCTAGTTGTTTAACTTTTGGAAAATTGACTGGTTAGGGTTAGGGTTAGGTTAGGGTTATAACCTTACAGTATATAGTATAACCTTGATGGTAGACAGAGTTTTCCAACAACTAGCACAGTTTTCGTGTTAGCATTAGCTTGTGCTACCTAGCTATGGCTGCTGAAAGGTAACATTGCAAATAGATTATCATCCAATGCTGATGTTGTGTAACGCCAGTGTAGCAAAAACAACTGAAGCATTTGGCACTTTTGCTTATGTAATGGGTGACAACAAGTTGTTTTTGAGACAGTAGTGGAACCAGTACAGCCAGTTCCAAACGTCTGTGAGAAAACATGCATTATCTACATGTAATGAGATTGATGTAGTTTGAAGATTTCTGAGTGTACTCACATTGCTCTGAATCTGCGTGACTGCACAGTGCACAGGCTTCATAGCTTTAAAGAGTTCAACCAAACCTCGAACGAGGATAATTTACAAGGGTTTTACCAAATTAATGAAATTGCTGTGTGTCAGATATTCTGGCTGTGACAGCTCTACCCTGAAATTGATAGAGTGTGTGTGTGCCTGCAGCTGCCTTAAGTGTTGCTCAATCAGAGTAGAGAGCAGATCTGGCCAGCTCTCAGAGGGCAAAAAAGAGAGAGAGGATTGGGAAAGGACCAAGAACAGCTGGAGAAATCCAAAAGTGGGATTTGGAGCTTTTAAATATGAAACTGAATAAAAGGTCATGGGGGAAAGCAGCGACAGGAGAGAGCAGATAGAGTGAAATAGGACATGCAGAGAGGAAGATGGAGCACAGCATGTGTAGGAGAGCACGAAAGGCAGCACTAGACAGCAAAGTGAACATGAGGATTGGCCAGAGATTTTGATAACCAAACGTTTTTTCCCACTGGTGTTGTGGTGTGTTGCGTAACAGCTCAATGATACGAAAGCTGGCTGTGTGGTTTGTGTGTCCAGCTCGGCTCTACCAGCGGTCTCTAAACTCTAGAAAGTTTCCTGCTCTGTTGAAGTTTGTGTGAGTTATGTGTGGTATTTGTGGTACAGGCAGTTTGAGTGCTCCTGAGATCATAACTCAGTAGCAAGTAAAAGAGAGAGAGGAGCTTGAGGTGGAAAAAACATAACTCAAGGAGCTGCATTGTCAAATTGTAAAACTGGTATACTGAATTACTCATGAAGCAAGTATTAGTGTGACCATGTATCTATCTTTGTGACTAGTTGGACTAAACATCAGAATTCTAGGTTGATGGGTAATACAGATTCAAGATGCAAAATGGATCCCCTGCAATTTAAGTCAAATTCAATGTTTTGGAGAATCTTGCATTGTGAGATTTTGCAAACATCCCATCTGCTTGCATTATGCTATTTATTATGCCTATTAACACATGCCGTTATTTTCACTGCCACAAACCATGTGTTGCAGGGATTGTTGTTTCAAAGAAGAGCAGCAGTCCTTAAAAATTTGCAGTTTGTAAATGTCAGTTCACTTTAAATAGACTGAGGCAACATTTCCTAAAAAAAGCAATGGTACATGAAAAATAAATGCTTATGGGCTAGATCCACAACACAAAATTCACATTCCTTCTTCATGCAAATTATAAATTCAACCAACAAAAGAGCAAAACAAATGTATACACTTTCGAAGGTTGAAGATTACTTACAAAATACTTCTCCCAACATGGGTCACACTCTCCAAAACATCTGATAAAGTGGGCATGGATGTTTTCTGTCATTTAACACTTGTTGCAGATGCTTGCAGCTGAACTGTCAAGCTGATTGAAAAGCTGCAGGGCTGAAGCTGCAAAACTCCTGAGAGTGCAAACATATTGTGAAGGGTGTCATAGCTGCAGGCTGAGCTGTCACTGAGCACTGATGAGATCATGGTGGATTTATTGGCTGTCAGCTCAATAATTGTACAAATAATTAGCACAGAACAAGAGCTTTGATAGTAAACAGATAATAACTCCCTCCAAGGTGTTACTTCATGCTGTAGAAATGTCTATAACAATTGCCTTGTAAATGCCAACAATAATGTATATCGTACAAAATGTCAAGGCTTATAAGACCCCTGAGGGTTCAGAAGTCTCCAATGTGGCGATCAAACACAGAGAGAGTCGTCAAAGGCAGTTCCATACCATGAGTACTTTGTCAACAACAACAACAACAACAACAACAACAACAACAACAACAACAACAACAACAACAACAAGAACAACAACAAGTGTACACACATACAGCCTCTTTGTGAGAGGAAGTGTGGCTTTGGTTTCCATCAAATCCTGCTGTATAGGGTTGATTGAATTTAATGGACCTGCTTAATGCTATATTTATTATCTTAGGGCACTGCAGTAGGAAAAGGATCAAAGCATTGAACTGGACAAATATCAGTCCTGCTTCATGTTCATGTCCACATCACAAACCGGCTTTGAAACTGGCTCTTCCACTCTATCAGCATATTGTACAATGAGTCTCGACATATCCTTTGCGTTTCATTCTCACGGAGTATAACATGAGGAGGTTAGTGAAACTATGCAGACAGGCAGGCAGACAGACAGACAGACAGACAGACAGACAGACAGACAGACAGACAGACAGACAGACAGACAGACAGAGAGAGGTGAAAGACAGCAAAACAACAGGTGGTTTAAACCCCCCTCATATATTTTCTCCATCTGTCCCGCATTAATTTCATACGCTACATTCTTCCTTTATGTCATCTCATTTACATTGATCCTCCTCAGAATACTTTCTTATCTTCTTTCGAACTACATTCTTTAACCATTGTCTAATCTTATCTTTGAGTACCGCACATTACAGCACATTCCCATAGTGAAGTGGCTGCAGAATACAAAACTTCTGTCTATTTGCATCTAAATGTCAATTTATATTATGTGGGCTGCTGGCTAGTGTATGTGTGTGTGTCACAGATGACGGAGTAAGATTTCTGCTTCTTAGAATCAATTATTCAGTTATTTTAAGATATAGTTCGTTTACACTTTCCACTGCAGATCCTTTAAAAAAAAGTCTTAAAAATGAATGGATTCATCTAAAAACAAGGCCTTGATTAGGATTGAAATGTCTTAAATCAATTTGACAAAAGTCCTAAAATGCTAAGACATTTGAAGTAAGATTTTTTTTGTCTGTTACTCCATAAATACAAATTGTAACATCTATATTTACTTTGCCTTAGCTGTAGGAACGCGGTTTCCATCTACCTCTGTTTTTTTTACGTGTAACAAGACAGCAGTTGATGTTGTTGATGTACAGTAATATGTGTGTGTTTGTATGTCCACACCCCTGTTATCAGTGTGTGGCAGATAGCCCTATCACTTGGTTAGGACTTAAAGTGAAAGAGACGGGCAAGAGGCAGATGGAGACAGTTTTTTAACATAAAACTAAAAGTAAGGCTATAATTTGAAGATGCCACCTTGAAGGGTGATGGATATGTGATAATTATCTATTTGCAATATTTTAGACCAATTACAGTTAAGTTTATGATTTTGTTTAAAGTTCCTTATCTTCACCCACTTTATAGACACACATTACACTACTCCTATGTTTATGTATAAGCCTCTGGGTCCAAAAGCTGTGAAGAGGCACTATATATGACATCATGTAGACACACACATGCTCTGTAGGGGAGCTGTTGTACATTACATCAGGCTGAACATTCCGTAGCTCTATATGTGTGTGTTTATCTGCAAAAGACAGCAGAAAGATATACTTTACATGTAGACTTTCGAAAAAAGGAATCAATTAGAGGGGATTCCCACCTGGTGCACATCTTATACTTTAACCCACGCTAATCTCACACACCCATAAACTATACCTCCCCCCTGTTTGTCAAGTGTTACTCAAGTATCAATAGAATTCCCAATTGATTCATACGGATACAAAGCCTCCCGTCACATCTTTGACTCCCACAGACAGTGTGTGCACACTGCAGGGATCGATTGTGTGGGAACGTATGCTGGCTCACAGCTGTGAGAGCAGCAGAGAGAGAGCAGATGCAAACTGAACATGTGAAGGGACCAAAACACGAGTAACCGGTCAGGAGTGAGAAGAACAGCTATGAAATGGCGCAGTTGTTACAAAGGCTAAAGTCTTGAATAGGTGTGCAAATCATAAACCCATAATGTTAGCAACATATGAAGTGCTCTCTTTACTGCTTTCAAAGACATCTCTATCGACAACAGAAGGTTTGTTTTCTTTTTTTCTCCAATTGCTGGTGAGGCTGCTGTGTGGGCAGCACATTAATCAATATTTGGCCTGGCCACAGCCGACCTTCTCTCCACTGGTATTCCCACATCGAACAACTCCGAGCGCATGTTTCTAAAACTTAGACTATTTGGTATTTCTTTGGATAGAAAGCTCTAGGAACGGACAAAATACAAGCATTCACGACTTAAAGAAGGGATTTTAAAGATCAGTCCCAGAAGATCTAAAGAGGGCAGGAGTTGGCAGGGCTGTTTTTCACATATTCTGACCCAGTAAGGTCTATATAAAAGTAGTGCAATCTATAAATAATGCTGAAGATTTGGGTCAAGGGTTTTAATTGCTACAGTTCATTTGTGGATAGGTGAAGTTCAGTAAAGAAATGTAACAGCTTCATAATCTGTATAGTCATGGTTTGGGTGACAACTATAATAATACACTAGCAAATAATGAATATCTTTATTAAAAACTGACACAAGATCACAAATATATGCTGGAGCTAGACAATGGAATGCATTTCAAAGTAATACAAATAAAAAATATAACTTCTTATCAACTGAAACTAAAAGCAATTGTTATCATAATATACATTCTGTATAACTTAAATGTGAGTGGGCTTTGCTACTCAGCCAAGTTAACTGTCAATTATTATTGGGTAAACAATCAGATTTTAAACATTTTATAAAAAAAGTTTTTACCAACTTCATTATAATTCCAGGTTCTGATATTAATAGATTTTTTTTCAGGGTGCAGACTGCTTGTTGGTCCTGATAATACAGATAAATAAAGTCATCGGCATAGCTATGAAAATATATTTTTACGATAACATATTTAACAACCAAGCATATAGATAAAATAGATGGGGACCGAGCATAGAGCCCTGAGATACTCCACAGTTTAGGAGGTCAGTAATCACTAGAGCAGTGTTTCTCAAACTTTTTCATACCAAGGACCACTTAACCAATAAATAAACACTCGCGGACCACCTAACTCCACAAATATCAAAAAACACATTGTTTTTCTAGAACAGATTACAAATCGCCTGAAGATGGTACAAACAAGTGGCAACATGTGTGATGAAGGTGTTGTGCTGGGCTATATCATGCAATCGAAAGTGAAACTTAACATTGCTCCATTGCGGAGATATTCCCGCGAGAGTGCGGAAAACTTAAATTGATTAATTAATTTCAAATGTGAAATGTTACCAATATACTCACGGACCACTAGGGGGCGCTCACGGACCACCAGTGGTCCGCGGACCACACTTTGAGGAGCACTGCACGAGAGCAATGTCTCTGACAAAACAGATTTAGATGTTGTGGTCTGTTGTATCAAATACAAAGTTTAATTGTATTAAAATCTGGCTGAACCCAAACCTTCATCTCTACCAAAAAATATATTTACACATTTTGTAGAGCAGTGTCATTTCTACGCTTTGCCAGATAGAAACTTGAGATCATGGAGATGAAAGCGTTCTTTATTATTTTATTTATAATTATATTATCACAGCAACCTAATCCAGAACAATTGACATTTCCTGTAGTTAAATCATTATTTCTGCTGTTAAACTGAGCCTGCAGAGACAGTAAGGTTGACGTCTTCTAGGTTAACAAGGGCAATGTTTGATTTTTATCAGCTGTGCATATTAAATAGAGACACAGCTGTGTACACACACACACACACACACACACACACACACACACACACACACACACACACACACACACAACACACACACACACACACACACACACACACACACACACACACACACACACACACACACACACACACACACACACACACACACACACACACACACACACACACACCTAGTACAATACACTCAGTTGTTCATGTCTGTCTTATATTACCCACCTTAATAATGTCTCCATTTCTCTTCCTCAATTCTCCAGACACACCCCCCGCCCCCACTAGTGACCCTTCCACTTCCTACAGGCCATGTTTTTACTCCAGGAATTTGGTTCACCCTTCTTTTTTTTTACACACACACACACACACACACACACACACACCACACACACACACACACACACACACACACACACACACACACACACACACACACACACACACACACACACACACACACACACACACACACACACACACACACACATAATCTGGACCCCTGCATCTTGATGTAACACAGTTGGTATTCGCAGGAGGGCGGGTGAAACACCAGTTCCAGATGTTACTAAAGAGTATTTTACACTAACTCACTCTTACCAATGTACAGCTAAATGTATATATCTTCATATTTCGTCTGGTATCCAAGCTGAATAGGAATGTTTTGATAGTTGATATGCCAGGTTAAATAAGGTTAGATAAATAAAATACATTATCTTTGCCAAAAAGGAAGACTTGGAGAGGATTTTTTATATGTTCCAACGTCAGCTGTATTGCTCCACTTCAGCCCTTGTATTATACTGTACATAACTTCAAACGTTTTGTCGAAGCAACAAGAAACAACCTCACGTTTGTCTTGTGCTCTTCAAATCATGTCTGGGTAGCAGGCAGACATCGTGAACAGATGATCACACAGACTGAAGTGCTCAATAGTTCAGCATCTTTTCCCAATTATCCCGATCAAATTCAGAAATTGAGTCTGTGTAGGGGGCAAGGAGGAGATGTCAGAGAGCGTAACCTCGGCAATCTTCTCATCTTCTCGGAAGGTGGAGGCGAAGTCCATAGGGACTTGGCTTGGCAACTGGAAGGTCACCAGTTCAAGTCCCGGAAAGACCAAGTGCTACCGATGTGTCCCTGAGCAAGGCACCGTTCCCTACACTGCTCCCCGGGCGCTGTACATAATGGCAGCCCACTGCTCCTAACACTAGGATGGGTCAAATGCAGAGAAACCGTTTTGTTACATAGTACCTGTACTACGTAATGACAATAAGTTGAATCTTCTTCAATCTTCAATTTTGCATTTCGATAAACTAATACCCTGAGATGATCATGTTTTTCATGCCAGGGACAAAAAAGGAATTTAAAGAAAAGATCCCAGTGACAAGAAGTGAGAACAATATTTCCTGTCATGATGACATTCAACATCTGCAAAGAGATGGAGCAAATAACTTTTTTTTAAAGAACAATGTGGAGAGTCTTGTTTTGTCATCAAAGACCTCTCTTCTGTTTCTTTTCCCCCCAACTTCTGTTTATGTTCCCCCAACAGATCCAACAGAGTTACTATTTGTGTTTATTCAATTCTGACCCTGTGACTTTAAGCCCTGACCCTTAAAAACAGTGCTCTCTGTTCATGGTTTTCTCACGCAGATCTCTTTTACGCCAGCACCACAAATATGCACATGTTTAAGTATTTAGAAGTTGTCTGTAGCATTTTCAGAATATGGTTTGGCCTCTCTTGTTTACTCCGTCTTCGTGTCTGACTTGTTTAGTCTCTGCTGGTGTTTACATGGAGTTTGTTAAGGTTTCACCACCTGTGACACACATGTGTCTTCCCAAAGTTACAAATGAACAAATGCTCATAAACTTCACGATAGCATACACATGCACTCACACTTAATAAAACATGTTGTGAATCTTCATAGAAAGCAGTGTTTCATTCTTTACAGAGCAAAGACAGTTTTGCGCACACAAAGAGCACCTCTACGAACACACACCCCTCCTTTCACTCTTAGTGTTTTAACAGATGTGTGTGTGTTTGTGTGTGTCTGTTTAATGTTCTCTATAGGGAGCAGATGATCTCTTGCAGGCCTCTGCAAATCCTACACATGATGTAGTGAAGTTTATTACAACACTAAGTGCTGTTCACATGTCATCTGGACTACTGATATGTTTCTGACTGAGCCAAACCATCATATTATGTTACAAAGCAAATAACCATTTTAAAAGGTCAAAGTCATAATGGACATATCAGAGAGAAACCAAGACACTGCCTGCACACGTTAATGCTCATTTCTGCAAAACCGTTTTTCCTTTTTCTTGTTGTCCCTCTTTTTTCTCACAAAACCTGTCGGTACTTTATTATTATTATTTTTTTTCTATCTTTCCAGCGCACAAATCCAAATGCTGACTGTTACCGTAGCAACGACTTTCCATGTACTTCCTAGCAAGCGTGGTGTTAAACTGGCCAGGAGTGCAGCAGGGCTGGAAAGAACAACAGCAGTCCACAGTGTGTTTGTGCATGTGGTGGAGGCCTCCCCACCAACAGAGAGGGAAAGTGCAGGCCAGGGAGAGGTGAGAAACAATATCTCCCCCATAATACAGAAACTGTCCTGCCAGGAACATGTCTGTCATGGATTTGAGGAAAGGAATATTTCTATCTATTTGTCTTTGTGCGCGGCATAACACAAAGGCAAAACATGCCTATCACAATATAGAATCAACAGTGATCAAATGTCACCTTTTTCTCTGACCCAGAGTTCAAAGATATTCATTATATTATGCTTTAATACCATTTTATTATTATGTGAGCCCAAGAAAAACTGCAAATATCCACATCTGAGAACTTTGAATTGATTATCAACCATAAAAGTAACCGATAATTTTCTGTGCTTGTGTTTGTTATAAAATAATAAAAGGTTCTGGTGAGAAAGTGACACCTGACACTTCATCTTGAGCTTTAAACCCACGTCTGCACAGAGAAAGAGCACTGACACCTCAGGTGTGTTAGGGTGAAATGATACGTCTTAAACCAAGTCGTAATGTTTTTGTCTTTGAGACGTCTCATCCTTTCTGACTCTAGCATCAATCTTAGTTCCTGCTAAATGTCTTGTCGATTGTCTGCTGGCCAGTGAGCAAGAAAGTGAAAAGAAAATTGTTAGAAAGCGACAGCAAACGTGTCTGAGCTTTTTTTCAGTTTCAAACTATTTTCTCTGATTTTGTCACAGAGAAATGGATCGAGAACCAGATAATATGTTTTTAAAGTTTTTTTAACAGTGATACACTTTAAGGTTCTGTGAAAGACACCCATTGCATAGTATTTATTCACACATGACACGGATTGGCCATAAAACTGAAGAAAGGCAGTGTAATTTAACCGAGGGAACATGCACACTCACAAAACCCGTACAGGTGCAGAAAGGACCATGGGTGCGTTTCACTTCGGTTAAATGGATTCCTTGCGTCCCTCACTTGCGTCGTTTCCTTGCGACTAGTCCCTCCCACTAGGGAAGCATGGAGAGATGCAAGGAAACCACGAGAAGCAGGGAAATTAGTTTTAAGAGCAATGGGACGTCGTTTCCTCCGGAGCGTCACGTGAAGCGATGTCCGTTTGTGATGACGCCGCACAGCTGATTGTCTGACAGCAACCAGATCAGTGCATGCGCTGCATCATCAAATCAGTGAGCGATACACAGTAAGGGGGCGGGGCGAGTGTATGAGGATTTCAACGGAGGATGGTCTGGTAGTTCCTCGATTATCGCTCCTCCGTTATCGCTCCTCGATCCTCGGTCTTCCGGCAAAAATAAGGCCACTGGGACGATACTCAAGATGGCGCAGACAAATCAACTTCCGGTGAGACCGAGCAGCGAGGAAAGGAAAAATAAGAGAAGTGAAACGCACCCCATGTCTACCCATGTTTCTGCTGCAACCATGTATTCTGCCAGCTTCTATCAAACCTCTTCACCAAGTCTCCCCCTCACTGTGTGACTCCACTACCTCAAACCCTTTTACTTTCCCCACTCCCCTGCCCCACTGAGGGGGGCCCACTTCCTGAAAAGTCCCTCCAACAAATCTTCAAGGTTGTTATTGCCTTGGCTCCTCTTACTTGGGTTCCCTCTGTCCAAAAGCTGTCTGCTCTCCATCCCTCCCTCATTCTTTCTCTCCTGCCTTTCTTTGAAAATAAAACTTATGAGAAGAAATGTGCTGATCTCAGCAGTCTCGCTGAAACAAACTGACTTTTACAGCTGTGACAGAGTCAAAGAATTAGGAGAAGCGATTCATCTTTCATCTTTTTAGATACGATTGTTCACTTGGTGATTAATGTTTCCATGCTGATCAGTCTGTTTTCCCCTCTGCTTTCGTGGTTGTAATTACACGGCACTGATTGCCAAAGATCCTTGACTGCCGCATGGACAAATGACAAACAAGTCGAAATATGTTATATTAGCATGCAGTGTCAATACTGAGTCTGCATATCTGTTGTGGAACCAGGGAAATGGAAACATCTTACATTTTCCACACTATCAAGGTAACATTGAGAAACAGAGGCATGTTTCAATGTGCCAGTCTCAACAGGAGGTTGCTTATGGTCGTGGAAGTACAAGTTTAAAATGTCCCAATAGCAGCTCCTACATTTTATATGCGCTGATGGTTTTTGGCTTAATCTGCCAAAAAAAAGAGAGGAACAAGAGACCTCTCAGCATTTCCCTGAGACTCAGCCAGGCCAATCCGAACCCACCAGGCACTGGGATTTCTTGCCATAGGTCACAAATCCACACACACACACACACACACACACACACACACACACACACACACACACACACACACACACACACACACACACACACACACACACACACACACACACACACACACACACACACACACACACACCACACACACACCACACACACACACACACACACACACACACACACACACACATTCCGAGTGTCATAAATCATGTTGACTGTATGTTTTTCAGTCGAGTGAGTGCGTGGGCACACACACACACACACACACACACACACACACACACACACACACACACACACACACACACACACACACACACACACATTTAAGATTTAACTGATTGGCCCAGTCGCTGCAGTGCATTTGTAGAAGTAGTGCCTGAGTGCTGCTCACAAATGGGGTAAGCCTAAGTGAAAACACATGTTTGTGTAAATGCAGAAAGCAGAAGTGGAGCGGCCTCATCCCGCTGATGGAGGCCATGTGAAACCAAAGCCCATCAGATCTTTGTGTTCCAGGAGAGACAGAGCGAACGGAAACACATCCTGTTTTCCAATTTAACATGGAATAACCAAACAGTGAATCTGATTTAGAAAAAAAGTGTATCAAATGACTATTGAGAAATATCCAACCAACTGTGACAAGGAGTTATGAAAACAAACACAGGAAGATATGAATGTCCTGTGAAGTAAAATTCCTGCTTGAATATCATTTCACAATATTATCAATATCTACAGGGTTAAGAGGGTTAACAAAACAAACCTAATCTTAGAATCACACTTTAAAACTAATGTAACCTCTAATGTAACCTCAAAACAATGTAACATTAGAAAAGAAGAGAGGTCATAATGATGAACTGGAAATGTAGCAATGGTTTTGTCTAATCTAAATCGGATCTTTCCAAACTAAATCAAAAGGCTTTTAGAACATCTCCCAAACATCTTTCTTGATTCATAAATCTTTAACTATTTCTGTGCATTTCCTGTTCTTCAGAGCCACTGCGTTGTCTGTTTCCAGATTCTTAACTTCTGAAGGGTCACCCCCTCTCACCTTTCCTTGCCTTCTGTGACCTAACTCAACATCTGGAGCGAATTCAGCTGCCATGTTCCTCCCTCAGGACACAAACATTCATTATCAGACATACCCTAAACATGCAAGGAAGGCTGCAGAACAGGATGGGAACTTGCATAACATATACTAATCAAATCTTAAACTGGCAAAGCAGCAAGAGAACATGTCCGGGGTGAGGAGAATCTGTTCAGGGATGACTCACTTATCTGCAATCTGTTCGCTGATGGGTTCAGTATTTTTAACTCTTGTGTTTGGAGGTTGACATACTCTAAGAATGCTTTGTCTGAGTGTCTGAAAAAGACTTAAGCTGAATGACAAGGCCTTATGTTCTCTACACATAGAATATCATTGACTTGATGTTAACAAAAAAAAAAGCTCACATAATAAGAAAATAGTTAGAGAATTTGGGGAATACTCTTGCTCTTTTTCTGCTATGCGTTACATGAGAACATAAGTGTGCAGTTACAGGCAGCAGCGTTGGCTTAAATCCAGACTGAAAATGGCTAAACAGTCAGTTCAAATCTAGCATTACAGATGCTCATAGGCTGATTTTGTTATCTTTTTGCCAGAGCCCGTCAAGCTGTTTCTCTCCATTTCCAGTCCCCTATGCTAAGCTAAGCTAATCATCTGTTGATATAGCTTCAAATTCACACTACTGTAAGTGTGCTGTTGATCTTCTTATCCAACTCTCTGCAAGAAAGCTAATCAGTATATTTTCCAAACTGTAAAAATAGCTAGTTGAAGAACTGTAATGCTGCCGATTTCCTTTGTCCTGGGGTTTTGGACTGAGGATCAGACAAAGCAATTCATTTAAATACGTCAACTGGGGCTTAGGGAAGTTGTGATGGGCTTTTTTCATAAATAACTATTGTTAGGCACTTCACAGTTGTTTGATCAAATAATCATGAAAATAACATACAGAAACAATCTGTTATAAAAGGATTGTTAGCTGCAGCACTAAACAACTGGTCATATTCTGTTCTGACACATACAAGTTTGAGCCGGAAAACATCCTTTGGTTTCTTGCGACCAACCAGGAGGTTTGCAGGCAGCTATATACGGAATAACAAGATAGGGCCTACATATTTGGAAAAAGGGAGACCTATACATATTAAAACTGTTAATCAATACTCCACCTGTATGTCCCCCCTTAGAAACCACACACCATTAAAAGAGTAACACAAGTATAAAAGATAACTAAATTAGACTGTTTTTACTGTTATCTCCTCTCAGGCCAGCTTACCTTCTTCGCAGCCTTGGAAGGCGACCTCCTGGTGGGCTTCTGCACCTGGCTGCTCGGAGTGACCGGCTGCTTGGACACCGAGCCGTTCTCCCGCTTCTTGCTTGGGGAGGATGGGACCGAGGATGGGGGTGGTGAGGGGGAGGCTGGGGGAGAGGAGGAGGACGGAGGTGAAACCCTGACGATGGCCATCTCTTCTGTGGGTGTGAGGCGGAGGCTGCGCAGACTTTCATGTGTCTCTTGGTCCACCACCAGCAACCTGGTCTCACTTTCCACCGCTTTGATCCGCTGTACCACCTGAGGGACGGAAGAGGACGGTTGTTCACTGCTCATTTTGTTTCTTAATAGAAGGATTAACTCCACAGCTTGGCAGCTGTGAAACACTACAGACTGCAGCTATAGGAAAATAACCCAATCGCATCAAATAATATTTGGTTAACCAGCTCCGTTAGAGGCATCCAGTCAGCGCAAAGACATCTTTCAAAATGATTTAACACATTCACACTGTTCTCAGACATGTGGGTGTACAGTGCCTGTCACAGTGGTGATAGAAATATGTAAACATTGACCAAAATATCAGACACTATGAAAGATGGCAATTAATCGTAATATTTCAGGAAAAAAGCCAACAATTTCATGATTTTGCCAATATTTTGTACTTTATCTTTGTCTTGATATTTAAGAAAAGACCGTCTGATTAATTTAGTGCAAACATTTGCTCTGAATCAAACCTGCGTGTCATTGATGGAGATACATACTGGGCTCTCCAACCTTTAAATGTGGGCAAACATCATTAGATGACAAAACAAGCAACTTTGCAATTCTTTGTGCAAAGCCTACATTTAAAGCACCAGGGATGCAGAAATGTTCTGAGAGCTTCAAACAGTCAACAGTTTGTTTTTATCTCTGTTGTAACAAGGTTACAGATAAACCTAATGTTCCTCTGTGAGCCTGGGAAAATGATTATCTGAGGCTGCTGTCTCTTTTTGACAACCATTGCGAAAACACTCTCTCAGCTCTAAGTCCTTTGACAGTGCATACCTGCTTCCAAACAACGAGATGGTGCAGGTTAGTCACATGTTTCAAGAAAACGGTCAGGTCTAATTAGAAGCTAAAAGAAAAGTTATGTATCACAATAGGAGGAGGGTAATGCATGCAAAACCGGTGTGTGGAGTAACATTCCTCCTGTAACATGAAGTAACACCACATATATCGTATGAATGCACATCTACTTGCCTGGTGATGTGTCTCTTTCTCCACGTTCACCCCATTTACCGACACCACCCGGTCCCCCGCGCGCAGACCGGTCGCTTCTGCGGGGGACCCAGCCTCCACTTTGCGGATGTACTGTCCGCTCTTCCCTTTCTCGCCATGCAAGTGAAATCCATACCCGTCCTCCGATTTTGCCATGACACAAAGCCGTGGTTTCCGCTCACTGGCCATTTTTTCACTGACGTTTTTAAAACCTCCTGCAGTTTTTAGTTAAAGTATTATAAATAAGATGCAAAGAGTAGAGTTTAGGAGAGCTGTTGCAGGGCTAACTTCCACGGAGCGAAAACATATCTGCTCAATACGCACGCTTTCCATGTAATAAAAACACTCAACACAAGCAGCTCCAAATGCACTTCACAAGAAGAAATCCCAGGGATAAAAATACCAACAAAACAGGCATCAAACTTCACGATGAAACGATGAAGCCAGTCCTCCAGATCGTGTGTCCTGTGTCCAGCTGAGGCGCACTGCTGGCGACTCCAAAACTGATCCGCTGCAGCGCGCACAGACTTCAGAGCCTCCAGGAGAGCATCATTGATGTGACTGCAGACGTGTTGGAGTCGAAATGATCAGCAGGGCCTCACCTCTCCCTCCACATTTATCCATAACAACTGATCGGAGAATATTCACCCAGTTATGCTGTAGTTTGCGCAGGTTGAGCGCCCGTGTGCGCAATAGCACCGCCTCCCTCTGGCCAGGCTACCTGTTTGTCTCTCAGGAAAGTGAAATATTCGGAGCACAGTGAGATAATTCAGAGTTATACAATACTGCCCCTAGGTGGTGGGTTGTAAAGTAAATATAAAGCACTGTCTGCATGCTGCATTGGGTTTAAGAAATATACATAAAATATACATCTTCTCAGCTCAACAAACAAGATTCAACATGTGTTTTTATTAACATATAATTCAATAAGACCATGCAAACCACAAGATGACTGACTGTAGTTTTCCATTCATAATTTAGACCAGGTTCTTGGCTAAATTGTTAATTTAATCTATAACCCCTTAAACCCCATGGGAAGAAATGCCCCAAATGACTAACCCAAAGTGAATCACAGATCTTCAACCATAAGGTTTAAAGTAAATGCATATTTGTGGTCACCATTAAAGAGTAGACATATGAATCCTTAGTAAGTAAACCAATTTCTGTTTTGATTATTTGTTTAGTCTACTATATAATCAACATTTTAAAGGCAATATTACCACTACTTAACTACAAAACAATATTAATTTTCATTTATATATGCTATAAATAAAAAAAATCTCCTCACAACATTAAAATAATAATAAACACAATGAATCTATACAGTAGTTACATGACTGTAGCTCATAGTTTGGATGGATTCTCAAAGCTAAAGGGCCAACATTATCTTCCATAAATATATTTATTTAATATTATATTGCAACTTTTTGCATCCGTTTTGTATTCTTGTAGTTATTACAATACTTGTGTTACTCTTATTTGTAATGTTGACTTAAAAATCTGCTGAACTATTGCTGTTCATACATTTTTGGTAATATAATACATAGAAACTAATGTTAAAGGGGCCCTATTATGCTTTTTGGAAGTTTCCCTTACCTGAAGTGTAGGTTTTTGGGTATGTCTGCAAAGGTTAAAACCCCAGAGCACCCCCCCCCCCCCCCCCCCCTGTCTACATTGGGCTCCTTTGTTTACTCTTGTAACATAGTGATATCACTACGTAACACTCACATATTGGCTAGCGCTCCAACACATGATACGTGATAGGCTAAGGAGTGGGACATCTCTAAGCGGTTGACCAATCACAACGTAGCCGGCGAGCTAACCAATCAGAGCACACTGGGCTCTGGTTCCAGACAGAGGGTGAAAAGAGGTGCTGCAGCAGGCAGTATGAGACCATTTTCTTTTGGAACATTAAAGCATGCAAACCTGTCACTGTAGTCACATGAGTATGATATATCCCTTTTAAACCAATGCTTTATTATTGCAGTTTCTAACAATGACCACTGGAGGTCAATGAACACTCATGATTCAAAAGGTGTTTCAACTACTACACAACACACTTCTGGTCAAACCTTTTAAATCAAGTTATTGTGTCCACTGGAATTAAATAAGGGTAGACAAAACATTAACAAAATCATATTTTTTCTTGGAATGCATGATGGGGAGATATCACTTCATTGCAATATGATATACTTAATACAGACATTATTGACATCATCAATGATACTAACATGACTACCTATACAGTTACTATTAGGAAGAAGAGCTTTGCTGCAACCAGGGGCGGTTGGAGCAAAGCTGTGGCCCCCCTAAAAATGAAAAAAAAAAAAAAAAGGTTTATGATTAAACAATTTCTTGGCTGACGGAATAGGCGGAAGTAACGATATTTGTCATTCTAGTCGGACCCAATAGAGCAGGGGTCTCCAACACGTCGATCACGAGCTACCGGTATCTCGCAAGCCCTCAATAGCCCCCACTTTACAAATATGTTTTAACGCAAGCCGTCATCGCCACGGAGGAGCACACAGCCTCTGTGAGCGAGCGAGACAGAGAGAGAGCTAGAGAGAGCACACCTTTATCTATTTAATGTGTTGTAAAAAATAAAGAAATCATTCCAATGTGTACTATAGCACAGTAAAAAAATAAAACAGTTTGAAAGGGGAGTGATTAGTAAAATATGCATAAATAAAAAGAAAGAATGCTAACTATAGGTAACATAAGATAAGAATAAACTAGTTGAATGATTTGTTATTGGTTGTGATCATATTCTAAAGATGTGTTGATTATTGAAAGTATACAGCTCTCTTTCATGAGTGTTGAGAGCTGTACCCATAAATTCATTTTGTGCTCAAAGTGCACCAGATTGATGCATTTAACTTCAACAAAAAATCTTCCCGGGGCTGCATGCCCCCGGACCCCCCTAGAGGATGTGAGGTCCACCCCCAAATAAAGCAGGTTCAAATAATTAAATTGCATACATTTTCTTTTAGTAAACACTGAAAACGGGTCCCACAGACCCAAACAGCACACAAATGTAAGCATATAATAATGTGTAATGAAACAAATACCAATAACTGTATTGCATTGTTTTTTTAGGTGTATGCGCAATTACTTCATACTGTCTTCGTCTTTTTCATCCTGCATTTATTGTGCCCCCCTCAGAAAATAACTGGCCCCAGCCTGGCCCCCCCCAGTCAAATCTAGAACCGCCACTGGCTGCAATGAACAACAAACATCCGATCTCCGGTATTTCCATCATGCTATCCTACAGATCTTCCTGTCCTCAGCAATGGCTCCATTTCCTTTATTAGATCATTTGGAGAAAACACAATCAGATTATTGTTTGTCTGCTCTGCAACTTTGTTATGATGTCCACGCGCTGATAGATGGTCTATTATCTTGATGACCATTTTAATTAATACATCAGGGTTCAACTTAATCAGGCCATGAAGGACCATCATTTTAATGGAGGGGACTTAAGTTAATTAATTAATCACAACACAGTTACAGCAACAGTATTGTCTTGAGGAACGCACACATTCCTCATGCTTTATACTGTTGAAAATGGGACAAACCTGCTGATCATTTTGTTTAGTCCCTAAATGATCCAGGGGGAACGGAGCTGCAGAGATTCAACATGTATTGGTAATCTTTGATCACTGATTTAAGGGTTATTAGGGCATAAATAGTGGCTCCTGATTCTTAAATTTGACAGTTTGCAGATTTTCTTA
This sequence comes from Harpagifer antarcticus, assembly GCA_902827135.1. Taxonomy (NCBI): domain Eukaryota; kingdom Metazoa; phylum Chordata; class Actinopteri; order Perciformes; family Harpagiferidae; genus Harpagifer; species Harpagifer antarcticus. The sequence continues at coordinate 809,100 of CADEHL010000585.1, read as the reverse complement.
ATCTTCTCTATTTATTGAGTCAGACAAAACAAGCAATGCAAACACCTCACTTGGTGCCATGGAGAAATTGGCGAAAGGCATGAAATCAGAGGTTTGATATTTTTCTTTTCATGGACTTTGCCTTGTGTATTTTGTTTTCGAGTGTACGAAAGGAGATTAAAAGTGTCAGCCTGGCATTCGGAGCACAAGGTTTATATCAGTTACCAAAAATGTACATGAAATGATGTGGTGTGTGCTCTCTCTGACAAACACACACTAGTAATTAATAAGAAAACAAAACGTCAGCACCACATTAATATTGTCCGTCGAGCCTTAATTGTGTTTCGAAGGAGCTCTTAATGTGTTAGTCATCTGTCAGCACACATTACATTTAATTTAGCTGACGCTTTTATCCAAAGCGACTTACAATTACCAATTACAGGGACATTCTCCCTGGAGTAACTAAGGACCTTACTCAAGGGCACACTAGTGGTGGTGTTCCTGGCGGGATTTGAACTCACAACCTTTCGATCTTCAGCGCACCTCACTATCCATTAGAACACCACTATCCTACACACACACACACACACACACATACACACACACACACACACACACGAACGCACACACACACACACACCATGTATACATCACTTCAGAGGACATTACATTGACTTACATGCATTTCCTGGAGACTTATCCTAACCTTAACCATAACCAACACATGCCTAACCCTAACCCTTAACCTTACCCTAACCCTAATCCTAAGCCTAATCAAGTCTTCACCCTAAAATTAATGATTCCCCTCATGGGGACCTCCATTTTGTCCCCATAAGGGATGCGAGTCCCCACACGTGACTATCTAAACAGATTTATAGTAATGCTAGGCCACACACACACACACACACACACACTCACATTTGAACAGCACAGGAGAGGTATTTGGCTCAGTTGCCTTGTTGTCTAGATTAAAGAAGACAGTTGCTGGCATCAGAGGAGAACCTCAGGGCAAAGTCCAAGTTTAGTCTTCAATGTAATGTCTCCATGAGTCACAAACACACAGGACACACACAACAACCACCACAGACAATATTATGTACAAGCTGCAGGTTTTCTTAAGCCATATGATAGAAACAAACGTCGGTTAATTTAAGTGTGTTTTAATATTTTAGCCAGTGAAATCGGGCTTATAAAACATCTGCCATAGGTGCTGTCATTTTCAATGTTACGGTGTGTGTGGGAAGTAGGACCCAAATGCAGATTATAGTGACAAAATGACTCCTTTATTTCAAGGCTACATAATCATAAAGACAGAACAGAACACTCACCGCAGACCAGGTCATAACACAAGACGAACCGACAAAGACAGACAGAAAAACCAGAACTTAAATACACACAAGACTAATCACACAAACAAGACACAGGTGAGGAGGGAGGAGAAAACACAGGGACACCAGGTGAATACAATCGGGTAAATCAGGGAGGGAAAACAGACAAAAAGCGACAGGCAGGAAACGGGGGGTGAACACTTTACAAAATAAAACAGGAAACCAAAGACAGAAACAGACAGACAAAACACAACACGGACAGATCGTGACAGAACCCCCCCCTCAAGGGGCGGATCCCAGACGTCCCTAAACCCCAAAAACAAAAATCCCACACAGTCCAGCAGGGTGGGTGGAGGGGGTCCGGAGGAGGGACGTATCCCTAGGCCACCAGGGTGGGTGGAGGGGGTCCGGAGGATGGGACTAAGCTGACCACCCAGGAGCCCAGTAGGGGACCAGGAAGGGATCTCGGGCGGACGGCCCGGGGGCAAGGCAGAGTCTAAAGTGGGGAACTCGGGCGGACGGCCCGGGGGCAAGGCAGAGTCCAAGGTGGGGGTCTCGGGCGGACGGCCCGGGGGCAAGGCAGAGTCTAAAGTGGGGAACTCGGGTGGACGGCCCGGGGGCAAGGCAGAGTCCAAGGTGAGGAACTCGGGCGGACGACCCGGGGGCAAGGCAGAGTCCAAGGTGGGGGTCTCGGGCGGACGGCCCGGGGGCAAGGCAGAGTCCATGGTGGGGAACTCGGGCGGACGACCCGGGGGCAAGGCAGAGTCCAAGGTGGGGGTCTCGGGCGGACGGCCCGGGGGCAAGGCAGAGTCCAAGGTGGGGGTCTCGGGCGGACGGCCCGGGGGCAAGGCAGAGTCCATAGTGGGGCGAAGGCCACAGCGGGCGAACTCAGGGGGCCGAGCATGAGGGCGAAGACCAGACAACTCCGGAGGCCGGGCAGGACCCGGTGTCGGCCGGACAGGAACCGGAGCCGGCGGGACAGGCTTCGGCAGGATCCCCCACGGAAGAGGACCAGGAGTTGGCAGGACCCCCAGCAGGAGAGTGGACGACGGGACCTCCAACGAGACAGGACAAAGGGTTGGCAGGACCCCCGGCAGGGGAGTAGACGACGGGACCTCCAACGAGACAGGACAAAGGGTTGGCAGGACCCCCGGCAGGAGAGTAGTCGGCGGGGCCTCCAACGGGACAGGACACAGGGTTGGCAGGACCCCCGGCAGGAGAGTAGTCGGCGGGGCCTCCAACAGCACAGGACATAGGATTGGCAGGACCCCCGGCAGGAGAGTAGACGGCGGGACCTCCAACGGCACAGGACATAGGGTTGGCAGGACCCCCGGCAGGAGCGTAGTCGGCGGGACCTCCAACGGGACAGGACATGGGGTTGGCAGGACCCCCGGCAGGAGAGTAGTCGGCAGGGCCTCCAACGGGACAGGACAAAGGGTTGGCAGGACCCCCGGCAGGAGACTAGTCTGCGGGACCTCCAACTGGACAAGACATGGGGTTGGCAGGACCCCCGGCAGAGGGCTAGTCTGCGGAACCTCCAACTGGACAGGACATGGGGTTGGCAGGACCCCCGGCAGAGGGCTAGTCTGCGGGACCTCCAACTGGACAAGACATGGGGTTGGCAGGACCCCCGGCAGAGGGCTAGTCTGCGGGACCTCCAACTGGACAGGACATGAGGTTGGCAGGACCCCCAGCGGAACCTCCAACGGTACAGGACATGGGGTTTGAGTGGGGACTCGAGAGAGGACTTGAGAGGGAACTTGAGAGGAAACTGGAGAGTGGACTCGAGAAGGAACTCGAGAGGTGACTCGAGAGGTAACTCGAGAGGGGACCTGAGAGGGGACTTGAGAGGGAACTCGAGAGGAGACCTGAGGGGAAACTTGAGAGGTGACTCGAGAGGACACTGGAGAGTTGACTTGGGAGGTGACTCGAGAGGACACTGGAGAGTTGACTTGAGAAGGAACTCGAGAGGTGACTCGAGAGGTAACTCGAGAGGGGACCTGAGAGGGGACTTGAGAGGGAACTCGAGAGGAGACCTGAGGGGAAACTTGAGAGGTGACTCGAGAGGACACTGGAGAGTTGACTTGAGAGGTGACTCGAGAGGACACTGGAGAGTTGACTTGAGAAGGAACTCGAGAGGTGACTCGAGAGGGAACTCGAGAGGAGACTAGAGAGGAAATTCGAGAGGAGACTAGGGAGGGAATTCGAGAGGGGACTAGAGAGGGAATTCGAGAGGGGACTCGAGAGGTGACTTGAGAGGGAACTCGAGAGGAGACTCGAGAGGGGACTTGAGAAGTGTCTTGAAAGGGGACTCGAGAGGTAGCTCGAGAGGGGGCTCGAGAGGAGACTAGAGAGGGAACTCCGGTAGGAACTTGAGAGGGGACTTGAGAGGGGACTGGAGAGGGGACTGGGGAAGGAACCAGAGGAGGGACTAGAGAGGTGACTTGAGAAGTGTCTTGAAAGGGGACTCGAGAGGGGACTCGAGAGGTAGCTCGAGAGGAGACTTGAGAGGGAACTGGAGAGGGGGCTTGAGAGGAGACTAGAGAGGAAACTAGAGAGGGGACTCCGGTAGGAACTTGAGAGGGGACTTGAGAAGTGTCTGGAGGGGAAACTTGAGAGAGTTGGTTTGCCAACAGAACACGGGGTGCTGGAGTCGGCCGGTACGCCGACAGGACACGAGGAGCTGGTGTTGGCTGGGGAGCCAACAAGAGACGAGGTGCTGGAGTCGGCCGGTACGCCGACAGGACTTGGGGAGCTGGTGTTGGCCGGTATGCTGACAGGACTCGAGGAGCTGGCGTCGGCTGGGGAGCCAGCAGCAGACGAGGTGCTGGAGTCGGCCGGTACGCCGACAGGACTTGGGGAGCTGGTGTTGGCTGGGGAGCCAACAGGAGACGAGGTGCTGGAGTCGGCCGGTACGCCGACAGGACACGGGGTGCTGGCGTCGGCTGGAGAGCCAGCAGGAGACGAGGTGCTGGAGTCGGCCGGTATGCCGACAGGACTCGGGGAGCTGGCGTCGGCCGATGAGTCAGCAGGTGACGAGGAGCTGGAGTCGGGACCATGACTGATGGGGCCGGTACTTGAGCCGGAACCATGGCTGGAACTGGGGCGGTTCTGTAGCCGGAACCATGGCTGCTGGGGCTCGGGCTAACCTGGCCTTGCGACGACTCCTCTTAGCAGCCGCCTGAATACTCCGTGGACCTCCAGAAGCCAGACGAGTTCCGGAATACAACTCCTGGACAGGAGCAGGAACTGGAGCAGAAGCACGGGTTGACTTCAGGCGGAACCCACCAAGGCGTATGGTGCCAGGTTGGGAATTGGGAGACATGGAGTTAGCATGCCTGGAGCTAGCAGGCCGGGAATCACATGTTTCAAGGAAGTCCAAAATCCAGTCAGGTAAGAACTCCACAAAACATAGTCTCTCTGCTGCCAACCGGTGCGCCTCTACCAGAGCGGCCCTCTTCTGCCGAACACTGGACGCTCCCATCCATCGATGAGCGCAGACAGACAAAGAAAAGGTCAAATCCAAAAGTTCCTGCTCAAACGGATCTGCTGGGCCCATATTTGGTCGGTTCGTAATGTTACGGTGTGTGTGGGAAGTAGGACCCAAATGCAGATTATAGTGACAAAATGACTCCTTTATTTCAAGGCTACATAATCATAAAGACAGAACAGAACACTCACCGCAGACCAGGTCATAACACAAGACGAACCGACAAAGACAGACAGAAAAACCAGAACTTAAATACACACAAGACTAATCACACAAACAAGACACAGGTGAGGAGGGAGGAGAAAACACAGGGACACCAGGTGAATACAATCGGGTAAATCAGGGAGGGAAAACAGACAAAAAGCGACAGGCAGGAAACGGGGGGTGAACACTTTACAAAATAAAACAGGAAACCAAAGACAGAAACAGACAGACAAAACACAACACGGACAGATCGTGACACAATGTAAGTCTTTAGAGGATGTGATGACTCGAAACAAGGCATATCACCTTGCATTGCTATTGTTTGTTTCAACAAGTGAAATGATTCAATGTATCATCCACAACAATGGTGTCTGCATAAACACACACATGATTTGGATATAAATGTAACCAACACATTGATCCACTCCCCTGCTGCGCTTTTCCTCCTGCTTCAGTTTTAAAGAGTCACCTAAATATCAAATAACCTTTTGAGAAATAAACCTATGAGAGGAAAATGCCACTCTGAAGTCACAAAGTAGGTTGCTGTGACTATTATATTCCTGCTATTATATCAGGATTGTAGCACTGCATGCAGTCTTCTTCAGATACATTTATAAACACTTTGACACTTTCCAAATAATAATATCTAAACAGTGAGAGTGGTCAAGTGATAAGGATTGAGAAGGAAAGCATGAACAATTTGGTTTTCGGTTTGTTGTGACATACTGAGTGGCAACATGCATTTATCTTGGGCTTGGTTTACTGCAGGGAACTTTTTAAAAACATAATTGAAATGCCCTCCCCATGTCAAAGGCAGGAAAAGGATCACAGCTCTCAGCTTTAATTAACTGAGTCTCCCCCTCTCCCTGTTGTAGCCAAAACACCAAGCAAGCTTCAAGAGAAAGTGTTCTTGGCTTTTTCAGGTTGGGCTGTGATTGGCTTCTTGTTTTGCTGCAATGCAACACAAATTAAAAAAAAAGCAGCAATGATGCACAATTATAATGTACACTCATGAGAATTAAACTTTTACCATTTACTTTTCAAATATCAGCCACTGTCTTTTTCACCTCCACTTAAATAAATGCTTGCATTCCTTTCCACTCTCACCACACATACTGACATGTTGTTTATTTAAACAAACAAGATACTCACCTTCTTCCTCCTCTCCCTGAATTGGCAACAAACACATATTGTGTGTCCATAAAGCCATGTGTGGTGAGTTTGATGGCGTCTGATTTGTGTCTTCCCAGAAAACAATAAATCCCTGGAATTCCTGTTTACATTGTAACAGTATCTATCTATCTGCGAGCGATAGGCATTTGCTAGCATATTGACCTTAGAAAGTCCTCAGGCCTTAATTGTTTATTCTAGTACAAGGTGTTTCCTTTATTTCAGTTCTTTGAAAATAAGTCGGCCTCTCATGGCTAGTTTTTCTCGGAATCATCTTAAAGGCTAAACAAGTTGTAATGTGCTCTTTTCTCTGCTTGGTAAACATATGTGTCCTTCACTTGACATTGAGGTCGATGGAACAAAAGCAGCATTACCCCAAACACAGAAGCAACCAGAAGCTGCAGAAGGCACAGAGTGTGTTTCTACCCCCACACCCTGCCACACAAACAGGTTGTCAGTAAACATAGAATAAGGGCTGCGTATATGTTATAGAAGTGCACTAATGAGGGAGGGGAAGGCACAGCGGCAAAGAGAGGAAATCGCAATACAGTAGAAGAGGAAATACCAATGAACTATGTGCAATATGGGCTATTTGTGCAATATATATACATGCCGTTAATAAGTGTGCAATAGGCTGCTAAATCCACAGAACTGTTACAGGGTGTGTATTTTTGTAAATTGTGTAACCTTTTATTTTATTGTATTTTACCTTTTTTTTTACGTTAATACTTTTTTATGCATATAACATACGCAACATAATGTAACATAAAGCTGTCTTTGGCTCTTTTTCTGCTGTAACAACGTAAATGTCCCTTCTGTGGGACTAATAAAGGTATTCTGATGATTCTGAAAATGCTCAGGGGGAGAAAATGATAAAGGACACTGGAAACCCATGCTGTACAGCGATGGAAATTAGTTACAGTGGGGCAAAGAAGTATTTAGTCAGCCACCAATTGTGCAAGTTCTCCCACTTAAAAAGATGAGAGAGGCCTGTAATTTTCATCCTAGGTATACCTCAACTATGAGAGACAGAATGGGGGGAAAGAATCCAGGAAATCACATTCATTTAAAGAATTTATTTGCAAATTATGGTGGAAAATAAGTATTTGGTCAATAACAAAAGTTCATCTCAATACGTTGTTATATACCCTTTGTTGGCAATGACAGAGGTCAAATGTTTTCTGTAAGTCTTCACAAGGTTTTCACACACTGTTGCTGGTATTTTGGCCCATTCCTCCATGCAGGTCTCCTCTAGAGCAGTGATGTTTTGGGGCTGTCGCTGGGCAACACGGACTTTCAACTCCCTCCATGGGGTTGAGATCTGGAGACTGGCTAGGCCACTCCAGGACCTTGAAATGCTTCTTACGAAGCCACTCCTTCGTTGCCCGGGCGGTGTGTTTGGGATCATTGTCATGCTGAAAGACACAGCCACGTTTCATCTTCAATGCCCTTGCTGATGGAAGGAGGTTGTCACTCAAAATCTCACGATACATGGCCCCATTCATTCTTTCCTTTACACGGATCAGTCGTCCTGGTCCCTTTGCAGAAAAACAGCCCCAAAGCATGATGTTTCCACCCCCATGTTTCACAGTAGGTATGGTGTTCTTTGGATGCAACTCGGCATTCTTTCTCCTCCAAACACGTCTAGTTGAGTTTTTACCAAAAAGTTCTATTTTGGTTTCATCTGACCATATGACATTCTCCCAATCCTCTTCTGGATCATCTAAATGCTCTCTAGCAAACTTCAGACGGGCCTGGACATGTACTGGCTTAAGCAGGGGGACACGTCTGGCACTGCAGGATTTGAGTCCCTGGTGGCGTAGTGTGTTACTGATGGTAGCCTGTGTTACTTTGGTCCCAGCTCTCTGCAGGTCATTGACTATCCCCCCGTGTGGTTCTGGGATTTTTGCTCTCCGTTCTTGTGATCATTTTGACCCCACGGGGTGAGATCTTGCGTGGAGCCCCAGATCGATGGAGATTATCAGTGGTCTTGTATGTCTTCCATTTTCTAATAATTGCTCCCACAGTTGATTTCTTCACACCAAGCTGCTTACCTATTGCAGATTCAGTCTTCCCAGCCTGGTGCAGGTCTACAATTTAGTTTCTGGTGTCCTTTGACAGCTCTTTGGTCTTGGCCATAGTGGAGCTTGGAGTGTGACTGTTTGAGGTTGTGGACAGGTGTCATTTATACTGATAACGAGTTCAAACAGGTGCCATTAATACAGTTAACGAGTGGAGGACAGAGGAGGCTCTTAAAGAAGAAGTTACAGGTCTGTGAGAGCCAGACATCTTGTTTGTTTGTAGGTGACTAAATACTTATTTTACTGAGGAATTTACCAATTAATTCATTAAAAATCCTACAATGTGATTTCCTGGATTCATTCCCCCCATTCTGTCTCTCATAGTTGAAGTGTACCTAGGATGAAAATTACAGGCCTCTCTCATCTTTTTAAGTGGGAGAACTTTCACAATTGGTGGCTGACTAAATACTTTTTTGCCCCACTGTACATTACATAGACTAGATAGTATTATAAGCTTCACTGAATCAAATAATGTCAATGATATGTGTTGTAATTTAGTACAACTCCATTGGAATATAACAGGTTGATAGGCATAAACTTACTTTTTGTTTACATCTCAACCTGCATAAGTTAACTGCTAGATGTGTAAATGACCAATTGTTAGCTGACATGTTTTTTATATCAGCTTAAAAGATGACGTGTTATTGTTGAGTTTACAACTCCCCCCACAATTAGTTATCCGTGTTTAAGAGAGTTCTCTAGTTAATTTGAAATATTTATTTTTCTGCACATTTGCGCATTATGTTGATTTCAAGTTACATCGTAAAATATGTTTACAAAAATGTTTTATAGTCAGCTTTTCCTATTTTGTTGTATCACTTCTTACTTACTCAGTTTTTGTTTTTATTTTGTGTGCCTTCTGAACAAGTTAAAAAATAGTTACTTAAGACCCATACTATTATGCATTTATTCAACTTGAGAATGGAGATGGATGAAAGTTCCAGTAAGTCTTTCAACGTGTTCATGACATTGTAATTGAATATACTTCAAAACGGGAAAAAGAGAAGTGTATATCTATAGCTTTAATTTGGAGGAAACCAAACAAACAAAACCCCACCACCATTAACACAAATTGAAAGTCATCTGATTTTATTTTTCCGACATTAGATCTTTTATTTGTTTAAGGATGTAGAACTCAAAACTCAACAACTAAAGTGGCCTATAATCTTATTTTAGTTTTAATTCAGTGTTTTTCACACACAAACAATGTATCCTTCAAGGTATCCATTTTTCCACAGGTCCTTCTTGCTGAACTCAAACCCACCACAAACATTGTTAGCATGGTTTTGCTTGGCTTACGTTAAAATTTGCCACAGCAATTTCCCAATAAGGTTGGCATACAATATGAAAGCTCAAAGTCCAGGAGCTAAATGCTCACTTTACTTCTCCATGGCATCTGCTCCAGCAGATTCTGTTTTAGAAATATAAGATAGAAGAGATAGACGTATATGTACAATATTTGGCTGAGCTACTTCAAGGAATGTTCATAGATTAGTTACATTGATGTTAAAATGTCACAAAAAAGCCCTATCTAACAAGCCAGGAAAAATATAATTGTAATGGTCATGACAAATGTTTTAACAAGCTTTACAATTAACCAACAGAGCAGTGCTCAATCTACTTAAAGCAGCACAAGTTTATTGGAAGAAAGAGAACAACTGCGGAATTTCAATATTACCGTAATTCCCGGTAAAAAAAACAAAAGAACAAGGTGAAATGATCTGTACTATAATGGCTCACATGATAAATTCAGCATAATGTATCGCAGCACCAAATATCAGAGATTCTCCTTAATTAATATTTGGGGAAGTACGGCTGTATCATTTATTGTTGACTGTTAGATGAAAGCGTTTTACAAGAAACAAAATGTGTTTACGAAACAAATATTTCCAAGATTCTTCCCTGAATGTTAAAGCTAGGGTATATGCAAATAGTTGTTTTTGTTGAAATTCTCTACTTTCCAACAATTATCAATAAAAAAAATAAAAAAAAAACTACAAACGTTAACTGAAGTTTTTGCAGGCCGGTAAAAAGCCTGTCCAATCAATTCATTTGGCCTGCAAGAAGTGATTGGACGGCCTACCTGCCCGTCTACCTGCCCAACCGTCCACCTGCACACACTGGTGTTTCACGTGCTGGCTAATGTACGTTATACAGTATTCATCAAGATAACAGGTATACAGTGATTGCATCAATAGCAAACAGCACCAGCAGTACATTTAACAAGGCTTCTTATATGATCAAATGTGAAAAATAAATTGGAGAAAAATATCTCCTGTATTTTTTTCTATGCAGTTAAGGTAAAAACAGCTGTTTGAGAGCGTACAGCTTTTGAAATGTGTTTTGTTTACATAGCCTAATGCTTGTACACTGCAGCCAGCCTAAATACAGTTCAAAGACATAGAGAACAAACACAAATCAGTAATGAGGGTTATTTGCTCACTCTGGTCCTCTCTACAAAGGTCCCAGTCAGATAGGGAGTATCAGCAATAAAGACAGGAAATACCTATCAAAGAATGGTCCAGGAGTGAACAGTCCCAGGTCCCATTGTGTAGCACACTAGATCATGGTGACCATGCTTGAAGACTCAAAGCAATTGCTGGCCATTCAGCTCTGTTTTTGTAGTAAAAGGGTGATTGTCAAGGTCCTCAATAACCGGCATTTGGACAGGCTGCTGAAACATACCACAGACACATAGATTAGGAATACAATAAAGACACAATGAAAAAACATTGACATAGGCTGCACTTGTTGTCCATAAATAAATTCCTGGACATGTTATTGTTGAGAGTTACCACCTGGGGCTCAGTTCATTCGTGTTTATTACATTAAGTGGGCTTCATTACAAGAGTCACATTTCATTCAACTATGAAACATGTTTCTACTATAAGTATGACTTTAAATAATACAATACAATGACAAGGCTATATATTTTTTAAACACAACGATTATGCCTGCCCGGGTCCTTCTTTTGAAAGGGGCCCTGTATGCTCATTTTCAGGTTCATATTCGTATTTTACACAATAGGCACTTAGCATATCATATATAATAGTATAATTTGTTGGTGCAATGGAAGCGTGAGTATTACGTAGTGTGGCGTTTCAGGCAGGGGGGGGGGGAACTTTGGGATTTTAGCCTTTGCAGACCATTTACACACACATAAACCTATATTACATACTACAGGAAAGGGAAAACCCCCAAAAGGCATAAAAGGGCCTCTTTATGGTTAGGTACAGTATACCAGTTGTAAAATCTATTAGGCATGAGGTCGGAATGTTGGCTTTAATCAGAAACTAGATGGATCACATGAATATGGTTTACACAATACCTGAATGCACTGCATGGTTCCATTCTGTGTGTGAATTTCTGGCGAGGAAACAGGATTGTGGTTTTCCTTGGGGGAAGTCGGTCTACCTCTCATCTGGCCTGCGTTCCCAGCAGTGTTTGGCTTCTGGATGCAGAGCACCTTCTTGAAGCTCTGCCTGAAATTGTCAGAGAGGAAGCCGTAGAGGATTGGGTTGGCGCAGGAGTTGACATAGGTGAGGATGACCAGGAAGAAGTAGATGGAAGCATTGGTATTGCCCCCAGGGATGTTATGAATCACGTTGACCATGTTGGCAGTGAAGAAGGGCAGCCAACAAAGTACGAACACCAATACGATGATCACCACCATGCGTGTCACCTTCCGCTCTGATCTACGCCACCTGGTCCGGCCTGCACGCACACCCGCTGACCTCACCTGAAAGTGAGATGGGATGTTGAGAAGGTTTCATGAGACTTTGACAGAAGAAGCTACAGGGAAATTCAAAAGTGTATTCCAGCCTGATCTTCCAAGAATTAGGGTGCCATACAACACAATTGCATTCTCAATAACTTTTTGAGGAAAACAAAACTTGCCCCAGATTACGTTTGTGTACAGATATACAATATATTACAGATATGTTTCTAATCATGATCCATAGACATCCATTCAGTGTGGAGGGCAGGGGAAAGAGTCAATGTTTACTTTATTTACTTCATACCTTAAAGGTGGGGTAGGACATTTTCTTCAGAAACACCTTTTGTTATATTCCATGGAATGCTCTTAACACCCCGATAGCAATGAATACATTAAATGCTTTGACAATAAATACATAAAAAAATGTCATCTGTGGAAGCCGTGGCGCTTTAAAAAGCATGACCAATCATTTTAGCCGGCCCGGCTAAAATAACTGGATGGCCTACCTGCCTGTCAGCCTTTCATCTGTGCACAAACTTATCTCGTGCCCTCATTGATCATGTGCACGTTCGTGTGTGTTGGAGGAGGGGCTCTGTAAGGAAATCTGAAGGAAGGGGCAGATTTTTTTCGGCTGCGTAGTTTCAAATTCTAGCGCACTCGAGCTGGTTTCTCCATTCTTACCTACCCTACCTTTAATGTCAATGTAAAGCACATACTTATTTTAAGACAAGCATGATATTTTACTTGAGCTATACAAGTAGTAGTTTTGTTACGCTTTAGTTATCCTTAGTTTAAAATTAGAACATTAACTATATTGTAGTTGTTTAACTTAATCTTAATATGAGGCAGGAGTGTGTATTTAGAGACCATTAAAAGCCAAAGGCCAGTTCTATTTATCTCATTACCTTGATGACAATGAGCAGGTAGCAGAGGCAGATGACAACCAGAGGACCAAAGAAGCCCAGGATGGATGTGTAGAGGATGAAGGCAATGTCCCACAAATTGTGCGGCTCAGGCCAGGTAATGTTGCAGATGTTGAACTCCTCCTGTACATGTGAGTAGATCATGACGGGCAGCACGACCACAAAGGACACAACCCACACCATGCCATTCAAAGTCTTGGCCACCTGGGGCTTCCGCCAATTGGCACTGCGACCAGGATGAACCACAGCCATGTAGCGGTCGATGCTCATCACCGTCAGGCAAAAGGTGGAGGAGAACTGGCTCATGGTATCAGCAGTCATGTACACCTTGCAGAAGAAATCTCCATAAGGCCAGTAGGAAAGCACACTACTGGTGCCTAGGAAAGGAATTCCCAGGATGTAGAGTTCATCCGCCAAGGCTAGATTGAGGATGTACATGTTGGTTATAGTCTTCATCTTGGTGTAGCGAACCACCACATAGATGACCAGAGTGTTACCCAGAAGACCCACAATAAAGACGATGCTGTAGACAACTGCAGTGACCACGTTGATGGACATTGGTTCGGGCAAATACGAGTTATTTTTGTGGGTGGGGTAGCTTGGGTAGGGCTTGGAGGAAAGCAAGGTGACGTTGTCAGATATTGACGTCCAATTGTAGTAGCCATCCATGTTGAAGGAGGTAGTGCTGGTGTCTGTTAGGATTACAGTAAATTAGGTAAAATGCAGACACAAATGTACAAATGTGATACTTGAAAACAACACATGTTAACTATACTAAGGAAATGCAATGTTCAGCTTGGATTGTCTGTCTGGCAGTTTGGCAGTTTGGGAAATGGGACCATCCAAGCAGTATCTGAACCCCGGGGCTGTTCTAAGGCGAGTTTTGTCTTTAAACAATCTATGTTATGTATACCTCTGCACCTTACAACAACACATGGGTTTGAGGCATTCTGGGCAAGGTGCCAATATTATTAGGGAAACGTTCCACTAAATTTCCTGGGCCAGTGGCCAACAGTCAATTTCTCTTAATGGGAAGTTAATCTTCCTAGAAAATGATAAGCAGGTTCCAAGTACTGTCATTGGAGAATTAGATGTCCATAAATGTGGGAACAAGAAACAGCAGCCAAGTGGCACGTAGCCAAAATCCTCAAAGAGCTAGAGTGCCACAATGAAAAATATAAATTAAGGGATTTGAAGTGGAACACAAGTAATTGATTTGATCAACTATTCCATTTGTTTTGTGAAATCCCTCAAGTGTGATAAAGTGTACTGGTTCTGAGGTAGCAATATACTTTAGGACTATATTCTAGCATATAAAAGTGTGATTGTATGTTGAGCTGATAATTTAAATGACAACAGGAAGTCATCTTGTCACTTGTCCCGCCAACTGGAAACATGATTGGTGGGATTTTTTATTTTAGAATTGAGGTTCAACAGGAGATGAGGTAGACAATGGATAACTTCACTGATTGATGGATGTGTGCTCGTGTGCATTCATGCAGTCTGGGAACATCAGGAAGTTTGAGCTGAAGATGAATTCAAATCAGTGTCTTGTGTCCTTTCTCTGCTGTTAACATCTTTTTTTAAGTCAATTTAGTTCTAATTTTGCCTTGTAATATAATCTGTGTGGTACTGTAGAAGTTCTCAGATATTTAACCATATTGAAGGTAGTAAAACAATGGAGTAAAAATAGTCTGCTACAAGTGACTAGAAGTAACATTTAGCAAATGTACTCACTTCATATTAAAATATATTTTAATTGGTGATGGATTCATGTGAACATTGATCTAATGTTGCCGCCGGTAAAGGTGGAGTTAATTGTAAAGTGTGCAGCACCTCAATATTGTACATAATAAATGTACGTAAATTCCACCAATTATAATGCAGCTGAATGTTAGTGAATTTAAGACCCTTGATTCAGATAGTAAAATGTTGATTCCACCACAGAGCAATTGATTGAAGAGTAATTCCTAATTTAATTTTAGACGTTCATCTTTAATATTACAACCAAACTTAAAATAATGATATAAGGTTGTGAAGGTATCCCTAATTGACGTATAACATATAAAGCATATTACAGCAATTAAAACAATGGCTTCCTCCATTAATAATGGAATTTCTACTGCCATTATGAGACTTCATCAACAATATCCCACCTGCTGCCTTGTGTTTGACCTATAATAATAATAATAATAATAATAATACTAATAACAACCTTAAAGCAGTCAGTTGTCAGCCAAAAATGTGTTGCACAAATAAGAAGTGTGACGTAAAGATGCATTGAACCGCGCTTCACAACACGGGAATGACGCGTAGCCCGCACTGTGATGTTGAGAACACAAACACAGGAGCCCCTGTCCCCCTTTACACTGCTTGGTATTTGAAATGGTGTCAACTGATCTATAACACCTTCAGCACACAGCCATCCGATGCCTGGCTCGTTATTATTAAATCTTAATTTTGCCAAATAAACCTTTATGGCTCACAAGTTTTCCAAACGCACATGTCCACGCAGGGCCGTCCCTGGCCAACATGAGGCCCCATGCAAAGTTATATGATGAGGCCCTCTGTTTCGCGAGCGTCAACGGAGGGGAGCCTCGCAGCGGCGAAACCCTGCCGCGCCACTACCCCTCGATTCCACCGGGTCCGTCTGCGTCGTGTTACGGCTGCGTCGCGTTACGGCTGCGTCGCGTTACGGCTGCGTCGCGTTACGGCTGCGTCGCGTTACGGCTGCGTCGCGTCACGGCTGCGCTGCGGTTTTGGTCCGGCCTCCTCGGCGTCATACCCTACCGGGCGCGTTTCAGGAGCATTTCAGGGCTCGCAGTTTCGTAACATTATCCGTAACCCGTAGATTCTACCGGGTCCGTCTGCGCTGTGTTACGGCCACGTTACGGCTGCGCCGCGGCGTTCGAGAAGATCGCGGCCACTCTAGTCAATGGGTGCTATTCCACCAGACGCGCCATTTGCAGACCCTATCCCTCCGTAGTCTTTCAAGTAGGAGGAGAAATGCCAGCGTTCTCCTCCGGTCAGGCACTGTGTAAATTATATATATAGAATAATTATGATGATGAATGCATTTTTTTACCACTAAAATACAGCAACACATCTTTGATTCATGTCGTTTATAACTGGAATATTACGATTATTATTAACCCTTAGATGCACGAGTGACTGGACCCTACACTCTTCCATAAGTGGGTCTAAAAGGACCTGTATTAGAACGTGTTTTTATGCCATTTTTGTCAGTTTGGTTAAGAAAAATCACTTGTATAATATTTAGTATTATATTTTGTTTCACATTAGAAATATTTTATATTTAATTTTTCACAATTTATAATGTTAGACATTTTTTTTACATTTTGAAAAAAAAACGTTTTGAGCATATTGATGCAAAGATCTCCGCTATTCGGAGACCCTCACAGTATTCCAGTCCCTTTTCAAAACTCATCTCTTCTCCTCTTGTCTACTCATAGCCCCCCCACCCCCATCAATCCATGCCGGTTGATCAAGTTTGATAGTCCTATACCCCCCACTCTAACCTTCCCTTATATTGTAAAGTGATTTTGAGTCCTTGAAAAGCCCTATACAAATATAAATTATATTTGTATAGGGCTTTTCATACATTATATTATATAATGTATTATTATTATTATTATTATTATTATTATTATTATTATTATACTGACAGGTATCAGATCTTGCTGTGTAAAATAATCTTCCTGAGCGGTGTCACTTGTGATGTAGTCTGTGTGGTCTACATTGAATGTATTCCTGACAGCAACAGGTGATAAGAATCAAAGGTTCCCATAGGATTCCATAGAAAATGCTTATGGAAGCTTGGGGTAGTAATACAATAACTACAATTTCTTAAAATGTAAATTTAAAATGTGAATGGCATGATATCCAAAACATGTTTTTTGAGGAATAGCTGGAATATGAAATGATAAAAAAATGGAATTACAAAGGTAGGCTACTTCAAGAAAACCACCTCCCCGGGTCCAAAAGACCCACTTATGCATCTAAGGGTTAACTTTGTCTGTACAAAGTAGGCTGTCCAGGAAATATGACCAAATCAACAAAAACTGCGAGACGGCACGCAAGACACTCCGCTTCTGAAATCATTCTGAAACGCTCCTGAAACGCTCCCGGTAGGGTATGACGCCGGACCAAAACCGCGGCGCAGCCGTGACGCGACGTAGACGGACCCGGTGGAATCGAGGGGTCAGTGTGCGGAGTTTAAATCTGTCATATTACAGGATAAAGGAAATACAGTTTAAACTGCCGTATGCAGAGAAGCCGCCGACGTGTCACACATCCACATTCACATCACACTGATGTATCACATCATCAATCAGATCATTGATCATATAATATCACAATATTTCCTTATCTGACTCAGCTTCTCGAGCCGTATCTGGCCGTGCAACACTTAGTTACATTGTCACATATACTGTATGCAGACGTATTATTTTAAGCAACACATTAAGTTGACGAAACACTCAACTCAAATGTAATTAAAGTCAGATCCCCTCGTGTCTTCGATGACATAAAACTGTTGGAGCCTACGCTTTCAAACACTCGGTAGTTTATTATTTAACCAGTTGTTCTGTATTCTCCTTGCAGGTGCAACTATGTGGCTTGTATAAATTGTATCCTGGATTATATGTTTAAGTAATGGATGTTTAAAGTTCATATTTGTCTAATATTTGTTTACTTTTCATTAATGAAGTATGACGCTGCGCTGTCAGTACACTTGTCCCTGTTTGTGGTTGGTCAAATGTAGCTAACCCCGCCCCTTTCACGTGAACGCATTCTCAGTTGGAGAGAGAACCCCTGGCTTGATTGACCGAGTTGATAACCAGCATCGTAGGACCGCTTAGCGAGATCTCGTTTGTTAGGGTTAGTTAAAATAACTCAAACATATCCAGGGTATGTTGAACTGGCTTCGTAGGGCACAGGTGGCTGCATAGCAGCGCTAATGTCAAAGACACAAACATTATAGCCTACATTATATTTTTATTTGACCAGGATGCAGTGACACAAATATTTGGGAAGGCTTAGCCTGCTCTAGCCTACAGCACCCGCCGCACCTGACTATGATACAAGTATTTCATTAATTTACATTTACATTTCTCTTTTAAATTGCGTGGTATTCAACGTACCTGTGCGCCTTTTCCTCTCCACCTATATCAGTAAGCGTGATGCGCGTCTCCCGCGATATTCATCAGGTTTCTCTGGGGTCAAAATCAACTCTCTCGTTATTTTCCTCAGTCGCTTGAAAGAGAAACCTCACACTTGAATGTTCATCCTGCGGCATTTTCTTGATGTCACCACGCTCAGATTTCCATTTCCACAGTCGCTAAAAGCAACGTTATCTTCCACGTTATGTCTGTGCGTCCTAAAGCTGATCTTTCCCAGGGTCATTTAGCGCTTCGACGCATTCTGCGAGTATTTATGTGGAAAACGTCCCCCCCCTTTTGGATGGGAAAGTCCCACCCATAGGTGGTTGCAATCACCTGACAGCACGAGACTAGTTGTTGGTGTAAAAACACACATTGAACACTTTTTTTCCCCCGTTTTTTATTTAGAGGCAGTGGTGGGAATATAACTTAGATCTTGAGTAAAGTACCATAGAGTAGGAATACTCTGTAACAACAAGTGAAAGTCCTGCCATCAAAATGTTACTCAATTAAAAGTAGAAAAGTATTGGCATCAAAATAAATTTAAAGTACCAAAAGTACTCATTTTGCAGATCGGTCCATTTCAGCATATTATATACTACATGTTTTGATTATAAATATTGCTGCATTAATGAGTTTTTTAAAAACTGGTAAAGGTGCAGTTTAATTGCTTTGTATACTGCAGGGTAGCTTGTGAATTTACTCCAGGTTTAATTAAGTCTTATTTAAGTGTTGATTATATTTCACATTATTAATCCAAATAAGCTAAGTAACTAAAGATAATTAAAAACAAATTACTGGGAGAAAAATGACACAATTTACCTCTGAATTGTAGTGGAGTAGAAGTACAAAGTAACACAAAATTGTACTTGAATAGTTACTCTACACCACTGTTTAGAGGTTCCAGTAAATATAGTCATACAAACTTTTTTCCCTTCTGTGAATGAGAGACAGCCAGAGTTATGGAGGTGCAGCCTGGGGAACAGATCACCTTGATGTTGGCTCGTGGCACCTGAGACGGAGGGAGAGATAAATTAGGCTAAAACGGACACACACACACACACACACACACACACACACACACACACACACACACACACACACACACACACACACACACACACACACACACACACACACACACACACACACACACACACACACACACACACACACACACACACACACACACACACACACACACACACACACACACACACACACACACACACACACTCTCTCTCTCTCTCTCTCTCTCTCTCTCTCTCTCTCTCTCTCTCTCTCTCTCTCTCTCACACACACACACACACACCAAACACAAGATAAAGTTGCCAGTATAAAATGCCTCTGTAGGGAAAAAAAGTGTGTAAGTGCAAATCCAAGCATGTGTGTGTTTGCATGCGTGTTTACAGTGTGTACTACACCATTGCATTTTTTTGTAAGCTATTAGTCTGAAGCATCAATTGGAGTTAATAGGGGACAGTAGGAAGTTGATGATGTCTCATTCTTTATGGGCCAGTCTGACTGGTCCTAACCAGACCAAACAGGCAGATATATGAGACTTGTGATTGAGTGTTTAAGTAAACACTTTCAAAGCCTGTGTATAGAGGCTTGCCCTGCAGGGACAGTGGTGTGCAGTGGTACTGTCACGATAATGACATGGCTCATTCAGACTGTATTTTGTCCAATGAGGGCAATGCCAGCTGTCAGTTTCAAGGTTACTACGTCAATACAAAATCCTTTTGAACCATGCACACCATATTTTCAGGTGTATATTTTACCTTGTAAAACGATTTTCTTTTCTTACAGAGTCAACCAAAGCTGTTGGCATTACAGAAAGCGGACCAAACCTAAACGTGTCAAACTGGAGTTAGGGGGAATCAAGCAGAACAGATCTTTTGATCTCCGTCCCTCTTCTTATTTCCCTCTCCCTTGAGTTTCCCCACTAACCTTATTCCCTTTATCACCCACTCATTTCATATAGGGAACAGATCCATTGTTTTCCTGCCAGGTTGTCTAGTGTGTGTTTTTTGGACCTTATTGTCTGACCACTGGATTTTGGTTTCCTTATCTGCTACTGGTGAGATCTTGCCTGTTTTGCCGGTTCCTTTAAGCCTTTTGCATTCATGTATTTTGTGTCCTTTTCTTGTTTGCAACTAGTTTTGTTACCTGAAGCTCCACCAAGTGTAAACACCAAAGTGTGTCTCCAGAGAAAGAGAAAAAACGATCTGGTGTAAGGAGTGAGCTTAACCTCTGTATCCCCGCACTCCTCATCGCAGCATGAGGAGCAGCTCGAGCCTAAATTAGCTGCTATTTGCAAAAGACCTCCATGGATATTTAAAAAAAACCTCTCATTTTGTTTTATTGATTCTGGATTTTTTTTTTTACAAGATGATCACAAAACGGTATCTAAAAAAGCCTGATTTTGTCTACTTTCATTGATATGAATGGATGGATAAACATATGTAAAACTCAGGTATTCGGTATTAAACTTTTAATAGTACCCCACAGTGTAGTCAATCTGGCAAAAATGTTTTTCTCTTTTATAAAATGACAAGAACAGCAGCTCATTGTATGTTTCTATACAGAAGTACCCTAAATTGTCCTTGAATGGCCTTTGAATCAATAGAGTGTTTACATTCTTATAACATTGGCTGCAGTGATCCAATTTCCTTACACTAATTTAAGTGTAACAAAACAAACCTAACCCTTTTTACAGGTAATAAGTTATTGTAACGGACTACATTTCTAAAGTTACTTTATCATCCCAACTCCTTACTGAGCTGAATCAATACTCCACCTCTGATCACCACGATGAGGCACAACATGTGTGTGTGTGTGTGTGTTTTGGTGTGCAGGAAAGGGTTGAGTAGAGGACAAAGAAAGTTGAAGTGAATTAATGAGAGGAGGTCCAGAGTGGCGACGCTGTGGCTGGCGCTGTGTGTTCATGTCAGAAGATGAAAAGGTTTTAAAAATATATAAAATCAATCGGTATCTGTGCTGTATGATCACTCTTCTAGAAAACCCACACACAGTATCAATGAGAGAGTTTTAAGCTTTTGAGTTTTTTTTTTTTTAAATCTCCCTGTAGTCTGTTTGTTTCATCATTAAATTACATTTTACATAATATATCTGTACTTAAAGGAATACCAGTATGAAAGCAAATTACATCTCTCTGTTGTTTCACTATGGGATTAATTACTTTGAGAACGTTTGAATTCATAGTTGTGATGCGCATGAGCTTGGGGAATTATTTTGCATGTAAAGATTGTTCATTTAATTAACTGGAGACTTATGATTAGCTAGTTAGGTTAATAACTTGTGCTTAACTGTGAGAGCAAAGCAAACTACTGTGTGTTTCCTCTGATTAGTATCAATAAAATAAGATAAAAAGCATCTGAGTTTCCAGGAAATGTTTCTCCTAATCTGAAGATTTAAAAAAAAAAATGAGCGTCACCCAGACATCATACTCAGTCTTTGATAAGCTATAAAAGTCCTCAGTGTGTCTTTTTGCATTATGCTAATTTGTTAAGAACTCAGGCACTGACCCGGGAGACAGAGGTAAAGTATTGGTAAGATACTTTATTTTTCCAAAAAACAGGCAAGATGAACAAAACAAAGTCACTATTGAATCTCAGGTTGAGATGACAAAAAAAATAAGAACAAAATGAAAATCGCTCACGTGAGGAACAAAACTTTTCACGAGTACAAAAGAGCATAGACCTGACCAAGGCAAAAGACAAGGAGCATAGACCTGACCATGACAAGAAACAAGACGAACTGACAAATAACACATGGGAAACATGGGAATTTAAACACAGGGTAACTAGACACAGGTGGGGACAATCAGGGGCGGGGCTGACGCTGATGAGGGCGGGAGACACACAAGGGGTGACAGGTGAAAACAATCAGGAAATTAGACACACCAGGGAAACGACAGACAGGAAAACACAGGGAAAAAGACCAGACAATACACAGGGAGGAAAACATGACAAGGAGAACAGCAAAACGCCCACTACCAGACACACAAAACAAAAAACGTGACACAACACAAGAATCGTGACATAATTAATTGCAGTACATTAGTACTGTTAACACGACCCTTTATCATTTCCCCTGAGGGAAAACCAGAGTTGGTAATTAGGAAAGACAGAAAGGCTATATTTTATTATTAAAAGAAACCCCATTTGACAATAGGGGTGCAACAACTAATCGACTTAATCGATTAAAATCGATTACCAAATTAGTTGCCAACTAATTCAGTCGTCGATTCGTTGGTGACGTCATCACGTGTGTTTTACGCGCCGTTAAGCTCCAACGTTATTGGTCTTTTTATCGGTACTGGAGACATTTAAAAAAATATATGTCATGTATTATTGCTACATAAGCAATATATCGCAGTTTTAGTGTCGCCAACTCGTTTCTAACATGCAAAAAGACAAACAAATGCATCTCTGATGTATTTTCGATCTTTCTCTACCCGTCTGTGTGCGAGGGGGCGGGGCAGTTTACACACACGCAGCTGCTACATGCAGCAACACACAGACACGGAGGAGATGACGGAGAGAACGCGCTCCGAGGTGGTTAAACTTTTCCCGTCTCGATGCTCGTTGCCTAAAGTGCAATAAGAGTTTAGCATGTAAGGGCGGTAACACGAGCAATGTGAAGATATGGTCATTTGTTCTGGGAATGTCATTTTCGAGCCTGAGCCCTGAAAAACAGGCTTAGGGCTAAACTGGTTAAAAGGGAAGGATGTATCTAGTGAGCTCACCTCAGTGGATCACAGCATGCAGCAGGACAAGGATGTTTAAAAAATACAATAAACTGGATTGCCAACATACACCTACTTTATATATAATAACATACAGTTGAGAAAAATAAAAAGCTCCTGTTTAAAGACTGTATTTAGCTTAATAAAGAGCTCTTTAGAAAACTGTAAAGACCTAACCCAATGTACTTGTAATCATGGATATGCATGCTAATGCTCATTTCCAGCTATTTTTACACTATCTCAGACACAGCCAACTCTTAAAGAATTTGATTGGAGCATTCATGAAACATTTTGGCACGGTTCTCTGAAAATGTGTGAAAAAATTAGAGGTGTCAGAAAAGGTCATGAAGCCACAGGCTTATAACAGCTCTCCCATCAATTTACGGAGACAAATAAACAAAAACAAATAGGCTGTTGTGGTGTTATAATTTGAAGGTAAATCCCTAATTATTGCGCGACAAGGTAAGGTAAGGGACGTTTATTTATATAGCAGCCTTTCAGACGCAGAGGCAAGTGCTTTACATGATCAATAACACATAGTAGTAAGAC
Source organism: Harpagifer antarcticus (assembly GCA_902827135.1). Lineage (NCBI taxonomy): Eukaryota > Metazoa > Chordata > Actinopteri > Perciformes > Harpagiferidae > Harpagifer > Harpagifer antarcticus. The sequence continues at coordinate 785,707 of CADEHL010000585.1, read as the reverse complement.
AACAGAGAGGAACACAATGAATAAACATAATGGAATAACAGATTCATAAAAACAATGCATTAATGAGATACAAAATAGTTTAAAAACGACATTGTAAATACGGTAGGTGCTAAAACAAGTTAAAAGGCGTCTCTAAAAAGTAGTGTTTTTAGCCTGGCTAGTGTCTTAAAAGAACTCAGCGTTGGTGAAGACCTCAGGTTTTCTGGAAGTTTGTTCCATTTGTGGGGAGCATACAAACTAAAAGCAGCTACATTTTGCATCTTGTCACTGATTGGTCCAAAAGGTATCCACATTATTGTGGATAAAATAAAAAAAAGATCCCTTTTAAAATGAGTATGAGGTTATTGGGAAATAAGATTAATTAAGTAAAGAATTGACCTGATGTTAAGAAATGTGTTTATTGCTGATAACTAAATGTCGATACATTTATTGAGGTTTATTCTTTACATTAAAACGTCAATGTAAATTCCCTAGAATAAGAAAATTGATATAAAATAGTCTAAAAGAAATAGCTTTTTAATTTTTTTTATATCTTAATAAGCAAATATCATCATAAACCAGAGATGATAGAGGGTATTGAAACACCTTTGACAGGCATTGTTTTTCCCCTAATATTAAACAATATAAAGGTAATGTAATAAACTGTGTGAATTAAGGACAAGTTATAGGTAAAACATTTAAATCCATTAAACTTCATTTATTTTAAAACATATAAACACATTAAGGGTCAACAATTATTGTTGCTTAAAAATACTGTACACTGAGAATTAAACATGTCCTTACAGCTGCGTTCCCTGAAATTCCTTCTTGGGGAGAATCAAAGTAAATGAGTTCCAAGATAAGTTTTGCCATTGCCATTAATTGCAATCATTTATTTAGTTTAAACGCCACTTAATTAATAGTGTTTGACACACTCCCCTCAGATAACAGAGTTAGAGCAGGTTGGACGGATGTCATTGATTTAATGAACATACAGCACAGAAACACTTTCCCACTGCTGCGTCTAGGAGATCCTTTCTAAAGTACAAGCTTAGATTTCATGAACAAATGTCATTCTTACAACTGATCTGTAGCTGCAGCCCAGTTTAAATTGCCACCATATTTATTCAGTTTTATGTAGAAGAAAACACTCTGTTTAATGTATTTCTGTCTCAATTTCTTGTGCAATCTAAATGAAAGCAGATTGTGCATGCCTCTGTGTCTGACAGAAACAGACAATTGACTTAAAAAAGCTCTGTCTTTCTGACAGACTGACATGAGAAGAAAAGCTAAATTTCTACGCTCCGATTGCTCCTTTTGACTCCAGATCACTCACACGGATTGGTGTGCCAGGTAGCACAAAGGCTGCAGGATTAAGTGAGATTTGGTTGATGTCTTTTTACACTTCCTATTGGTTAAAAAAGGAAAATAATGAATTGACGTCATACTTTTTGTAGCTTTCCGTTCCTACCCACCACAACTTTGAACAAGAAAATAAGCTAAATAAGAAAAAAAGAAAGTTAACACCTTGAAAAAAAACAACAACTCCTGCAGCAGTTAGATGTTAATTAAAGGGTTTTCTCTTCCACTTTTCCCACACATCGCTTCAACTTGGAAATCTCTCGCCGTCTCGTCTCTACCTGTTTCTCTTCCTCTTCTCTTCCCGTTGCATCTTTCAATGGACGCACTGCTTGTCACTGTCCATGCATCATGTTGAACTCATTGTTATCTGTAGGCATTTACTTTACCAGAACATCCTTTTACGAATAAAGGAATAGTACATTTTAATTGCTTTTTTGTGGAGCATTAGATTAGATGATCATGAGGGTGCTACTCTGTAAGTATTTTTAACCAACCGCTATGCCTTTAATCAGCAGGCCACCCACGAATGATGACATCACAATCATTTAAGTAGGCATAGATTGACATGTGGCCTTATTTGACTGTGACTCAGTGTTATAAAAACTAAAGTAGGAGCTCAAAATTATGACCTGCACTATTTGATTTACATCAGGATCCAAAGTTCTACTAGGCTAATTTTTATTTTTACAACAGTGATATAATAGTTGTAATCATTAACTAACTCCACATAGTATACAGGGCACCAAACATGCTGTTAATGTAATCATTCATCTTTAGCAGAATATATGTATTGCATTCAGCATTGTGTGTAAAAGAACAGTACATCTATAAATCCCTGGATTGTTTTCAGTTCACGTTTAGAGGCAGCTGCTTCACTCATTGCTTACAAAGAACACAAGGCGTATGGAGTAAACCGTGTCCAGGGTATAAACAATGACGTTGAATATCGTCATGAAGGTGACCACCACCAGTTTATCCCAGGGACAAAGGGAGGCACAGGTAATGGGTCTCTTATTGTTGCGGAAACTGTACAGTGGCCAGATCACCATTGCTGTTGTATACATCACCGCTGCCAAAATGTTATAGACAATCACAACTTTGTCAAAGAACGGAACAAAAGAGGTCAGCTGTGCAGTGGTGAGCAGGATTATGAGGAGGGCGAAGATGAAGCACAAGGAGTACGCGGCCACGCACCACTGCAGTCCTGGGAAGCTTGAATACTGTCCTGTCTCCAGGGACATGAAGATAAGACAGGCGAGGAATATCTCCAGCATCTTCATGATGCCGGGTAACGTGGAGAGGAACCCGATGTTCTGCCCGCTTGGACGAAGGCGAGTTAAAACCACCACGCCTGCGTACACCCCGAAACAAACCCAGGACACAACAGAGGCTCCGATCTGTCGGTAGCAGGTCTTGCAAGTGAAAAATGTGGGGTATATGATGGAGACGGAAAGACACATGAGGGTCGACATCATGGCAAAGCCAGTGGTGAAATCCTCCCAGGCAAAAGGTAATTTGGCGTTGATAGTTGTGAACTCCAGGATGAGAATGAGAAGAGTGAAGAAGAAGCAGAAACACCAGGTGAACATGCACCACGCCCAGTAGGGGGACTGTATGTATCCCACTGTTGCCACCAGGCTAAAACACATACAGGTGAGGATGGCCGCCATTATTCGCATGATGCCCACTGGCTGAGTGAGCGCCCGCAAGTCCACGTCAACCATGGCTGCACAGGATGAATCTGTTTGACCCCAAAAAAAAAAAGTTTCCAATGTCAGATGATTCTTCTCAGTGCACCCCTCGTTCAGCAAGGTCTTGTTTTTCAAACCAGCTCCTGTCAAAGAAATCCATGTAGCCAAGAGCTCCTGAGCAGGTGTGTTCTTTGAAACTGAAACTCAAAGTGTGGTGGGTGTATACTCAAACAGAGCATCCCAGGCTTATCTGCACAGTTTATGGCCCGTGTTTGACTTCACGGATTGGACACAGGTTGTCTGTTATCATATTCATCTCATGCCACATACATTGCACTCTGGTCCTCAGTGCAAGCCTTGTTCAGACACTAATCTCCAACACAATGATGGGGTGTAAGGTCAAGTCCTACGGAAAATCACACTCTGGATCCAAAGATAGATCTTATATTTGTCCCTGGGTAGTTTAATAATGTTTTTGAAATCAAATATATAGTTTTTTAATTGAAGTGTATACGCTTTGTCAGTTAACAGCATAAAAACACTCCATGGTATACTAGTTAGAGCAATACATAATACTTATATATAAAACAAAACAACAGGACATTTTGAATGGTTGGTGTCGAATAATTTGAAAATCAACAATTACGTGGATCAAATCAGATGATAAAAGATCCTCGTAGTGTAAGAAAACTCAAGAGACCCTAATGCTTTAGCATATATAACAGTTCACGTCTTTAGCCCCATTTATTAGAGTTGACTTTAACTACATTAAAATAATGTGAAGAAACTTTATATTATTCTATTCCAGATAAAAAAGAGAAAAATAACAATAGATTGTTTAGTGTATTTACTCGTTGTTAGTAATTACATCAGTGTTTACATTGCCCTTTACCAAAAGCAAAATATACTGTTAAAACTTAAACTCACTTTCTATACATTAAGCCAAGAAGCAAAACAAATTATAAAAAGATCTCCTCGTATATGACACCAAAAGCACTCATTACAAAATAGATATGTTGTATTTTGGTGCCTTTGGTACCTTAAGGGTAAGTTTGCATTATGGTTTGGGTCCAAAATAACATTGTGTAATGTGGTCGATAACCTATAACTTATAGACACAGAAAGCCCTTTTTTAAAATTGATGTTTGATTTTACTCTCTCTCTCCTTCTCTTGATTTGTGTTTACAAGATAATTATTACTTCAACTCGTGATTCTCCATTTTTACTATAGAGGGCAGCAAAGCTTGGACTAAGTAAGATTGTGTATCTAACCTCAAAAGATATTATTACGATAAGCAAACAGACTTTAATCCTGATTTATCACTTTCCTTTGTTAAAAAACACATTTACCGACGTTTCATCATTAAATGTGGCAACACAGAGGAGTAACTACATATCATGATAGAGAAAAGTTTGTTTATACGAAAAGCAGCAAAGTTTGAGTGGAGTTGTGGAAGGTATACACACTTTGGCACACCTTTGCAAACATCCTTAGAAAAGGATAGGAGAGGGCCAACTGCGCCTGTTTAAACATTACACAGTTTATCAAGTCATTAAACATATTACTCATTTACAAGTCCAAATCCAGGAATGTTTTACATTTTTTGCTGAGGTGCTGAAACAGTTAAGAAATAGCGACACTTGTGTTGATGACAAAAATCACACTTTTATTCCTATTTCAAACACTGGAATTTACAACAATATACACTCCATGAGTTTGTAACTGAGACTATCATTGTCATATCAATGCTGTATCAAAAGTAACGGAATTAATAAGAGTCAATTGAGAATAATGCAAGTAAAAGGGTATAACAATAGATTGAGATAGCATCTTCTTAATGTTAAAAACTAGACACAGGACTGTTATTTCATGTCCTCAGAGAATGTATCATCAATAAATAGAAGTAAGCAAATGAAAACCACAAAGAGTGTCAGGGTTATCATGAACAAAAATACAGTGAATCTTTAACAGTAGTTATCAAAGAGCTGCTTTATCTAAGTTCTGTTTGACACCTGAACTATGATGCGTTTTTGCACCCTATGTTCTGCTAACAAAAAACACCAGCCTACAAGAATAAATAGTATCGGCAATGTAAGCACCAAGGTTAAAAGCGGTCATGAAGGAGATAACCACTAAATTATCCCACTGACATAGAACACCTGCCTTGCAAGTGCTCGGCCTGGGATTGTTCCGGAAGCTATACAACGGCCAGATGACCACAGCTGTGAGGTACATCAACACCGCCAATACGTTGCATGCTGTCAGGACTTTATCAAATGGTGCGGGGAAGAGAGACAGAAGGCGGCAGACGGTAAAGATGATGACGAGGAGGGCAAAGATGAAGCAAATGGAGTAGACAGCGACACACCACTGGAGCCCTGGATAACGAGAGTACTGGCGGTGGTCCAAGCAGATGAAGATGATGCAGGCCACGAAGGCCTCCAGAACCTTGAGGAGGCCCGGGACTGTGGACAGGAACCCACTCAGCTCGCCGGGTTTAGCTCGGGTCAGCCCCACTTCAACGGCGTACAGGATAAAGACCAGACAGGAAGTGACTGTGGCACCGATCTGTCTGCTGCAGCTGGAGCAAGTGTAGAACCTGGGATAGATGATGGACGCTGCTAGCACCTGTGTGAGGAAAAGGTCATTATAAGAATGAGAAACAATTTATTCTAACCTTACTGTCAGTCTGTTTTACTTATAAGAACAATTGCACACTTAAAGGTGGGCTAGGTCAGTTTGAGAAACCGGCTCGAGATGCACTTTTTGTTATATTCCATGGAGTGCTCTTAACATCCCAATATCAATGAATATCTGAAGTGAAAATTACCTACCCCACCTTTAATGTAAATGATATCCTACTCTTACATTTTGTTAGCTGTAATTTGGCCTTCATTGTGTTCATTTGATAGATAGTCTACAGATTTTTCACTGTCAACATGTATATATTTTACTTTTCAGTTCTGTGTTTCTGTTCTTTTTGTGTTTGTTTGTTTATTTATTTATTTTTGTTCTCACATTATGTGCAAGGCCTTGTTTTAAGTTGCTGCTGTGATGAGAAAAATCCCAAATTGGGATCAATAAAATAAATCTTATCTCTATCACTTATTGATAACCCTTTTTTTGTATTATATTAGCAACAGTAACAAGTATATTAGCAACAGTAAAAAGTATATTAGCAACAGTAAAAACTATATTAGCACCAGTAAATAATAAACATACATGTTTACAACAGCCTAATGTCAAAGTTAGTCAAATGTGATTATTATCATCTGGTTTGGGGAGTTGTGGCTATATTAAAATATACTTTTTTATGTTAATAAAACTCAGCTTCTGTAAATCTTTTTTCATTGAATTGTAGGGGTTAAAAACAAAGTGAAACAATTTCAGGACATTTTTCTTAAAAAGTACATCAATTAATTGTGTGATAAGGTGGATTTATTCTCCCTCTGTACCCTTATGTTTACATTTTCATCTTGGCTCACATACTGTATTTATTTAAAAGGTTAGCTCATTCATTTAGGTTACAATGCATCTTCTTTTCAACCTGTAGACTTTAATATTCCCAAGAACACTAATGTCACTGGCTTCAACAACAACCCATGTCAAGTTTATAATACAAATATTTGTAAACAAAGACAAATGAGAAGATAGCAACCATTAGAGTTGCCAACATGGCAAACGCGGCAGTGAAGTCCTCCCAGGAGATCGGCAACTTAGAGCTGAGGCTGAAGAACTCCAGGAAGAGTATGAGAAAGGTGACGCAGAAGCACAAGCACCAGGTGAACATGCACCACGTCCAGAAGGACTCGGCCCTGTTTCCCACTGAAGCCACCAGGCTGAAGGAGATACAGGTGAGGATCAGCTCCAGTATCCGCACGATGCCCACAGGCACTGTCAGTGTCCTGACATCCAGTGTCACCATGGTGGTTGTAATCCTGTTACTGCGGTTCTGGAGAGATATTTAATAAGATATCCTCTTTTCACCAGCTTGTTTCCTCTTTCTTCTTAATTTGTTTTATTATTTTTGCTTTCTCAGGCCTCGCAGCTCATCCGGTTAGTCCTGCCTGAATGACGGATACAGAAAAGATGAATGCAGAACCAATGGCCGGTCCCTTGTCAACGCCCATCCGTACCTTCTTCCTTAAATGGTCAGTAAGGAAATGTTAAATAAGCGTGTGAGATATATGGAGGGTTTTTCTAGGGGTGGGGTATCTGATGTTTCCCTTTTTGTTGTTGCTTATCAGTTGTATGCATATGGCATGGTCAATGATTTACAGCAGTTGTGTCCAACAGGAACTGCACCCTATGAAGTGTCTTTTCACTTCACCCTTTTTCTTATTCATTATGTTTGCTAACTTAACGGCTTGCCCAAACATCTATGCAATCAATCTGTAAATGTGTTACAGGAGGCTTAAAGGAATCTGGCCTCAGTGCTACAGAAGAATAATGTAAGATATACATGGAGCTTATATTTGTCTTTCACTGGATATGAAATGTAGGTCTGAAATACTGCATAGTATGATATTAATGTTGCTTTTTAGGACATGGATTAATCAACTAAGGGCTTTAAATTACTGAAAGTGTCCTTTATCTAACGGAACATTTAGATGAAATGTTGCTGTACAAGAAGTGTTTTCGCCCAAATCGTAAAGAAAATGTACATAAAATGTGTTTGTGTTTTCATCCAGTCTTCATTGGAGTACCCATTAGAAGAAGAAAAGAGGTTTTGCCACATGATTCATTAGCCAAACCTCTTCAAACATGATTAAAATAAATCTCTATATTGTTTAGATGAGTCTGCAATACTGTGATTTTGGCCCAAAATGGGTAGTGTTTTTGATATGTTCCCATGAAGCAGGTGTCAATGGTTAACTAACAGCCTCTCCCATCCCCCCCACCTTTCAAACACTGAGCCCTAACGTCTATAATTCCACAACCACCAGATATTTTCGTGTCTTCCTGGTCGTATGTACTTATTGTAAGTCGCTTTGGACAAAAGCGTCAGCTAAATGCAATGTAATGTAATATTTGTCCTTCGGATGTTCCTCCTTTTTCACTACTACTCACTGTTTCTGTATGTCAGATTGAGTACCAAATAAAACACATTTGCTTTTATAACTTATTGATTGTGACCAAACGCAGCTTAGTCAGTTTTTGTATCAAACATGTGAAGAATAGCAAACACTATTTAAGATCAGAAAACGAGGTCCAAGCAGAATAGGGCTGTCATGGTTTCTCTAAAGGGAATAAAAGACATTTAAAAAATACTAGTAAGAGGCTTTCTAGGCATGATGCTACAACTACAAAGGTAGAGATAAGTTTGTCCCATCGTCAATGTTACGATATTGCTGTACTGTATTTCCTTCACACATGCAGTAGCACTGAATAGCACGCAGAGGCAGCCGAAACCGCAGATTCACTCTCCTTTGGAAAGCGCTTTGTTCGCTGATTCGTGCAGATACATCACCACAAGTCTTTACATTGTTTTTTCTTTATGGAAAATCCTAATCAGTTTACCTTTAAGCCCCAACTGAGACTCTACATAAAGCTGACCCACACAGGAAATCATAGTCAACATCATCTTTAATGTGTTCTGTTGATAATGTACATAACCGTTAACATTAATAGATTTGACACCGTTTAAAAAAAACATACATTCAAAGTTTCTGGAGGCCAATATGATGTGTTTTATATATATTTAAAACAAAGTCTCAAACTGAAAAAAACACCTATTTTTAAACTAAATGTTTTGTCACCTATCTTTCAACCAACACTCTGTAAAATAAACTGTAATAAAAGACTAAAGACACAAAGAAAGATAAATGAATGGTGGTGAGAGGAAGAGCTGCAATAATGATATATTGAAGACAGTAGAGGCACTGACGCTCTAATAAGATTATTTGTCTGGTTTCCAAGCAGAAGGGAACTGAAAAGAGACAAAGAAGAGAGCTATCTCTAAAAGTCTCTTTGGGTGGGACCGTCCTTGAAGACATTTCCCTGTCTGTCGATTGGCTTGTCTCCTCTGGGCTCCAAATCCAGTGTACTGTTTATTTATATCCTGTCCTGTCCCATCAAAGATTCATCCATGAAGCCACAATATTCCTTCGACATGGTCTTACAATACCTCTGGCCTTAAACCCTTAGTTTATCAGAGCATCACAGAATCTCCTTTTAATACTTTGCATTACTGATAACAAAGATAGATCAATAGAGAAAATGGGCGAAGGTCTTGGGCCTGCCTGTAATTAAATAACCTCTGCAGGAGTCAGGAATTGCACTTTGTTAAAGGAAGTTTACTTTGATATTTCCAAATCATTGGTACAAGTAGTTTACAGCCACCTATCACTTGTATTTGTGTTAGAAGGTGCCCCTGTGTACAGCCTACTGCTAAAGCATAACATGACATGCTTGTTTTAATTGATGCATCCAATATGAAATATGTTACTGGAACTTGTTTGGCTGTCTGCTTTTCAAAAGCTGCCTTCATTATACCTCTTTAGTCTTAGCCTAAAGTTAGCTTAGTTTTATTGTTTCATGTGTTTCTCCCATGATCTGGAATACAGCCCATTGAATTGAACTCATGTTGCTCTCTCTGATGGTGTTAGGTCACAGCTACGCTCTGTCTCATCTGACTCCCTGTGATGCTCACTTCCTAATTCCCTGTATCCAGTATAATAGGATAAAACAGAGATGTAATTGAGGCGAACCGATTATTTCACAAATGTGTGAAAACCATTAACCAAACACTCTTTTATAATTACACAGCAGAAACAGAAATGATGTAGTAGGCACTCAAACAGAACTCTCTCCTAAAGAAAACACTAGCCTGTAATACTTCAAGAACAACACAAGTACCTAAAGCCTTACCAAACAATGTATGACATATAACTTGCAAAGCCCTCCTTGCATGTTTACAGTCTTGGATACAGGTGTCATCGTGAAATGTGCCTTTTCCTGTTAAGCTGTGCTTAAATTGACCCCACATTCTGCTCTCTGTTAAAGGATGGAGGGGGAACGGGCCTCAAACATTACAATCTTGCAAGTCTGCCGTCCTCTAGTGGCCATACATATGAACAATAGGAAATGTTTTCTTTGGATTCCCTTCCTATGTCGACCTGCAATTATCAAGTGTGGCTGTAGCGGAGTGCATTCCAGATGTAATGGGTAATGTCCTTGTGACAGTCCTGTGACCTCTCGGTATCCTCAGCCCCGTCCTGACTGTCATCAGGAACCTCGTGTGTCAAAGTCATGTGTTTAAAATGTAGAGGTTCACACAGTATGTGGGAGATGAGGAACATTTAGTGTTGCAAAATAATTTGTCTAATTTCCTGCTTAACCATAAATGACAAATATTGACCTTTGGAAGAATCCTGCTTATAAAACTACTAACATAATTTTCTCCTCCGTATCATAACTTATTGTTACTAAATAGTTTATCTGAACATTTTGGATTCCCCATGTTAATACTTTACTTTCCCTCCTTTACTTCTGCTTCTTACGTGATTTAAATAAATAAAAAAATGTTTTTAATCCAAAATGTTATTTTATTGTTTAGAACTGCTCTACTGTACTTAGCCTTAAACGTGTGCTGTCATTAAGTATACAGTATTGAGCTGCTCCATACACAATTTATATGGAAACTTTAAGAGACCCTTCCTCAGGGTGCTAACATATTTCTAAATGTATTGTCTATGGAGCAGTTCCTGGCATTATACTTAGTGACAGCACCATTTTGAGTTTTAGATCTTTTGGATTTCTGAGAGAGTTGTTCATATAAGTCATACTCTTGGATTGTTTTAGCCAATAGACATCATGAATTGAAAAATAAAAAGACCCACCATGGTAGATTAGAAATGGTCACTAGGGAAGGAGAACAGTTCAACCTTTATTCATCCAGATAAAAGTGTAGGGAAAGCACAGTTACTGGTGTTACAAGTCAGAAAACAACATGGATGTCAGTTTTCTTTTAGTGGGGAATAAAAGGCAGGCAGCTGGTCATCTTTTTCACTATCGTAGCTTTAACCTCTTACATTAAGTTTGGAATATCCCACAGTATCTGGATGAAACAGGATTTTTCCAGTTAAAAAACTTGAAGCTGGTTTCGTTTCCCTAGAAATTCTCACATGGTTTTCATTAGGTGAGTCAGACTGAGATAGTGTTAGACCACAGGAAACTACACGGGAAAAAACACATACATACAGATGTTATGGCAGAGAGAGTTTAGTTATTATTCATCGACAAACAAAGTAACATTATTTTCTGTTCATCTGTCAAAAATAAGCCTTGGTCCCTAGTGTTTAGTACTACTAACTTTATGTACGTGTTTTTGTTGTTGTTTGTTTTGCCAACAAAAAATAATTTGTTCTTACAGGCGTCATTCACCATCTCTTTTTGCTGAATTCTGCGTTCATATTTGTTATTGCCTTTATGTTCATTATTTGAACAACGCTATACAAACACTTATTATACTAGTTATTATTTTAAGACCCACCCATCCACAAGGAATGAAAGGGAGTGAACGAAGGGCGGGTTTATCCTGAATCTGTCGAGCTCCAGTCCGTCGACTGGATCCTAATACCTGTAAGACTTCCTCTATCATTGTTTTGCAACGCTCTCGCTTTTAATGCGTTTCCTCCTGCCTCACTCAGTGCTAAACAGCTCCAGGAGAGAGGCTGCGTGATTCTCACTTATTTTTGTTTGAAGGTAAGTGGTAGAAAAACCTTTTATTTTTACAAATGCAAAGTTACATAATGATCAGCTGCTGTTGCTACTATGTTAGAGTATGTTATTTATGAATGTGTATGTTGACCTGATTTAGCTGATGTTATTAACCCACTTGTTTACAACAGATACAAATACATTTTAACAGTGAATAGTCGGAATTAGACATACAAATCTATCTAGCCACATCGTCAAAGCAAAACAGGGCGAGGCACTAGTGACATGGAAAATGGGTTACTGTAAATTATTTACTATTTTAGATTCAGCATGAGTCGCAGGAAGTTCAGCAGGGATTTACTGGCAGTCCGGAAGTATGAGTGAGAATGACCAGCATATGGAGACCACAATATTTCATAGCATCAAGTACAGCACTTTACCAGTTTGCTTCACTTCAGGGTCTTAAAATGTCCATCTGGAAGCTTTTTGTTTATATAGCTGTCCATTAAGTCACTTTCTATCGCAGAATGAGGTACCACAATGGTGATAGAGTCGATGACCTATTTATCTAAACGCTCTCTTTTCTAAAAAATGTGTCAAGTAAACAGGATGACAGTAATTTGGGGAATTTTTTGACACTGGATCAGTTCCACATTTTGCATAGAGTAACAGTCTGGAGTAGCCACAGGGAGCTGATGAGTTTCAGACTAAAGGCCGCAAACCTCTTTTCAGGGCTTAAAGTTTAAACCAACTAGCTTCACTTTAGGCTGTTCTCATGTTCATGGCCTGAACAGCATGACATCACATCCTGACGGCTCAGAGTCATGGAAAAAGGCCAATTATTGCCTAACTTCTTATTACAACTGTTTGTTTTTCGGCCCCAATATTCTGAAACCTTAAGAATTAAAGAACATTTTTCAGTATTAGCAAATCAACCAGGACTAAAATCTTAAGGAAGGTCCTTTTGAGAACCTGGACAAGTATATCGCAACATTATCAAAGCAAGGCGCTTATACAAATGACTTCAATGGTCTGCTTCTCTCACTACAAGCACATGTTTCGTCTTGTATATTACCTCTTTTCACTGTTTTATTTTGCCTGTCAAAGACCAGTAACAAGCATGCTGCTACATGTCTCCAAAGTCACGCTCAGTTTTTTCCCTAGGGAGGAAAGTGCATTTGTTCAAGTAGTATTTCCTACAGTTTCTTAGCACTTGTTATGTACTTGAGTTTTTGCATTTTTTCAGTCACTTTGACACCCTTCACCAAAAACTTCAGAGGCATACCACATTAAGTTGATGGTTATTTTACAGATTAAATACACAACATATGACTACCTAATAACACACGATGCACAGTAATATATAAAACTACTTATAACAATAAATAAAATAAACAATACGATTATATCTTTACCAAATACAACAGTCAAAGTACTGCTTGCTCATACTACTTAATACTTGGAGTATATGATAACATATATCATGTGTATGTAAATAATGTCTTAATAAGCCATTACCGATGTTTTTATTATAATGTTAAATGACAATGTGAAGACAGTCATTGTGGGTGTTCACGGTTGTGTGGTTTTGTAAAGAGTATGTGTAACCTGTGGTCAGAATGCTCTTCTTCTGCAAAGCTAAGTTAGTATGCGGAAGTGAAGCTGTGTTATAATTGAACTCCTCCTGCTGAAAGTTTCATCAATAAATCTGAGTTGAGCTTAATAAACCCAGGTGCTGTTTAGATAGCTCCCTCTTTGCTTACATCTACATTTGATAAAATACCTTTTTTCCTCCTAACCAAACCTAAAAAACACGAAGGAAATTAAATCTGGGCTTCTCAAAGGGGTTATGTGATGCAATAAAGGTTAAGTGCTTCTGGAGTGATAGGGAGCAAAGTGGTACTGGAGGAGGTATTCGGTGGAAGTTGTTGAGTAATTTGATTAGGGGTATACTTAGTGAAGGGGAGGTGGCGTGAAAAACGGTTATGAAGCCTCAGTATCAACTGGTTCCACATCTTCAATAGTCAGATTACTCAAATCAGCTTAGAGGGCCTTGAAATTGAGTCTGGGCTTCTTGATAAGGTTTGGTAGTTGAAAAATATGGAGTATGTTCTCGTTGGAGAATTACAGTTTAGGATTCCTTAATCTGTATTTCTGTATCTGCATTGACACTGTCCTTTTTTAAGACTGTAACCTTTTTGTTGACATTATATGTAAACTATGCGTGACATAAGTTGGAGGATGTGCTTCAAGACCTATGAAACAAACATTCAGTAAACTATTTCATTTCCCTTTTCCTTTAACCTGTTACAATATTTATAAAAATAATAAAATGACAATTTCTAGATACAACAGTAATATTAGTGGTACTATGTTAAACCATGCATATCGAAGCATACCCTACTTCACAAGCTTTTCACTATGCACACTATTACCACTATGTAATGAAAAGTGTTCACATACTGTTTGTGCTGTACTGTGTTTCGTGGCAGCAATACAATGCATTTTATGTTTATAACTACCTTTAAGACTTAGAGCCTTTTGATTAACCAACAAAAATACCCTTTTCTCATCCGCAGTACATTTTTTGAAGATGGAAAAAGGATACCCACCACAGCAACAAGCTCCACCTTACCCTGGGCCGCCTATGAACTATGGCGGTGCAATGCCACAGCCAGGGCAGTACGCTCAGCCAGGGCAGTACGCTCAGCCAGGGCAGTACGCTCAGCCAGGGCAGAACGCTCAGCCGGGCTACTACCCCGCAGCGCCCCCACCCATGTACCAGGGAGGTCTGTGTCTGCCATACTGCTTTCAAAGATGATACCTTTTTTAATGTCCTCCTAACCTTGCCCAGGATTATTTGAGACCAACAACACAATTTAAAGGGGCCCTATTATGGTTTTTCTATTGGCTAGCGCTCCTTCACATTATGCGTGACAGGCTTTGGTCATGAAGAATATGTTTCTCTGTTGTCCATGTTCATAACGCAAAGCAACAGCATCAGAGCACGGTGCAGAGTTTCTAGATGAGTCCGTCGTTCTTATTAAACATTCATGTTGTAGTCCGCTGTATTGAAAACTGTAGTTTCCATAGTTTCCCCACAGCAGCAGACGCACAAAATGACGTCCGCTGGCGCATCATAAACACGTCGGATAGTGAAAGTGCAGTCGGATTCTCTAAAGTACCGCAGTCTCTTCTCCTAAATCCTTTTGAATTATCCTATCCACTATCCCTTAACCCCGTGACGTTTTACTCAGAGGTCAAGGAATAGGAGATAGGGTTAGAACTTAGGAGCTGATTTTTAAACTATCCGACCGCAACCAGAGGGTGAAAAGAGGTTCTGCAGAGAAAAATAAAGCACTTTAGGGATGAAACATTCCCAATGGATGGACATTGTTTTCTTAACCTCCGTAGCACCGTGTTTAAAATCTGCTCTTGCTTTGACATAAGGACACTGTCAAACATTCCTCATACACTTTCAGATTGAAGGCTTGCAGTGCTGCCTCTGTGCTGTAAACACTGTATAATATAAATAAACGGTGCATTATTAAAGATAAACAGTCAGTTGAAGTTGCACTACACAGTGAAAGACCTTTCTTTAGGGAATACCCTTTTGTTATGACGACATGCAAGTATGACTTCTAAAATGTAGCATAAAAGAGCTTCTTTAACATCTTTCCTTTGTGAGAAAAAAATGTGTGAATAATAATGTCTTGCTTTGTAAAGCCTTAACAGAACATTTTATATACTTAAACACCAAAAAAGCAAAACGTGATGTATACAATGATAGATCAAAATCACCAAAATATAAATAAATTAGATTACCACTATTGTACTCTGATCTGACTTTCCTGATTTGATAAATGTTGTTTCATCTGCAGATGTTGCCTTTACTCCAGCCACTGCTGTTCCTGCCACAACAGGTGAGACCAAGCACAATCTGTCCTATGTGAAACACAATACACATACAGCTAGTGAACATGTTTCTGTTCCTGCTTGTGGAGTTAGAACTTCCCCTGCACAGAGCCTCAGAGTCAGTGGGTGAAGTCCTCAGTTTCCTACCAAAGTTATCAGAAGAATAGTTCATTTGTTTCGGATGTGCAGAACAAAAACCTATTGTCCACTGTCTTTTTTTTGGCGTGCAGTCACATTTTGAGTATTTCTTGTTGCAACAGATGTAAGCTATTCCAGTTAAAGAACTTCTTTAGGTTAGCTCCAAATATAAATACATATAACAACATCATAAGGTGACAGTGGGCTTGTTTAATGAAGGATGGGTCAGATTAACACACATTTAGATATTTTTCATGTTACTCTCTCTCAGTTTCATTCTACACTATGAGTCAAATCTGAGCTTTCCATTACTAAAAGTATCTATAATATATTACTATAAATACCCTCTATGGTTGGGTGGCTCACTGACAGCAACTCCTTACCCAAATACAGATGGTGTTCTATTAGCAGCCTCTGCTGGTCATGTTGATTCAATGCATTCAGTAAATTGTATTCTCGAGTCTTTGAATGAATGCCCAAAAATGGAAATTCTACAGAAACAAAGGATGTATAATAGGGACGGCTGTGGCGCAGTGGCCTAGTGCGTTGGTGTTCGGGTCAGGGGAGCACAGGTTCAAACCCCACTGCAATCAGCATGTCGTTGTGTCCCTGTGCAAGACACTTCACCCCAAATTGCTCCTGTGGGGATTGTCCACAGTATTGAGTATGTAAGTCGCTTTGGATAAAAGCGTCTAACATGTAATGTAATATATCCGCCTAGCTGGCTGGAACACGGATTATGAAATGATGTGTTACAAAAATGAAATAGGTAACTCTTAACAAATATTCAATTTATTGCTACTGGTTTTCAATGATCAAATATTGCTGTGAGAAATGGGGCATTGTACTATTTTTAAGCAATTTGTGCATTTGTCATCCTCAGTGACTCACGTGATAGTAGGACATGTACTACATGACGTCCCAGGACAAACTGTCTGTCCCCACTGCCAGGCGTCAGTGATCACCAGGATAGAGCGCACAGCAGGCCTGATGACCTGGGCTATCTGTGCTGGCCTCGGCCTCTTTGGGTAAAAACAACAATATTTTCTTGTAGTGTCTGTTTTATGGGGGGAAAATGTTTCTGAAACACACCAGAATATCCTCCTTTAAAGGTCACTTATTATGCAAAATCCACTTTTTCATGTCTTTTATACATAAACATGTGTCCCTTCTGTGTAAAGAGATTCTGAAATGTTCAGGAAAAAAGATTCGCTCACTTTTTGTCCTGATCCATTTATATAAAAACCTGTCTGAAAATGAGCTGATCAGATTTTGGCCACTTTATGATGTCATAACGATTTTTGGTTGGTGTAACCATTAGCCAATCACCAACCAAGGAAAGACGCGCCCACCTTATCACCTGAATCTCCTCCTAGAGCACCACTGTGGGTTTTGTAACCAAATCTCTCTCAGAGGGGCGTGGGGAGGGGCTCCTTATTTTCATCTAAAGTAACAGACAGAGAATCAGCACTTTTGAAACAGGGCTGAAACAGAGGGGATTATAGGATGCTACAATGATCTGTTTGGTATTTCGAGCCAAACACTTCAGAGACATGTTTTGTATATGAGACCTATATATTGATGAAAAACAGTATAATAGGGGACGTTTAAAAACTGTTGTTGATTATAGAGTTATAATTCAGGTTGTTTCCTCCTACAGGTGTTTTCTTTGCTGTTGTATACCATTCTGCGTTGATTCCTGTCAAGATGTGGAGCACCGTTGTCCTTCCTGCGAAAGAATCATCTACGTTTACAAGCGAATGTGAAACCAACTCTGATTAAGGAAGAAGACCTCAATTCTTATCTGCACCTTTACTTACTGTACTCTCTGATTATTTTTACACTAATCAAAATTATACCGTAAAATACATTTATCCTATGCTGACATTGTCCTAGTCATTTAGCTACTTTTTCACATTTCAATGCAAATGACATAAGCCTCACACTGCAGGGAGTCATATTAAGCAGTGAGTGGTGAACTTGTAATTCAATAAAAAATTGTTACATGATGCTATTATTATATTATTTCATAATACAAACACAAACAATTATGTTGATGAAAGATATACAAAATAACTGTGTCTTCTGTAGTTATGAGTCTCTGTAAAACCAAGACAACAAGATTAACCACTGATAAGAGAAAACAGACGTTGTAATTTTTATTAGTAGTTTTAATTTTGTAAGTTCTTACACATGTGGTCGACACGGATATACTCACAAAATAAATAGTAATGATAACAAAACATAAAAGGGTACACATTTGTGAGTGTAGAGAGGGTATAATCTGTTTGGATAATTGACCTGCAGTCTTTACAGGATGGTTTGTTGAAATACATGTAATTCTTATTCTATTGTTGTTCTATTTTGCCATTGCCTCCGGTTTCGGAGAAATCATGTTTTGTTAAATTCTTCAAGGTCATTTTTTTGGAAGGCTGACTGTTGTTCCTTTGACATGTGTTTTGCTAAGAGGCTCCTAGCCATTGTGGTTTGCTGATCTTTTTTCAACGTTTATCTATCTAACTAATCCTCTAATAACTCCTAATATTAATAGCCGAGTATGGATTTCTAATCTGCTGTTCCTAGACCTGCTCTTATCAGAGAAGCACTGAGCGGTAAAACACCACAGCAACGTTACAGCGCAGGGCTAGCTCAAAGGCACAACAGAACTTGACACAGTCTATTGTTTTAGAAAGGATGCGCCTGTTTTTGTCAACCTCTGTATGATGCTTACTGATCTCTATCCTATAGCTTTCATTGAGTTGGACAGTTGTGTTTACTTTCCTTAACATGCTAGTCGCATAGTAATTTCCATGTGGACTCTAGTTTGTTCATGCTTTTTAGTTTTTTTTGTGCTTTCAGTCGCAGACACCTGTCTGGATCCAAGCTGGGTCTGATCCTGACATCTGAAAAACGAGGCAGGGGAAGCAAAAATACTAATAATATTTGCCGGCCGTACTGCTTTTTACACTGAACAACATTATAATGTAAAATACACTTATGCTGAAATTGTCCATGGTTATTTTTGGCTTTTTCACATTTGAATGCTAATGACATACTGTATGCCTCACACTTTGGGGATTCATAATAAGCAGTGAGTGGTGAATTAGTTAAATAAAAAGCTGTATGAAAATATTTTATATTATATTTGTATACACAAACAAACCTTTTGATAAAAGAAATACAAATAATTGTCTCTGTATATCGTGAATCGCTGTAAAACCAAGACTACCAGATTTGATTATTTAGTAAGGTAAAACATTTTAAAGTATAGTTGCTTTTCTGTTTACTGCTTTAATTATTACATTACATGTTACTTGTTAGACGCTTTTATCCAAAGCGACTTACATACTCAATACTGTGGGCAATCCCCACAGGAGCAATTTGGGGTGAAGTGTCTTGCCCAGGGACACAACGACATGCTGACTGCAGCGAGGTTTGAACCTGTGACCCCCTGATCCGAACACCTACAGACAACCTACTACGCCACACGCCTCCCTGTTTTAAGAAAGAAAAACAATCTAAACAAAGGTCCACAAACTAATCACGTTGTGAATCTTTTATCTAAGCAATCAGGAACTTTAGAATATAACACATACATGCCAACCTTTCCAAATCCAAAAGAGGTAGGTTTGTGCGCGGCAAATGTGCACGCCCAAATGAGGTAATCAGAAGAAATGGAACCCCATAAATACATGTATAAACCATGTATTTAATTAACATATATTGCATCATTTTATTCATTTTTCACAAAAAGTGGTAGTTTGGTAAACAGTGACATCAACGACATGTTTGTTCTGTAAAATGCCCGAAAAGTAAAAGAATGGGAGATAAATATCCCAAAGTCTCCACATTTTATTATATTTTTAATGTGTTTCTGGTCCTCTTTCAGTTGAGACAGTGTAGATGAAGGATGTGTCAGGATGTAGGAAAGCCAGAACTCTTGTGTGAACATTGGATAAAGCCAGGTTCATATTCTTGTTTCATGTTGTTGACATATTAGAGTCAAAGGTTTGCACAGAGCAAAATATCTTTGTGTTGCGCCATAAATCAGAAAATACTGCATTAAAAAAAGTCATTTCCTGCATTTTTCTACTGATAAAGTGTGATATAAATAATGTACAGGCTTTCAGATTGCTGTAGTTCACTAAACAGAGACATTAACGACATGTTTGGTGTTGAAAATGTCAGAAAAAGTGAGAAGTTGAGACACTGTCAACCAGGATAGGTTGACATTGCATTTCCTTTAGTTTACGTTTTTTTCCAAAGCGACTTAAAATAAGTATTACTGTAATATAAGACTACATATAAGAAACACCCTTATAGCCATTTCAACAAACAAAACATTATCACTTTTGTGAAGGAGGCTTTATCACAGAATGTTTGGCTTTTGCCTCTCACTTTCTGAATAACTTTTGCCTAATAAATGAGAACATGTGTATATCCCTGCAATGTTTTTACAGTATGTAAATGTTATGAATAAATATTCAGAAATTGTCAGACTAATACCAATTAGTTAAAGATCAAGTTTAAGTTAGTAAATCACACAAAACATTTGAATACTCACCATTTACTACAGAGTCTTTGGAACAATATTCAAAGGAAGGCTGAGGTCAATCTTCTCCACACCAATGACCTATCACAGAAAAACATATTTGAAATTATTTCATTATTCACACACAAATAAAACAAAAATGTTCTGCTCCTTAAAGGCGACATTTACCATTTCATTATTTACCTTTAGGTTGATATAGGTTAATATATGAAACATAATTTAAAACATGAAACGTCATTTATTCATGTTTCTCGTCGAAACATGAATAAATTATGTTTCATATATTAACTGCATATTTGCAAATTGAACAACCCTACTTTCCCCTTTTTTTCAGTGTAGGTGAAGGGTGCTTCAGGAAAAGACCAAACACTGGATGTCTTTCAGTCGCCAACATGTGTTTTCGAGACACTGATATTAACGGGGAAACCCTGCAGGACTCAAATGCCTAGTCTCTGTTCCCCAAACTCATTTGGCAGTGATTACCCATCAGCCCCAGGGGTAACGTTGCCCTTCCTCTGCACGTTGTTTCACTTTCAGAAACACAGAGGACTGTTTGTATGATGGGTTCACAGCCAAGACACATATTGAGCCCAGAACACTAATGTTATTAGGGCTGTAAATATAATAAGCCTTTGTCTAAAATGGACAACATTGTAACTAAGGAGATTTAAACCATACAGCGATTCTGCACTCTTCATTTTCTTTCCTGCTATATTCAATGAGTGATACAAATATTTTTTACCACAAGTGCTTAATAAAACTGACACTGTTGGACTATAGGCTACTAGTTGACTGCTCCCAGAAATAAAATGAAGTACTTTACTGTGTACTTTGTGAGTAATCCTCTGTCAGAGTCCCCTCCATAGTACATAATGCATGTTTTTTGCTATCTTTGATGAATGATAAAAATAAAATGTTACCATTAGTTCTTAATGAAATTGATACTGTTTGACTTTGTATTAGTTAGCCTACTACTTACAATACATTGAAGTACTTTTACTGTGTATTTATTGAGAACTCCTCTGTCAAAGTCCCCTGCTGAGAATAAAATCAAGCCACTTCTGCTAAGTTTGATGAGGGAATTCTTTTTTGTTGCCATTAGTTCTTCGTGAGATTGATCCTGTTGGACTCAGTACTACTGAAACTACCCCCACAAGTACTATGAAGTACTTATTGTGTACTTTTCCAGTAATCCTCTGTCAATGTCCCCTCCCAACTACAAGAATGTATGTTTTTCTTTTAATAAGCGTTAAAAAACATTTCTTCCTGAGACTGATATTGTTGGACGAAGTATTTTAAGAGGATGGTGGACATGATATCAGCAATACTTTCAGTCAGTACCCCGGCAGCAACATCTTTACACCTTGGAAAGTCTTTAGAGACTGGCCTGGATAGCTGGTCACAAATATCCTTCAGCAAAGTGACACACTCTGTCACATGGTTGCCCTCTTATGGGGCTGCTGTCTTTTAATATATAATTATTCCTCTGCCGCAAGGTCGTACCTCGCAGATTCTTCAGTCTCATCAGCCTCATCCTTCCATCAGTCTCAGTCAACGCCTCCAGCACACTTCCCGTGTCTGACTCCATATGATATTGTCCTGATGCTGTAAGGGTGATGCCCCACGATCACAAAATTACCTCTCTAAAGTCTGAGTGCCAAGGACCTCATATTATGTCTGTCATTAATGTTACATCACCCATTATAACAATTATCTTTCCTTTTTGCTCTTCTCTTAACTAAATAGTCCTGTCTTTAAGTATAACCTAATGTAAAGTTCTTTTCCTGCACCATTTTAAGGCTTCAAAACAGGCATTTTTACTGTATGTGTTTGGAGAAATTACACAATCAATGGCCCAGAATTGTACTTTATATGAATCTTGTGGTGCTTGAAGAAATACAGACTGGTTAAGCCGGCCAGGTTATATTTATATGCCTTTTTTGGAGCCCTTTTTTTCAATATTTATTAAAATGTCACTAGTTATTTAAACAAACCACTATCTGAGGATAATACAAGCACCCATAAAACGCCCTTTATCTAGAGAGCCATTGAAGCCCATGAATAACTTTTTCTTTCCACAAATCTTTTCAACTGCTGTATTAATAAAGTTGCCACGTGTTTTCAAATTCAAGTTAAGGCACTATCTGTGCAGAACATTACAAATATTCTTCATTTGCAGTATTTCAAAAGTGTTCAGAAAGACTGCATCAATTATATGCTATATATCTATATAATATCAATAGTATTATTAACTTCAACCGAAGTCAATTTAAATAGCGGGCAAAAGTGGGTTAATTGCCATGGATGTGGTGTTTGATATAGTTTACGTTCAATTTTAGGCAGAAAAACGTATATTGACAAAACCTTTTTTAATAATTTACTATAATTTAGAAAGGTTTTTGTGAGAAATCATTTCAAAAGTAAACTTATTTTTCATTTTATATTTCAATTTGAAATGTTTGCACACAACATTATTAATTTATACATTTTTATCAAAATTTTTAATTATGAATTAATTTATTGTATTTCCATGAGGCTGGGGAAGATATCCAGCATGTGGTTCAACATGTAATACAAGTAAGTATATGTACAACATGGAAAAGTAAATAAAATAAGGTTAATAGGATGTTATTTTCTCTCACCTTGTAATTACACAATCAAACAATCTATAATTTAGCTCTGACCTGCCCAAAAACATTTTGTTGAATTGGACACATTTTTCGAAGCTCTATTGAATGACATGCAATGACTGGGACTGATGGAAGAACCTGAGAGGAATGAACTCGGAGCAGAGAAATAATCATATTTAAAAGACAGCATTGTCATAAGAGGCCAACAAGAGTCACATGGGTTTGTCACTTTGCTGAAGGATATTTGTGACCAGCTATCCAGGCCAGACTCTAAAGACTTTCCAAGGTGTAAAAATGCTGCTGTTGGAGTACTGACTGGAATTATTGCTGATATCATGTCTACCATCCTCTTAAAGTACTCTGTCCAACAATATCAGTCTCATAAGAAAGGTGTTTTAACGCTTATTAAAAATAGCAGAGAAACATGCATTATTGTACTCAGGAGGGGACATTGACAGAGGATTACTCAAAAAGTACACAGTAAAAGTACTTCATAGTACTTGTGGGACTAGTACTGAGTCCAACAGTGTCAATCTCACGAAGAACTAATGGCAAAACACATTTTCTTTCCCTCATCAAACTTAGCAGAAGTGGCTTGATTAGGTTCTCAGGAGGGGACTTTGACAGAGGATTTAAAAAAAAAACACACACACTAGAAGTACTTCAATGTATTGTGATAGTAGGTGTAAGAATACTGAGTACAGCAGTCTCAATATCATTAAGAACTTATGGTAAAATTGTCTTTTTATCACTCATCAAAGATGGCAGAAAACATGCATTATACGGAAGGGACTCTGACAGAGGATTACTCACAAAGTACACAGTAAAGTACTTCATTTTATTTCTGGTAGCAGTCAACTAGTACCGAGTTCAACAGTATCCGTTTTATTCAGAACCTATGGTAAAAAATATTTGTATCACTCATTGAATATAGCAGGAAAGAAAATGAAGAGCAGCTGATTGACCGAGTGCAGAATCGCTGTACAGTTTAAATCTCCTTACAATGTTGTCCATTTTAGACAAAGGCTTATTATATTTACAGCCCTAATAACATTCATTTTCTGGTCTCAATATGTGTCTTGGCTGTTTTCGTTGTGATCGCTAAATTCACCTTGTTTATTATCACTATAACACTGACCCAGATCGCTGTCATCAGGCTGGCAAGGGCTGTTCCATGCTCTGCTCAACCTCCCGGCGGGAGGCTCCCGCCTTCCCCAATGGACTCAGTAGCGCCCCCTGCTGCCGTGGAGCATGTGCCAGCCACAGCGGAATATTACTGCCAAAAGTAATATTCTGCCATGAGAAGAAAAAGTTTTGTAGTTGTTTTGTCATTTTGGACTTCCGCTGTCGCAACTCATGGCACTGGACCAGCCAATCAGAATTGACCTTCTCGAGTTCTCCGATTGGTTGGTTTTGTGGCACATTTGTAACGCTGTGACAACTTGAGCGAGCGCAGGCAAAGCTGAGCGCGCACAGGCTGGAGAGGTCAAGCGAGCGGGGGAGAGAGAGCGTGTGCAGCGGTCTGCTTGCGCACGGAGCAGGAGTTTTATGAGAGAAAATATATTTTTCTGTGCTCAAAAATGTTCAAGTGCGCGCTCAATAGCATTTTCTATGCTCAACATGTTTCATTGCGTGCTCAGGATAGAGGCACAAATATAAAGCCATACCCATTCACCCCCCCAAAGCAGTCAACCTAGGGAAACACTGAGCTTCTATGTGAAAACCTTATTTTTGTAGATTACAGCACACTTGTAATGCACTGCAGAATTATTTAAGTTTTGTTTTTATTAAGTTTATGTGAGGTGGCTCACACAGATACTGGTATTGAAAAGAAGCTTTTATGTTAAAGTCTGTAGTCAGATCTTTGAAAGCACTTTATAAATAAAAAAGGGAGTTCAGATTTATCTGACTGCTTGTATTAATTGATAACATGTTTTGCTATGTGCAGTAGTATAGAAAATTGAGGATGCAATACATTGAGATGCATCGAGGATCGTTGGGAATTTGAATCGTTGACAGGTGGATCGTATTCAAATCGAATCGTGAGGCCAGTGAAGATTCACACCTCTAGTAAGCATGTGGTGTGTCTCTATTTTAGTTCATTCAACCTACACCCCAACCACTCCGGCACGATGAAGAGTACATTGGTGATAAGAGTAATGATGATTGGTCAATGGGATTGTATGCCCCAAACCCAGTATAAAGCGCTAAGCTCACAATAATAACCTAATACCTAAATACATTCAGCAGGTGTCTTAGTTTAATATACCTCGCTCTCCTTTTCCTTTTGACGTCTTCGCCTTTTTATCTTCTCTTCTTGCCATTCTTCTTCTGCTTCTTTTTCTTCTTTCCCTCATCAGAAGAGTCAGAGGTAGAGGTAGAGGTAGAGCTTGAGTCAGTGCTGGAATCGTTGCTGGAATCCGTGCTGGAGTCCGTGCTGGAGTCCAACCTCATGGCCTGCGGCTCCTTATCTCCAGTGGCCATTACTTCCAAGTTCCCATCTGTTGATGAATCATAAATGACAAACAGAAATAAACTTTAAGTTGAGTCCCCACAAAGGATTCGCCTAAAGCCCAGAGGAGTCTGCTTTTATCACAATATACAACATTACAGAATTACATTGGTGTGACTGAGCTTGAGCAACTGATAACCTAAGGTGGTTTGAGGTTGTACATGAAGTGCATACTAATTGATGCGGTGGAGGTTAGATTGGGTATGAAGAGACATTGCAGAAGTACAAATAATGTGCACAAAACTTTAGATGGGATGTCTTATCTTTTATATATACAAAAAGGAGTTGTGTATGAGAAAATGCATTAGTCTGCTACTTTCAAACTGCATTGTGTAGAACGTTTCAGTAGTATATACCATGCTGTTTCAATCACATTAGTATGCATAAAAAGTGACAGGTGACACGCCCCCAAATGAGCTAAGTCCCGCCTCCCCTCGCCTCCCATTGGTCGAGAGCTTTTTATGAGAGCTATGTCCCGCCTCCCATTGTTTGAGACCCTTTGATGTGAGGGGTGATGTGTTATAAAGGGTAGGTGTGAAAAGCCCCCCTGTGGAATGCCTTTGTTATCTATTTCTTTGATGTGTTGATTAAGGTAGTCTCTTTGAAGTTATGCTGTCTGGTCCCTCAGGGGGTTATCTAATCTAATTAGCCTTTGCTGTTTTGCCCTTTGATCTTAATCTAGGTATTTTTATGAGTGAGACATGGTTTGTTGTCTAATTCCTTGATGTGTCGATTAAGGTAGTCTCTTTGAAGTTATGCTGTCTGGTTATCTAATCTAATTAGCCTTAGATGTTATGAGCCTGTGATCTTAATTTAGGTATTTTTATGAGTGAGACATGTCTCTCTGAAGTTAGGATGTCTGGCCGCTCAATGTGCCCCGGCCTCTCCCCCCTTTTCTCCACCCTTGCTCTGCAAGGAGATTGTGGGAGGGGGGTGAAATTAGATGAAAATAGAAATAGGCTCAAAACTAAATAAAAGACAGTAATTTCCACTTACCAAGTCACCTTTCAAAAAAAAAGAAAAATGGCCGAAATGAGACAACAGCTATCCGCGGGGGTCCAGTCAAGAAAACGAATGTCTATGCTGAGTGCAGATGCATACAGTCAGAGATCTGTACACAAACTTCTCTTGTGTCTCTGTTGGTCAAGCAGGGTGACCCCTACTCTGAGACAATTAACACACACACACACACACACACACACACACACACACACACACACACACACACACACACACACACACACACACACACACACACACACACACACACACACACACACACACACACACACACACACACACACACACACACACACACACACACACACACACACCCACACACACACACACACACACACACACACACACACACACACACACACACACACACACACACACACACACACACACACACACACACACACACACAGAGTTGCCCCTTTGATGTGGGGGTTGAGATAAGAAATCCCCCTGATTAAGACACGGTGTCTGCTAAGGATGTTTCTTCTCAAGTTTTTGGGGAACTGTTAAGACAAGGATATATCTGTTTTTGCAAAGAGGGTATTCATATTAATTTTTAAAAGAGCTTATTTAGTTTTTAATAGTGATAACTAAGTTTCACTCTGTATGGGGCAAAAGATGCATCGTTAAACACATCGATAAAGGACTCTTTAAAGCAGAGACATGGCGACAGCATACCTGAATATCAGCAGGAGAGGACTCTTTTTCAGTAAATACATTATAGGGTTAGAATAAGATATATATATATATATATATATATATATATATATATATATATATATATATATATGTGGTAGAATTAGTTTAAAACAGCCACCCTACACTTTTTTAGTTCTCCTCTCTAGATTTGATCCAGGGTTTTGTAGTAGTATTTACCATGGTATATAACTTAGACTAAGTTAACTATCTAAACACTCAGAGTCCTTTACATCACCTGAGCTTATCCAGAGCTTGACTGACACACAGAGACCAATCAAGGGCTTTGATTTATGATCTGTATGACAGTGGCCATGTCGGCAGGCCACATCATGTAGACAGCCAGTCACCCTGTGTGAGGCAGACCCACATGTGAGCAGCATTGCGTTCAAAATAAATTAAAAAACTAAAAGGGTCGCGAAATATACTGGGGCGGCCGTTAATATACGGGGCGGCCCACCCCAGTAAAGTCTATGTGGGGGAAATCCTGGAATATCAGATACAATTAGCATTTAACCAGAAGTGCGAATGAAGCAGTGAACTGCAGTATATTTGATATACATCCAATATATAAAAGGTTATGTTAATATTGATCAGCTGGTCAGAAACTTGACTCCATAGGAAATATAAAAAGATATATGTTGAGCGTGATCATAACTTTCCAATAACACAAAGTTGCAGATCCTCTGTTGCAGGTTTAGCCATTCAGTCAGCCAGGTGTAAAATATGCATTTATTATCACCTTTTCTATTTGGCCAACTAGTGATAATTAAATGATACCCTATTTATTTAACTATGTTTTTCTCTGCTAACAATGCTTTACTTAAAACTGTAAATATAAGGGATGATAAAGTCGTTCCTATATCTAAACACCTTGGTGATAATCATACAAATCCTTCAACAAAACAGGTCTTTCTGCCGAAGCGTTTACAAATGAATGAGAGTATATAATCCGCCAGCAGTGACATTTTGTGAGTATCTTTATCCTTACTCACAGTTTCTGCCATCAGCTCAAAACTGAGAGCAAATAATAATAGACCAAGACCGTAAAGAAACCAGAAGAGATTCACAATTAAGAAGCTGGAAGGACTTCAACAATCAACTTCGACTGATTCATTATCAAAATAGTTGATGAATAATGAAATAATTGACAACCAGTCGATTCATCTCGCAGCCCAAATACCGTAGCTCGGCTGCTCCCCCCTACATGACCCAAAAGATCTCTGAGCTGCTGCGTCTCATCTTGTAGAACAGAGGACTATTTTTAAGTAAATACATTTTAGGGTTAAAATAAGATATATATGTGGTGGAATTAGTTGAAAACAGCCACCTTAAACTTTTTAGTTGTCCTCTCTAAATTAGATGTAAGGGTTTTTAAATGATTAGTGTTAATTAAGGGCTATTGTTATTTTGGTTCATATGGGGATAGGACTTCAACTTTTAAAAATTGCACACGATCATTCTAAGAAGAGTGTAGGGGCTAATGAGCCAGCACCATACCTCTTCTATGCATTTTGTTGACCTGTGTCTGATCTTGAAAAACTATGGTAAGTACTTTCTTTATTTTATTTTATAATATCATGTAATTATTAAATGTTTTTTTTTTTTTTTTGGTAGGGGTTAAACTAGTATATTATGTGGATAGTATATTACTAGATACTTAAAATGTTATGTTTTTCTGTTTACAGTAGAGACTGAAATCTACTCAAACAGAGTACTTCATGGTAGTGGTCTGCTTTCTAAACACAAAAGTGTATATTTCAGTAACTTTCTCAGAGAATGTAAGCATAAATCTGTCAATTGTTCAAAACAGCCTTGTTTCACTGGAATAACCTCAAAATCACAAAATACCATTAAGTGTCAGAATCCTAACGAAATCTACTCAGAGTACTTCATGGTAGTGGTCAGCTTTTAAATACAGAAGTGTATCTTTTCAGTAACTTTCTCAGAGAATGTAAGCATAAATCTGTAAATGTTCAAGACAGCCTTGTTTCACTGAAATAGCATAAAATCACAAACTGGCTGAAACTGTACAGTGAATTGGAGAAATTACAGCACAGAGTTTTCTACCACGACACAGATAGTATAATCTATGTGACAAGACAGGGGCAGTCTCCAGTACTTTCATGGTAGTGGTCAGCTTTTTTAAAAAGAAAAGCGTATCTTTCGGTAACTTTTTTGAGAGAATTAAGCATAAATATGGGGAAATCCTGGAATATCAGATACAATTAGCATCTAACCAGAAGTGCGAATGAAGCAGTGAACTGCAGTATATTTGATATACATCCTATATATATATATATATATATATATATATATATATATATATATATATATATAAAAGGTTATGTTAATATTGATCAGCTGGTCAGAAACTTGACTCCATAGGAAATATAAAAAGATATATGTTGAGCGTGATCATAACTTTCCAATAGCACAAAGTTTCAGATCCGCTGTTGCAGGTTTAGCCATTCAGTCAGCCAGGTGTAAAATATGCATTTATTATCACCTTTTCTAGGGTTTTTAAATGATTAGTGTTAATTAAGGGCTATTGTTATTTTGGTTTATATGGGGATAGGAGTTCAACTTTTAAAAATTGCACAGGATCATTCTAAGAAGAGTGTGAGGGCTAATGAGCCAGCACCATACCTCCTCTATGCATTTTGTTGACCTGTGTCTGATCTTGAAAAACTCTGATGAGTATTTTCTTTTATTTTAGTTTATAATATCATGTAATTATTAAATGTTGTTGTTTTTTTTTGGTAGGGGTTAAACTAGTATATTATGTGGATAGTATATTATTAGATACTTTTAAATGTTATGTTTTTCTGTTTACAGTAGAGACCCTGTGTGCTGAAATCTACTCAAACAGAGTACTGCATGGTAGTGGTCTGCTTTTAAACACAAAAGTGTATCTTTCAGTAACTTTCTCAGAGAATGTAAGCATAAATCTGTCAATTGTTCAAAACAGCCTTGTTTCACTGGAATAACCTCAAAATCACAAAATACCATTAGGTGTCAGAATCCTAACGAAATCTAATAAAACAGAGTACTTTCATGGTAGTGGTATGCTTTTAAAAAGAAAAGTGTATCTTTTCTGTAACATTTTGAGAGAATTAAACATAAATCAGTCAAATTTCAAAACAGCCTTCAATGAAATAGCCTCAAAATCACAAACTGCCATTAAGAGTCAGATGCTTTTACGAAATCTACTCAGAGTACTTCATGGTAGTGGTCAGCTTTTAAACACAAAAGTGTATCTTCAGTAACTGGTTGAGAGAATTAAGCATAAATCTGTCAAATGTTCAAAACAGCCTTCACTGAAATAGCCTCAAAATCACAAACTGCCATTAAGAGTCAGAATCTTAACGAAATCTACTCAAACAGAGTACTTTCTACAGATGACTCCCCCCACTCAACGCAATAAGTCTCACCCCACTCAGCAAATCATATAAAACTAAGGATCCTACTAAGACGACCGTTGAAAACTAGGCATGGATCTGAGAAAAACCAAGTCTGATGTAGCCTACCCTTATTATCACCAGGATAAAGGATATGGGTTTAATGACTGGACGGTACAAAGTAGGGGAGAGGATGTTCCCGAAGAAGAGCTCTCCTCTATATCATATCCATGTAAGGTCTTTAGGACAAAAGAGGACCATGATAACATGACATATGAAGAATATCTTTCTTTAAAAGATGGTATTATAGATAACCTTAATAGAAACAGTATATCTCATACCACTCGCCAAGATCGCAAACGACAATTAGCAGAAAAGAAAAGAAAAATTAAAGAAAACCGAAGAAAAAGAAAAAGCAAAATGAAAAGGAGAAGAAAAATGAAAAGCAGACGCAGAATGCGAATGAAAAGAAATGGGGTAAAAGGACGGAAAACGAAAAAGACAAAAAGAAGGAAGGTGAAAAGAAAAAGGAACAAAGTGAAGAAATGTCAACTAGAGTATGGTGTTGTACAGCCATTACCGGATCATAATAATCTTATAGATCAACTACCGCTAACCGACTGCTGCGAATGTGTTGAGCAAATACCAAAAGCAATGGCAGAGCTTTGCTTCAATATAATGAGAGAAAAAGCGCGATACTGTGGAATTGCCCAAATTGGCGACAGTGCCAGAACACGTATTAAAAGACTGTTGGCGGATCTCTATTCTAGTATCGGTTGTCATTACATCGAAGGATACGACAAAATGTGTGATGACATAGACAAAGCTTTTGAAGACAATTATATGGTACCTGCCCTTACAGCTAAACAAATCCTACGCCATGTATTCAACAGACCCCAAGAAGCACAAGAAGCCCCAGAAAGGATTACATTCAGAGCTAATAATGGTGAAACCGAAGAAGAAGCAAAGCAGATTATAATCGTTGCGGGTGAAAGGATAGAGAATTTGCATGTGATGTTAATGCATTTATCTGATATAAGAAATGCATTCGTTTACTTCCAAAAGACTCCTAAACATCTACTTGGGCAGTGTGAATTGAACGATAAACCGATCACTGTCAATGAAACGCGGAGAGAAGCAGCAGTGCAAATCGTTAAGTCTATTACCTTGTATGCACTACGACATTAACTTGGTAAAATGTGTGTTTTTATGAAAATGTGTTGAAGGATGTGTTTTCAATTAAACAACCATAACAAAATGAAAATGTGTTTTTTATTTTTGCTTTCGTATATAGTAATAGTATTGTAAACGAAACATTTAAAGTGTATCAAGTGCTCTCATTGTACGCTCTGTTTTTGACACAAAGATGCATCTAAAAAAAAACAGAGCGTACAATGAGAGCACTTGATACACTTTAAATGTTTCGTTTACAATACTATTACTATATACGAAAGCAAAAATAAAAAACACATTTTCATTTTGTTATGGTTGTTTAATTGAAAACACATCCTTCAACACATTTTCATAAAAACACACATTTTACCAAGTTAATGTCGTAGTGCATACAAGGTAATAGACTTAACGATTTGCACTGCTGCTTCTCTCCGCGTTTCATTGACAGTGATCGGTTTATCGTTCAATTCACACTGCCCAAGTAGATGTTTAGGAGTCTTTTGGAAGTAAACGAATGCATTTCTTATATCAGATAAATGCATTAACATCACATGCAAATTCTCTATCCTTTCACCCGCAACGATTATAATCTGCTTTGCTTCTTCTTCGGTTTCACCATTATTAGCTCTGAATGTAATCCTTTCTGGGGCTTCTTGTGCTTCTTGGGGTCTGTTGAATACCTGGCGTAGGATTTGTTTAGCTGTAAGGGCAGGTACCATATAATTGTCTTCAAAAGCTTTGTCTATGTCATCACACATTTTGTCGTATCCTTCGATGTAATGACAACCGATACTAGAATAGAGATCCGCCAACAGTCTTTTAATACGTGTTCTGGCACTGTCGCCAATTTGGGCAATTCCACAGTATCGCGCTTTTTCTCTCATTATATTGAAGCAAAGCTCTGCCATTGCTTTTGGTATTTGCTCAACACATTCGCAGCAGTCGGTTAGCGGTAGTTGATCTATAAGATTATTATGATCCGGTAATGGCTGTACAACACCATACTCTAGTTGACATTTCTTCACTTTGTTCCTTTTTCTTTTCACCTTCCTTCTTTTTGTCTTTTTCGTTTTCCGTCCTTTTACCCCATTTCTTTTCATTCGCATTCTGCGTCTGCTTTTCATTTTTCTTCTCCTTTTCATTTTGCTTTTTCTTTTTCTTCGGTTTTCTTTAATTTTTCTTTTCTTTTCTGCTAATTGTCGTTTGCGATCTTGGCGAGTGGTATGAGATATACTGTTTCTATTAAGGTTATCTATAATACCATCTTTTAAAGAAAGATATTCTTCATATGTCATGTTATCATGGTCCTCTTTTGTCCTAAAGACCTTACATGGATATGATATAGAGGAGAGCTCTTCTTCGGGAACATCCTCTCCCCTACTTTGTACCGTCCAGTCATTAAACCCATATCCTTTATCCTGGTGATAATAAGGGTAGGCTACATCAGACTTGGTTTTTCTCAGATCCATGCCTAGTTTTCAACGGTCGTCTTAGTAGGATCCTTAGTTTTATATGATTTGCTGAGTGGGGTGAGACTTATTGCGTTGAGTGGGGGGAGTCATCTGTAGAAAGTACTCTGTTTGAGTAGATTTCGTTAAGATTCTGACTCTTAATGGCAGTTTGTGATTTTGAGGCTATTTCAGTGAAGGCTGTTTTGAACATTTGACAGATTTATGCTTAATTCTCTCAACCAGTTACTGAAGATACACTTTTGTGTTTAAAAGCTGACCACTACCATGAAGTACTCTGAGTAGATTTCGTAAAAGCATCTGACTCTTAATGGCAGTTTGTGATTTTGAGGCTATTTCATTGAAGGCTGTTTTGAA
Organism: Harpagifer antarcticus; assembly: GCA_902827135.1. Classification (NCBI taxonomy): domain Eukaryota; kingdom Metazoa; phylum Chordata; class Actinopteri; order Perciformes; family Harpagiferidae; genus Harpagifer; species Harpagifer antarcticus. The sequence continues at coordinate 752,150 of CADEHL010000585.1, read as the reverse complement.
ATTTGACTGATTTATGTTTAATTCTCTCAAAATGTTACAGAAAAGATACACTTTTCTTTTTAAAAGCATACCACTACCATGAAAGTACTCTGTTTTATTAGATTTCGTTAGGATTCTGACACCTAATGGTATTTTGTGATTTTGAGGTTATTCCAGTGAAACAAGGCTGTTTTGAACAATTGACAGATTTATGCTTACATTCTCTGAGAAAGTTACTGAAAGATACACTTTTGTGTTTAAAAGCAGACCACTACCATGCAGTACTCTGTTTGAGTAGATTTCAGCACACAGGGTCTCTACTGTAAACAGAAAAACATAACATTTAAAAGTATCTAATAATATACTATCCACATAATATACTAGTTTAACCCCTACCAAAAAAAAACAACAACATTTAATAATTACATGATATTATAAACTAAAATAAAAGAAAATACTCATCAGAGTTTTTCAAGATCAGACACAGGTCAACAAAATGCATAGAGGAGGTATGGTGCTGGCTCATTAGCCCTCACACTCTTCTTAGAATGATCCTGTGCAATTTTTAAAAGTTGAACTCCTATCCCCATATAAACCAAAATAACAATAGCCCTTAATTAACACTAATCATTTAAAAACCCTAGAAAAGGTGATAATAAATGCATATTTTACACCTGGCTGACTGAATGGCTAAACCTGCAACAGCGGATCTGAAACTTTGTGCTATTGGAAAGTTATGATCACGCTCAACATATATCTTTTTATATTTCCTATGGAGTCAAGTTTCTGACCAGCTGATCAATATTAACATAACCTTTTATATATATATATATATATATATATATATATATATATATATATATAGGATGTATATCAAATATACTGCAGTTCACTGCTTCATTCGCACTTCTGGTTAGATGCTAATTGTATCTGATATTCCAGGATTTCCCCATATTTATGCTTAATTCTCTCAAAAAAGTTACCGAAAGATACGCTTTTCTTTTTAAAAAAGCTGACCACTACCATGAAAGTACTGGAGACTGCCCCTGTCTTGTCACATAGATTATACTATCTGTGTCGTGGTAGAAAACTCTGTGCTGTAATTTCTCCAATTCACTGTACAGTTTCAGCCAGTTTGTGATTTTATGCTATTTCAGTGAAACAAGGCTGTCTTGAACATTTACAGATTTATGCTTACATTCTCTGAGAAAGTTACTGAAAAGATACACTTCTGTATTTAAAAGCTGACCACTACCATGAAGTACTCTGAGTAGATTTCGTTAGGATTCTGACACTTAATGGTATTTTGTGATTTTGAGGTTATTCCAGTGAAACAAGGCTGTTTTGAACAATTGACAGATTTATGCTTACATTCTCTGAGAAAGTTACTGAAATATACACTTTTGTGTTTAGAAAGCAGACCACTACCATGAAGTACTCTGTTTGAGTAGATTTCAGCACACAGAGTCTCTACTGTAAACAGAAAAACATAACATTTTAAGTATCTAGTAATATACTATCCACATAATATACTAGTTTAACCCCTACCAAAAAAAAAAAAACAACATTTAATAATTACATGATATTATAAAATAAAATAAAGAAAGTACTTACCATAGTTTTTCAAGATCAGACACAGGTCAACAAAATGCATAGAAGAGGTATGGTGCTGGCTCATTAGCCCCTACACTCTTCTTAGAATGATCGTGTGCAATTTTTAAAAGTTGAAGTCCTATCCCCATATGAACCAAAATAACAATAGCCCTTAATTAACACTAATCATTTAAAAACCCTTACATCTAATTTAGAGAGGACAACTAAAAAGTTTAAGGTGGCTGTTTTCAACTAATTCCACCACATATATATCTTATTTTAACCCTAAAATGTATTTACTTAAAAATAGTCCTCTGTTCTACAAGATGAGACGCAGCAGCTCAGAGATCTTTTGGGTCATGTAGGGGGGAGCAGCCGAGCTACGGTATTTGGGCTGCGAGATGAATCGACTGGTTGTCAATTATTTCATTATTCATCAACTATTTTGATAATGAATCAGTCGAAGTTGATTGTTGAAGTCCTTCCAGCTTCTTAATTGTGAATCTCTTCTGGTTTCTTTACGGTCTTGGTCTATTATTATTTGCTCTCAGTTTTGAGCTGATGGCAGAAACTGTGAGTAAGGATAAAGATACTCACAAAATGTCACTGCTGGCGGATTATATACTCTCATTCATTTGTAAACGCTTCGGCAGAAAGACCTGTTTTGTTGAAGGATTTGTATGATTATCACCAAGGTGTTTAGATATAGGAACGACTTTATCATCCCTTATATTTACAGTTTTAAGTAAAGCATTGTTAGCAGAGAAAAACATAGTTAAATAAATAGGGTATCATTTAATTATCACTAGTTGGCCAAATAGAAAAGGTGATAATAAATGCATATTTTACACCTGGCTGACTGAATGGCTAAACCTGCAACAGAGGATCTGCAACTTTGTGTTATTGGAAAGTTATGATCACGCTCAACATATATCTTTTTATATTTCCTATGGAGTCAAGTTTCTGACCAGCTGATCAATATTAACATAACCTTTTATATATTGGATGTATATCAAATATACTGCAGTTCACTGCTTCATTCGCACTTCTGGTTAAATGCTAATTGTATCTGATATTCCAGGATTTCCCCCACATAGACTTTACTGGGGTGGGCCGCCCCGTATATTAACGGCCGCCCCAGTATATTTCGCGACCCTTTTAGTTTTTTAATTTATTTTGAACGCAATGCTGCTCACATGTGGGTCTGCCTCACACAGGGTGACTGGCTGTCTACATGATGTGGCCTGCCGACATGGCCACTGTCATACAGATCATAAATCAAAGCCCTTGATTGGTCTCTGTGTGTCAGTCAAGCTCTGGATAAGCTCAGGTGATGTAAAGGACTCTGAGTGTTTAGATAGTTAACTTAGTCTAAGTTATATACCATGGTAAATACTACTACAAAACCCTGGATCAAATCTAGAGAGGAGAACTAAAAAAGTGTAGGGTGGCTGTTTTAAACTAATTCTACCACATATATATATATATATATATATATATATATATCTTATTCTAACCCTATAATGTATTTACTGAAAAAGAGTCCTCTCCTGCTGATATTCAGGTATGCTGTCGCCATGTCTCTGCTTTAAAGAGTCCTTTATCGATGTGTTTAACGATGCATCTTTTGCCCCATACAGAGTGAAACTTAGTTATCACTATTAAAAACTAAATAAGCTCTTTTAAAAATTAATATGAATACCCTCTTTGCAAAAACAGATATATCCTTGTCTTAACAGTTCCCCAAAAACTTGAGAAGAAACATCCTTAGCAGACACCGTGTCTTAATCAGGGGGATTTCTTATCTCAACCCCCACATCAAAGGGGCAACTCTGTGTGTGTGTGTGTGTGTGTGTGTGTGTGTGTGTGTGTGTGTGTGTTAATTGTCTCAGAGTAGGGGTCACCCTGCTTGACCAACAGAGACACAAGAGAAGTTTGTGTACAGATCTCTGACTGTATGCATCTGCACTCAGCATAGACATTCGTTTTCTTGACTGGACCCCCGCGGATAGCTGTTGTCTCATTTCGGCCATTTTTCTTTTTTTTTGAAAGGTGACTTGGTAAGTGGAAATTACTGTCTTTTATTTAGTTTTGAGCCTATTTCTATTTTCATCTAATTTCACCCCCCTCCCACAATCTCCTTGCAGAGCAAGGGTGGAGAAAAGGGGGGAGAGGCCGGGGCACATTGAGCGGCCAGACATCCTAACTTCAGAGAGACATGTCTCACTCATAAAAATACCTAAATTAAGATCACAGGCTCATAACATCTAAGGCTAATTAGATTAGATAACCAGACAGCATAACTTCAAAGAGACTACCTTAATCGACACATCAAGGAATTAGACAACAAACCATGTCTCACTCATAAAAATACCTAGATTAAGATCAAAGGGCAAAACAGCAAAGGCTAATTAGATTAGATAACCCCCTGAGGGACCAGACAGCATAACTTCAAAGAGACTACCTTAATCAACACATCAAAGAAATAGATAACAAAGGCATTCCACAGGGGGGCTTTTCACACCTACCCTTTATAACACATCACCCCTCACATCAAAGGGTCTCAAACAATGGGAGGCGGGACATAGCTCTCATAAAAAGCTCTCGACCAATGGGAGGCGAGGGGAGGCGGGACTTAGCTCATTTGGGGGCGTGTCACCTGTCACTTTTTATGCATACTAATGTGATTGAAACAGCATGGTATATACTACTCGTTTCTATCACTATTAGTGTATTTCCATGAATTCCAATCAATTAGTGCTCATGTGGTCTAAGCCAATTCATCTTTAAATGGAGAGCCAATATGCTATGAAAAGGCAGCAGTCAACAGCCTATACACAAGTGAAGTTAATTAAATTCCTAAAGGAATTCTTTAAAAATGACAATAGCTGAAATATTGTAAATATTTTAATACATATTTAAATAAGAGACTTGAATTCCCTGGGAATTTTTATTTTCTCTGTTAAATTGTTTTTAATATATTTGGTGAACATTTCAAGAGTTTGATTTATAATGCAAAAATACATTTGCAGTACTCTGCCTGAATATCAAGAACAAACTACAAACCCCTTTGTATAACACTGAGCAGAGACCTATAAATGTAGAAAGTACATGTCCAGGGACTAAGGATGAAAAATATCCTCTTGGCTAACTCTGGCACATTTACAGTAATGTTTATCAATGTGCACTGTCCCTGATAAATAAATGAATAAATAAAAAAAGTAGATGGCTAGGCAGCCATTTTTGTTTGCAATTCAAATGATGCACATAAAGCAGCAGCCAATAGGAGGCTATAAAGTTTGAAATGCAATTGATAGTAGCTCAAATTACCCATTATTCAACTTCTGAAATCCTCCTCCTGCTGCCTTGATATTATTCCAACAGGATTTTTCAAAGATGTTTTTCGTTGCATGGCCTCAGATCTACTTCATATAGTAACCAGATCTCTTCACTCAGGTATTTTTCCACAGGCCCTGAAAACTGCAGTCATTAAACCGCTCTTAAAAAACAATAATCTAGATGCTTCAGTAATGAACAATTACAGGCCCATATCAAACCTGCCATTTCTAGGTAAAATCATTGAAAAAGTTGTTTTTCAACAGTTGTGTAATTTCTTGCATTTAAATAGCTGTTTCGATGTGTTCCAGTCAGGCTTTCGTCCAAACCACAGCACTGAGACCGCTCTTGTAAAGGTCTTCAATGACATCCACTTAAACACAGACAGTGGCAGAACTTCAGTGTTAGTATTATTAGATCTCAGTGCTGCGTTTGACACTGTTGACCACAACATATTACTCGACCGACTAGAAAACTGGGTGGGACTTTCGGAAACAGTTCTAAATTGGTTTGAATCCTACTTAAAGTACAGAAAAAAACTTTGTTTCTATAGGTAAATACACATCTGAGTTGAAAATATGACATGTGGGGTACTTCAAGGCTCCATCTTGGGGCCTCTTCTCTTTAACATCTACATGCTACCACTGGCTCAGATAATGAAAAACAACAAAATAAGTTACCATAGCTATGCGGATGACACACACATTTACGTAACAATTTCAGCAGGAGACTATGCTCCAATTCAAACACTGAGTAAGTGCATTTAACAAATCAATGACTGGATGTGTCAGGACTTTCTCCAATTAAACAAAGATAAAACTGAGGTTATGGTTTTTGGAGCCAAGGCAGAACGTATAAAAGTTAGCGCTGAGCTTCAGTCTGCAATGTTCAAAACAACAGATAAAGCCAGAAATCTAGGTGTAGTCATGGACTCTGACCTGAGTTTCAACAGTCACATTAAAATAGTTACTAAATCAGCCTACTATCACCTAAAGAATATATCTAGGATTAAAAGACTAATGTCACAGCAGGATTTGGAAAAACTTGTCCATGCTTTTATCTTCAGTAGACTGGACTACTGTAATGGTGTCTTTACAGGTCTCACTAAAAAATCTATTAGAAAGCTGCAGCTGATTCAGAACGCCGCTGCTCGAGTCCTCACTAACACTAAGAAAGTGGATCACATCACTCCTGTTCTGAAGTCTTTACACTGGCTTCCTTTACACTGGCTTCGTGTCAAATAATAGATTTCAAAAATACTGCTGCTGGTTTATAAAGCTTTGAATGGTTTAGGCCCAAAATACATTTCTGACCTCCTGCTAAATTGTGAACCATCCAGATATCTCAGGTCTTCAGGGACTGGTCAGCTTTCTGTCCCCAGAGTCAGAACTAAACATGGAAAAGCAGCGTTTAGTTATTATGCTCCAAATATCTGGAACAAACTCCCAGAAAACTGCAGGTCCGCTGCAACTCTGACTACTTTTAAATCCAGACTAAAGACTTTTCCTTTTGCTGCTGCTTTTAATTGAACTATTCACATCTTAAACTGCACTGTAACTTTTAACTTGTATTTTTTCTTTTAATGTTTATTTTATTATCTTTTCTTTTTAATGACTGATTTTAAATGAGATTTTCTAATGTCTTTCGTTTTTTGTAAAGCACTTTGAATTGCCTTGTGTTGAAAGGTGCTATATAAATAAACTTGCCTTGCCTTGCCTACCCCCCGGATGGCAAGTGAGCAGCAAGGTGTGAGCCCAATGGATCACCTGTGAACGCATGGTAATAGGCACAAACAGACGATTTTGCGGGCAACCACTAGGTGCAGGGCTCTCACCGTTAGCTTGCTTCACCTCTGTTTCTATCTGCCAAGTCACCGCTCCAACCACACGGTTCAGTGGCAGGATGGCTTTAGGCTCTTTGGCAATAGGCTCGGGGTCAAATAAACGTGACAGGGCATCGGGATTCATGTTCTGGGACCCCGGCCTGTAAGACAAAGTAAAATGAAAGCGGTTGAAAAATAAAGTCCATCTAGCCTGACGAGAGTTCAAATGTTTATCTTTTCTTATGTATTCCAGATTCTTATGATCCGTCCATACTAAGAATGGAAACTGAGCCCCCTCTAACCAATGCCGCCACTCCTCCAGAGCTATTTTTACAGCCAGTAACTCACGGTTTCCCACATCGTAGTTCTGCTCAGCTGGCGAGAGTTTTCTGGAGAGGAAAGCACAGGGATGTTGTCCTTGTTGTCCTTCTCTGACCGCTGCAACAGGACTGCATAAAATGCAATGTAACTAAAACAAGGATTAAAAACACAGTTAGAGAACTAGAAACATATTAAAGATAATACAAAATATAGTAAAGTATACAAATATTTACATAGAAATGGAATAAAATATGGAATAAAAATCGGCAGCAATAAAAAAAGAGAAGAGAGGCTTACAGTTTTACTTTCGCTCTAAGTAAATATTAACTTTTAAATGTGGCACTGTACATTTGTACAATCAATTCGTTAATGGTTAGATGGTATCAAGTGACTCTTGACCAAGTTTCATATCATTATCACACACTTTAAAATAACTGATAGCAGAAAACCTGACAGTCAAGGCAAAGGCTTACAAACAACTGATTAACCCTGTTCGTAAAGCTTACTTCTACAATTGCTAAGCAGACAATCTGAACAAAACACTTTTTTTTAACAAAGCAAGAATACACCTGTGAGTTGGCTGTAGAAGTGTCAGAATCAATATAGATGTTTTTATTTTAAAGTAAATTCAGATTGAACATAGTAAAAAATTATAGTTTCCGTCTAAAAAAAAACATTACCTGTGAAAAAGTGAAAACCTACGGAGCCCCTAAAGCAGGGGTGTCAAACTCAAGGCCCGGGGGCCAAATCCGGCCCGCGACTTCATTTTCTGTGGCCCCACAAGAGCTTGCAAAGACTATAATATGTTTACATGCTACTTTACAGAAGCACGTTGCCCATAAACTACATGTCCCACAATGCATCTCAAATTTGACTTTCTCAGAATTTTACTTTTGTCAAAATATGCCTTTTTTTCTCATAAATAGATTTTGTTTTCAAAATGTTACTTTTTTTGTTTTGTTTTTCCAGAATGTAGCTTTTCTTTTAAAATCATATTGTGACATTCTCACTGAAGAGACTTGCAATTATTTGCTCTAGACTTCTGCTTTCAGACGTAGTTAATTATGAAGTTATTACCCTATCCGATAATAATCCAATGCAGAGGCAACTATGTAATATAACACATTATTTTATATATATTCAATATTTATATATGTCTTTTTTTATATAGTTTTAAAGTTACAACCGGCCCTTTGAGTGCAACCATAATGCTGATGTGGCCCGCAATGAAATTGAGTTTGACACCCCTGCCCTAAAGGGACATGTAAAAAAAAAGAAAAAAGAGAGATAGATAGAGAAAAAAGTATAACGGGTTCTACTACAGTAAAAAGTATCTCGTTAGCACGAGAAACTATCCTGTTATCCTGACTTTTTTTTTTTTTGAGAAAGTTACCGCTGCGCCATGGAGGAAGTTGAGCACACAGGAGACTACCATTTCATTGCAGACTGTTATGTTTACGTGGGGAAATGACAGTGCATACATTATTTGAGATATATTTCTAACTCAGACATAATTGTAAGGACATTTCGGCCAGGGGTGTAGAGCTATTTGTTCAAGCACCGGATTGGCAAATCAGGAGAGTCTGTAAACCAGTCTGCTTTGATATATGCATTAATGTCCGTGACTTCCAGAGTACATGCTGCCCGCAGATGTTTTAAAGGGAAACAAACACTCAGAACACATACACAGAGAGCGGAGCTGAGCAGAGCACAAACAAACTCACATCGTGCACCCTAGTGACCGGACATCTCCCTCATAAAACTAATAAAAGGGGGAGTAATCGGGCAGTTCGATGTGTGTAGAGGTCTATGTGTGTGTGTGTGTGTGTGTGTGTGTGTGTGTGTGTGTGTGTGTGTGTGTGTGTGTGTGTAGAGGTGTGTGTGGTTAAAACGTAGCAGCCTGCGGTTCCTCTTTAGCTGTTCGAATGAAGGTAAACACAGTGTAGGCGGTGCGTAAAAGCTCTTTGCGCGCTGGTGCTGCTCTTCTCAGAGTCTGAGTTACATGTCCCGCTGCCTCCTGGAGTGACTGCAGGCTGCTCAAATAATGTATGCACTATAATTTCCCCACATAAACATAACAGTCTGCAGTGAAATGGTTGTCTCCTGTGTGCTCCACTTCCTCCATGGCGCAGCGGTAACTTTCTCCAAAAAAAACAACTTTCTACTTTCTCGTGTGCACGAGAAACTAACCCGTTATCCAGACTTTCTTTTTTTTTCTCTCTCTGTTTTTTTTTTTTTTTTTTTTCCATGTCCCTTTAGGGCAGGGGTATTCAACTAAAATTCAACAAGGTCCAGTTAGAGAAAAATCTCCCCATGCAAAGGTCCGGAACATCAAAATGTCTAACTTGCTTTATGTATTAATGTGATATATATTGAAGTAGCCTGTAGTTTTATCAACGTCTGCATGTAATCAACAACTGACTGCCAATCAAATAAAGAAAGTATACAATTCAAAAACAACAATATTTATTGTCAATTAATATTGAACTATACAGATATACAGTAAAATAATGTGGATATGTGTAATGTTCCTCTCTGGCTGCATTTAAAAATAAAATAGAGAAAATAAATAAAATAGCTTTTGAAAATGTGTGCATCTTTAAAGTGCTTGATTTTAGATAAATAAAATAAAGTGTAGCAGCAGCTTCTTTGTTAACCGTTTCACATCATGACAGTTTCAGACTTCAGACGATTATAGAACAATATCAGTCTTTACACATCATAACAATTGAACAGTTTTAAAGTTTCTCTTTTTTCCCCTCTTATATTGCAGTCCCTCTCTCACTTTCTTTAATTCAGTGCGAGAATTGAACTTGAGCTTGTCCTGCCAGGAGTTTAAATCTGGGCTGAAATGGTGTCAGGGCCATTCTCATACACACATGCAGGTGCTCATTGAGCCTGGAACAATATTTTATTTTGATCCTGGTGGACTGATCATATTGGGCTCTGAGACTGCTTATTTTTTGTGACCTCAGTTCTGAGTTGAGAGGGAATGTTTGGTCAAACACTTTGTGTTTTGTCTCATAGTGGCGTTTTGGCACTTTTAATGAGCGCCACGGTCTCTGAGCAAATGAGACACACTGGTGTTGTGCTCCCAGTGGGCAGGACAAGCTCTGTTCTCACTATCCACTTTCCTCTTCTTGGAGAGCGCCATGTGTAATTATGTGTCTCTCCCTGTCTGCCGCTAACACGCCTGTTCACACTCCTCTCAGTCTTCTCTCCCTGTATCGCTAATTATTCTCTTCACTCACTTTCCTCTCCGCTTCTCTCTACCGCGCTCTTGTCTCTTCTTCTGTGTTTCTCTCCCTGTATCGCTCACTCGTCTCTTTCGCCCCCTGTCGGCGGCAGTTAAAATAGAATCGCCCGGTCAAAATTGAATTCCCCTATTAACGTATTGATTATAGGTCCGGGTCCGTATAGGTCGGCGTCTGCGTCCGGATCCGGACCGCGGTCCGCCTGTTGCTGACCCCTGCTTTAGGAGCTCCGTAAAAACCACTCTTGAATGATGGGATTGTGGCCAAAAACCTTTAGGAATCCAAACTATAACATATAATAAGTACCCTATATCAAGATTATTGGTGACATATGGTTTTAGTTCAAAAGTTTGCAGTTAAAATATTCTGCTGCTTTTCAAAGCATTTTAACTTTATTTTCTCTTCTTAATACACATTCATTCACTACTACTTACATTTAATATTTAACTCCTTCAGCCTACTTTCAGCTACAGAAACCATTCAACTATTACATTATTCAGCTTTTTCAGGACATTGAGGCTATACATTTTGTTGTTTGTACCTTTTTTAGACCTTTTCTTTTCAATATTAAGCTTCTTCACTATTTTTCCTACTCTTCCAGTTTAACATTTCACTTTCAAGTTTTCAACAAAGTCATTGCAATGCATTTGAGCTGTAACAATTTGGATTCAAATAATTTCCCTTTTCTGCTAAGTTCAGCAACACACTTGGTGGTTGTAGCTAAAAGCAGCTACAGAGACCATTCAACTAATACAATATTCACCTTTTCTGCATTTTCAGCTAAATTCAGCAACAAATGTATACAGTTCACAGCATTCACACGCATTTTCAGCAGGAAATGCATTTTCTAGTCTCATCTTATTCTCCTTCCGCCACAAATGTTTTCATACTCATCCGGCAGTGTTGACACGGAACACACAAAATTCACATCAAAACGTGCGGAATGACGGGGATCGGGTTGCTATGTGTTTTATAAGAGATTCGCCTAACCGTTTTCAATGTAAATCGCAGCCCCATAGGAATGAATGGGAATGGGAATTCCAAACACCCAACTTTTACCCTATACAGATTCCGCAAACTTTAAAAGTTTAAACGGTTCTCGAGACTATGGAATTGATTAGACTAATTGGATATTTTGTGATAGCTAACATTTCCCACTGTTTTACATTTTATAATGGGAGTGTATGGGAGAGCTCGTTAAGACATAGAGGACATCACGGCTAGAGGGGAGAGGAGCTGTAAAATCTGAAGAGTTTTATTTTTTAAACTATTGCTCGGCTGGACACAATTTTCAATCTTCATACATAATTTGGTGATCATAATGTAGGGAAATTTGTCACAGCAATATGCTATGCTTTATATATGGGTTAATCAGTTGTTTGTAAACCTTTGCCTTGTTTGTAAACCTTTGTGGATCTTTTATCTAATATGCTAATGTATCAAACGGATTTACACATATAGCAAACACGAGAGTCATCAGTTGTGTTCAACTGGTATCCTAAATACTCTGGGTAGGATATTTAGCTGATTGGAGTTACAGTTTTTTTTAGTCAGCTAAAAGTGAGCTAAAATGTATGTATGTTCTTTGTTGTACCTTAATAATACAATTAATGCTATTAATACTTACTCAGCGGGGGTAATGTTAGCATCGTGACGCACCCAAGTTTCAGTCATACAGTCAACATTTCTCTGAATTTTCTAGTTTTTATTATTATTTTAGTTCATTTTATTTTATATTATGCTTATACTTTTTTCCACCTTTAAATATGTTAACATTTTATGCATGTACACGTAGCTGTTCAACAAAAATAATTTCCCAATTTGGGATCAATAAAGTATCTGTCTGTCTGTCCGTCCGTCCGTCCGTCTACCTATCTATCAAATGCGGATTTCTACCTTCTACTTTTTCTGTTTACTGCTTTAAGAAAGGAAAACTATCTTAACAAAGGTCCAACTAATCACGTTGTGGATCTTTTATCTAAGCAATCGGCAATGGTGATTGAAGTTAAATACGATAATATTGTAAAACAGTATGAGAGAGAATATTTACGACAAGTCAGTCAGGGGTGTGGGGGAAACTTCTGTTGTAGCAATGCAGTGGGAGTCACTGACTCATGAAGGAGACACGGGAAGAGCAGGAGCTTTGATGTCAAACACTGATGGTTTATTAGGAGCTTCGGCCGGAGGATTCACATCACAAGTCACAGAGTCAGAGGTTCTGACTTCACGGGAGAGTTGCCACGTCAATTCTGAAGAACTCTACCCCATACCCATGTATTTAGCTAGTTCAGAGAAAATAATCAACATTGTGCATAACAAGATAGAATCATAACACCTCTATCAGCTGACGCCAACAGGCAGGAACAGGGAGACAAAACACTGAGAGCACAGCACCCAAGGTTACAGGTGCGTGTGCTCAGTCAGGACAGTATGAACTGATAAACTGGGTCAAAGTTATGGGCCAACAGGGGGCATGTGTCTGAAGACTGAGAGAGTCTTACAGTTTCACTTTCGCTCTAAGTAAATATTAACTTTAAATATGGCACTGTACATTTGGACAATCAATTCGTTAATGGTTAGATGTTATCAAGTGACTCTTGACCAAGTTCCATAAAATGTAGCACATAACTGCTAAAATAACTGATAGCAGAAAACCTGACAGTCAAGGCAAAGGTTTACAAACAACTGATTAACCCTGTTCGTAAAGCTTACTTCTGCAATTTCTAAGCAGACAATCTGAACAAAACACTAACTAATTTGTGCCGCATCTTCTTATGCTGTCATTTTTTAGCTGTTAGCAGCTATTGAACATGCAGGATTTTGCACTGTGTTTTGCAAATCAAACTTATCTGACAAGCTATTCACTTTTTATGTCTGTTAAATCAGATCTTTTTTTCTGAAAAACAATATTCTGCAGCTGGTGGGAGCATTTCACATTTACTTGTAAGGTCTCTGAAGTGTCCAGTTGGAATGCAGGTTAGATAGGTACATAAATAAAAACCCAAATTCACATCTTGGACCCTCTGCTGTGCTCACAAACCTGAATCCTGAGCCACCATAATGCCCAGCAGCAACCATTCAGATCAGAATCATTACATGTTACTTGTTACATGTTAAAAGCCCTACAAATAACAACAATAAATAGAAGCAGTGGCGGCTCCACAGTATCTGTGTTGGGTAATCTAACCCCCCCCCCGTTGATAATTGGCACTTCATATCAAAAAGGTTGCCGACCCCAACTTTAATATAACACAAAACGGTCCCTATGGCAGTAATACGCTTATCAAGTATATACTGTAAACTCATAAGCAAGTACTGTGAGTATTTATTGAGTGGGACAATTTAGCTTTTGATCAAGTGAAAGTGAAAAATGTTTACAGTTTTTAGTTATTTTAACCGTGTTCTCTTTAACTTGAACAAACTTTATTTGTTGTATATTTTCTGCAATAAAAATGTAACCGACTTTAAAATATTATTAATGATACAAAGTGTTCCTATGCAGCACATTTGAGTCAGTATGAGAAGTTGCAAAACAAAGGGATTAGCAATATTATACATAATTATAATAATACTTTACTATACATGATGAATGTTGTGAAATATTTGATCTCAAATGCTGTATCGATAATGTTTTTACAACAATTTCTTGTTGAAGCCATGGGAAACAAGACACCCCGTCCTTCACCCCCACCTCCCTCCCCACCTCCCCCCCCCACCTCCCCCCCCACCTCCCCCCCCACCCTCCCCCCCCACCTTCTCCAAAGGTAAGTAACTCAACATATTTCTAAACATTGCCTAATAGCTCAAATCAATCAAAATGGGACTAATGTTTTACTGCAAATGTTCAATTTACTTTTTAGTTCTGCCTCACGAATGGAGGAACGGTCCTTGGGGGTGAGAGATTTTTTCAGTGTGTGGTGCCTCTGGTGTTTAGTGGCTTTTATTCAAATAACACTTTTTAAAAGCACAACAATGAACCTGCACACTCCTTTGTTGAGACCCACCTTTGTTATGCAATTTTTTCTATTTGTTGTCACTTTTCATAATCATGGTGTGTTCTTTTCTTGGGTCTCAGTGATACCATTATAATCATCTGATTTTCTTTTCCATTGAACAGAAAAAAAGCAGGATACTTGCAGTTTGTGGTAGATAACAAGCCTCCTAAAGATAATGTCCAGCTGAGATTTATGCTTTATGGACCTGTTGGTACTGGCAAGTCCAGCTTCATCAACTCTGTGGAAAGTGCTTTACGAGGGAAAATAACTGGTCGAGCAAAAACATATGCAAGACATGGCAAGAGCTACACCACACAAGTAAGAATCCCTTTTCAGTGTTATCATGAATGTCTTACATTGTAACACTTGAAATGTAACTCTTTTATCTATTATAACAATTCAAAAACATGAAGTATTTCTTTCTCTGGCTCAGTGGTTAGAGCTGGTGCCCCATGCTCTGAGACTTGTGGTCTGTTAACACGTGTTATCACTCTATCTCCCCCTATCAACACTTTGATTCTCAAATAAAATGCTGTCTGGCCCAACACAAATATTTTTACAAAGTTGTTTCACATTGTTTTGTTTTGTAAAAATGTACTTTGTTAAAAAAAAGATATTGATTTTAAAAATGTTGTTTTTCATTTGAATGTTTTTTGTTGTTGCTGTTGTTGTTGCGGAACACACAGGCGTATAGTATTCCAGGGAGGGATATTTGTGACACTATTAGTAGTATTAGGGACACAATTACTCACATGAAGGAGGGTATAGGTGATATAGTAGTTAGTCAGCCGAGCCCCTCGCGGCTCTGCTGCGGCAAAACAGGTTTATCAAAGGAGTGGAGGTGCCAGGAGGGGGGGTTAGTTTAGTTTATCAGTATGCAGACGACACCACCATTACCGTTAAAGATAGTGAAAGTGTTAGGGAAGTGTTGAAGGCATTAGTTTGTATGGTAGGGCATCAGGAGCTAGGGTGAATTTAGATAAATCAGAGATGATGTATATGGGACAGGTGAGGGATAGGAGTTGTGATATAGGGTTGATGGAAAATAAGGATTACTTTAGGGTGTTGGGGATCAATTTGGGGATTAAAGATGTGGAGGGTAGGGACAGACAGTATGTAGAGTTAATTAATGGAATAGTGAAGACGTTGAGGTTTTGGAAGATGAGGGGGCTTAAGTTGTTGGGTAGTGTAGTGAATGAAATAGATAAGATAGTTAGTGAGTTTATATGGGATGGGAGGAGGGTAAGGATAGCTAGAGAAGTGTCTAGGGATGGAGGTTTACAGCTGATAAACTTAAGAAGGAACATGTGGATGCCGATGTGGAGAGTGGGGATGAGGAGAGTTAAGGACTTAGTTTTAGAGTATGTACCAGGCTTTATGAGGGCACAGGTGATAGTGGATGAGGTTAGGGAAATAGATGAGGTAATGTATTTAGGGACAGCTGAACGTATGATGAAGGAAATTAAAGATGGAATGCCGAGTTAATGGTTAACAATGATTGAGAGTGAGATCGTTATAGGAAAGGAAAGTGTGTTTGATTTATATGTGGGGAAAGAG
Organism: Harpagifer antarcticus; assembly: GCA_902827135.1. Lineage (NCBI taxonomy): Eukaryota > Metazoa > Chordata > Actinopteri > Perciformes > Harpagiferidae > Harpagifer > Harpagifer antarcticus. Next base: position 736,293 of record CADEHL010000585.1, on the reverse strand, counting down.
GATGTCAATGTTAAAATAGAAATGTTAAAACAAAAAAGATGTATAAATGGTTAAAAGGGGATGTTATCAGAAGACCTGCATCAGAAAGAGTATGGACGAGTGTTGTGAACGCTCTTACTGGCAGAAGAATGTGGGAGAATGTGAAAATGAAATGGAACAATATTGAATGTGAGCGCTTTGATTTTTTGTTGAGGCATAATAGGGTGTTTAACAACCTGATCATTAGTCATTTTGAGAGCTGTGGCTGTTTGGTGTGATTGAGAAGAAGGATGAATGCAATGTGAATCTATTAAACTATGTTCGGAGCCACGCCAGGCGTGCGGTCAAGATAAGGAGGAACATCGCCCATTTCGAGGGTAAATTGTCTGACGTGTGGCATATAATGAAGAGGACAACAAAAAGGGACATAAACCTTGTTCTCATACACGTGAAAAAGGACATATTTTGCGAGGATTTCGTAAATGGCAGCAAATTAATTGAGCTGGATGAGGAGGGAGCTCTGTAATTCAACTTTGAAAAATGACATAAGAGACACTTTGTTTCAGTGAAAAACGGACAGTTTATGTTTTTTTTTTTTTTTTATGTCTGTGTTTCATACAAATTATGAAACTATATGGTATATTAAATGTGTGTCTTTGTTATATGCTGTAAGTACTTTATATAATTGTGATGAACTGTTAAATGAAAAAAAAAAGATAAAAAAAAAAGGGCTTGGACTGTGAGCCGTAGGGTCGCCGGTTCAAGTCCCCGAACAGACCTAAATATGGAGTGTGGACTGCTACTTGGAGAGGTCCCAGTTCACCTCCTGGGCCCTGGTGCCCTTGAGCAAGGCACCGGACAAACGGGTAACGGGACTTTCTTGTCTTACAGTACAAAGCCTACACAATCGAAAAAGGTGAAACGGAGACAAAGTTCCCTTTTGTCTTCAATGACGTCTGAATTTTTTTTTTTTCGTAGGTCGAAGATTTGGTTGAAACGTGTTCAGAATAATGATAACATATGCTGTGCCTGTCACTGATTAAAAAGTGTTTTGTATATAATGATACTTTTTTTTAATGTAACCAGATCATATTCATCAAATAATGATAACATCAATATTTTTAAATGACATAATAAACATAATTGTTTCAATCAAGACAACAGATCAGAGCAGTTCTGTGATTTGCAGCTCATTCAGATCAAAGCAGCTTCACTTGTCTCTAAGAAACCCCTTTAAAACATGCATGTGATTACACTCAAAAACAATACATGGTGTTTCTTATTTTTGCTTGCATTAAATGGTTCAACAATGATGTACATATATTGTTTAACATATTTGGTGAATCCATATTTTGTTGTTACATTGGGAGGGTGCAAAGTCATGATAATCAGTGCCTGTATTATACAGTGGGCCTATTCTGGGATGGTTACATTTTAATGCTTCGATTTCTGTAAAGATGAAGATGAAGCTGTTGATCTACAATCATTTGATTCTCACCAATAATATTTTGAACAATAAATGCATTCACACATTCAATTGTGACTTAGTGTGTACTGTAGTCGTTTGGTGTAAATCCTCATTGCTGAAAAAGTAAGGTTGAAACATATTTATTCAAACTTTATATGAAAGTAAAGGATTGTCAAGGCAGCACATTTATTTTCGTTGTTGACACGCAGCAAATCATTTTTGGGTGGTCTCTGCTGTTTTGCTTCTAACGCTATGGCCTAAAAGGAATAATTGTACCGTATGGTTTAACAACAGCAAACTGGACATTCCACTCAGTAACAATGCCTCTACTTAAATGTCTTTAGAAATGTCCCTCTAATCACAAATGCTACAAACTCACTAATTCATTCCAATTTCATACATTTTCTTTAAATAGAATTTAGAGTAAGCAATTTGGAGAAAGATATTATATAACAACTTGTTTTTGTTCAGAAAATGACATCACCTTACTGTAATGCAGCCACAATAACACTGATGCACGATTGGGATATGAGATTACATTTAATTTAATTTAGCTGATGCTTTTATCCAAAGCTTTTATCTGTAATTTCACATTTAACAGCAGTATCTTTACTGAATGCACCAGCTCAGCTTCAACACAACTCCCCTGCCAATACCATGATATACTGTGGCAATAAAATATCTTAACTCATAGCTCCACTCACACTTTTCCTCCTAAAATAAAGATACATTCCATACAAGATGTTTAGTCTGTAATATTACTTAAATTCAATTTCAAACAGTTACTTATCTTAATAAAAAACATTCTAATTACATTTTAGATTTATTGCTACATATAAATGATATGTATTTTTTCCATACTGCTGCTGCCTCTTGAGGTTGAGAGTAGTACTACATCACATAACACAGAATGACTGAGTGCAATGCAGGAAAATAGAACCGGGCTGTTCAGAAAACATCCGCAGCTGCATCACGTGATCTAAAGGAAACTGTGGATACCACCAAACCAGAATCAAACTGCTATACTGGACACACTTCACATTCTAACCATGTTTTTGTATTTCAATAGTATTCTGAGGTGAACTCATGAGAAAGCGTGTTTAAGTTCTAAAGTCACATTCAGATTGAATTTAAAAATGGGTGTAGAGGTCTGCCGTTGGATCTGACACAGACTAAATGCATTCAGCCATTGTCATTTGTGAATGACTAAAGAGAAATCAACTTTACTTTATGAGGTCAGTAAACATTAAGTTGTACATCGATAAAGGCAATTCCTTTAAGTCACATGGTGTGCTATAACTGAACATGAATGTGAAAGTGAGCAGCTGTTATCATAAAAGACACATTCCTTTCGAGTTGAGACACATACAGTAACTGAAGGAGAGGATTTCTATCACTTCCCAATTCTTGTTATGCTTTCATCATTTTGATTGTAGTTATCCTTCTTGTGTAGCACAGTTATAGAGATAGTTACTGTATGTATGTTAACATTTCTTTTATCTCAAACCTTTATTGTTTTGTAGAGCTGCACTGCAACCTATATTTTTCTAGCCCTGGCTGTTCTCTTATAATTTGCCAAAACGCTGCTTGTTTGTAGTAAGCAACATTAAATGAAAGATACTGTGAAGTATATAATTCTCTGGATAAATACAAAACAAGTCATTTTACCAGAGATTGCTGTTTAGTGATTCGGGTCTTGGTTTGAATATAGTCTGATCATAAGGCAAAAAATGCATTATAGGGTATTTGTTCCTGACTGCACTCAAAGAGAAGACCATTTATACTCTCCTTTATTCTTTAAATAAAGGAAAGGGGATAAGTGAAATAATGTATTTGACCTTAAATGTATGTTAGAAAAAAGGTGCAGTAAACATAAATAGACTTACATTTCAAGTCTATTTTAAAACTGCATAGACTTATTTAAAGGGTTTAAAATAACACTAAACTGTCATTTGCAAGGCAGAATTTCGCTTTTTCAAGTATATAGTACATTTAAAAGCAAATACTGTGAGTATTATTTGAGAGGGAGTGAATAAAGTAAAAAACCTTTTTTTTTGTTATTTTACATTTGTACTTTTTAATTTGAACAAACTTTATTCATTATTTTCTGAAGTAACAATTAAACGGACATTAAGATGTTCCTATGCAGCACATTCGAGTCAGTATTAGAAGTTGCAAAACGAAGGGATTTACAATATTATACATCATTATAATAATAATAATAATAATAATAATAATAATAATAATACTTACTATACATGTTGAATGTTGTGAAATATTTGATCTCAAATGTTGTATTGATAATGTTTTTACAAAAATGTCTTGTTGAAGCCATGGGAAACACACATCAACCTCCATCTCCTCCTCAACCTCGCCTGCCAACTCCCCGTCCACCTTCTCCAAAAGGTAAGTAACTCAACATCAGTGGCGAGCCGTCAGGGCCCTCTAGACCAATTTGCTGCCCTAGGCAAGATTTTAGCTGGATCTATGGTGGGGATCAGCACAAAGGTCAAGACAACCCACATTTGAAAGGGAGACAACGGAGGACCAAGAAACTAGTGACTTGCTCAATTCATTTGTGGATCTGTGAATAACATGACAACAGCTGCACTACTGGTGTTTTGTATACCAGCCATTGAGGGCGGACACGTTCACTACCACTTAAGTTTCAAATAATTGTGTTAATCACTTATTGTAAAGCATTTGAACATTCTTTGTGTCACATTTTCATTATTAAGTTGATGTATAACTGCATAGTATCTTCATTATTTAAAATATAAGGTGACTAAAAATGGCAAGCATATTTTCAGTTTTGGCAACCAAAAGCTGATGCCTGGTTGCCAGCCTGGCAACCACTTTAAAAAGTTAGCGTTGAGCCCTGTTAAGATAAGAGAAGATAAGATGGACCTTTATTAATTCAGTAGTTCAGGGTGAGAGTGAAACAGGACAGCACAGATTCACACAGATTAATAAAATCAAAAATAAGATGAGCGATAAAAATAATAATAATGATAAACTATTAAATAAGAAATTAATACAACTAAAATGTAATTAGGCTATCATATCATATATTATAATGTATTGTATTATTAAGTAATATCATACATTAACCCCATTAAAGCAGATGCCACATTGAATGGATGAACACATTTATGCATCAATAATTACAACAGAGTATTTCTAAATACAAGTTGTAAAAATACTTATATGTATTTAATATTTGCACTTAGCTCTCTGCTGCAGAGAGGACGAGAATATCACTGCTCTAAACAAAGTCAAAAATCCTACATCCAAACGGAATAAATATAATTAATTATTATGAATACGTTAAGTCTTGTTCATTGTTTTTCACTTTTATTAAAGTGAACGGTATGGTCAATGTTTGTAAACACAATCCCCAGGGTGTGTCCTAATCAAACCAAAAGAGAAAATGCAGATGTTTACAACGACGCTGAAGTTGGCTCCCGATTCAGAGCTTCCGATTCGGCAGTTAAGGAGAAAGTTAAGGGACATTTAATTTACAGCGCTGAGCGAACAATCCTCCGTGTTTGAACTTCTTAAATCGCTGCATAGTCGATTTATTTAGACTAGATTATCCCAGAGACTCGAAACATTCTTTATAACACAGTTTGAGATTTGTGAAGGCTTAATTCTATTTGTGAAAAAAAGGGAGATTTCACTGCTTTTTTCGCATCTTGACCACATTAGACCAGGTCCTGATCTAAAACCACTAGACCTAGACTCATCAAATCTGGACTGGATTATCCCAGAGACTCTAAAGATTCTTTATAACACAGTTTGAGATTTGTGAAAACTTTATTCTATTTGTGAAAATACAAAAAAGGAAGATTTTGCTGCTTTTTTTTTACATGTAGACCACATTAGACCAGGTCCTGATCTAAAACCACTATACATACACTCGTCAAATCTGGACTGGATTATCCCAGAGACTCTAAAGATTCTTTATAACACAGTTTGAGATTTGTGAAACCTTTATTCTATTTGTGAAAATACATAAAGGGGAGATTTCAGTGCTTTTTTTACATGTAGACCACATAAGAGTGTGCACATCATCCCGCTTATTACACGTGGCCACATTCTCAACAAAGTAACGACATGACTCCCAATATTAATTGAAATGCTTTTATGGATTTAGAAAATGATTTTATTGATTTAAAAAATAGTTTTATGTATTGATTTAAATTGACATGCATCCGCTAAGAAAAGTAGTCCGTTGTTACTGTTTGAATGGTTTGAACTAACGTAACAACGGCAGGAACTGCTTCGATAGTATTTTTGAGGAGCTTTTTGATTACAGATTTGAAAACATCGTTGCTTGCTTTAAAAGTAGCACAATTGTCACGGTTATCATGTCATGTCACAGTTCTGTCTTGGTTTGGGTGTTTTCGCTGTTCTCTATGTCATGTTTTCCTCCTGTCGTTAGTTTCCCTGGTGTGTCTCGTTAGCTGATTGTGTTCACCTGTGGCCCTTGTGTTTCTCCTCCCCTGCCCGGCTGTGTCTCGTCTTGTAATTATCCCTCCCTGTATTTAGTCTTGTCTCGTCCTGTGTTCAGTGTTGGTGCTTCTTTTGTTGGTGACTAAATTCACCCCGGTGAGTGTTCTGTTTGTCTGTATTAGTTTCATATTCCTTGAAATAAAGGATTATCAGAGTTATCTGCATTTGGGTCCTGCTTCCTTCACTCAACCGTGACAGAAAGCACCAACCAGAAATGGACCCAGCAGATGATCCATTTGAGGTGGAACTACAGCATTTTTCCTTTGCTTTGGCTTGCTGCTATGATTGGTGGAGGGGAGCGTCCAGTGTTCTGCAGAGGGAGGCCGCTCTGGTAGAGGCGCACCGGTTGGCTATGGAGAAACCAGACTTGGTGAAATTCTTACCTGGCTGGATTTTGAACTTCATCTGGGTGTGTGATTTCCAGCCTGCTGACTATAAACGTCTCGGTGTGTTCCGTCTGGAGTCAACCAGTGCTTCCGCCCCAGTTCCTGCTCCTGTCCAAGAGTCGTTTTCTGGAAATCGGCTGGCTTTTGGAGGTCCACGGAGCCTTCAGGCGGCTTCTAAGAGAAGGAGTCGCAAGTCCAGGCTAGCAATCCGAGCCCCAAGAGCCATGGTTCCGGCTACAGAACCGGCCCACACAGCCATGGTTCCAGCCCCAGTTCTGGCCCCAGCAGCCATGGTTCCAGCCCCAGTTCTGGCCCCAGCAGCCATCATTCCGGCTCCAGTTCTGGCCCCAGCAGCCATCATTCCGGCCCCAGTTCTGGCCCCAGCAGCCATTGTTCCAGCCCCAGTTCTGGCCCCAGCAGCCATCATTCCGGCCCCAGTTCTGGCCCCAGCAGCCATGGTTCCGGCCCCAGTTCTGGCCCCAGCAGCCATGGTTCCAGACCTAGTTCTGGCCCCAGCAGCCATGGTCCCGGCCCCAGCAGCCATGGTTCCAGCCTTAGCTCTGGCCCCAGCTGCCATAGTCCTATCTCTGGTCCCTTCTCTAGTCTCTTCTCGAGTCCCTCCTCTTGTCCCTTCCCTAGTCCCTCCTCAGGTCACTTTCCTAGTCCCTTCTCTAGTCCCTTCTCCAGTCCCACCTCTAGTCACTTCTCTAGTCCCATCTCAAGTCCCTACTCAATTCCTTTCTCAAGTCCTTTCTCAAGTCCCTCCTCTAGTCACTTCCCTAGTCCCTTCTCCAGTCCCTCCTTTAGTCACCTCTCTGGCCCCTTCCCGAGCCCCTTCTCTAGTCCCACCTCGAGTCACTTCTCTAGTCCCTTCCCTCATCCCATCTCAAGTTCCCTCTCGAGTCCCCTCTCTAGTTCCCTCTCAAGTCTCCTCTCGAGCTACCTCTCGAGTCCCCTTTCTAGATCCCTCTCAAGTCTCCTCTCAAGTCATCTCTCGAGTCTCCTCTCGAGTTCCCTCTCGAGTCCCCTCTCCAGTCACCTCTCGAGTTCCTTCTCGAGTCCCCTCTCGAGCCCTCTCTCGAGTCCCCACTCAAGCCCCTACTCATGTGCCGTTGGAGGTCCCGCAGACAACTCTCCTGCCGGGGGTCCTGCCAACCCCATGTCCTGTGCCGTTGGAGGTCCCGCCGACTACTCTCCTGCCGGGGGTCCTGCCAACCCTTTGTCCTGTCTCGTTGGAGGCCCCGCCGACTACTCTCCTGCCGGGGGTCCTGCCAACCCCATGTCCTGTCCCGTTGGAGGTCCCGCAGACTAGTCTTCTGCCGGGGGTCCTGCCAACCCCATGTCCTGTCCCGTTGGAGGTCCCGCAGACTAGTCTTCTGCCGGGGGTCCTGCCAACCCCATGTCCTGTACCGTTGGAGGTTCCGCTGGGGGTCCTGCCAACCCTGTGTCCTGTCCCGTTGGAGGTCCCGCAGACTAGTCTTCTGCCGGGGGTCCTGCCAACCCCATGTCCTGTCCCGTTGGAGGTCCCGCAGACTAGTTTTCTGCCGGGGGTCCTGCCAACCCCATGTCCTGTACCGTTGGAGGTTCCGCTGGGGGTCCTGCCAACCCCATGTCCTGTCTCGTTGGAGGCCCCGCCGACTACTCTCCTGCCGGGGGTCCTGCCAACCCTGTGTCCTGTCCCGTTGGAGGCCCCGCCGACTACTCTCCTGCCGGGGGTCCTGCCAACCCTGTGTCCTGTCCCGTTGGAGGCCCCGCCGACTACTCTCCTGCCGGGGGTCCTGCCAACCCTGGGTCCTGTCCCGTTGGAGGCCCCGCCGACTACTCTCCTGCCGGGGGTCCTGCCAATCCTGTGTCCTGTCCCGTTGGAGGCCCCGCCGACTACTCTCCTGCCGGGGGTCCTGCCAACCCCATGTCCTGTGCCGTTGGAGGTCCCGCCGACTACTCTCCTGCCGGGGGTCCTGCCAACCCTTTGTCCTGTCTCGTTGGAGGCCCCGCCGACTACTCTCCTGCCGGGGGTCCTGCCAACCCTGTGTCCTGTCCCGTTGGAGGCCCCGCCGACTACTCTCCTGCCGGGGGTCCTGCCAACCCTATGTCCTGTCCCGTTGGAGGCCCCGCCGACTACTCTCCTGCCGGGGGTCCTGCCAACCCCATGTCCTGTCCCGTTGGAGGCCCCGCCGACTACTCTCCTGCCGGGGGTCCTGCCAACCCCATGTCCTGTCCCGTTGGAGGTCCCGCCGACTACTCTCCTGCCGGGGGTCCTGCCAACCCTATGTCCTGTCCCGTTGGAGGTCCCGCCGTCTACTCACCTGCCGGGGGTCCTGCCAACCCTGTGTCCTGTCCCGTTGGAGGTCCCGCCGACTACTCTCCTGCCGGGGGTCCTGCCAACCCTATGTCCTGTCCCGTTGGAGGCCCCGCCGACTACTCTCCTGCTGGGGGTCCTGCCAACTCCTGGTCCTCTTCCGTGGGGGATCCTGCCGAAGCCTGTCCCGCCGGCTCCGGTTCCTGTCCGGCCGACACCGGGTCCTGCCCGGCCTCCGGAGCTGTCTGGTCTTCGCCCTCGATCCCGACCCTCTGTGAGCCGCGGTCTTCGTCCGCGGGCCCGGCCTCCTGACTCTTACTGCCGCTGCCCTCGTCCTCGGGCCCGGCCCCCTGACTCTTCCTGCCGCTGCCCTCGTCCTCGAGCCCGGCCCCCCTGACTCTTCCTGCCGCTGCCTTCGCCCTCGATCCCGACCCTCTGTGAGCCGCGGTCTTCGCCCGCGGGCCCGGCCTCCTGACTCTTCCTGCCGCTGCCCTCGTCCTCGGGCCCGGCCCCCTGACTCTTCCTGCCGCTGCCCTCGTCCTCGAGCCCGGCCCCCTGACTCTTCCTGCCGCTGCCTTCGCCCTCATGCTCGGCCCCCTGAGTTCGCCCGCTGTGGCCTTCGCCCCACCATGGACTCTGCCTTGCCCCCGGGCCGTCCGCCCGAGACCCCCACCTTGGACTCTGCCTTGCCCCCGGGCCGTCCGCCCGAGTTCCCCACCTTAGACTCTGCCGTCCACCCGAGTCCCCCTTCTCGGCTTCTGCCGTGCCCCCGGGCCGTCCGCCCGAGATCCCTTCCTGGTCCCCTACTGGGCTCCTGGGCGGTCAGCTTAGTTCCCTCCTCCGGACCCCCTCCACCCACCCTGCTGGACTGTGTTGGATTTTTGTTTTGGTGTTAGGGACGTCTAGAATCCGTCCCTTGAGGGGGGGGTTCTGTCACGGTTATCATGTCATGTCACAGTTCTGTCTTGGTTTGGGTGTTTTAGCTGTTCTCTATGTCATGTTTTCATCCTGTCGTTAGTTTCCCTGGTGTGTCTCGTTAGCTGATTGTGTTCACCTGTGGCCCTTGTGTTTCTCCTCCCCTGCCCGGCTGTGTCTCGTCTTGTAATTATCCCTCCCTGTATTTAGTCTTGTCTCGTCCTGTGTTCAGTGTTGGTGCTTCTTTTGTTGGTGACTAAATTCACCCCGGTGAGTGTTCTGTTTGTCTGTATTAGTTTCATATTCCTTGAAATAAAGGATTATCAGAGTTATCTGCATTTGGGTCCTGCTTCCTTCACTCAACCGTGACAACAATTCATTATGTCACACCTTGGAAAGTATCTAGATACCCCTGCCCTAATGCCAAAGTAACTGGCAGAGGTGTGGACTCGAGTCACATGACTTGGACTCGAGTCACAAATTTGATGACTTGAGACTGGACTTGACAAAATCACAAAACACTTGCGACTCGACTTGGACTTGAACACCAATGACTCGGGACTTGACTAGGGCTGCAGTCGAATAGTCCATTTAGCTTAGGAACCTTCCTAACGGAGTGAAATGACCCGGAAGTCCCTCAGTGGCAGCCATGATAAGTGCCGTTCGAATTCTCTAGAATGATAGGAAAGCAGGTTTCAAACTTCCTTTATAACCTCCTTTAGCTTAGGAACCACTGGACCTCCCTAACCGAAAGGAGAGGAGAAAATGCTGCCCCACAATGCCTTGCAGCCGCAGCATTTGACGTCACACAACAGTCGGCCGTTCACGGAAACAAACGATTATGACGGAGAAATTATATCATGAAAGTTACGGTGCTTATTAAGCTTTTTAAAACGTATGTGGTAAGTTGCCAAAGTGCTTTGTTTTGAACGTTCATCAGTATTATAATCAAAAAGAGAAATATGAACGTTAGTTTTTACTGAAATGATCAAATAAAGTCAACATTTCACTGAGCTGTGTGGGGTTTGTTCAACTTTTAAAAGATGTTTGAATGGTGATGTACACAGTGATAGGTGTTAAAGACTAACGTTTATAATAAATACATTTGTATTGATTTTAAGATATTTTCATAGTTCATACAATCATACTGGGATCATTTTTTGTATTAATGTAGACCGGAGGGAGAGGGTGACAGCATAAGTTTCACTTTCCTTTTTTATTTCAATTTCAACTTTGGTCATGAAGAATATGTTTCTCTGTTGTCCACGTTCATAAAGCATTACACAACAGCATCAGAGCACGGTGCAGAGTCTCTAGATGAGTTTACAGTAGTCCAGGGTTCCCCAATTATATTTACCAAAGGGCCAATTTTTGTCAAGTATGACAAGCTAAGGGCCAAAATGTTATTTGTCACTAAGTTGTTTTACACTATGTGCAGATGTTACCTCTATTATAATTGTTGTAGTAGTGGCAGTAGTAATTAAACAAACCCTGTGTTGAGAGTAAAGGAAAAATGCATCCTTGAAACAAAATTAGACCGAAATCAAACATTTATTAACAATAAAAAACAACAGAGTGAACTCTGATCAAATAGTCAGACTGGTCCACATCCAATTCAGCAAACACTGTAACACACACACACACCCACGCACACACACACACACACACACACACACACACACACACACACACACACACACACACACACACACACACACACACACACACACACACACACACACACACACACACACACACACAAACACACACACACACACACACACACTGGGAAAGACAGGAAGACAGAGAGAGAGTTTCAGTTAGTTGCTTTTATAATGTCATACCAAAATACACCGCATTATTAGTTTTAACATTTTTAAATATGTGTACCAAATAATATCAGGCTGTAAATAACAAATAGTATTGGTTTTTTTTAACTTTATTTTTAATATATTATTTTAATGCTGTATTTAATTTGACCAGTTTGTGGGCTGTTGTTAAAAGCCCTGCATTATCCAAGGTTTTTTCTCTATCATATTAATAATTTGTTTTTAATTACGCTGCGTAGCATTTTATTTAGGAAATTAATGTATATATAACTATAAAATGGTTATTTTTGTCTTAATAATTATTATACCACAATAAAATTGACAAATTGCAAACATAAATTGATGTTGTTCACTCACCAATCAGTGAGAGAAGTGAGAGCGGCGGGATGAGGCAACCTGTCTGATGTTGGGCTTGTATTCTGTTGTGGCCTGAGGCACTGTCCAAGATGTGCACAGGAGAGTCTGTTCCTGTCCTGGCTTTTGATAGCATTCATTGAAGAAAATCCTGATTCGCAGATGTATGTTGAGGGGAACATTGTGAGTAGGAATATAGCAATAGCTCTGGTGTTTTTGAAACGAGCTTGGGGAACCACGTTGATCCAAAAGTCACACACTGGTGCATCCTTGTGTTGAGCTTTCAGCAACTCAGAGCTTCCCATCTCTAAGACCTCCATCTGAAGAGCTCCCTCTTCTATGGAAGGCACCAGCCTTTTGGCCTCTCCAGTCCACTGCCCGTCTGCTGACACAGAGAACGGCTGTCTGAGGAAGAGGAGGATGTCACCTGAGATTTTAGGGGAGCTTTCAAATCGCTCCTTGAAGTTTTCTGCCAGTTTTGTCACAAAATTCTTCATTACTGGATCTTCCAGCATTTCATTCTTCTCGCAGTGCTCACGCAGACGTGGAAAGTGCAGCTTCCTCCCATGAATGTCTCTCTCCAAAAGGTGCAGCTTTGACCGAAAAGCTTCAACCGCCTCGTACATCTCAGCAACACTAGGCGCATTCACACCGCAGTACTTTTCCCACAAAGGTTCATGTGAACTTAGTTCATGCAAACTCTTTAGTTCGCATGAACTAAGTACAGATCGCGTTCACACCGGAAAAAGTCCCTGGGTGGGGGTGGATTAGGCAAATGAAGCCGCTGACGTCACTTCTTCTTCTTCTGCTTTGGGTTTACTGGCAGGCTACAAACAACTTCACGGCGTATACTGCCGCCCGGAGTCCCCGGCCGGAAGTCCCCGGAGTTGTAAGAGGACTTCAGTAGAAGATGCTGGGACTCCCAGCAGCTTCTACTGAAGCCTTCCGAGTAAATCGCCAGAACGCCGACACCTCCTCATCTCCACCGCTCCCATGTTTTATTTTGTGTTGCCATAAATTAGTCTCTCTGCGTTTCTGCGCTGGGCTAATGCTAATGCTAATAATGCTAATGCGAGGATAATAAAATGGCGGCTTCACAAAACTTTTTGGAAGTTTTACGGGCGTGGTTTGCAATCCGCCCAGCCAATCAGAAATATAGCACTTTTCTCACAAAAGAGCCGCTCGAAAGTCCCTGCTCTCTAGCAGGGACTTTCGAGCGGGTACAAAGGTTCTCATTAACTAATTTTAGTACCGGCTCTTTTTGGTGTGAACGCGATAAAAGAGTTCTTATGAACTAAGTTCGCATGAACCTTTGTGGGAAAAGTACCGCAGTGTGAATGCGCCTACTGTGGTTCTTGCCTTGCAGCTGCAGGTTAAGGTGATTTAGATGAGATATGATGTCACACAAAAAATTAACATCTGCTATCACCTTGGTGTCAGTTAAAAAGTTCAAAAACTCATGGGCTTTTTGGCTCTGCAGGCTTGATAAGAACGACACCAGTTCATCACGCAGGTCGCACACCCTCTCCAACACACGGCCCTTGCTCAGCCAGCGAACATCGTTGTGTAGTAAGAGATCCTTGTGTTCAGATGACGTTTCCTCTAGCAACGATCTAAAAAGGCGATGCTGCAGACTAGAGCTCTCACGCACAAAGTTAACCAGTCTCGTCACAGTATCCATAGTTTCTTTCATTTTTCCACACAGTTTTGCGCACAACACTGATTTGTGAATGATGCAGTGAAATGTCAGAAGCGCCGGGTTAACGGCGGAAAGCCTGCTTACCAAGCCTTTGTGCTTTCCAACCATCGACGGAGCCCCGTCGGTTACAACAGAGACGATTTGACTCACATTCAAACCATTCTTTTTAAAGAACTGTGTCAGCTCGTGGAAGATTATTTCCCCGGTCGTCCCGGGGCAGAGTAAGCAAACACAGCAGCTCTTCCCGGAATATCTTCCCATCAAAAAATCGTACGAACACAGACAGCTGTTCCATGTCGGTTCGGTCACAGGACGAGTCTATGGCTAGGGATATAGCCTCTGTTTTCTTCAAATCCGTGAGTAGACTGGAAAAACACTCCTCCGCTAAAACCTCTACTCTTCTGGTTGCCGTGTTAGCCGACAGCGGCACCTGCTTTAGTAGCTCTACAACCTTTTTTTGTTGTTTTTCATCATGATTTAAAACTTCACGAGCCATGTCTATCGCACACTGTTTCATTAACTCAGCATCAGCAAACGGCTTCTTGGCTCTAGCGAGCGTCCAAGAGACGTGCAATGAGGCAGCTGTTGCGCTCTCTTGTGCCGATGTTGTTTTCGACATTGTGGAAACAGAGTGCTTGTATGATGCAGGCAAACCTGCTATCTTTTGTGTGCGCTGGTCGGATTTCTCTAGATAGTTAGCATTAAAACTGGCAGCATGAATAGACGTGAAGTGCCGCTTCAGGTTGTCTGATTTGATTACAGCTACATTCTGCATGCAAATCAAACAAGTCGGTTTAGCATTGGTGTGGTCCGGTAAAAAAAAACAATACTTCTCAGTCCAGTCAGTTTTGAACTGATGGTTCTCCTGGTCTACCTTCCTCTTCTAGGCGAATTCCATCCTGTGTTTGAGTTATCCACGGCCCGTTACTGTCATGTTGGTCAAACGCTGGGCTGGGATGACAGGCGGCTAGCTGGCGAGCTATTGTTTATCTGTGTTTGCCGCTATTCCAGGTGGTGACGAGTAAGTCAAGCGCGCGAAGCACGTCTTGCATATGCACGCGATAAGGTCAAGGGTCAGGTTTACGAGTGTCGACGGAGGTCAAAATAAAGCGAAACAGCAGACACCGCGGACATTTTATTTTATGTTATAACAAGTGAATGCCAGTAGATCAGCGCGGGCCATGCATTTGCCTCTCCGGCCCGCGGGCCGCTAATTGGGGTTGGCTGCAGTAGTCCCTCGTTCTTATTAAACATCCATGTTGTAGACCTCTGTATAGAAAACTGTAGTTTCCATAGTTTCCCCACAGTTTCCCCACAGCACAAAATGACGTCCGCTGGCGCATCATAAACACGTCGGATAGTGAAAGTGCAGTCGGATTCTCTAAAGCACCGCAGTCTCTTCTCCTAAATCCTTTTGAATTCTCTTATCCACTATCCCTTAACCCCGTGACGTTTCACTCAGAGGTCAATGAATAGGAGATAGGGTTAGAATTTAGGAGCTGATTTTTAAACTACCCGAACGCAACCTTGGACTTGAGCCTTCTGACTTGAGGTGACTTGATACTTTAATTCAGAGGTCTCCAACAGGCCGATCGCGAGCTGCCGTTAGAAGAGCAGCCTCCCGTCGGGGAGAGCAGAATCTTCAGCCGCTCCTACTCTTGCTGAGAATCCTTGCAGGCAGGGGCGGGTCTTTATTTAGCTGGGCCACCATGCGGCCAATCATATGCGAGGATACACTAGGATCATACCATTATGTGAAAGAAGGGTGGGGGGCACAGCATGTGTAGTGGTACAGGCCAGCTGCACAGAGCGAAGGGGAGACGGGGAGCCGGATTTAAATGCAAGCGCGTCGGAAAAAGTCAAAAAATTAGTGAAACCCGAAAAAAGAGCAGCATCTGGCTGCTTTTCAATGATATTGGAGAAAGCAAAGCTGAATGCAGGATTTGTAAAATGAAACCAGTCAGGATTTATTGTCAGAGGTGGGAGAAGTTCAGACAATTAAAAAAGTTACAATCAGGGTTCCCGCGGGGTCTAACCCTAACCCTAACCCTAACCCTACAAGTCTTAAAAAGTCTTACATTTGATAATCTGAATTTAAGGCCTTAAAAGGTCTTAAATATGATTTAGAAGGTCTTAAAAATTATCGGATTTGAAAGGTACTTCTGTGTTGCGATAGCGTCTAAATGTGTTTTGGGGGAAATGTCCGGGCTGCAAAGTAACCAGTACGGTAATAGCCTTTCAGTTCCCCCCAACAATTTGTATTGAATTAAATCAACATGGAACCAGTAATCACTAACTTTGTTTCCCCCGGCCCCTTATTGGAGAACACCCAGCTAGTAACCTAGCAACCAAGCTTCAGCTCATGTAGCCTATCTTCGAATCTACTTACAAATGAATATGGGGAAGTGTCAGTTCAACCGTATTTGGTTGGAAAACATCGAATGTAGTGCTTGGTTGAAACCAGTGGAGGGGAACGTGTTTGATGCCCGCTGCACCTTTGGCAAAATAAATTAGCGTTTGTTTTGCTAATGTAGCGTTAGCTAATGGAGCGTTAGCTAGTGCAGAGTTAGCTAGTGCAGCGTTAGCTAATGTAGCATTAGCTAATGGAGCGTTAGCTAGTGCAGCAGCTCCCGCAACAACACCGGGGGACCTCCGGGCGAAGTTTGGGTCTACGTCAACCCTAAAAGCGGAGGTGCTGTAGACGCTAAATACCGTAGCTAAACACCAATCATACAACAGCAACGATGAAATAGTGTAGCCAAGGCAGCAGAGCTCTGAATATAGCTCTTGTCACTCTCTCTCTCACACACACACACACACATACACACACACACACACACACACACACACACACACACACACACACACACACACACACACACACCCCTCTTCTCCCCGCTGCAGCCTAGCAGCTGATCTCAAAGCACGCTCCCCTCTCCTGCAGGGGGGCGTGGTCAGCTGCAGCTCACAGAATCAGCCCCCTGCAAAAACAGCGCTGGAAAGAGCAAATAGAGCGAAATGAGGCATGGCTAAAATGCAGGATCTTTTTGGTATTTTGAAAAAAAAACTATATTTATATACTTTATATAGGTCGATACAGTAGCCCCTTTTTTAAAAAATAGTTTTTAGAGGTGTTGCTATCTGTTTTGTGTAGCGTGGTTCTACAAGCAAGTCAATGCATTCATTGGGTGGTATCAGAGAGTTACAAGGGTCTGTAAATGCAATGAAAACAATTGGCCACAGCAAATCATTTATATTAAACATGTAATGTTTACTTTTGAATACTTCAGTACAAAGGATGTATTGAATAATTTAAGTGATATATGTGTGTACACATATAAATCATTAGTCAAAATAGGGCTACATTTGATTGAATTAAAAGGTATAATATGTGGTAAACTGAAGAGCCGTTTGGGAGCCGAAAGAGCCGGCTCTTCTTGGTGAGCCAAGCCAAATGATCCGGCTCACCAAGAAGAGCCGGAATTCCCATCACTAATCTGCACTAACTAACTAACTAACTATCTTCACTAACTGTAAGCTTGTCACTCAGGCCCCGGCCACACGAGGACGATAACGGTCGTTTCCGTTACCGTTCTGTGTCATATAGACCATTCGGCCACACTAGGACGACAGAATACGGCACTAAACGACTACGGTAACGATAACAGGTCCCAAGGTGGATAGAACGGCATACGCAACGCTCTGGGGGGTCCAACGGCTCCGTGTGTACGCCCTATGGGGTCGTACTCACAGCCCTAGTCAAGAGATGAACTCCCCTGTTTTTGATTTAGCTTATTTCTCGGTCTCTGAAATCTTACAGGGTTTGCATTCAATTGACCCTAAATAGTCTGCCGGGCCTGACGGCCTCGACCCGTTCTTTTAAAAAATTGCAGCTCAGATTATAGCACAACCAGTAACTGATAGGGGTGTAACGGTTCACAGAAGTCACGGTTCGGTTCATACTTCGGTTTGGGGGTCACGGTTCGATACGGTTTCGGTACAACAAGGAAAAGCAAAAAAAAGTCCCAAATGCATAATTTTTTTTGCTGTTATTTATTTTTAACAGTAGTGCAAGTTTTGGTATGAAAATAAGGAACTCTAACATTTGGAATCATTAACTGTATTACACAGTTAAAAACAAACCACAAACAGTAACACTCAGATGGCCATATTATAATGGCTGATGTCAAACAAAAAGGTTAAATAAGCTGTACAACTAAAAAGAATGTCTTGAACATATTAAAATAAATAATAAGAAAGTGTTTGAATCACAATCAATAAAAGGTAATACAGAACTGTATAACATCTCCTGATGTAAAAATATAAAATAAATACAATGATAAATATAAAACAAAATAAAATGTGTACCTTTAGGAGCAATGTCTAACATGTGTAATTAACTTGTGAGTGTGTGAGGCCATTATGCCTAAATAAAGGTACTCAAGCTTTACTCTATTTTCAAGTTGTTCTTCAAAAAGATGAGTTTGTCTACGTTGTCAGCAGTGAGGGCAGATCTGTTGGCGGTAACTATGTCACCTGCCGTCGAGAAAACCCTCTTGCTGGGGACTGAGACTGACTCGGATGTGATTGAGCATGTTTGAGGTGTTACCACTAGCATACCGCACCGCTGTGGAACAACGCCGACACACGGTCCTCGTCCGATCCACAACTCGCACCCCATCATTGTTGTAGTCCACAGGGAACCTGAAATGTTCCCACACAGCTGATTTAAAAGAAGCAGGTGGGTCTTCTAGCTCCTGTGTGTTGTGTGAACTCACCATAGCTACTAACACTTCTTCTTCATGTATTGTGTTCGTTTTGTTATGTTTTGTTCTTGTTCTTCATTTGTTATTTACAGGCGGCTGGCTTTTAGGCGGAATACCGCCCCCTGGATTATATATAATGTAATACTGCCCTGAGTGACAGACTTTTTTCCCACTCGTAAAAAAAGGCGTATTCGCCGTGTGACTGCATGTGCCGAACCGTGACGTCCGAACCGTGACGTCCGAACCGTGACGTTACGGGACGAATACGGATACCGTTACACCCCTAGTAACTGATATTTGTAATCTCTCCTTGTCCACTCACACACTGCCAGCTGTGTGAAAGCAAGCTCTGTATCGCCCCTCTTGAAAGCTGGTGATCCCACAGAGTTGAATAACTATCGTCCCATCTTAAATCTTTCTGTGTTATCAAAGATTCTGGTGTCCCTAGTTTCTACTCAGCTAAAACTTTTTTTAAATTCACACAACATCCTTAACCCTATGTAATCTGGATTCAGATCAAAGCACAGTACTGTGACTGCCAGTCGGAAAGTCTTAGACGATATTAAGACTGCTTTGGATAAAAAATTGCAGTTGCAGTTGCATTGTTTATTGACCTAGCCAAAGCATTTGACACTGTAGATCATCACATTATGTCTAATGTTATGTTGATGTCTCGTTTCGGTCATAATGCCATTTGCTGGTTTCAGAGTTATCTAACCGACCGTACTCAATGCGTCAGGTTGGGTAGTACTGTCTCTGACCCTGTCACCTTGGAGAAGGGAGTTCCACAGGGCTCTATTTTGGGGCCTTTGCTCTTTTTATTATATGTAAACAATATTTGTAATCAGATGCAATTTTCTACCTATCATATGTATGCTGATGACACTATTGTATACTCATGTGCTCCTTCTCTGGATATGGCCGTTTCCAATTAAAAATCCGATGTTATCACACTTGTTAGAGATTAAAAAGGATTTACGCTCCACGTTTCAAATCTCTCCGCGTCCGTCTTAAAGCTGTTTTATATGGAAGTAATTCAGTGCCGCCAAGTAAACAATAATCTACTTTAATGGCAATATCACAATGCAACACAAACGATACAATATACATTCAATACAATATACATTCAATACAATATACATGGGAACCCGAATTTACCTGGTGATCACGTCAGCCGGCCAGCAGAAAGAGACTGAATTCAGTTGTGTCTTCTGCATTTATGCTTAAGCAATGGGAGGGGTCATCCGATCCCCCCCCTTTGATTGGCAGCCCAAATATCCCCCACACCTCAAATCTTGAGTTCCCCCACTCACAGGTGGCGAGAGCATTTGCATACAGTGCAAGTCAACACATGCTGCCACCTCCCCCATGGCCCTTTGTCCTCAAAAGTCCATATGGTCTCTCAAAAGTCACATGTGATTGCCTCAAAGTCCAGCTTACAGTTTTACCCAAATAATTAATACATTCAAATATTCTACTGCACACTGCAGCATGCACTTCTTGATTCCAAACTGCTTTTGAACAGTACAAACTTTTTTGCTCCCAAGTCAGCGTCCTCTTGCCTCTCCGTTGACACCCTTGATGGCGTCTCTGTTGAGTTTGTCGATACCTACAAGTATCTTGAAATTCACTCTTGGCTTACTTTACAGACTTAAATGTTGTTTTTCATCTTCATCCCGTAAAAGGTTGGTCTCTGGCTTATTCCTGTCCCAGCTGGACTACGGTGATACCATTTATAGATTTGCCTGTCCCACTGTTTTGGCCAAACTTGACCCACTCTACCATGCTGCACTGCGTTATATATCAAATGCACCCTATAGACTCATCATTGCAAACTGTATAGCCTAACTGGATGGTCCTCACTTAGTATGCGTAGGATGCAGCATTGGTTTTTATTAATGTATAAAGCCATTTTAGGTAAGCTTCCACTGTACATATGTGCCAGATTTGCTCCAGTTTGTGACTCTTACAACCTCAGATCCAGTGCCTGGACACGGTTCCAGGTTCCTGCTGTGCGGACTGAGGCTGCGAAAAGGAGTCTTTTTTATTATGGTCCTTGGTCTTGGAATTACCTTCAATCACGCCTCAAACTGAGGGCATTTGTCTCAATAGCATGTTTTAAGTTGAAGTTGTCTGAGGTCCTTACCACCAGCTGCTCTTGCAGTAATAAGTAGTGCACCTTTCTTACTGTCCTAATGTGCACAATGCTTTTTCGTCTTTTGTTTTCTTAGTTATGTTCTCTGTATTTTATATGTTTGTGTTATGTGTAACGTTGCTGCCTTCTTGGCCAGGTCAGCATTGCAAATGAGATTTTATCTCAATGCTTTTTATCTGGTTAAATAAAGGTTAAATAAAAAATAAATAATTGTAAAAGCCAAGCCCTTACCCATGTCTCTGGCTGCAAGTCTGACTTCCCTCAGTTTTTTCACGAAATCACTAGTCAGGAATTGTGCTGTGTTGGCGGAGATGATGCAAACCAGAACATGAACTCTGTCATTGAGAGAGGGGTCACTGTTGTAGTCTTGTTTATCCTCAGACAAGGTAGAGAAAGGATTGTGGAAGAAATTATCTAAAGATATACTAACTATGGATGGCATTAATTTGGCCTCCAGTGAGACTGTAAGGAATCTTGGTGTTATATTTGATCAGGATTTATCCTTTAACGCCCACATAAAATCAATTTCAAGGACCGCCTACTTCCATCTACGTAACATTGCAAAAATCAGGCATATCTTGCCTCAAAACGATGCAGAGAAACTAGTCCATGCATTTGTTACTTCAAGGCTGGATTATTGTAACTCTTTATTATCAGGGTGTACCAAGAAGTCAGTCAAGTCGCTTCAGCTAATTCAAAATGCTGCAGCTCGTGTACTAACCAGAGTTAGGAAAAGGGACCACATTACTCCTGTTCTGGCTGCCTTACACTGGCTCCCTATAGAACACAGGATAGAATTTAAAATTCTTCTTCTCGCCTACAAAGCCCTTAATGGGCAGGCGCCATCTTACCTTAAAGAACTCATTATACCCTACTGTCCTACTAGGGCATTGCGTTCCAAGAATGCAGGGTTGTTGGTTGTTCCTAGAATCTCTAAAAGTACAATGGGAGCCAGAGCCTTTTCTTATCAAGCTCCACATTTGTGGAATCCGCTTCCAGTTTGTGTTCGGGCGGCAGACACCCTATCCGTTTTAAAGGGTGCGCTTAAGACCTTCCTTTTTGATAAAGCTTATAGTTAGGGCTGATTAGATTCAGCCCCTAGTTTTGCTGATATAGGCTTAGTTTGTCGGGGGACATCTTACTTCTTCCTTCTCTCTGTCTATACCTGTGTACTCCCATGTTCCGATTAACCCAGCTTCCTCAAATTTCTTTCTTTTTGGTGTCTATATACGCTGGGATCCGGAGTCATGGATGATCCTGCGGTCCTGTGTCCTGGATCGCGAGCCCTGGATCTTGAGTCGTGGCTGTGGTCCTGGATCATAGGTCCTGGATGGATATCCTCGTGGATTCATCTTCCTATTATACACACATGCATTTCCAAACATTTGGACTACCTATGTTGCAAATTTATTATCTTTTCAATTTACACACGGCATCTATTGCACGACTGTCCGTCCTGGGAGAGGGATCCCTCCTCTGTTGCTCTCCCTGAGGTTTCTCCCATGTTCCCTTTAAACTGTGGGTTTTCTTCGGAAGTTTTTCCTTGTACGATGTGAGGGTCTAAGGACAGAGGGTGTCGTATTGTCATACTGATATTTTGTACAAACTGTGAAGTCCACTGAGACAAATGTAACATTTGTGATATTGGGCTATATAAATAAACATTGATTGATTGATTGAACTGGAAAACAATGTAAAAGTAAACAAGAAAATAATTTGGCATGCAAAGTAGTAGCACAGTACAGTGGTTTCTTATATAGCCTTGTTAGTTTTCTATATTTCATGTGAATGAAATTGTGCTAGTAGAAACAGAACATTGGATTGCATTTCTAACACATTTGCAACATAGGAACAAGTTTAATGAATTCAGTTGTACCTTGTAACCCTTCTTCACGTGTCCCTTCATGGCCAGTTTGACGTCTTCTACACAAGCTCCTCTTTCTGCATCCTTCTCGAGGCCCATGACGTCATTGAAGACAAAAGGGTAATATGTCCCTGGTCCTCCTTTTTGGATTTGGTATGCTTTGTACTGTTAAAAATGAACATGCCTTGTAATGAGAAACTATACACTATACTAATTTGTAAAACTCAACATCATAAAAAAATAACTTTTTAAAGAAAAATTGTTATAATGTATGACATTCATGATTCATACTTGTGTGGTGAAGCTCCTGTAAGAGATTGCATCTATTTTAGCTCGATCAGATATTTCGCCTCGTAAAGCACTTTCCACAGAGTTGATGAAGCTGGACTTGCCAGCACCAGAAGGTCCATAAAGCATAAATCTGAGCTGGACCTCCTTATCATGAGGCTGATATTCCTTCACAAACTTTAGGTCTCGTTCTTTGTCTCTGATCAATAAAAACAATTTTAGATTAAGATTAGATCAAATGTTACTTTAATATTATTATCAGTTTTGCATATGGTGTAACAGATACCCGAGATTTTAAACCACCATGTAACTGTAAAAACTGCCTACAAATACAATATGGCATAACAAAGGTCAGTATCAACAAAGGAGATTGCAGGTTCATAGTTTTGCATTAACAAATTGTTAGTTGAATAAAGGCACTAAACCAAAGAGACACCACAGATTAAATAATCTCTCACCCCCAAGGCACGCTCCTCCATTCTTTAGGTAAAACTGAAAAGTAAAGTACAGATGTTGCAGTTATACATGAGTTCCATTTTTAGCAAACATTAAACAAACAAATAAAGGGTTCTTTTTATTTATCATTTTAAGCAATGTTCTGAAATATTTTGAGTATATTACCTTTCGGAGAAGAAGGTTTGTAAAAATAATTCATGACTTCAACAAGATATTGTTGTAGAAACCTTATCAACACGATATTTGAGTCAGAATATTTCACATTATTTATTTGTAAATTCAGATGTCTTGCAACCTTTCACAGTAGAACTGACTCAAGTGTGCTGCACAAGCAAATTATTAATTATTTATCAATATTTAAAAATGTTTGCAGAGAATATATGAACAATTATGTGTTTTTAAGTGAAAAGCACATAGATAAACTAAAAAGAAGCTGGAAGAGTTTACATGTTTTACATACAATTGAAAAAAAGTAAAATTGCCCTGCTACACAACATTTACTTTACAGTACTTGCATTAAGCCAATGTGAGAGCATTGATTAGATATTGCATTGGTTAGACTGCATTTCCTTAATTGTTTTCTTCCACCGTTAGGTCATCATCAAACATTAATATCATTTATATTAAAAAATATAATAAAACTTCTTACCTCAGCTGAAATGTCCGTGAAAAGAAGTGGTGATGTTTACCTCAAGTAATGACTCTGGGCAATAGAATTTGACCAACGTTTCTTGGGGAAAATAAGAAGCGGCTAAAATTAGTTCACAATCACTAATCACTTGTGGATTTGGAGACATAGTTACTTTAACATGTCAGTAGTTGTTGAATCCTGTTTGGTGTTATCTACATTTAAGTGTTTTGGGTGCAGAGCTGCAGCTATAAATGTTTTAACATTGTTTCAGTTTCGTTTTTTTTCCTTTGTTTTGAAAGGATTTGCACCTGACGCAGGTCGGGTGTGTCACACATTGAATTGTAAATAACACATCCTTTCGAAAGCAGGAAAAAACAGTTTTGGATCAGCCATGGATCCAATAGAAAATTAGAGAGATGCTGAGGTGACTTTTTTTGAGCAGATGTCTATTTTGGTTTCTCAGAGAGTAAAGTGCTACGTACTATGAGACACAATGCCTATCTGTACTCGGCTATTGCATTTCTTTCTATCACCTATCACACCCAATGACTAAGCCTGGAAAACATGTCACCTGTGAGTGTCCTGCGGGTGAAGGCATGTTACATTACATTACATTGCATTTAGCTGACGCTTTTATCCAAAGCGACTTACAATAAGTGCGTTCGACCAACAAGATACAAACTTGAAGAAAACAGAATCATATAAGTACATCAGGTTTCATAGGTGTTTTCACAAGTGCTTTGTTAGCAATTCTTTGTTAGTAATTCTATCGATCGAAGTGGAGTCAAAAGAGATGAGTTTTCAGTCTGCGGTGGAAGATGTGCAAGCTATCTGCTTTCCTGATTTCAATGGGGAGCTCATTCCACCATTTTGGAGCCAGGATAGCAAACCCACATGTTTTTGCTGATGGGAGTTTGGGTCCCCCTCGCAGTGCGGGTGCAGCGACTGATGCAGAGCGGAGTGCACGTGCTGGGGTGTACAGTTTAACCATGTCCTGGATGTAGGAAGGGCCAGATCCATTCACTGCATGGTACGCAAGTACCATTGTCTTGAAGTGGATTCTAGCAGTTATCGGAAGCCAGTGGAGGGAGCGGAGGAGCGGAGGAGCGGCGTGGTGTGGGAGAATGTAGGAAAGTTGAAGACCAGACGAGCCGCTGCATTCTGGATGAGCTGCAGAGGTCGGATGGCACATGCAGGTAGACCAGCCAGAAGGGAGTTGCTGTATAGGCGTGAGATGACGAGAGCCTGGACCAGAACTTGCGTCGCTTTCTGGGTCAGGTGGGGACGTATCCTCCTGATGTTGTCCTCTGCCCACCATCCAACACTGCATCACCTCTGAGAGGACGATGCTGTTGTCTTCTTTATATGGCTGTTCACCTTCTTTGACCTGTCATGGTCCAAATGCAGTTTCATCTGCTTTTTAGTAAGTACACAAACTCAACTTTTAATGCTCCCACTTCCACAAATGTGAAGTCTTTGTTGCTTCCACTTCAACAAAGACTTCAAATGAAATATTTTCTCTGACATCTTAAACTGCAACTTGAACTATTTGAATCTTTGATCAGTTGATATTGTTGCTGTTTAAAAAAAGAAAACAAATCAAGCATTTAGATCACAGCCTCATTGCAATTATTTCTTAAAGACACACCAAATCACTTAAGTAACAACGGACTGAGTGAAAGCATTTCTTCTTTAAAGTGTTTTGATCAGAATCAAAGGAATTATGTCTCGAACAACAATTGCCACAATTGTGTCCAGTTGTTAGTGCCTGTTTGGTGTTATTTACACAGTTCATAGTGTGAGGCCACATAGCTTTGTATGTTTAGAAAACCAGTTCCCTTTGGATCATGTGATTTAACTAAATTAATCTCTTACTAAGTGTTAAGGAATAATTCTGTCTTTACTTTAGATATTTAACCTTTTCTGTGTGTTGACGTTTTTACGACCAAACCCTGGCTCTGTTATCTCTCTTAAGGAATGGGAAGCTCCAGCTGTCCTTTTTGGCAACAAAGTTACAATGCAGTTTGATACTTGGAGCTAACATTAACATGAAACATGCAGGGTTTTTATGTGATTTTATGTGGTGAAATTGCGGGAAGTTGCGAAATATGCGGAAAGTTGAAAAATATGCTAAATATTTTTTAAATATTGAGCTGTCTTATTTATTCTCTCACACACAACCTGCCACTAACGTTAAACCCTTTTACTATTCAATTAAACACATTCAATGTTTATTTATTGTAAAAGCAATTGGGCTATTTTAATCACACTCTCTCACACTCTCTCTCACACACACACACCCCCTCACACACACACACACACACACACACACACACACTTCTCCGCCTCATTCTGCTTCAATCTTGTAGGCTTCTCACCTCGTTTCTTGTATTGATTGATTGATTGAAAAGTTTATTAACAGCTTGTATATTGGGTACAGTACAGTACAGCTCAAAACATACAATTGTTAAGGGGATGCAAACCAGAGGAAGACTTTCGTCTTGTTTACATCAGGGTCCCCCATTTCCAATTCATCATATCATTTTAGACATGTAAGACATATTTGACAAACAGATGGGTTATTTACAATTTACATACAGGTGTTTTTTTACATACAGATTTCTTATTTACAATTTTCATTTTAGATTTCGTTCTAATACATCCTAACCGGACATTTAAGACCAACCAAGTCTACAGATATACAGTTAGTAACAGAGTCTAAAATGCGAGTATATACATAGATGGGGGGGGGAAGCTGTCCATTGTACGACAGGTTGAGATTTGTACCATTACCGGGGCCAGTTTTGCAATGCTCTCCCCCGAAGGTGCTCTTTAAGAGAGGTTTTGAAGGTAAGTATAGTTTTACTTTCCTTTACAGTTGTGGGAAGAGCGTTCCATCTTGATGTGGCATAATTGCGAAACGTGTATTCCCCCTTTTTTGTGCCAAATCTGGGTTTCACATGATTTGTGGAGCTCCCTCTGGTGTTATGATCATGGTATTCCTTGACCTCATGGTATTCCTTGACCTTGTAGCCCTCGAAAGGGTTTTGGAGGTTGATGCCACGATGAACGTGAGTTGTTTGGCTTTCTTGTCCGCAGCAGCAGAAAGCATTTTCGAATGTTTGAATGAATCAAAGTGGGTCGTCACAGTCGATGTTCTCTTATGCTCCAACACACAGTTGCACATAGGGTTGCCAACTTCCAGAAATGGAGAAACGGGACACATGCATGTGTACCCCGCGCGAGTGCGCGCAAAGATTTTCGGGTTTCTGGCGGATTTAGTTTCTTTTTTAGTTACTCCACCTCCTCACCTGCTGCGACCTCGGTGGGAGGAGGACACAGCTCTTTTAGAATATCCCGAACAGTTTTGGGGCCAAGCACATTGGCTGTTATCATCTCAGCCTTTGTTCTTCCACATTGCATTATCTTTGCAGTGTTCGAATCACTAAACATGGCACTTGCCCGCTTATTACTGCAGTCCATGCTGTTGTAACTCAAACCATGCTTAACTGTGTGATACACTGATGTTACCTCACATGCAGCAACTTTGTCTTGTTCTGCAGTTGAACTGCCGAAGAATTTAGTTATATTTGATGCACCTTTATTTTGTATTGCTCGCTTGTGCTGTGCCAGCATGCTGTTTCAGGTCGTTTTCTCCACCGTGACCTATTGAAAACTCCCTCCGACACAAGGTGCAGAAGACCCGAGACAGACCTCCACTCACGGGCTTTACCCAACTGTGTTTTTCTTCCCACTGTTTGTTGTAAGACACAAGTGTTTTTAGAAGGGCCAGGGCCCAGAACCACATCCTCTCTATCTTCTCCTCTTTCATTATCACCTCCTCCACCGTCAGCGCTCATTTTCCCACACGACTGAACAGGCTGACATGCCGCACAAACAATGATGCCGCGCCCGCCACCCGCGGCCCACCGGAGAAAATCTCACACAACACACACACACACACACACACACACACACAACACACACACACACACACACACACAACACACACACACACACACACACACACACACACACACACACACACACACACACACACACACCACACACACACACACACACACGTGCGAGCATTGTGCCTGCCCTGTCAACTGAGCGGTCCTAGCGCCCTTCGCATACAGCACACAAACACATAGGCACGCTGTCACAGTTGAGTGAAGGAAGCAGGACCCAAATGCAGATAACTCTGATAGTCCTTTATTTCAAGGATAATGAAACTTATACATACAAAACAGAACACTCACCGGGGTGAATTCAGTCACCAACAAAAGAAGCACCAAACTGAACACAGGACGAGACAAGACTAATACAGGGAGGGGATAATTACAAGAGCGAGAAACAGCCGGGTAGGGGAGGAGAAATCACAAGGGTCCACAGGTGAAGCACAAATCAGCTAACGAGACAACAGGTGAGGAGGGGAGGAGAAAAACAAAAGGGCCACAGGTGGAAAAAACACAATCAGCCTAACGAGACACAGGTGAGGAGGGAGGAGAAAACACAGGGACACCAGTTGGAAACTAACGACAGGAGGAAAACATGACATAGAGAACAGTGAAAACACCCAAACCTAGACATAGACCTGTGACCTGACATGATAACCGTGACAGAACCCCCCCCTCAAGGGACGGATTCCAGACGTCCCTAAACCCCAAAACAAAAATCCAACACAGTCCAGCAGGGTGGGTGGAGGGGGTCCGGAGGAGGGAACTAAGCTGACCGCCCAGGAGCCCAGTAGGGGACCAGGAAGGGATCTCGGGCGGACGGCCCGGGGGCACGGCAGAGTCCAAGGTGGGGGTCTCGGGCGGACGGCCCGGGGGCAAGGCAGAGTCCATGGTGGGGCGAAGGCCACAGCGGGCGAACTCAGGGGGCCGAGCATGAGGGCGAAGGCAGCGGCAGGAAGAGTCAGGGGGCCGGGCTCGAGGACGAGGGCAGCGGCAGGAAGAGTCAGGGGGCCGGGCCCGAGGACGAGGGCAGCGGCAGGAAGAGTCAGGAGGCCGGGCCCGCGGGCGAAGACCGCGGCTCACAGAGGGTCGGGATCGAGGGCGAAGGCAGCGGCAGGAAGAGTCAGGGGGCCGGGCTCGAGGACGAGGGCAGCGGCAGGAAGAGTCAGGGGGCCGGGCCCGAGGACGAGGGCAGCGGCAGGAAGAGTCAGGAGGCCGGGCCCGCGGACGAAGACCGCGGCTCACGGAGGGTCGGGATCGAGGGCGAAGACCAGACAGCTCCGGAGGCCGGGCAGGACCCGGTGTCGGCCGGACAGGAACCGGAGCCGGCGGGACAGGCTTCGGCAGGATCCCCCACGGAAGAGGACCAGGAGTTGGCAGGACCCCCAGCAGGAGAGCGGTTGGCGGGACCTCCGACGGGACAGGACAAAGGGTTGGCAGTACCCCCGGCAGGAGAGTAGACGGCGGGACCTCCAACGGCACAGGACACAGGGTTGGCAGTACCCCCGGCAGGAGAGTAGTCGGCGGGGCCTCCAACGGGACAGGACATAGGGTTGGCAGGACCCCCGGCAGGAGAGTAGTCGGCGGGACCTCCAACGGGACAGGACACAGGGTTGGCAGGACCCCCGGCAGGTGAGTAGACGGCGGGACCTCCAACGGGACAGGACATAGGGTTGGCAGGACCCCCGGCAGGAGAGTGGTCGGCGGGACCTCCAACGGGACAGGACATGGGGTTGGCAGGACCCCCGGCAGGAGAGTAGTCGGCGGGGCCTCCAACGGGACAGGACATGGGGTTGGCAGGACCCCCGGCAGGAGAGTAGTCGGCGGGGCCTCCAACGGGACAGGACATAGGGTTGGCAGGACCCCCGGCAGGAGAGTAGTCGGCGGGTCCTCCAACGGGACAGGACACAGGGTTGGCAGGACCCCCGGCAGGAGAGTAGTCGGCGGGGCCTCCAACGAGACAGGACAAAGGGTTGGCAGGACCCCCGGCAGGAGAGTAGTCGGCGGGACCTCCAACGGCACAGGACATGGGGTTGGCAGGACCCCCGGCAGGAGAGTAGTCGGCGGGGCCTCCAACGGGACAGGACACAGGATTGGCAGGACCCCCGGCAGGAGAGTAGTCGGCGGGGCCTCCAACGGGACAGGACCCAGGGTTGGCAGGACCCCCGGCAGGAGAGTAGTCGGCGGGGCCTCCAACGGGACAGGACACAGGGTTGGCAGGACCCCCGGCAGGAGAGTAGTCGGCGGGGCCTCCAACGGGACAGGACACAGGGTTGGCAGGACCCCCGGCAGGAGAGTAGTCGGCGGGGCCTCCAACGGGACAGGACACAGGGTTGGCAGGACCCCCGGCAGGAGAGTAGTCGGCGGGGCCTCCAACGAGACAGGACATGGGGTTGGCAGGACCCCCAGCGGAACCTCCAACGGTACAGGACATGGGGTTGGCAGGACCCCCGGCAGAAGACTAGTCTGCGGGACCTCCAACGGGACAGGACACAGGGTTGGCAGGACCCCCAGCGGAACCTCCAACGGTACAGGACATGGGGTTGGCAGGACCCCCGGCAGAAGACTAGTCTGCGGGACCTCCAACGGGACAGGACATGGGGTTGGCAGGACCCCCGGCAGAAGACTAGTCTGCGGGACCTCCAACGGGACAGGACATGGGGTTGGCAGGACCCCCGGCAGGAGAGTAGTCGGCGGAGCCTCCAACGAGACAGGACAAAGGGTTGGCAGGACCCCCGGCAGGAGAGTAGTCGGCGGGACCTCCAACGGCACAGGACATGGGGTTGGCAGGACCCCCGGCAGGAGAGTTGTCTGCGGGACCTCCAACGGCACATGAGTAGGGGCTTGAGTGGGGACTCGAGAGAGGGCTTGAGAGGGAACTCGAGAGGAAACTGGAGAGTCGACTGGAGAGGTGACTCGAGAGGGGACTCGAGAGGTGACTGGAGAGGGGACTCGAGAGGGAACTCGAGAGGAGACCCGAGAGATGACTTGAGAGGAGACTTGAGAGGGATCTTGAGAGGGGACTTGAGAAGGGACTCGAGAGGTGGCTTGAGAGGGACCTCGAGAGGTGACTTGAGAGGGATCTAGAAAGGGGACTCGAGAGGTAGCTCGAGAGGAGACTTGAGAGGGAACTAGAGAGGGGACTCGAGAGGGAACTTGAGATGGGATGAGGGAAGGGACTAGGGAAGTGACTAGAGGAGGGACTTGAGAAAGGACTTGAGAAAGGAATTGAGTAGGGACTTGAGATGGGACTAGAGAAGTGACTAGAGGTGGGACTGGAGAAGGGACTAGAGAAGGGACTAGGAAAGTGACCTGAGGAGGGACTCGAGAAGAGACTAGAGAAGGGACCAGAGATGGGACTATGGCAGCTGGGGCCAGAGCTAAGGCTGGAACCATGGCTGCTGGGGCCGGAACCATGGCTGCTGGGGCCAGAACTAGGTCTGGAACCATGGCTGCTGGGGCCAGAACTGGGGCCGGAATGATGGCTGCTGGGGCCAGAACTGGGGCTGGAACAATGGCTGCTGGGGCCAGAACTGGGGCCGGAATGATGGCTGCTGGGGCCAGAACTGGAGCCGGAATGATGGCTGCTGGGGCCAGAACTGGGGCTGGAACCATGGCTGCTGGAGCCTGTACTGGGGCCGGAACCATGGCTCTTGGGGCTCGGATTGCTAGCCTGGACTTGCGACTCCTTCTCTTAGAAGCCGCCTGAAGGCTCCGTGGACCTCCAAAAGCCAGCCGAGTTCCAGAAAACGACTCTTGGACAGGAGCAGGAACTGGGGCGGAAGCACTGGTTGACTCCAGACGGAACACACCGAGACGTTTATAGTCCGCAGGCTGGAAATCACACACCCAGATGAAGTTCAAAATCCAGCCAGGTAAGAACTTCACCAAGTCTGGTTTCTCCATAGCCAACCGGTGTGCCTCTACCAGAGCGGCTTCCCTCTGCAGAACACTGGACGCTCCCCTCCACCAATCATAGCAGCAAGCCAAAGCGAAGGAAAAATGTTGTAGTTCCACCTCAAATGGATCATCTGCTGGGTCCATTTCTGGTTGGTGCTTTCTGTCACGGTTGAGTGAAGGAAGCAGGACCCAAATGCAGATAACTCTGATAGTCCTTTATTTCAAGGATAATGAAACTTATACATACAAAACAGAACACTCACCGGGGTGAATTCAGTCACCAACAAAAGAAGCACCAACACTGAACACAGGACGAGACAAGACTAAATACAGGGAGGGATAATTACAAGACGAGAAACAGCCGGGTAGGGGAGGAGAAACACAAGGGCCACAGGTGAACACAATCAGCTAACGAGACACAGGTGAGGAGGGAGGAGAAAACACAAGGGCCACAGGTGAACACAATCAGCTAACGAGACACAGGTGAGGAGGGAGGAGAAAACACAGGGACACCAGGGAAACTAACGACAGGAGGAAAACATGACATAGAGAACAGTGAAAACACCCAAACCTAGACATAGACCTGTGACCTGACATGATAACCGTGACACACGCAGCCAGACACACTGAATTGCGCGCAAACAGAAACATATATATATTTTTTTCCTTTACATGGGAGTCCGGGACAAACAAAGTCCCGTACGGGACACGCCCCTTTTGGCTCAAATACAGGGCGTCCCGGCTAATACGGGACGGTTGGCAACCCTAGTTGCACGGGGTGCAGAATAGTTTCCCCCCACCTTCGTGCAAGACATCGGGGTACTGCTTTGCCCGGTCTTTAACAGAAATGTTCGTCGGTAAATTAGATGGATTAGATTTTTTCATCTTGGTGTTTCCTCTCTCGTGTGAGTTCCACACGTTCACTCTACGGTGTTGTTTACCTTCTGTGATGCGCGAGCTGATGACGTCGCGTCATCATCATCATCATCATCATCATCATCATCATCATCATCATCATCATCATCATCATCACTACTTCACGTCAAGACGAGTTAACTTTTTTTTTTGCGCCCTTTTAAAAATATGCGCCATTTTGCTGATTATGCGGTAAATTATGCGATCGCATAATCACGTTTTTCTGGAGGGTCTAACAAATACTTCAAAACACAACATAAATGTTTTCATAGGAAGTCCAAATGAAGAGTTTGGTTCCAAAACGCGATAAACACCACTTTTGAAAAAATGAGTTCCCGCCGAAATCAGTATTGTATTTCGTCGGTATTGAAAAGTCAACATTCAATTTTCTGCAAAACGCGATATCCGCCGTGTTATTCTGTCCTGTTTTCTCACTTTCTTTCCAAACAGCGACAAACGCCAGTCTCCCTTCTCTACAGAATGCGTTACATCCGCTCAACCAATCACAGCGCACCATTCCACGCACCTCAACTAATCACAGAGCATTCCACGCAGTGTAAACAATAATGGCGGCACCCTGAATGTACCGGCTTTCGTCATTATCTACTTCAACAAACAATAAAAACATGAATAATTGTGACGGCATTGATGAACCTGTGGTGGTTTCTGCGGTGGGGAAGAAACGCAAGCCATCGAAATGTAATCATGTACGTGAGGAGATTAAGAAAATGAGACACTCGGGAGGAGGAAAAATCCCGGCTGTCACTTGTTATCATTCTCATACAAAAGCAAACTTCTGTCACGCAGACACATTGACCCCAGGGGATCTATTAAAAAACGTTCAGTGTTTTTACTCTGGATCTACTAAAATCGAGCAGGATCAAGTCCTTTTGCAGCTGATCACTGTCAAAAAAGTTCAGCGGAGACGTCCAAAGGTTGTCAACAGCGATATGCAGAAGGATAGGGAGGTCACTAATGAATATCATTTGCTGACTGAAGATCATCCCACAAAAATTCCTGTCTGCAAGGCCACCTTTTGCAGCGTTTTGGGTGAGTTTAATTTTGATTTATGAATTATATTATTCATACAGGACTGCCTGCTCTTAAAACGTGTGGATCATTAAACGACGCTATGTTGATGTGATAGGCTGGACTACACAGGCTAGATAATGACAGCTTAATTCACAACAAGCACATCACTGGCTTTTCAATGCAGCCTGATGTGTAGCCTAGGTTATATCATGAAGTGAACAAGGCACAATTAAGCTTTTCTGTTGAATCTTTAATGTTTAAGTTTCTTGCTATTTTTTCGTTTATTTCCATGTTAAAATGTAGCCTACTTAAGAAATTAGTATCACTTAGCCTATAGCTGTCTGATGTATTGCTTGGGCACAAATTCTTTACACAGATATAGTTATATGAATGCAATGGATTTATAGTATGCACAAGACAATCGTACAACGTACAGCACTAATATAACATGGCAAAGATGAATGTGATTTTGGAATTTCTGTGGTCTAATGTGATATTGTTGTTCTTGTTCATGATACATTTTCCTCACATGTAATGTTTTATTGTTGTAATGAATGTGTAGCATTAACAAGATGACCCGTTAAATACATTTTGGGATCGATGATTGATGTATTTTTGGCACAGTGCCCATATATAAGTTTAGTATTGACCAAGTTCAGAGGTTTTCATGTATCAACTGACTTACTGTTATGTATTTTTGCACAGTTTCAATATGAAAAATAAAATGGATCTATTGCATTTTGGGAAAAAAATTATCAGTTTTTAAAATAAATCTTTGAAAATCTAATTCTGGATTTTAATTTGTAATGTTATTATAACCTCAAGATGCTATGTGAAAGTTTGAAACAGAAAATAGTGGTTTTCACTTGCCACTTTTCTTGGTAAAGAAAATACATTTTTAATCAAATTAATCAACATGGATTTAAAGCGTTTTGGAACCAAACTCTTCAAATATAATAGATAGCAAACATAACTTGCTATCATAAATAACATGTATATTTATATGCGGGAAACAGCGAGACAGGGACATGCACAGGTACGAGCTAATGTTGTCCGGGCAACGACCGGTTTTCCCTTTTTGGCTGACCTGCCCCTCTGGAGAGAGCGAGAGTTCTTTTCTTTCTTTCTGTTGTGGTCGAATCAACATGATGAGCCCACAATTAGTATTGTAGTTTCTCGCTGCGGGAAAACCATGGAGAAAACACACCAGCTTCACTCTTCTTCTACTACTTCTTTTACTTCTTCTCCTTCTTCTTATATGTATTTGCCCCTACATTTTGAATGAAGAACTCGTTTCAGTGTTAACTCATTCCAAAGTATGACCACAAAAGTGTTTTAAACCAGGTAGGCCTACGTTTTTATTATTTATGTTCTATATCGCTAAGTGTGTGATTACACATGTTACGTAGGCTATTATATATATTATAGGCTACTGTATCGGATTTTGGAAAATGGACTTTGAGTTTTCTCATGGGAGGGACTTTACTTCCTCTTGACACCGTCGGTTATTTACAAAAAAACACCTACATATACTTGTTATTGTGCTTTCTGTGTCTTTCCATCTGCTCCGTAAACTCCTATTAAACATCCATGGTAAACTCCCTCAA
The DNA here is from genome assembly GCA_902827135.1 of Harpagifer antarcticus. Classification (NCBI taxonomy): domain Eukaryota; kingdom Metazoa; phylum Chordata; class Actinopteri; order Perciformes; family Harpagiferidae; genus Harpagifer; species Harpagifer antarcticus. The sequence continues at coordinate 701,273 of CADEHL010000585.1, read as the reverse complement.
CGGGGCCGCCCTCTCTCAGGGGAACACTTCACTGTCCCGCTTCATTGTAGGATTTCTGCCATGTCTCCACTTTAGTTTGAGCATCTCTGTTATTAAGTTATGGAATACTAAATAAATAACTAATAGATACCTTACCGTTCCTGCGCTCATAAAGAATGATAAGAATAATGCGTATTGAACTGGTTTAATTAATTAGTGAGTTTATTTAAGGTAATTAGAGAAGCCCTATTTTATCAGTATGTCTGTACAGCAGTTACAATGGTCAAACTACATTAGAACATAATTTCCCCCCTTTTTTCTTTAATAGTTTCTAACATTAGATAGTTTAATGAGATATGGACCGCAAAACTAAAAATGTCCCTGGTTTTCATTTTAAAAATCAAGTCACCGAATGCAAGTAGTTGCCTACTTATTTTGTAATGAGATGATGATGTGAATTACTGTTCAAATTAGTTAATGTAATAATCGTTTTGGTCTTATATGTTTTTGGGGGGGAGGCCCTTTTTCCAGTTTAGAGCAATAGCCCCTCCAAATGTCTGTGCACGTCCCTGCAGCGAGAGATGAGGCATCTGTCACTGTCGGTATGCTGAGTGCTGACTCAGCGAAGACAGTCCTCCGAAGTGTCCAGCACAATGCAGCTCGAGCCCATCTCCACTGCCATCGTACTTAAGGGAGGTGTACTCATGGACAGAAACAAAGACTTGCCTCAGGCAGTTTGTCTGTTACATATACATGCATTGGATTACACAACATGCATTGCAAATACACTCAAATTCATTCAAACAGTAATGCTTGGACAGGGAAACAAAACTTCTTCACTTAAACTGTCTGTTCTAAATTCAATGTTTATTGAATTACTTTTTGGCATTTGAAAACTAATGTTGTAATGCAGCTGAGTCATGAGTGTTTTCAATGCATTATTTTTATGGGGATTGTCAGAGTTTACACACTGTGTTTACAGACAAAATACTTTGTGTTGTTGTAGCATTATATAAGTTAACAGAAATGAGTTTGTTTAATTGAAATAGTAAACCTTAGAAATCATGAGTTAGTAGAATTGTGACGAAGATGGCTTCGTCACTGTGGACTGACGGCTTCGGGCTTTGTATATTGCACGTGTGTTTTATTTTGAAAAGTGTTCCCTTTCCCCATGTCTGTTGCTGTTGATTATGTTCACCTGGTGCCCTGTGATGTCTCCTACCCCCCCCCTTTCACCTGTGTCTAATTGCTCCCCCTCACCTGTGTCTAATTGCTGATTAGTGGGTGTGTATTTAGGCTCTGTGTTTCCTGTTTGGTGGAGGCTGGTAGTGTGGGTGAGATCCTTGTGGCTGGTGACTGTGTTCACCTGGGCAGCAATATTGAGGCTGTGTATCCTGTACCACAGCGATGAATAAATGCCCACACCGGGTTATTTTTGAATTCTCTGCCTCTGCCTCCTTGCTTGGTCGGGCCGCTCAACGGTCAGCTTCACATTTGGTGTCAGAAGTGGGATTGACCAAGTGAGGAGGTGAAAACGATGGAGAAACTGAGGGCGATGATGAAGTCATTCCTGCAGTATGAGACAGCCAGATTCAAGCGGGAGGAGTACCGTTTGAGGAACATGGAGCAGCCGTTTTCACAGATACAGGAACAGGTTTCCCTGATGGAAGAGAAAGAGGAGCAGCCCAGGTTGCAGAGGGAGGAAGAGGAGAAGCTGAGAAAGGAAGAGGAGATGCGCTTAGCGGAGGAGGCTCGTCTGATACGCCTGCAGGAGGAGAAGAAACTTGCGGAGGAGAAGAAAATTAAAGACGAGGAAGATGCTTTTCTAGCGGAGGAGGAGCTGGTGAAAATGGCCGAGGGGATGCGTCGGGAGAGAGAGCGCATCATGCAGCAACAGCTGGAGGAGATAAGGGCTCAGGCTCATGCAAAGGCCCTGTTAGCCACTCAGACTCAGGTGGAGAAGCCGGTGATGAAGCCGCTGCAGGCGGAGAAGGTGGTGTACGTGGAGAACCTGACGGAGGCCATCGCGAAGGAGCGGGAGAAAGAGTTGAGGAAGAAAGGGAAGCTTCGTTCCGACTTCACGCCCCCCTCTGAGGAAACCATGCGGCACAAGGGGAAGCAGAAAATGTAAAGTTAAGATCATTTATTTCACAACATTTTCCATTGAGTCTTACACACTACAAACAGGCTCACTTTGCCTATATTCATAATATAAATGCTATGATATATCTATAACATGTTTTAATGTTGCCTGCCCTTCACTGTTACATTTGTTAGTGTAGATCAGGGGTCGGCAACCCATGGCACTCGTGCCAGCATTGGCACATGGCACCGTAACCAGTGGCACACTAGGAATAAGTGGAATAAGGGTGCAAAAATATTTAAATTGTATTTTCGGATCCTGAACGAGGCCGCCGCCAGAGCGCGTCTCCCCGTTACCTGCAGAAGGAAGCCATGCACGCAACGCAGCCCCGCTCTCAACTCCAGGTGACTTTCTGCCGCTTTCCTCCGTGGTGCTGATCGTTTCACCACAGAGGAAAGCATTTCACTAACTGCAGTAGCCTACCCATAAGGAGCTGTACAAATGCCGCAGTTTTTGCGTGGCTATGTATTCAGTTGAAAGCCCAGTGGCGATCTGCTCATCTCTCATCGAAATAATATGCTACAAAGGGGCGCACTGGCCATCTGTGTGTTGAACTTTCCTGTCGGCTCTCAGACCGTAGTCGAGGAGGGCAGAAGCAACAAGCTTCAGGTTCAATAACCCACTTTAGCTTCAATGACTGGAGAGAGGCGAGCTCTTCTTGGGAGGCCGTTGCATTTATTTAACTGTTCTTCTGTTTCACAAAATACATCACAGACCTCTGTTTTTCTGCTTCCTCGTTTCACTTCCAGAAACATACACACGTTCCCTCACTGTCGCTCTACCATCCACAAACACGTATGCACAAGCCACACCCCTCTCTCTCTCTCTCTTAAAGGGACAGCGATCTCATCTCACTCGGCATGACCCTAATATCATAACGTGTGTTCTGGAGAATCACAGAACAGACGATCGTCCTTATTATTATTATGCCGTTTAAACCAATTATTTAAATGTGTTTGTTAAATTCGACATCATGTAAGTTGCGCTGACAGGTCCACACACTGCTTCCTCGCAGCGAGGCTCCCCCGCCCTCCTGCTGATAGTTGACGAGCATCAAGATCCTCAACTTACAAATACTTGATTGTTCATTGCCGCCCTGTCTGTCAGCCTTCCATCTCGTGCACGCACAAATGTATCTCGTGCCATCATTGGGCGTGCCGTCATTGGGCGTGCATTGCAGCAGTACTTCAATGACTCGCCAGCAACAGGCGGCCACTTTCACCAGTCTGACGTCACGTTCATGTGTGTTGGAGGAGGTGCTCTGTAAGGAAGTCTGAAGGAAGGGGCGGATTCTTTTCGGCTGTGTACTTTCAAATTTTAGTGCACTCGAGCCGGTTTCTGAAACTTACCTACCCCACCTTTAACAATATGACAACAGAAATCCACACAGTCATAATGAAATTGATATAAATACATTTAATTGAATTGAATACAAAAAATATGTATGTAGCACCAAGTTATCTAAGAGCACTTTCAACCCAGTCTCACATCTAAACGTGTAATAACTACGTTGGTCCACAACTTGGTGTGAAGAATAATCTTCTGGGATTCAATGCAGAGCCAATGTTGAAGAATTGGAGACGGAGAATCTTTCATCAAACACGGAGATTTATTGAAGTAACGGCCGGAGAGGATACACTCAGTTTCATACAGTTAACCGTCTTCCACCGAGCGGACCCTCTGAAAGGTTGGACAAAACACACCCAATATATATATTGAAACAAACGGATCTGAGATTTATGCGCCTGTGTCTGCTAACCATAACACATAATGTACACACTGCAGGGAAACTCAGAGGCACCGGATAGCCCCCCTTTCTTCAGAAAGCCAGGCGTCCGACCTTTGAGTTGACCCTGAGAACGACATGATGATATTTTCACAGATTGAGGAACAACACTCTTAACCAGAGAAGAAGCTCTGCAGATAGGGTCCTAATTCCATATAAGGAGACAGACATGATTAAAATATTTCCCTAACACTTGGGACGTAGTATTTCTACAAAAATGCCTCTGCGTCTGTCACGTGATCTTCAAATTTCTCCCCGCAGAAAAGAAAACATGGCCGACCTTCGTTTTATTCTCGATGGAAAATGCTTATTTTAAGGGCCATTAAAATGCGTTTTGATGTCATTTTGTCCTCTTCCCACCATCCAACACTGCATCACCTGAGAGGACCATGCTGTGGTCTTGGTGTTATAGTTAGGTTGATTGTGGTTTTCAGTTGTTTTTTGCATTTTCTTCTTCAGCTAGCAGTTCAACTACTTATGTGTCATGATGAGTTTCAATCACATTTTAAACTGCGACTTGAACTGTTGTGAATCTTGGAACAGCTTAAATTGTGTGTTGTGAGCAAACGGGTGATCCGCGGTTGTGAGGCTGGTTGGATGTACTACCAAATTCTCTGAAACGCATTTGGAGACCGCTTATGGTAGAGAAATTAACATTCAATTCGCAAAAGCTCTGGTGGACATTCCTGCTGTCAGCATGCAAATATCATGATCCTTCAAAACTTGCGACATCTGTGCTATGTGATAAAACTGCACATTTTAGAGTGGCCTTTTATTGTGACCACAGTGTTATAGCAGAATGTTTATTACAGCGTATTTCTGGTATATTCATTAATGTCACATGGTATAAGCCACAGTATAGTGGATTGTGTGTTGTTCTTTTGGTTTGCTGGAAGGAGGCCCATCTATAGGCAATCAGCTGAAACCCTTCACCAGCAGTTGTATACATTGACATGTGTGGTAGCTGCTAAACAAGGTCATGAAATCTGGGATCGTGTAGAACTCAGAGGATGCAACATATATGACTGTATAAGGTTGGAACATCTCTGCCACGTATGCTGTTTCAAGTGTGTGTTCGTGTGTGTTTTACATGTATAAAGCACATGAGATCTTTCTGGTCTTGGGAGGCAGTTCCGCGATTGGCTGATGTGGCAGCAGGTGATGTACTCCCCATTATTGCTTGTTTGCGTAAGGCACACCTTTTCTAATAATCATGCTGTCTAATCAGCATCATAATATGCCACACCTGTGAGGTGAATGCATTATCTCGGATCACTAACACTGATTTTAACACATTTGTGAACATTATTTGAGCGAAATAGGCCTTTTATTTACATAGAAAAAGTCTTCGAACTGTGAATGAGAGTAAGTATTTCAGTTCTAAATAAAAGGAGACCAATAACAAGTTTAAATATTTTTGTTGATCATCCATTGGTCCACACAGGGACCCTCTAATGAAAAATCAATATGGATAAATAAATATGTAAAGTACCATGTGTAAGGTTACTGACAGTGACTTCTTGCAGTAAAACTTAAATTACCTCAATGCTGAACAGCACTCGAACTTACTGAACTTACTCAAGCTAAACCAAACCAAATTGCAATATCTACTTTAAATTATCTCTGGAACCATTGTGATACGTGACATTCATATTTTTAAGATACACACACCTTATAGAAACACTGCACACACAGTCTGAACTAACGTTGACGTTACTTAGTCTTTTATATATAAAGTAAAAATATAAACATATTACATTAAATGTTATTCCGAAGAAGTTACAGACTTAGACTCAAATGGGGCACCTGCACTAGAGAAAAGTAATTAAGAAAAAGGAGACCAAAGACACATTTCAATATTTGTGCTATTTATTGTGTTTTTTCCTGAACAGCCGTACTGTAGTAACATTTTGATATAAAGAGATTGCAACAGTGAATAGAAAATACCTTTAAATCAGTGACGGGTACAGGATATGTAATCCTTAATCTAAAACAGTTTTACATTCCAACCGAATTTAGTCCTTGACCTGCAAATAATCAGATCCTTGATTACCTGGAGATGGCAAAATAGAATACGACATGTATCATTAAAAGCACAAATAACAACATCATAATGCAAAGACTCCAACACATGAAGAATAAATCCTTTTCATACTTAACTCAGCAATGTAGTGATATAGTATAGATATGATGCATTAAAGGCTGCACATGAAAACCTAAAAGCCACATTGCCCACTTTATAATTATCATTCCAGACATGCTTTCAACATGTTGTCATAACAACAAGAGGTGCCTCAGCAGAATGTAGTTTTACTGGTCGTCGACAAAGTCTTTTCCAGATTCAATGATCTGTCTCAGTGCGCTCAGTATCAGTGTATCAACGTCATCATTTGTGTAGAGCTCTGAGTGGTAGTTCTTCACAGGAAAGATGCGGCTCTGTGGAACACCCAGCACGCCACTCACCTCCACAATCTACATTTAAGAATTTGAAATTTAATAAATGAAAGTGCTGATCAAAAAAGATTGTGATGTTACAAAATTACAGTGTAAAACAAAATTATATTCAAACTTGAATTACAGTTGTCTAAAACAAAATTACCAATAGAAACTTACCTTTTTCTTCAGGTAGTCGCTCTTATACACGTTCCTTATATCCTTGCCAACCTCTGGACAGGCTTCATCAATTTTGGTGAAAATAGCAATTTCGGGAATCCCTGCCAATACAGAGCAAAATCAGTCAAAAATAATCTCAGGTTATTTTTATTTTATTAGAATTATAATATATTAAACATAATTATAAAATACGATATATACAATTGAATTTGTTATTTCAATATCCAACCCTTACCCAAGTCCCTGGCTGCAAGTCTGACTTCCCTCAACTTTTTCACATCCTCAGTCGGTAACTGTAATGTGGCATTATCATTCTGCAATCCTGCTATGTCGCCAGGGATGACGCAAACCAGAACATGAACTCTGTCATTTAGAGAGGGGTCGCTGTTGTAGTGTTGGTCATCTTCAGACAAGGCAGAGACAGGGTTGAACTGGAAAACATTGTTAAATCACATTTAAATAAAGTCAATTGGAGTGCACAAATACAGTAGTTTTTCAATTGGAGCCTCGTTGGTTTTCCATATTTCAAGTGAAAAAATTGATAGTAGAAAATGACCACAATCTGGGATTGATTTACTCAAATTTTCGAAGAGAAATAAGGTTTACAGAATTCAGTTGTACCTTGTAACCATCCTTCACGTGTCCCTTCATAGCCAGTTTGACGTCTTCCACACAAACTCCTTTTCCTTTATCCTTCTCAAGGCCCATGATGTCATTGAAGACAAAAGGATAATATGTCCCAGACTCTTTTCTGATTTTGTAGGCTTTGTACTGTAAGACATGAAAGTGCTGTTGTAAGGACATGGTAATTTGGTTGCCCTAGATGTCAGAACATAACATCAGTAGTCTAGTAGTTAACATAACATAATTTCACGAAACAGAAAAAAATACAACGTTTTAAAAATCAAAAATACAATTAAAAGACAGTCTTTTTTTACAACACAACATTGTATGTGGAATGAATCTCTTGATAGGGGGGAGATAGCGTGATGACACGTGTTCACAGACCACAAGCCAGATTCAAATTTGCATTGTGTTTTTTAATTGTCGTTATGTTTTTTCTTGTTTTGGGGATTCTTACTGTTTTCGTGAAGCTCTCGCCACCAATCGCATCTGTTTTAGCTCGATCAGTTATTTTGCCTCGTAAAACACTTTCCACAGAGTTGATGAAGCTGGACTTGCCAGCACCAACAGGTCCATAAAGCATACATCTGAGCTGGAAATCCACTTTGGAAGGCTGGTAATCCTTCACATTCTGCAGCTCTATCTTTTTGTTTCTGTTCAATGGAAAAACATTAGAGAATTTAGATCAAATCATTCTTTGACCGATTAAAATTAGACCACCATGTTTCTAAAAAGTGACAAGAAATAGAAAAAAAGGCAAGGTCAGTCTCAACAAAATCACTCACCCCCAAGGTACGCTCCTCCATTCTGTAGATTGGCTGCTTCCCATGGCTACAAAAATAACTTGTTGTAGAAAAATTATCAATACAATATTTGAGATCAAATATTTCACAACATTCGTTATACTGTATATCGTAAAGCAGTTGTTTTTATAAGTATGTATAATATTTTTAATTCCTCCATTTACAACTTCTCATACTCGCTCAAGTGTGCTGTCCAAGAAAACATTTTATTTTGTATTAATATCTTTAAAAACCTGTTATATTGATTTTGCAGAAAATATAAAACAAATGATGTGTGTTCAAGTTAAAAAGTAGGCAAAATAAATAAACTGAGCACTTTTGACTGTCTGTTTATGATTACTGCACCGTATGTCTAACAGACATTGCAGGTAAAATAAATGATTTCACTTTCCCCTTTCTTTTGTTTAAAGAATAAAGGAGAGTGTAAATTCTCTTTGAGTGCAGTCAGGAACAAATACCCTATAATGCATTATTTGCCTTATGATCAGACTATATTCAAGACCCGGACATCTAAGTGAATCACTAAGCAGCAATCTCTGGTAAAATGATTTATTTTGTTTTTATCCAGAGAATGATATACTTCACAGTATCTTTCATTTAATCTATGCACTACAAACAAGCATCGATTTGGAAAATTCAGTTTTTGTGCAGGTTATAAAGAGATTAAATCACCCAGAGCTAGAAAAATCAAGGTTTATATTAACTTTACTTTTTTTTCTAGCAGCAGCTCTACAAACATTAAAGGTTTGAGATTTTTTTTAAATACTAACACACATACATTAACTATACATCTATATAACTGTTCTACACTACTACTAAACTGTACTTGAAATGATGATATAACAAGAATATACTGAATTAGGAAGTAATAGAAATCCTCACCTTCAGTTATGTGCCTCTCACCCAAGTGCCTTTCAACTTGACAGGAAAGTATCTTTATATACTAACAGTTGCTCACTTTCACTTTCTTTCCCTGTTATAGCACACCATGTGACTTACTGTAAAAGGAATTGCCTTTATCAATGTACAATTTTATGTTTCCTGACTTCATGAATTAAAGTTGATTTATCTTTAGTGATTCACAAATGACTATATTATACTTTTTTTTCAGTTTCCTTTTCACTAATTTGGCAATATCATTTGACCACAGTTTCTTGGGGAAAAATAAAAAACAGCGAAAAGTTGTTCATAATCACAAATTGACGTTTTGAGTGAGGACCTGCAGCTATAAATGTTTTAACATTCTTTCGGTTTTGGTCTTTTGTTTTGAAAGAATTTAAATCTGACGCAGGTTAGGCGTGTCACTCATTGAATTAAAATGACACATCCTTTCGAAAGCAGGTGGAAAAACCAGCTGAAACTCCAGATTGCCCCAGTTTAAACGTTTTAGCAGTTTTGGATTAAACATGGATCCAATAGAAAATTAAAGAGATGCTGAGGTCACTTTTTTGGGCATATGTCTATTTTCTCCGAGAGTAAAGTGCTACGTACTATGAGGCACAATGCCTATCTGTACTCTGCTATTGCATTCTCTTTCCATCACCTATCACACCCAATGACTAAGCCTGGAAAACATGTCACCTGTGAGTTTCCTGCAGGTAGACAGAGGGTCAGTGAAGGCATTTTGTTCTCTGCCTACCATCCAACACTGCATCACCTCTCACCATGCTGTGGTCTTCTTCATCTGGCTGTTCACCTACTTTGACCTGTCATGGCAGGCCTGAGTTAATTTCTGGCTTTTAATTAGACTACTTGTTAACCTAAAATAAGTTACAGAGTTTATGCAAGTTTACCGCCATGCTCGGATCCACCTGGATCGGCATGGTTTTACCCCTACAAACGTCTGTAAAACCAGGTTCTGTGAAATTATCCTAGTATCTGTAATGAGGTGTGTTTGGCAGTTGTGCAATGTCACCTCATGACAGCAGAGGGGAGCGTGGAGTTGATTTTGGATCTCCCAATCCAAATGGGTGGGATGTTTTTATTTAGAGAAATGGTTCACAGTTAATATAGGGCTTTGGGCATGTCTCATTACATTGTGAAGATTATTTACCCCCATCCAATCGTTTAAGGTATAGTCCTCAAGTGGTTTTATTTAGTATTCAGCTGTTAAAACTGTATTAGAGTGCTTCTGCGGCGAACAACCCATCTAGTGTGTCTCACCACAGGCTGAGAAAGAAACGAATTTCCTCAAAGGGCCATTATCTTCCTGTGGAGGGAAAGACTGAACATCTAGGGACTTACCAATGCAAAGTGAAAGCAAAACTTTAAGCTTCCAGGATTGTCAGGAGCTTTTGCTTACAGCCTGCTGTGTGTGTGAGGCATTTCTTGTGCTGAATAGTGTCACAACAATTCAGATAATATAGCAAACCTTAGCATCTGTCATGTTAGTCAACTAAACAGTTAACTTTTGCAAAACATAGATTTTACATTCGGATTAAGCAGTATTTGCAGTTGTCACCATTATTTCAAAAACAAATTAACCACAGTTCACCTACTTAAATGCATTTGCATCAGCTTTTCAGTGAGTAACTGCTGACAACATCTCTCCTAACAACTTAACTTTTAACTCCACTGGACTGTTTGGACTGATCAAGAACACTTACTCTCCTTTTTCTTTGAAACTGTCGCCTTTTACAAACTGGAATTTAGATCATAGACCTACTGCAATTATTTCTGAAAGAGACACCTAATGACTACTTTACACTTAGTCACAACAGAATGAGCATTTACTCTTGACAATATTTTAATCAGAATTACATGAATTATGTAGAACATCAATTGTTACAATAGGGTTCCCTCCAACAACAACAACAACAACAGGATAGTTTAATGTTCAGTGTAGGTGTTAGTTGCAGATCCAACAGCAGGCCTCCACGCCTATAAAGAATGAAATGCATTATAGTATAACCATCTTATACACCCTGTACACCATGGGTCGGCAACAGGCGGCCCGCGGGCCATTGTTGGCCCGCCTGCAATACTATTTGGCCCGTAATTTTGAGAATCAAAAATAAAATATTATTTTGAGTTTTTTTTTATTTTATTTTTTTACAACATAGGACAAACAGTCGCACATCAGGGTTTCCGTTAGCCGGTAATTACCGGTTTTTATCTGTGCTCTCTATAAAGGAGAGCTGGATCTGATCGATATGGACATAAACGCGAGTGCGGACCTGAGAGAGAGATCAGATCAGCTGCTGCATAATCACCTGAAGCCCCGCCCACTGTTTAGCGCGCTGCATGAGAAACTGACGGGCTGTCAGGAAAGAGGGAGAGGGGAAAAGAGAGGATCCGTTTCTCCCGTGTTATTATCCAAAGTTAATGTAAACCTTTGAATAACGTACTTCATCTACTACAAGTAGTTTGTTTGAATGTAATAATTATGTTGTTTATTGTTTGTGGAATCATTTATTGAAAAATGATTATAAACTGAAGCAATATAAAAATGACTCCCATTACTGAGTTTTAAACATCAGCATATCCTGTCATAGTCCGGTGATTACCTGCCAACGGAAACTTTGCTACATCATTCTTATTATTATTATTATTATTGAAACATGACCGGTAAGTTTCAAATTTGACCGGTAAAATAAATGTTGTCCCGACATATCCGGAGGGGAAGCGGCGCTGTGGAAGAGCAGAGTGGCGAGGGAGAGCTGTCATCTTCCCTTTACAAGCTTCAAACATGTATTTATCGTGTGATTTTGGAAATAAAAGTTTCATATTCTGAAAGCCAAGACTTTGTTTATTTAAAATCAAACAAAACACCCGAACCCCGAAAAAACATTATTTTACGCAAATCCACGTTTATTTTGAAATGAGCCGTTGCGACTTCCGACTGATTTCGATAGAGCGGGTCATATACAGGACTGTCTCAGAAAATTAGAATATTGTGATAAAGGTCTTTATTTTCTGTAATGCAATTAAAAAAACAAAAACAAATGTCATACATTCTGGATTCATTACAAATCAACTGAAATATTGCAAGCCTTTTATTTTAATATTGCTGATTATGGCATACAGCTTAAGAAAACTCAAAAATCCTATTTCAAAAAATTAGAATAGTTCCTCAGACCAAGTAAAAAAAAAAAGATTTATAACAGCAAAACACAATCAAACATTTGAAAATGTCCATTAATACACTCAGTACTTGGTTGGGAATCCTTTTGCACGGATTACTGCATCAATGCGGCGTGGCATGGAGGCAATCAGCCTGTGGCATTGCTGAGGTGTTATGGATGCCCAGGATGCTTCAATAGCGGCCTTTAGCTCATTAGCATTGTTGGGTCTGGTGTCTTTCAGCTTCTTCTTCACAATACCCCACATATTCTCTATGGGGTTCAGGTCAGGGGAATTTGCAGGCCAATCGAGGACAGTAATGCCATGGTCAGTACACCAGTTACTGGTGGTTTTGGCACTGTGGGCAGGTGCCAGATCATGCTGGAAAATGAATTCCTCATCTCCATAGAGCTTTTCAGCAGACGGAAGCATGTAGTGCTCTAAAATCTCTTGGTACACAGCTGCATTTACTCTGGGCTTGATGAAACACAGTGGACCAACACCAGCAGCTGACATGGCTCCCCAAACCATCGCTGACTGTGGGAACTTCACACTGGATTTCAAGCAACTTGGATTTTGCTCCTCTCCAGCCTTTCTCCAGACTCTGGCGCCTTGACTTCCAAATGAAATACAAAACTTGCTTTCGTCTGAAAAGAGGACTTTGGACCACTGTGCAACTGTCCAGTGCTTCTTTTCCTTAGCCCAAGTCAGACGCCTCTTCCGTTGTCTTGAGTTCAGAAGTGGCTTGACCATGGGAATACGGCTATTGTAGCCTATTTCCCGGAAACGTCTGTGAACAGTGACTTTTGATACCTGGACTCCAGCTTCAGTCCACTGTCTTTGAAGCTCCCCCAAATTCTGGAAGCGACTCTTCTTCACAATGCTGTTAAGGCTGCGGTCATCTCTCTTGGTTGTGCAGCGTTTCCTGCCACATTTCCCCCTTCCAACAGACTTTTTGTGGATGTGCTTTGAAACTGCACTCTGTGAACAGCTTGCTCTTTGAGAAATGTCTTTTTGTGTCTTACCCTCCTGATGGAGGGTGTCAATGACGGTCCTCTGGACAGCAGTCAGATCAGCAGTCTTCCCCATACTTGTGATTTAGTTTACTGAACCAAGCTGAGTGTTTTTCAAGGCTCAGGAAACCCTTGCAGGTGTTTCGAGTTAATTAGACGATTCAAGTGATTCGTTGAACACCCTACTAGTATACTTTTTCATGATATTCTAATATTTAGAGATAGGATATTTGAGTTTTCTTAAGCTGTATGCCATAATCAGCAATATTAAAATAATAAAAGGCTTGCAATATTTCAGTTGATTTGTAATGAATCCAGAATGTATGACATTTTTGTTTTTTTAATTGCATTACAGAAAATAAAGAACTTTATCACAATATTCTAATTTTCTGAGACAGTCCTGTATATGAATGCACCTGCCAATTGCCTGGTCAAGTTAGATGCTGCGTATCACAGTGCACTGAGATTTGTGACAAACTGTAAAGCATTAACCCATCACTGTAACCTGTATGCAAGGGCTGGTTTGCTTTCACTAACTGTAAGGAGGCTCAGTCACTGGTACATTTTTATATACAAAGCCATGTTAGGGAAACTTCCATCCTACATCTGCTCCCTGATCTCACGGAAAATTGTGGCTACTGCCTGAGATCGAATGCTGTGGTTTTATTAAATGTGCCAACTGCTAGGACTGTCTTAGGGAAGACAGCTTTTAGATGCACAGCTCCTCTGTCTTGGAATAGTCTGGAAATTAAATGGAAACTGAACAATCTGGTGCCACTAAATGTTTTTTAAGCTCGGTTGGATGCTAGTCAATCGGAAGCTATTGGTACCTGTTTATGTGAATAATTATGTAAATGATGCTGTATGATGTCCTTTTGTTGTTCTATTTATGTTCACAGACGTGTCCGGGAAATGGGCTACAATAGCCGTATTCCCATGGTCAAGCCACTTCTGAACTCAAGACAACGGAAGAGGCGTCTGACTTGGGCTAAGGAAAAGAAGCACTGGACAGTTGCACAGTGGTCCAAAGTCCTCTTTTCAGACGAAAGCAAGTTTTGTATTTCATTTGGAAGTCAAGGCGCCAGAGTCTGGAGAAAGGCTGGAGAAGAGCAAAATCCAAGTTGCTTGAAATCCAGTGTGAAGTTCCCACAGTCAGCGATGGTTTGGGGAGCCATGTCAGCTGCTGGTGTTGGTCCACTGTGTTTCATCAAGCCCAGAGTAAATGCAGCTGTGTACCAAGAGATTTTAGAGCACTACATGCTTCCGTCTGCTGAAAAGCTCTATGGAGATGAGGAATTCATTTTCCAGCATGATCTGGCACCTGCCCACAGTGCCAAAACCACCAGTAACTGGTGTACTGACCATGGCATTACTGTCCTCGATTGGCCTGCAAATTCCCCTGATCTGAACCCCATAGAGAATATGTGGGCTATTGTGAAGAAGAAGCTGAAAGACACCAGACCCAACAATGCTAATGAGCTAAAGGCCGCTATTGAAGCATCCTGGGCATCCATAACACCTCAGCAATGCCACAGGCTGATTGCCTCCATGCCACGCCGCATTGATGCAGTAATCCGTGCAAAAGGATTCCCAACCAAGTACTGAGTGCATTAATGGACATTTTCAAATGTTTGATTGTGTTTTGCTGTTATAAATCTTTTTTTTTTACTTGGTCTGAGGAACTATTCTAATTTTTAGAGATAGGATTTTTGAGTTTTCTTAAGCTGTATGCCATAATCAGCAATATTAAAATAATAAAAGGCTTGCAATATTTCAGTTGATTTGTAATGAATCCAGAATGTATTACATTTTTGTTTTTTTAATTGCATTACAGAAAATAAAGAACTTTATCACAATATTCTAATTTTCTGAGACAGTCCTGTACATCAAATCACCATAGTCCAGCACAGGTAAAAAGGTCACAGTGACTAGCCTTTTCCTGGCCTCAAGCGAGAAACAGGACTTGTTCCTGTAGAAGAAACCTAGCCTAACCCTCAGTTTTTTAAGCAGGTTATTGACATGAAGTTTAAAAGTGAGACAATCATCAAGCCAGATACCAAGGTATTTGTAACAGGTAACCACTTCAAGTTTTATTCCTTGCGTAGTTACAATATATATCTGAAACAGGCTCTGGTGTCTTTTTAGCTTTAGAAAAGAGCATTACCTTGGTTTTATCAACATTTAAAAGAAGCTTTACTTCAGAGAGCTGAGTCTGAATAATGTTAAAAACATCCTGTAATTTAACACCAGCCTCCTTAATGGAGGGACCTGCACAGTACATCACGGTATCATCTGCATAAAAATGTAAAGTAGCTTCATCCACATTTTCACCTAAACTGTTGATGTAGATGGAGAATAAAAGTGGACCTAAAACAGAACCTTGGGGAACACCATTTGCAATGTTCAACCACTCAGAAGACAGCCCATCAAAATGAACACATTGGGACCTTTCAGAGAGGTAGTTTACAAACCACCCCACTGCATGGCTGGATATGCCAATACTGGCTAGCCTCTGCTTTGAAATGTGATGATCGACGGTGTCAAACGCTTTTGAAAGGTCAATAAATAGAGCTGCACAACTCTGCTTATTATCTAAAATACTCGCCACATCATTCACCACTTTCATTGTGGCAGTGTTGGTGCTATGTTGTTTTCTGAAGCCTGACTGATGTTTAGACAGGATGTCATTTGTACATAAAAACACCTTTATCTGTTCACTCACTAAGCGTTCAAGAACCTTAGCCAGAACTGACAACTTAGAGATTGGCCTATAGTTATTTAATAAGGTGGCCTCCCCTCCTTTTAGTAAAGGCAGGACATACGCTGACTTCCACAATTTTGGAATTGTGTTTAAGCTATATTATCACCTCCTACATGATCACTCAATCATACATGGCAAATGGACTGCATTTACAAAACGCTTTTCCAGTGTCTTTGCGACTCATCAAAGCACTTTTTCGTATATAAGTCAGCATTCACTCATTAATACAGTGGTCCAGGCTGCCATAAAAGGTGTAACCTGCTCAGGGAAACTTTTACACACATTCACACACCATGCCACCGGGAGCAACTTGGGGTGAAGTATACTGCCCAAGGACACGTTGACTGCAGGATGAATGACGGACTATCCAATTGATAGACTATCTCTCTACCTCACACAGCATCCGCCCATATCAGGCAGAAAACTTCACAGTGAACACAAGAGTGTATTCAGGATAATGTATCATCTACACTCAAAGCTGGTCACTTCGCTCCAATTGCCCGTAGGCCAGGAGACAGATCCCAGTCAAACTTGCTTTAACAGGTTAATGGAGGAGAAAGACGATGAGATCAGTTTCCCTTACTTAAAGGAATATAACACTCCCATAAAGTTGAGACTTGATATAGAAAAAAAGATGATATAATAAACAATGGCGATATAAAAATAGCTCTGATTTAATGCAGCAGAGGCTCACCTGCCTGTTAGTCCTAAGTATGGTTAAAGCTTAACAAGACGTTGGATCTAAATCAACTTCATAGCTTGTCTCATTAGATTCACCATAAATGCCTCACAACTTCAAATCTTCTTTCTTTCTGTTATTAATGTGTACTTTCCTAAACCCAAGCGGTGATGATTACAGATTGTTATTTATTCGTACTCTTCAGCTACGTAAGACATTATGCAACTGTTACAAATATGAAATCACGTCAGCATCTGGCACACCTTCCAACTAACTTCCGGCTGTATTTTGTAGCAAAAGGCTAAATAAAAAGGGGAATTTGTGTGTGTGTGTGTGTGTCATATGTCAGGCTGCTTGTGTTTTGACTGCAACAATGGCCACATTCGTGTGATTTACATGTGTGAATCTGCCTCCTGGCCCTTATGTCAAAGGATAATGTGATGTGACTCAGACCTTCTGTTCCTGCTTGCTTTGCTCTTGTATGCTATGGACACGTAGGCCCCTTCACACACACACACACACACACACACACACACACACACACACACACACACACACACACACACACACACACACACACACACCGACACCGACACCGACACCGAAGCAGTGTGACAGCCATGGACACAAACACTCATACACATGCAGAATACCACTGATACCTTAATACATCATCGTTTGTTACAGTAACCATGTCAAATATATATGCACAGTGTTGAGGGGGTTGTCCTGGGAAAGACTCTTTGACCACTCCCCTGAGCAGGAGCGAGCAGGGATAGGCTGAGGCTGTTGGAGATATTACTTCCAGGTCATGTGATCCTTTGTCAGAAACAAGCAGAAAGGGAACTTCCCCTAGCTTGCATTTTGATTCCTTTCCCCTTTCACATTTCCAGAGTAGTGTAGTGTAGGGTGTCCCCTTACTCTCTAGGAGGCTGACTCCACATCAGATTGATTGATTCTTCAAAACCTTCTAGACCATTCATGGCTTTTTGACTCGTAGATTTCTGACCAACATAAAAAAGATAACATTTGCAACCTCTCCTCCCGCTCTGTTATTATTGCTCTCCTGTTTCCATTAGTCTCCATTGTAATTTCGAGACATGAAATGACACATTGCAAATTACTTCATTGTATTAATGACTGACATTACATTTAATAAAGTCTGAAGCATCTGTCATAACATTAAAAGTAATTCACAGCCTTTTCCAGTTTGCCCTTGCTTCCAAATCTGCTTTGTCGCTGCTTTCTTTTGTAATATACGTTCTCTAAACCATCAATCATCACCTTATGACTATGGGATTGCTACTGATGAGATTTGCTGCATATAAATACATTGTTAATCAGCAAATATGAATACACTATGCTGAAGATCACTTTAATATTGAGCTTAGTATAACATTGTAATGTAACCTTTAGTAGGACAAAGTGTCGAGAGGGCAGTCCTGTTAGGACCCTGGCTTTCTCAAAGAGACAGGATGTGGACGCTGACACATAAACACCGGAAGGAAACTCAAAGGAGCTGGAATTTCCGGATGAACGGATAAATCTAGATCCCTTCTGTTTTAATGACAAACCAGACATTTCCTTACATCCACCCCTACAATGGTCGCCTACATGTTGTGAAAATGACGTCACAGTGACACATGTCATCTGGGAAATGATGTATTGCACTGTGTCTAATGCTACAATTATTTCTTATTATTGATGAATTTGCTGATTGTTCTTTATCCATCAATAGTTTTAAGCAAATGTCAAAAATAAGTTGAAAATGTTTATCAACATTTCCCAGTTTTTTTAAGGTAACACTGTCACTTTGTTGAGGAGTAAACCACTGCAAGCTAGGTGTGTGGGAGAGAAAGTCCCTCTGTAGGAAACGTTGGGATTATAGCCATTTCCATGTATATAAAACACTACAGGAAAAGAAAACTCCAAAAAGCCTAATAGGGCCCTTTTTAAAACAAATGCATTTAGATTTTGGGTTTCTGATCTGGTGTCAATGAATCTGACCATGTGTGTTTCTGTGTGCGTCTCTGAGCAGAAGTTCATTGAGTTTGAGGACACTCATGAACAGGATAAGAAAGACCTGCAGAACCGCGTGGACCGAATGGAGTCCCACTCGCGGCAACTGGAACTCAAGATCAAAAACTACGCAGACCAGAGTAAGCACAAACACAACGCACACACACACAGCTACATTTCCCTGCACATTCAATTTGATGATTTATAAAATACCATATAGCTATACCACTGTTCTGCATTGAAGAAACATTTAATTCCTTGCTATAAAAATAAACTTTGTCAGTATGATGTGTTCCCATGTACAAGGCTTTTCATTTCTCCCCTCTGCTTTTGAAGTTGTCTTTACTCTCTTTCTTCACTTGTTTTATGTTCCACATGGCTTGTTATGATGACTTCGTCTCTGAACACACACACACACACACTCTTATACAACTATACGTACTCACACTCTCCCTCGAGTGTAACAGTAATGGGATTATATGATTTCTGTTATTCAAGTCCTCCTAATGCCACAGTGCATTACCGCCCATCTTATTGGTAGATTAAGGAATGGAGGCAAAGTGATTGGCTCACACAATATGTCTTCTTAGAAAGAGTGGATTCACACAATGACCGGTCAGTCCAGTGTCTAGTGACAGAGCAACACAAAAAGCTGCTTAAAAATTTGCGTTTTCTCACACAAAGCTGTCGAAGTGAAGGAAATGCCAGCATTAAGTTCTTCCATTGTTAAGCAGAGCAGCCATAAGTAGCTGAGGGTTTGTTTATTCTGAAAAATAAGATCCGTGAATCTACACGTTCATGGACTGAGTGCTCAATCCACCCTCTGCCACTCCCATTGAATAGTCAATCATTCATTACTGTATGGTGCAGCACGTCAGCTTTGAGCGTCCTGAGGCATCGAGGACAGAGTCCACATCTGATGATGGACAATTACACTATAGCTCAGACTTGTTAGGCACAGAAAAGACCAATCATTTACCAGTTTAGTTTTTTTGGAATCAGTAGTTCTATTCATGTTGTTCTGCACTCCCATTGGGCACAATCTCAATTTGTATCATTATCTGTTCCGTGGGATCAGAGATTGTGGCTGATGTTGACGAGTTGAGATATAGGACGCTGCTTTGTATAACAGATGAATTGAATCACAGTGAGGCGCTTTTAATGGTTTGTGAGACAGCAGTAACGCGTCATCATGTTGTCCTCTGACCAAGTAAAAGGCATTCAATAATCTGATGAGGAAGACATAGATACACATCTCACCCTTTTGGCTTCCCAGAAGATGTGTAACATCATGTTAAATGGACTCATGGATAATCAGGGAAATCACACCGTTGGCTTTTCTATGGACTTGTATTACAAATCTAAACATCTTTCAGTGTTAAACAGCTTTTTAGGGTAAATTAATTATTCATTAAATCAATATCATTGGCTTAATGTTCAGCCGCACATTCAGCTTCTCCTCTCAGTGATTTGCCAAACGTGCAAAGCACTAATGCGAACACACAGGAGGGATTAGTCTCCACTGTGTAAATCCTTCCTTACTTCACTTCAATGCATGTCTCCATGCCGGGGTAATGCCAAAATACACACATAGGCAATACATCATCACACGACGTGCAGAAGCTTTAGCTGCTGTAATTGATAGCATCCAGCCTGCATGCTGTATATCCGACTGTCGCAGTAGCTCTCCGCCTGGCTTAGGCTAGACCTGACGTGTTAATAAGGGATTAGGGTTCTTTTCATTTCACAAGTGAGCCCAACATTGAAACCCATTTGAGTAAGATTACCCCCTCTGCCTTTCCCAGTCCCTTCATGGTAGAGCAGAGTTTTGCAAGTGGGATATGCACACTTTGTAATGCACTATAATGGTACAGCAGATTTGAAGCTACTGCAGCAGCTGGCTAACCTAATTTAGGGGACATGGGGGGAAATCAGCATCTCTAAAGCTCATTATTTGTCATGTATAAACTTTGTGTTTTAATGGTTTAATCTGCCACGTCACAAAATGACTGGGCAAGAAACCATAACCCCTTTTTAAAACGGTGCATATGACACTTTTGGTTTGTGTACAAACAAGATAATGATGTATTATTTTAATTGAACAATAGTTCATAGGCAAGGCAAGTTTATTTATATAGCACTTTTCAACACAAGGCAATTCAAAGTGCTTTACACAAAATGAAAGACATTAAGAAAATGGAATTTAAAATCAGTCATTAAAAAGAAAAGCTAATAAAATAAACATTAAAAGAAAAAATACATGGATAAAAGTTACAGTGCAGTCTAAGATATGAATAGTTCAATTAAAAGCAGCGACAAAAAGAAAAGTCTTCAGCCTGGATTTAAAAGTAGTCAGAGTTGCAGCGGACCTGCAGGTTTCTGGGAGTTTGTTCCAGATATTTGGAGCATTATAACTGAACGCTGCTTTACCATGTTTAGTTCTGACTCTGGGGACAGAAATCTGACCAGTCCCTGAAGACCTGAGAGTTCTGGATGGTTCATAATTTAGCAGGAGGTCAGAAATGTATTTTGGGCCTAAACCATTCAGTGCTTTATAAACCAGCAGCAGTATTTTAAAATCTATTCTTGGACACACAGGAAGCCAGTGTAAAGACTTCAGAACAGGAGTGATGTGATCCACTTTCTTAGTGTTAGTGAGGACTCGAGCAGCGGCGTTCTGAATCAGCTGCAGCTTTCTAATAGATTTTTTAGTGAGACCTGTGAAGACACCATTGCAGTAGTCGAGTCTACTGAAGATAAAAGCATGGACACGTTTTTCCAAATCCTGCTGTGACATTAGTCTTTTAATCCTAGATATATTCTTTAGGTGATAGTAGGCTGATTTAGTAACTGTTTTAATGTGACTGTTGAAACTCAGGTCAGAGTCCATGACTACACCTAGATTTCTGTCTTCATCTGTTGTTTTGAACATTGCAGACTGAAGCTCAGCGCTAACTTTTATACGTTCTGCCTTGGCTCCAAAAACCATTACCTCAGTTTTATCTTTGTTTAATTGGACAAAGTATGATCCTTGTCATGTGCCTTGTAAATGAGTCAGCCTATCCTGACCTGTGTTCTGTCTCAGTTGCCAGGTTAGAAGAACGGGAATTGGAGCTAAAGAAAGAATTCAACTCCCTGCATCAGCGACACACAGAGGTAAGGACAAAGAACAAAAGAAAATAAATGTTGCCGAGTTGTAATTATTGAGCACCTCCATCAACTGTGTCTTTGCTTTGACTTCTGCAGATGATCCATAACTATATGGAGCATGTAGAGAGGATCAAACTGCAGCAGATAAGTGAGACCTCAGAGTCAAGCGCTGTCGGCAGAGTCAGGTAAGGCCGCATCAGATACTGACGTTTTTATGCTTCATATTGGATGGATGGTAGAGATGGGGATGGTCAAATACTTGCTAACCTCATGAAGACAGTTATACAATTAGAGAGTTGGTTGTGGGAGTTGGAAAATACTTTTAATTACAAAAATAATAAGAGGCTTTAGCTGATGTGATGCTTCCCTTTTTGTTTTTGCTTTCAGACACTTGGTTATTAGTAAGTGGAAATAACTGGAAAATGTTGTTGACATCTTTTCCCTAAATGCTCTGCTTTTCAGGATGAACCCTTTCTGTCACATACAAGCCAAACCTGTGAACAAGTTAATGTCAATTTATAGTAGAACTTATTTTTGGGGGGGCTCAAATAATTTTTCACAATTATGTCTCACTATTGAATAAGTTTGTACCAATTTTCCAGTTTAGTTCCAGCAGGAGAAAGAATAGTTTTACATTAAATAGTGTTTTTTTTTTTTTTAACTTTTATAGTATTTTCAGTACATATCTTTTTTTTGAAGTTTATAAAAAGTTATGGTTACCAGTAAAAGAAAACAACCTGCAAATCAAAACACTCATGTCCCTCCAGGAAAGATCGGCCTCTTTCTTTGTGCGTCTTCCCGTCTGCTGGCGGCGCGCCTGTGCTGACCCCCAACCCGCAGGCCAGAGCAGAGACCCCGGGCACCGAGGGCTGGAAGTTCACCGACCCAGCGCGCTCCAACGCCAGCCTCAAGGTGGGTGTGTGGACGCACAATAGGTCCAAAATGATGACTTATTCTAGTGTTTCTCTTTTCCGCAAGGAGTTCACTATTGCCTGCATCAGACTAGTTGAGAGCAGCCTGAAAACTGCAGGGATTTCAGATCAAAAATGATCTTCAGATATGCAGTTTAGTATAGTGAAAGATAAATGATTTACTGTATCTTCCTCATTATCTGTGGTCCAGGGTATCAGATGTGCCTCCTTTCTGGTGAAATGTTGAATTCTGATTGTCCTCTCTATTATCATGATATTGAATACAAAATAAATAAATATGCATTACATTTTTTCATCCCTTAATATTAAGTACTACCTGAACCCTCGCATCATTTAGCAGTTTGATCAAAATGAGCAACATACAATACAAAGATGTAGAGAATATGGTTATGTTGTGGCGATCCAGCACTCAACAGGAAAGAATGAAACGGAGGAATCAATAAAACAGAAACCCAGATATAGCTGATCAGTAATTATTATTTAGTTGTTGCAACAAACAATCAATAATGGGGAGTACATCACCTGCTGCCACATCAGCCAATCGCGGAACTGCCCCCCAAGACCAGAAAGATCTCATGTGCTTTATACATGTAGAACACACACGAACACATACTTGAAACAGCATACGTGGCAGAGATGTTCCAACCTTATACAGTCATATATGTTGCATCCTCCGAGTTCTACATGATCCCAGATTTCATGACCTTGTTTAGCAGCTACCACACATGTCAATGTATACAACTGCTGGTGAAGCGTTTCAGCTGATTGCCTATAGATGGGCCTCCTTCCAGCAAACCAAAAGAACAACACACCATCCACTATACCAGTGGTTCTCAAATGCATGTACTGCAGGGGGTACGTGAGATTTATTTTATGTTAATGAAAAAAACAACATAAGTAATGCATTTAAACAAACTACTAATAGTAGATTAACTACTTTATTCAAAGTGTTACAGTAATTCTGGATAATAAAATGGGAAAAATAAACGGGGTGCTCTCTTTTCCTCTCCCTCTCCTGACAGCCGTCAGTCTCGCGTCGTGCAGCTCGCTGAACCTGTAATTAGTGACCCGACAGTAAAGAATACACATATTTATAACTACCGGTAGATTAGCTAGTTCCAGAGTAGATACACTAGCTAAGTGTGTTAGGTCTAACTCTTAGTGTATTTTGCTCCACTCAACGGTCCGTCACAGTATGGGATTAGTTTTGTATCATAAAGATAAAGCAACACTTTTTCAGAATAAAGCCAAACTATGAGTTTAAAAGAAAAAAAACTGAGTCAAGCAAAATAAAATAAATTTCAAAAATAAAACTATAAGTTGCAAACAAATCATTTGTGTAATCATGTAAACTATAAGTCTTTTTTCTTTGTTTTAACATAGGTTTTTGTTTGCAGTTCTTGTTTCTTCTTTCTCAATGATCAGACTTTTGCTCTCGCTGCAGCTTTCTCTTTTGCGCTCCCTCATTTTTTTGTTTGAGATTCTGACACAAACCTCCCAGGTGGGCGGGACTTTCAGGGGTGCGTCCCCATAGGCTACTCAGTTTTTGAGTGACAGCCCAGTCCTCCAGCGATTGTACAGTGCAGGCAGGTGCGGTAGCTAGCTGAGCGTGGACAGAAGACCCCCAGAAGAACCAGCATTTCAATTATTATAATACTACAAGTGAAAATATATGTAAGTATTGATCATTTGTGTTGTTTGTGCTATACGGTCTGTTTCTTTATTGTGTTCGTTAAGTGAGAAGTAAAGCCGTGCTATGAAAGTTAGCTTGTGCTACCTTTAGATCCATAACAATGCAAGCTAAGTAGCCAGCTACATAGCTAGCAGTGAGTGAGCGTTCAGACACCGGCGCACACACTCAAACGGACTCGTGTGCCTGACTCTACCAACAGGCTTTCATGATTCTGTTTAGATATGCAAGTATAAGCCATGACAGCTTATTTTATTAACACGCTAATTTGATATGAAAATCAATGGAGACTGAGTTAACTTTGTAGGAAAACCTACGGTCCATGAGCTGTGTTTTATTTGTTAACTTCATATTTTTCATTTCCTAAAACATTTATTTTCCTCTCATATTAACAGTGTGGATCATTGAGACAGCGTGGCGTCCAGAGTCTTATCCCGTTTTCCCACTTCCTCTGAGGGGACAGCACGAGGGGGGGGGGGGGGGGGGGGCATGAAGAAAGAACTGCACCAGCTTCATCCACGCTGGCTACTGTTATCACTGGCTCAGTGTCATTTCATTTGACCAAATGTCTTTACATATACATTTAATAGATTTTATTATTATCCACCTTTTTGTTTTATGTCCTTTTATTTAAAACATTCTTTGAGACTTCATCTTCTGGTTCACATTTCAATAAATGTAATTTGTATAATCACTCTTTTGTCTTTATTCTACATGAAAATGTTAGATTCCATTCAAATCTGTTGATTATTCAGATCTTCCTCAGGCTAGGAATAGTATGTCGAATTTTTAATGCTATATGTTTATCATTTCCTCACAGGATATAGAAATGAAACCACACCAGTTGTATCCATTGTGTATGAATGCTTCAGCTCTTCAGACCAACATAGTAAGATGTGAGCATGTTCCTAATTGTGTTGGTATGCAACCTAGGTCTGCCCTGTTTAATAAAGCAAATCTGCCACTTTTATATTGTAGAATTTGTTCAATTAAAGCAGTCTTTAATTGTTTGTCCTAAACATAGCAATATATGCTTTTGAAATGTAACATGTCTAAAATAATAGTATACAGTTTATATTGTGTATCACCTTTTAGCTTGAAAATACATAGATGTGTTTTTTGAATCCATAAAATAAATAGACAGACACTTTATCAATCCCAAATTGGGAAATTATTTAACAGCAGCAGTGTGTTCAGGTATTAAAATATTTAAAGTTGGAATAAAGTATGAACTACACATCACAAGTATAATGCACAGCAATCCATAAAATAAGTCCGATATGTTCATGAAAACCCCTCAGGAGACACCGACACTAACGTGGCCGAGTGGACTCCGGAGTTTGCTGCATGAGTTGGACTCGGACTGTATTATCTGTGGTGTAGTGGGCTGTAGGGCTGTCCCGAATACCATTTCTCGGGCTCCGGATATTCGGTAGTAATCAGCAGCGAATATTCGAATATTCGGTGCGGAGATTTTTTTTCATAACACGCTCCGAGACACCTGACAACACACTGTTAAGCAGAAGCGCAGAAAGAGCATACCAGGGGTCAGCAACCCCTGGCACGCGTGCCACCCCTGGCACGCGTGCCACCACTGGCACGCGGCACCGTAACCAGTGGCACACTAGGAATAAGTGTGGAAAATATTTTAATTGTATATTCGGATCCTGAACGAGACCGCCGCCAGAGCTCTTCTCCCGTTACCTGCAGAAGGAAGCCATGCACGCAGCGCAGCCCCGATCTTTAACTCCAGGTGACTTTCTGCGGCTTTCCTCCGTGGTGCTGATCGTTTCACCACGGAGAGGAAAGCACTTCACTAACTGCAGTAGCCTACCCATAAGGAGCTGTACAAATGCTGCAGTTTTTGCGTGGCTGTGTCTTTAGTTGAAAGCCCAGTGGCGATCTGATCATCTCTCATCAAAATAATATGCTACAAAGGGACTGGCCACGTGTGCTCTGGAGAATCACAGAACGGACGATCGTCCTTATTATTATTATTATTATTATTATGCTGTTATAACCAATTATTTAAATGTGTTAAATTCGGCATCATGTAAGTTAGTGATGCTCCGATCGATCGGCCGGTGCTCTCTAAAAATGCCGATCGCGAGAGCCGATCGCATGACGTAAAATACATGACACTTTTCTCTGTGCACGGCAAAACAAGCTCTCCAAAATGGCTTCACCGGTCTGGCAGTATTTTAAAGTGTCCGAATATGACAATAAAATAGCGGTATGCAACGTGTGTGAAGCAGAAATCCTGCAGCTCCACCCGCTGTGACGGACCGGTGAGCGGAGCAACACACAAGAGTTAGACCTAACACACTTAGCTATGTTATCTACCTCTGGAACAAGCTAAACTAGTTATAAATATATGTATTCTTCACTGTCGGGTCATTCATTACTGGATCAGTGAGCTGCATGAGATACCGACGGGCTGTCAGGAGAGAGAGAGAGGGGGAGAGAGGAAAAGAGAGCGCTTCCGCTCATTTCTCCCGTGCTATTATCCAAAGTTAATGTAAACTTGAATAATGTACTTAATTTGAATGTAATAATTATGTTGGTTGTTGTTTGTGGAAGCTCCAGTGAATGAGCCCCATTAACTGAGTTTTAAACATAACTTTAAATGGAAGATCCCCATAGGCCCCGCCCACTCGATCCGATCGGAGCATCCCTATAATGTAAGTTGCGCTGACAGGTCTACACACTGCTTCCCCGCAGCGAGCCTCCCCCCGCCCTCCTGTTGACAGTTCACGAGCGTCGGCACGCTGATAAAATAATAATTGAATGGCACTTCATATCAAAAAGGTTGCCGACCCCTGGAGCATACTATTACGATTTATATTTATTTATTGTATCAGTACTCGCATACATTAAAACTAAATGTGTCCTCTGCATTTAACCCAATTTAAAATGGTCCCACACAGCTGGAGTCTTCGGCATTTTGTGTGCAGGTGTGTGAAGCGAGGTGAAGCAAGGAGAAGCGTGCCGTTTGCGTTCGTGACTGTGAGTGAACGCGATGTCAGGAGCACAGGCTGAGATTGTATATATTTCCGCATTTTAACAGTGCAATTCAAAAGTATAAATATAGTATAAGAATATGGAAATTCGCCTTTATTGATAGCATACATTTAGGGGAAAAAAAATTTTTTGGGAAAAAAAATAAAAAAACGAATATCCGAATAATGAAATTGAAACCCGAATAGTTGGCCAACGAACGAATATTCGAATATTCGAATATTCGGGTACAGCCCTAGTGGGCTGTCACTCAAAAACTGAGTAGCCAATGGGGACACACCCCTGAAAGTCCCGCCCACCTGGGATTTTTGTGTCAAAATCTCAAACAAAAAATGCGAGCGCAAACGAGAGAGCTGCAGCGAGAGCAAAAGTCTGATCATTGATGAAAGAAGAAACAAGAATTGTAAACAAAAACCTATGTTAAACAAAGAAAAAATACTTATAGTTTACATGATTACAAAAATGATTTGTTTGCAACTTATAGTTTTATTTTTGAAATTTATTTTATTTTGCTTGACTTAGTTTTTTTTCTTCTTTTAAACTCATAGTTTTGCTTTATTTTGAGAAAGTGTTGCTTTATCTTTATGATACAAAACTAATCCCATTTTGCGGGCAACCACTAGGTGCAGGGCTCTCACCGTTAGCTTGCTTCACCTCTGTTTCTATCTGCCAAGTCACCGCTCAAACCACACGGTTCAGTGGCAGGATGGCTTTAGGCTCTTTGGCAATAGGCTCGGGGTCAAATAAACGTGACAGGGCATCGGGATTCATGTTCTGGGACCCCGGCCTGTAAGACAAAGTAAAATGAAAGCGGTTGAAAAATAAAGTCCATCTAGCCTGACGAGAGTTCAAATGTTTATCTTTTCTTATGTATTCCAGATTCTTATGATCCGTCCATACTAAGAATGGAAACTGAGCCCCCTCTAACCAATGCCGCCACTCCTCCAGAGCTATTTTTACAGCCAGTAACTCACGGTTTCCCACATCGTAGTTCTGCTCAGCTGGCGAGAGTTTTCTGGAGAGGAAAGCACAGGGATGTTGTCCTTGTTGTCCTTCTCTGACCGCTGCAACAGGACTGCATAAAATGCAATGTAACTAAAACAAGGATTAAAAACAGTTAGAGAACTAGAAACATATTAAAGATAATACAAAATATAGTAAAGTATACAAATATTTACATAGAAATGGAATAAAATATGGAATAAAAATCGGCAGCAATAAAAAAAGAGAAGAGAGGCTTACAGTTTTACTTTCGCTCTAAGTAAATATTAACTTTTAAATGTGGCACTGTACATTTGTACAATCAATTCGTTAATGGTTAGATGGTATCAAGTGACTCTTGACCAAGTTTCATATCATTATCACACACTTTAAAATAACTGATAGCAGAAAACCTGACAGTCAAGGCAAAGGCTTACAAACAACTGATTAACCCTGTTCGTAAAGCTTACTTCTACAATTGCTAAGCAGACAATCTGAACAAAACACTTTTTTTTAACAAAGCAAGAATACACCTGTGAGTTGGCTGTAGAAGTGTCAAAATCAATATAGATGTTTTTATTTTAAAGTAAATTCAGATTGAACATAGTAAAAAATTATAGTTTCCGTCTAAAAAAAAACATTACCTGTGAAAAAGTGAAAACCTACGGAGCCCCTAAAGCAGGGGTGTCAAACTCAAGGCCCGGGGGCCAAATCCGGCCCGCGACTTCATTTTCTGTGGCCCCACAAGAGCTTGCAAAGACTATAATATGTTTACATGCTACTTTACAGAAGCACGTTGCCCATAAACTACATGTCCCACAATGCATCTCAAATTTGACTTTCTCAGAATTTTACTTTTGTCAAAATATGCCTTTTTTTCTCATAAATAGATTTTGTTTTCAAAATGTTACTTTTTTTGTTTTGTTTTTCCAGAATGTAGCTTTTCTTTTAAAATCATATTGTGACATTCTCACTGAAGAGACTTGCAATTATTTGCTCTAGACTTCTGCTTTCAGACGTAGTTAATTATGAAGTTATTACCCTATCTGATAATAATCCAATGCAGAGGCAACTATGTAATATAACACATTATTTTATATATATTCAATATTTATATATGTCTTTTTTTATATAGTTTTAAAGTTACAACCGGCCCTTTGAGTGCAACCATAATGCTGATGTGGCCCGCAATGAAATTGAGTTTGACACCCCTGCCCTAAAGGGACATGTAAAAAAAAAAGAAAAAAGAGAGATAGATAGAGAAAAAAGTATAACGGGTTCTACTACAGTAAAAAGTATCTCGTTAGCACGAGAAACTATCCTGTTATCCTGACTTTTTTTTTTTGTTGAGAAAGTTACCGCTGCGCCATGGAGGAAGTTGAGCACACAGGAGACTACCATTTCATTGCAGACTGTTATGTTTACGTGGGGAAATGACAGTGCATACATTATTTGAGATATATTTCTAACTCAGACATAATTGTAAGGACATTTCGGCCAGGGGTGTAGAGCTATTTGTTCAAGCACCGGATTGGCAAATCAGGAGAGTCTGTAAACCAGTCTGCTTTGATATATGCATTAATGTCCGTGACTTCCAGAGTACATGCTGCCCGCAGATGTTTTAAAGGGAAACAAACACTCAGAACACATACACAGAGAGCGGAGCTGAGCAGAGCACAAACAAACTCACATCGTGCACCCTAGTGACCGGACATCTCCCTCATAAAACTAATAAAAGGGGGAGTAATCGGGCAGTTCGATGTGTGTAGAGGTCTGTGTGTGTGTGTGTGTGTGTGTGTGTGTGTGTGTGTGTGTAGAGGTGTGTGTGGTTAAAACGTAGCAGCCTGCGGTTCCTCTTTAGCTGTTCGAATGAAGGTAAACACAGTGTAGGCGGTGCGTAAAAGCTCTTTGCGCGCTGGTGCTGCTCTTCTCAGAGTCTGAGTTACATGTCCCGCTGCCTCCTGGAGTGACTGCAGGCTGCTCAAATAATGTATGCACTATAATTTCCCCACATAAACATAACAGTCTGCAGTGAAATGGTTGTCTCCTGTGTGCTCCACTTCCTCCATGGCGCAGCGGTAACTTTCTCCAAAAAAAACAACTTTCTACTTTCTCGTGTGCACGAGAAACTAACCCGTTATCCAGACTTTCTTTTTTTTCTCTCTCTGTTTTTTTTTTTTTTTTTTCCATGTCCCTTTAGGGCAGGGGTATTCAACTAAAATTCAACAAGGTCCAGTTAGAGAAAAATCTCCCCATGCAAAGGTCCGGAACATCAAAATGTCTAACTTGCTTTATGTATTAATGTGATATATATTGAAGTAGCCTGTAGTTTTATCAACGTCTGCATGTAATCAACAACTGACTGCCAATCAAATAAAGAAAGTATACAATTCAAAAACAACAATATTTATTGTCAATTAATATTGAACTATACAGATATACAGTAAAATACTGTGGATATGTGTAATGTTCCTCTCTGGCTGCATTTAAAAATAAAATAGAGAAAATAAATAAAATAGCTTTTGAAAATGTGTGCATCTTTAAAGTGCTTGATTTTAGATAAATAAAATAAAGTGTAGCAGCAGCTTCTTTGTTAACCGTTTCACATCATGACAGTTTCAGACTTCAGACGATTATAGAACAATATCAGTCTTTACACATCATAACAATTGAACAGTTTTAAAGTTTCTCTTTTTTCCCCTCTTATATTGCAGTCCCTCTCTCACTTTCTTTAATTCAGTGCGAGAATTGAACTTGAGCTTGTCCTGCCAGGAGTTTAAATCTGGGCTGAAATGGTGTCAGGGCCATTCTCATACACACATGCAGGTGCTCATTGAGCCTGGAACAATATTTTATTTTGATCCTGGTGGACTGATCATATTGGGCTCTGAGACTGCTTATTTTTTGTGACCTCAGTTCTGAGTTGAGAGGGAATGTTTGGTCAAACACTTTGTGTTTTGTCTCATAGTGGCGTTTTGGCACTTTTAATGAGCGCCACGGTCTCTGAGCAAATGAGACACACTGGTGTTGTGCTCCCAGTGGGCAGGACAAGCTCTGTTCTCACTATCCACTTTCCTCTTCTTGGAGAGCGCCATGTGTAATTATGTGTCTCTCCCTGTCTGCCGCTAACACGCCTGTTCACACTCCTCTCAGTCTTCTCTCCCTGTATCGCTAATTATTCTCTTCACTCACTTTCCTCTCCGCTTCTCTCTACCGCGCTCTTGTCTCTTCTTCTGTGTTTCTCTCCCTGTATCGCTCACTCGTCTCTTTCGCCCCCTGTCGGCGGCAGTTAAAATAGAATCGCCCGGTCAAAATTGAATTCCCCTATTAACGTATTGATTATAGGTCCGGGTCCGTATAGGTCGGCGTCTGCGTCCGGATCCGGACCGCGGTCCGCCTGTTGCTGACCCCTGCTTTAGGGGCTCCGTAAAAACCACTCTTGAATGATGGGATTGTGGCCAAAAACCTTTAGGAATCCAAACTATAACATATAATAAGTACCCTATATCAAGATTATTGGTGACATATGGTTTTAGTTCAAAAGTTTGCAGTTAAAATATTCTGCTGCTTTTCAAAGCATTTTAACTTTATTTTCTCTTCTTAATACACATTCATTCACTACTACTTACATTTAATATTTAACTCCTTCAGCCTACTTTCAGCTACAGAAACCATTCAACTATTACATTATTCAGCTTTTTCAGGACATTGAGGCTATACATTTTGTTGTTTGTACCTTTTTTAGACCTTTTCTTTTCAATATTAAGCTTCTTCACTATTTTTCCTACTCTTCCAGTTTAACATTTCACTTTCAAGTTTTCAACAAAGTCATTGCAATGCATTTGAGCTGTAACAATTTGGATTCAAATAATTTCCCTTTTCTGCTAAGTTCAGCAACACACTTGGTGGTTGTAGCTAAAAGCAGCTACAGAGACCATTCAACTAATACAATATTCACCTTTTCTGCATTTTCAGCTAAATTCAGCAACAAATGTACACAGTTCACAGCATTCACACGCATTTTCAGCAGGAAATGCATTTTCTAGTCTCATCTTATTCTCCTTCCGCCACAAATGTTTTCATACTCATCCGGCAGTGTTGACACCAAACACACAAAATTCACATCAAAACGTGCGGAATGACGGGGATCGGGTTGCTATGTGTTTTATAAGAGATTCGCCTAACCGTTTTCAATGTAAATCGCAGCCCCATAGGAATGAATGGGAATGGGAATTCCAAACACCCAACTTTTACCCTATACAGATTCCGCAAACTTTAAAAGTTTAAACGGTTCTCGAGACTATGGAATTGATTAGACTAATTGGATATTTTGTGATAGCTAACATTTCCCACTGTTTTACATTTTATAATGGGAGTGTATGGGAGAGCTCGTTAAGACATAGAGGACATCACGGCTAGAGGGGAGAGGAGCTGTAAAATCTGAAGAGTTTTATTTTTTAAACTATTGCTCGGCTGGACACAATTTTCAATCTTCATACATAATTTGGTGATCATAATGTAGGGAAATTTGTCACAGCAATATGCTATGCTTTATATATGGGTTAATCAGTTGTTTGTAAACCTTTGCCTTGTTTGTAAACCTTTGTGGATCTTTTATCTAATATGCTAATGTATCAAACGGATTTACACATATAGCAAACACGAGAGTCATCAGTTGTGTTCAACTGGTATCCTAAATACTCTGGGTAGGATATTTAGCTGATTGGAGTTACAGTTTTTTTTAGTCAGCTAAAAGTGAGCTAAAATGTATGTATGTTCTTTGTTGTACCTTAATAATACAATTAATGCTATTAATACTTACTCAGCGGGGGTAATGTTAGCATCGTGACGCACCCAAGTTTCAGTCATACAGTCAACATTTCTCTGAATTTTCTAGTTTTTATTATTATTTTAGTTCATTTTATTTTATATTATGCTTATACTTTTTTCCACCTTTAAATATGTTAACATTTATGCATGTACACGTAGCTGTTCAACAAAAATAATTTCCCAATTTGGGATCAATAAAGTATCTGTCTGTCTGTCCGTCCGTCCGTCTACCTATCTATCAAATGCGGATTTCTACCTTCTACTTTTTCTGTTTACTGCTTTAAGAAAGGAAAACTATCTTAACAAAGGTCCAACTAATCACGTTGTGGATCTTTTATCTAAGCAATCGGCAATGGTGATTGAAGTTAAATACGATAATGTTGTAAAACAGTATGAGAGAGAATATTTACGACAAGTCAGTCAGGGGTGTGGGGGAAACTTCTGTTGTAGCAATGCAGTGGGAGTCACTGACTCATGAAGGAGACACGGGAAGAGCAGGAGCTTTGATGTCAAACACTGATGGTTTATTAGGAGCTTCGGCCGGAGGATTCACATCACAAGTCACAGAGTCAGAGGTTCTGACTTCACGGGAGAGTTGCCACGTCAATTCTGAAGAACTCTACCCCATACCCATGTATTTAGCTAGTTCAGAGAAAATAATCAACATTGTGCATAACAAGATAGAATCATAACACCTCTATCAGCTGACGCCAACAGGCAGGAACAGGGAGACAAAACACTGAGAGCACAGCACCCAAGGTTACAGGTGCGTGTGCTCAGTCAGGACAGTATGAACTGATAAACTGGGTCAAAGTTATGGGCCAACAGGGGGCATGTGTCTGAAGACTGAGAGAGTCTTACAGTTTCACTTTCGCTCTAAGTAAATATTAACTTTAAATATGGCACTGTACATTTGGACAATCAATTCGTTAATGGTTAGATGTTATCAAGTGACTCTTGACCAAGTTCCATAAAATGTAGCACATAACTGCTAAAATAACTGATAGCAGAAAACCTGACAGTCAAGGCAAAGGTTTACAAACAACTGATTAACCCTGTTCGTAAAGCTTACTTCTGCAATTTCTAAGCAGACAATCTGAACAAAACACTAACTAATTTGTGCCGCATCTTCTTATGCTGTCATTTTTTAGCTGTTAGCAGCTATTGAACATGCAGGATTTTGCACTGTGTTTTGCAAATCAAACTTATCTGACAAGCTATTCACTTTTTATGTCTGTTAAATCAGATCTTTTTTTCTGAAAAACAATATTCTGCAGCTGGTGGGAGCATTTCACATTTACTTGTAAGGTCTCTGAAGTGTCCAGTTGGAATGCAGGTTAGATAGGTACATAAATAAAAACCCAAATTCACATCTTGGACCCTCTGCTGTGCTCACAAACCTGAATCCTGAGCCACCATAATGCCCAGCAGCAACCATTCAGATCAGAATCATTACATGTTACATGTTAAAAGCCCTACAAATAACAACAATAAATAGAAGCAGTGGCGGCTCCACAGTATCTGTGTTGGGTAATCTAACCCCCCCCCCGTTGATAATTGGCACTTCATATCAAAAAGGTTGCCGACCCCAACTTTAATATAACACAAAACGGTCCCTATGGCAGTAATACGCTTATCAAGTATATACTGTAAACTCATAAGCAAGTACTGTGAGTATTTATTGAGTGGGACAATTTAGCTTTTGATCAAGTGAAAGTGAAAAATGTTTACAGTTTTTAGTTATTTTAACCGTGTTCTCTTTAACTTGAACAAACTTTATTTGTTGTATATTTTCTGCAATAAAAATGTAACCGACTTTAAAATATTATTAATGATACAAAGTGTTCCTATGCAGCACATTTGAGTCAGTATGAGAAGTTGCAAAACAAAGGGATTAGCAATATTATACATAATTATAATAATACTTTACATGATGAATGTTGTGAAATATTTGATCTCAAATGCTGTATCGATAATGTTTTTACAACAATTTATTGTTGAAGCCATGGGAAACAAGACACCCCGTCCTTCACCCCCACCTCCCTCCTCACCTCCCCCCCCACCTTCTCCAAAAGGTAAGTAACTCAACATATTTCTAAACATTGCCTAATAGCTCAAATCAATCAAAATGGGACTAATGTTTTACTGCAAATGTTCAATTTACTTTTTAGTTCTGCCTCACGAATGGAGGAACGGTCCTTGGGGGTGAGAGATTTTTTCAGTGTGTGGTGCCTCTGGTGTTTAGTGGCTTTTATTCAAATAACACTTTTTAAAAGCACAACAATGAACCTGCACACTCCTTTGTTGAGACCCACCTTTGTTATGCAATTTTTTCTATTTGTTGTCACTTTTCATAATCATGGTGTGTTCTTTTCTTGGGTCTCAGTGATACCATTATAATCATCTGATTTTCTTTTCCATTGAACAGAAAAAAAGCAGGATACTTGCAGTTTGTGGTAGATAACAAGCCTCCTAAAGATAATGTCCAGCTGAGATATATGCTTTATGGACCTGTTGGTACTGGCAAGTCCAGCTTCATCAACTCTGTGGAAAGTGCTTTACGAGGGGAAATAACTGGTCGAGCAAAAACATATGCAAGACATGGCAAGAGCTACACCACACAAGTAAGAATCCCTTTTCAGTGTTATCATGAATGTCTTACATTGTAACACTTGAAATGTAACTCTTTTATCTATTACAACAATTCAAAAACATGAAGTATTTCTTTCTCTGGCTCAGTGGTTAGAGCTGGTGCCCCATGCTCTGAGGCTTGTGGTCTGTTAACACGTGTTATCACTCTATCTCCCCCTATCAACACTTTGATTCTCAAATAAAATGCTGTCTGGCCCAACACAAATATTTTTACAAAGTTGTTTCACATTGTTTTGTTTTGTAAAAATGTAGTTTGTTAAAAAAAAGATATTGATTTTAAAAATGTTGTTTTTCATTTGAATGTTTTTTGTTGTTGCTGTTGTTGTTGCGGAACACACAGGCGTATAGTATTCCAGGGAGGGATATTTGTGACACTATTAGTAGTATTAGGGACACAATTACTCACATGAAGGAGGGTATAGGTGATATAGTAGTTAGTCAGCCGAGCCCCTCGCGGCTCTGCTGCGGCAAAACAGGTTTATCAAAGGAGTGGAGGTGCCAGGAGGGGGGGGTTAGTTTAGTTTATCAGTATGCAGACGACACCACCATTACCGTTAAAGATAGTGAAAGTGTTAGGGAAGTGTTGAAGGCATTAGTTTGTATGGTAGGGCATCAGGAGCTAGGGTGAATTTAGATAAATCAGAGATGATGTATATGGGACAGGTGAGGGATAGGAGTTGTGATATAGGGTTGATGGAAAATAAGGATTACTTTAGGGTGTTGGGGATCAATTTGGGGATTAAAGATGTGGAGGGTAGGGACAGACAGTATGTAGAGTTAATTAATGGAATAGTGAAGACGTTGAGGTTTTGGAAGATGAGGGGGCTTAAGTTGTTGGATAGTGTAGTGAATGAAATAGATAAGATAGTTAGTGAGTTTATATGGGATGGGAGGAGGGTAAGGATAGCTAGAGAAGTGTTTAGGGATGGAGGTTTACAGCTGATAAACTTAAGAAGGAACATTAAAGCAATTAGGGTTAAAATGATGGTTCGCTATTAGGGAAATAAGAAAGATCAGTTATGGAAAATATTCTTAAAGGAAAAAATAAATAAATGTGGAGGATGTGGTGATAGTGCTATTTTTATGGTGCTAAGAAAGGGGATGTTGAAAGGTTTGAATGCTTATCAAAGGGAAGTAATGAGTGCATGGGGTGAGTTTTTGAAGTATGTTAGGTATGAGTGTGTGAATGTGCAGCAGGTGTGGGAGCAACCGATCTTCCTTAACCCCAGGATCACTCATGAGAAGTGTTGTTTATTCAATCTGCCGATGTGGAGAGTGGGGATGAGGAGGGTTAAGGACTTAGTTTTAGAGTATGTACCAGGCTTTATGAGGGCACAGGTGATAGTGGATGAGGTTAGGGAAATAGATGAGGTAATGTATTTAGGGACAGCTGAACGTATGATGAAGGAAATTAAAGATGGAATGCCGAGTGAATGGTTAACAATGATTGAGAGTGAGATCGTTATAGGAAAGGAAAGTGTGTTTGATTTATATGTGGGGAAAGAGGATGTCAATGTTAAAATAGAAATGTTAAAACAAAAAATATGTATAAATGGTTAAAAGGGGATGTTATCAGAAGACCTGCATCAGAAAGAGTATGGACGAGTGTTGTGAACGCTCTTACTGGCAGAAGAATGTGGGAGAATGTGAAAATGAAATGGAACAGTATTGAATGTGAGCGCTTTGATTTTTTGTTGAGGCATAATAGGGTGTTTAACAACCTGATCATTAGTCATTTTGAGAGCTGTGGCTGTTTGGTGTGATTGAGAAGAAGGATGAATGCAATGTGAATCTATTAAACTATGTTCGGAGCCACGCCAGGCGTGCGGTCAAGATAAGGAGGAACATTGCCCATTTCGAGGGTAAATTGTCTGACGTGTGGCATATAATGAAGAGGACAACAAAAAGGGACATAAACCTTGTTCTCATACACGTGAAAAAGGATTTCGTAAATGGCAGCAAATTAATTGAGCTGGATGAGGAGGGAGCTCTGTGCTTCAACTTTGAAAAATGACATAAGAGACACTTTGTTTCAGTGAAAAACGGACAGTTTATGTTTTTTTTGTTTTTTTTTATGTCTGTGTTTCATACAAATTATGAAACTATATGGTATATTAAATGTGTGTCTTTGTTATATGCTGTAAGTACTTTATGTAATTGTGATGAACTGTTGAACTGAAAAAAAAAGATTAAAAAAAAAGGGCTTGGACTGTGAGCCGTAGGGTCGCCGGTTCAAGTCCCCGAACAGACCTAAATATGGAGTGTGGACTGCTACTTGGAGAGGTCCCAGTTCACCTCCTGGGCCCTGGTGCCCTTGAGCAAGGCACCGGACAACCCCCTTCCCCCCCCCCACTCCCATTGCTCCCCATACAATAGCTGCCCACTGCTCCTAGTACTAGACTCCTGGTACTAGGATGGGTTAAATGCAGAGAACAAATGTCACTGTGTGTGCTGTGTGCTCTGCATGTGTGACCATTAAAGAGGGGTTTCATCTCTCTGATTCTATCTATTATGTAATGTTTTGATCTTTAAGGCAACCTAACTTCCATATGGTAACGGGACTTTCTTGTCTTACAGTACAAAGCCTACCCAATCGAAAAAGGTGAAACGGGGACAAAGTTCCCTTTTGTCTTCAATGACGTCATGGGCCTCGAGAAGGATGAAGGAGTTTGTGTGGAAGACGTCAAACTGGCCATGAAGAGACACATGAAGGATGGTTACAAGGTACAACTGAATTCTTTAAACTTGATCTCTGTTGCATATATTTGAGGAACACAATCCCACTGCATGATAAATATTTTGCACATGAAATATGGAAAACTAACAAGGTTCCAATAGAAACTATTGTATTTCTGATTTCTAATGTTATTTTTTGATTCAATTTAACATTGTTTTTCAGTTCAATCCTCTGTCTTCCTTGTCTGCGAATGATCAACACTACAAGAGAGACCCCTCTCTAAATGACAGAGTTCATGTTCTAGTTTGCGTCATCCCTGGCAACATAGCAAGATTGCAGGATCTTTCTGTGAGCAAGTTGAGTGAAATCAGACTTGCAGCCAGGGACATGGGTAAGGGTTAGGCTTTTACAATAATGCATTACATTAGATCTGACATAAATTATATATATATTCTATTTTTATATAATAAGGACAAATATAATAATGCAATAAAATAACTGTACCAACATTATTTTTAACTGATTTTGATTCTGCTCTGTATTGACAGACATTCCTGAAATTGCTATTCTCACCAAAATTGACGAGGCCTGTCTAGAGGTTAGAAAGGATATAAGGAACGTGTATAAGAGCAAGTACCTGAAGAAAAAGGTAAGTTTCTGTCTGTAATGTAGTTTGTAAAGAGCTGTAATTCATTTTGGGATATCATTTTGTTTTACACTGTAATATTGTAATAACCGCAAAATCTCCTTGGATCAGCACTTTCATTTATTAAATGTCAAATTCTTAAATGTAGATTGAGGAGGTGAGTGACGTGCTGGGTTTCCCTCCAAGCTGCATCTTTCCTGTGAAGAACTACCACGAAGAGAACGAGACAAGTGATGACACAGATACACTGATACTGAGCGCACTGACACGGATGATTAAATCTGGGAAAGACTTTGTCAACGACCAGTAAAATGACATACTGCTGAGGCAGGTCTTGTTGTTATGACAACATGTTAAAAGCATGTCTGGAATGATAATTACATAAAGTGGGCAATATGGCTTTTAGACTTTTTTTTTTGCAGCCTGTAATGCATCATATCTATAATAGAAATGATGGTGTCCCTACCTTAATGAGTAAAGTATGAAAATGCTTTATTTGTCCTATATTTGAAGGTTTGTTTGCATTGTGATACTGTTAGTTATATACGGAAGAGGATTAGGGCCACATGAAAACTACATTTGGAGGATTTGAAAAAAATAACTCATTTTTTTGTTCTGTGAAAAAAGTCAGAATTCTGACTTTTTTCTCAAAACAAAACATTTTATTTTTATCAGAACTAAAAAATATATATTTTTGACTTTTATTTATTTTGTTCGAGAAAGTTAGCGGTGCGCCAGGGAGGACGTGGAGCACACAGGAGACACACATTTAATTGCAGACTGTTGTGTTTATGTGGGGAAATGACAGTGCATACATTCGGACTCGGACTTCATTTTTAGGACATTTCTGGCAGGGGTGTTGAGCTATTTGTTTAAGCACCAGATTGGCAAAACAGGAGTCTGTAAACCAGTCTGCCTTGATCTATGAATTCATGCCCATGACTCTCATAGTATCTGATGCCCACAGCTCTTTTATAGAAGGAAAACAAATACTCCGAACACAGAGCGAGCTGAGCAGAGCACAAACAGACTCACATCATGCACCCTGATGACCGGACATCTCCTTCATAAAACGAGTAATAGGGGGAATAATCGGGCAGTTCGATGTGTGTAGAGGTGTGGTTGTGTGTGTAGAAGTGTGTCAGAATTCTGAGATTAAAGTCAGAATTCGGACTTTTCTCTCCACATTTTTTTTTCATGTGGCCCTAATCCGTAGTTATATGCTTTGTTGATTCAGGTGGTCATTTATATTGCCTTCTCCGCAGGTAATCGAGAATCTGAA
Organism: Harpagifer antarcticus; assembly: GCA_902827135.1. Taxonomy (NCBI): domain Eukaryota; kingdom Metazoa; phylum Chordata; class Actinopteri; order Perciformes; family Harpagiferidae; genus Harpagifer; species Harpagifer antarcticus. Next base: position 660,933 of record CADEHL010000585.1, on the reverse strand, counting down.
TTTTCGTAGGTCGAAGATGAGATTTGGTTGAAACGTGTTCAGAATAATGATAACATATGCTGTGCCTGTCACTGATTAAAAAGTGTTTTGTATATAATGATACTTTTTTTTAATGTAACCAGATCATATTCATCAAATAATGATAACATCAATATTTTTAAATGACATAATAAACATAATTGTTTCAATCAAGACAACAGATCAGAGCAGTTCTGTGATTTGCAGCTCATTCAGATCAAAGCAGCTTCACTTGTCTCTAAGAAACCCCTTTAAAACATGCATGTGATTACACTCAAAAACAATACATGGTGTTTCTTATTTTTGCTTGCATTAAATGGTTCAACAATGATGTACATATATTGTTTAACATATTTGGTGAATCCATATTTTGTTGTTACATTGGGAGGGTGCAAAGTCATGATAATCAGTGCCTGTATTATACAGTGGGCCTATTCTGGGATGGTTACATTTTAATGCTTTGATTTCTGTAAAGATGAAGATGAAGCTGTTGATCTACAATCATTTGATTCTCACCAATAACATTTTGAACAATAAATGCATTCACACATTCAATTGTGACTTAGTGTGTACTGTAGTCGTTTGGTGTAAATCCTCATTGCTGAAAAAGTAAGGTTGAAACATATTTATTCAAACTTTATATGAAAGTAAAGGATTGTCAAGGCAGCACATTTATTTTCGTTGTTGACACGCAGCAAATAATTTTTGGGTGGTCTCTGCTGTTTTGCTTCTAACGCTATGGCCTAAAAGGAATAATTGTACCGTATGGTTTAACAACAGCAAACTGGACATTCCACTCAGTAACAATGCCTCTACTTAAATGTCTTTAGAAATGTCCCTCTAATCACAAATGCTACAAACTCACTCATTCATTCCAATTTCATACATTTTCTTTAAATAGAATTTAGAGTAAGCAATTTGGAGAAAGATATTATATAACAACTTGTTTTTGTTCAGAAAATGACATCACCTTACTGTAATGCAGCCACAATAACACTGATGCCATATCACACTATTGGGATATGAGATTACATTTAATTTAATTTAGCTGATGCTTTTATCCAAAGCTTTTATCTGTAATTTCACATTTAACATCAGTATCTTTACTGAATGCACCAGCTCAGCTTCAACACAACTCCCCTGCCAATACCATGATATACTGTGGCAATAAAATATCTTAACTCATAGCTCCACTCACACTTTTACACCTAACATAAAGATACATTCCATACAAGATGTTTAGTCTGTAATATTACTTAACTTCAATTTCAAACAGTTACTTATCTTAATAAAAAACATTCTAATTACATTTTAGATTTATTGCTACATATAAATGATATGTATTTTTTCCATACTGCTACTGCCTCTTGAGGTTGAGAGTAGTACTACATCACATAACACAGAATGACTGAGTGCAATGCAGGAAAATAGAACCGGGCTGTTGAGAAAACATCCGCAGCCCTGCAAGCCCGCCCCTCCCTTCTCCCCTGATTCTTTTAAATCACGTGATCTAAAGGAAACTGTAGATACCACCAAACCAGAATCAAACTGCTATACCGGACACACTTCACATTCAAACCATGTTTTTGTATTTCAATAGTATTCTGAGGTAAACTCATGAGAAAGTGTGTTTAAGTTCTAAAGTCACATTCAGATTCATTTAAAAAAAGGGTGTAGAGGTCTGCCGTTGGATCTGACACAGACTAAATGCATTCAGTCATTCAGTTGTGACTAAGTGTACTATTGTCATTTGTGAATGACTAAAGAGAAATCAACTTGACTTTATGAGGTCAGTAAACATTAAGTTGTACATTGATAAAGGCAATTCCTTTAAGTAACATGATGTGCTATAACTGAACTTGAGCAGATGAAGTGAAAGTGAGCAGATGTTATCATATAAATCAGACGTTTCCTGTCAGTTGAGGCACTTGGGTTAGAGACACATAACTGAAGGTGAGGATTTTCTACAGTATTATTTCCCAATTCAGTATATTCTTGTTTTTGTTCAGAAAATGACATCACCTTGCTGTAATGCAGCCACAATAACACTGATGCCATATCACACTATTGGGATATGAGATTACATTGCATTTAATTTAGCTGATGCTTTTATCCAAAGCTTTTATCGTGTCATTTCACATTTAACAGCAGTATCTTTACTGAATGCACCAGCTCAGCTTCAACACAACTCCCCTGCCAATACCATGATATACTGTGGCAATAAAATATCTTAACTCATAGCTCCACTCACACTTTTCCTCCTAAAATAAACAGAGAGATACATTACATACAAAATCACACAGCTCAGCTCACAAAACATAAACATAATTGTAAAATCACATAAAAGGTACGAACACAAAAACTTAACAATTACAAAATAAAAACAGCCACATAGTAAAAACAATAGATCACTGAAAGCAAACAAAAGCAACAATCTTGGTTTCAAAAGTCGAAAAGAGGCCCTGTTGCATGAACGGTGGGTTACGTATTGTAACCCTAGTTCTAGAGTGATGTGTGTGTGAAAAATGCATTTAGTAAAAACTATGGCATTTATCCCAGAGTAAGAGTCATCTCTCTCCACAATTCCACATTTTCCCATAATGTTGCGTTGAGATCGGCAGGGCCGTTTTCATACGATGTTAATTGGACACCCATTATGAGGCGTGGCCGCGGTGCGTTCAGGGACCTCCACAGAAGAACAGTGGGTTACGTAGTGTAACTCTAGTTCTAGAGTGATATGTGTGTGTAAAATGCATTCAGTAACGAGTGCATTTATCCCAGAGTAAGAGTCATCTCTCTCCACATTCCACATTCCCCCATAATGTCAGTTTCAAAGAGGGCATTATGACGACGGTGCGTTCAGGGACAGAAGAAGCTCAGATTAATGCCTCTTTCTCTCTGAGAGAAAACAGCATTATGGCGGAGCGCGCGCTCTCATGGTGCATGCCGTGGTGTGTTCAGGGACCTCAGTGAAAAATCGGCCGTTTTTTTCTCTGAGTGGAACTGCATTATAGAAAAACGGCCCTTTCTGTGTCAGCCCCCCATGGGTCAAACTTCCTTTTATGGAGGGTTTGACGGTGGAGTGGGCCACCAGAGAGTACCACAGCCTCATAGCTGCGGCTCCGCAGCTGGTTGCACATCCCCTAACACAATGTTATGTGGAATGGAAAATCAGTGGTGTATTAACAGGGCGGACGGACAGGACACTGAGACTGGGTTATTCACTCCAGTTTTGCAGCATCCCTCCTCCATTCAGAGGTATGAGAGAGGCAAATCTGTCATCTCATGTGCACTCTCAAGTCAGAGAGAAGGGGCACTATTCCCTGTACTTCCTGGTTCCCAAGAAGACAGGAGAATTCAGGCCCATTCTGGATCTTCAAATGCCTGCACCAGCACATTGCATGCAAGAAGTTCCATATGTTAACTATGAAACAGTTACTGGGACTGGTGCAGCCAGGCGATTGGTTCACAACCATCGAGCTGAAGAACGCTTACTTTCATGGCAAAATTGCTCCAAAACACAGAAAGTATTTGCGTTTTGCTTTCCAGGGGGTGGCCTACGAGTACAACAGACTGACGTTCGGCCACTTCCTATCCCCACGCACGCTACGGCGCTGCAACCGCTGCGGGACCATGACATGAGGGTGTTCTTTTATCTGGGCAACCTCATAGTCATGGCCAGGTCCAGGGAATGAGCAATGTTTCACACAGCCCAATTGATCCTACACCTAACCAAGTTGGGTTGAAAAAGAGTTGCGGTCAATTGGAAGAAGAGCTCCCCCATACCTCACCAGCAGGTAGAATATCTGGGGGTGATGCTCGATGCAGGCAGACTACGTGCCACCCTGACAGAAAGCAGACAGGCATCCCTGCTGCGGGCAGTCTGCAGGCTGTGTCAGGGGGCGACGGTGACAGCTTTGATCATCATGCAGACTTTGGGTCTCATGACGGCTGCTCACTCCGTAGTGCCACTCGGACTTCTGCATGCACGTCGCATACAGAGGTGGCTTACCGGCCTTCGTTTAGATCTCAAGACACAAACGACGTCTGGTAACCATCCCCCCCTCAGTAGAGAGCAACCTCCGACTCTGGGGGTCCCCAGAGAATCTGCGGAGGGGAGCTCCACTGGGCAAGTGACCTCCTATATCACAGTCTTTACAGACGCTTCAGTGACAGGATGGGGGGGGACGTGCCTAGAGAGAGCTGTAGGTGGTTGCTGGCCTCTGACAGAGGCTCGGCACAGCAACCTCCTTGAGCTGCAAGCAGTGATGCTGGTCCTACAGCACTTCAAACCCTTAATACAGGGCAAACATGTGCTAGTGAGGAGCGACAACCACACCACAGTGGCGTACATCAACAGGCAAGGCGGAGTCCGCTCAATAGCCTTGTTGACCGCGGCAGAGAACCTGTGGTTGTGGATTTCACAGATTGTGTTGTCTCTAAGGGCCCTGCACATCCCGGGACGGGAGAACGGGGGGGACGACCTCATGTCAAGAGGCGGACCCCTGCCAGACGAGTGGAGGCTTCACCCGGAGGTGGTGAAGCAGTTCTGGACTCAGTTCGGGAGAGCAGAGGTGGACCTGTTCGCCAATCGGCGCAACAGCCACTGTGCCCAGTGGTTCTCCCTGGCCCGGTGGGACCATCCGCCCTTGGGGGTGGACGCATTTGCACACGAGCCATGGCCAAGGAAGCTGCTTTACGCCTTTCCACAGCTGCACCTTATCCCTCCCCTTCTGGATAGGGTGAGGCGGGAGCAGCTGTCAGTCATCCTAGTGGCCCCAGATCGCCGCCTGGCGCCGTGGTACGTGGGGTAACACAGATGATGGTGGGCCAGCCCTGGGCTATTCCTCAGGTCTGGGGAGCGCTGTCTCAGGAAGCAGGGGCAATAGGGGCGTTACCCACTCTGGGCCAACCTCTCCAGGCTTGGCTCCTGAGAGGGACAGGCTGAGACAGGTGGGGCTGTCTGACAACGTTATTCAGACTATCCAAGCAGCAGTCACAGAACCATTTGAGCCCCTGGAGCACTCCTCCCAGAATGCACTGTCATGGAAGACAACATTGCTACTTGCCTTGACTTCGGCCAAAAGAGTGTCCGAGCTGACCGCTCTGTCGGTGCACCCAAGCTGCCTTTTGATCCGGGGTGACCGTAGCGGGGTGACACTCATACCGAACCCCTCCTTTACTCCTAAGAGCCTAAGGAGTTCGTTCAGGTCAAGGGCTATTCAGTTAGGTGACTTTAATCTTCCTCCCCATATTGAGGCCAGGGAGGCTAAATTGCACCTCCTCTGCCCAGTGCGTGCGCTAGCATGTTATGTAGAGCGCACGGCTGCTATTAGACGCACTGAACAGCTGTTTGTGTGCTTTGGGAATGGTGTGGCTAGAAAAGCTCTCTCCAAGAAGCGCCTAACAGGATGGCTATGCGGGTGCATTACACATGCCTATGGACGGGCGGGGAGAGTCCTCCCCACTGGGGTCCGTGCGCATTCTACACGGGCTGTGGCTGTGTCAAACAGCCTTATTCAGCAGAGTGAGTGTAGAAGATATATGCACGTCGGCGTCTTGGTCTACGCCAGGCTCCTTCATAAAATGTTATCTCCTGGACATGTCTGGCTCCTTCTCGTCGTCTGTGCTTGCAGAGGCAACGCATGACTGGTGAGAGGGGGGGTGGCTGTGGGTCAGCAGGTGTCTGACCCCCCCCTGGACATAAAGCACTTGTGTTTTCCCATGCTCCTGAGGGACTCGGGAGACATGGTGCGCAATCAGCCCCATACAGGGCTGGAGGCAGGCTGGGAGAGCCTTCCTCACTATTGTCCATGTCCACTCTACACGGAGCGTGTGTGAGTGTGGGGGACGTGGTGCACTTATGTTTTCCCATGCTCCTGAGGGACCTGGGGAACATGGTGCGCGGTAGGCTCCAGACGGAGTCTCCGCACAGATCTTTTCCATGCACACTCTACACGAGGTAAGCGTGTGTGAGTGTGCCTTATCCAAATTGCGGCCCCAACTTCTCTACGGTTACAACCGGATGGAAGGAAGTGGGGATGCAATGGATGTTAGCCCAAAGCCGGTCAGGGACGGTGTGGTGGGTCGATGTTGTTGGATGACAGGGCGTGCATACATCGGGGCTCCGCCCACTGAGCCCTCTACCTGGGGGCCCTGTCTTTCCTAGTCCGCTCGCTGAAGATTGTATAGGATAGAGGGCGGCGGGTGTAGCCGCCTTTATATACTGTAGGCCTGCGCGCCCATTCAGGTAGGCTCGCCCCGATTGGCCGGCTACGTTTACGTAAACTCAGTAGGTGAAAGCACGCACAGCATGATAGAGAGTAGTACCCATAGAGTCCAGTAGAGGGCTTCGCCTGTGCTTATATAACTAGGGTTACAATACGTAACCCCCTGTTATTATACAAAAGTATGTGAGGGATGGACTATTAAATTGAATATAAATGTAAAATGTACATGTGATTTTACGTCCAAGAGAAGCTATGGAGCAGAGAGTTCTCTGCCAGCCAGAGGTGATTTGTTATTAGTTCAATATGTCAAACTGATTTCCCTGACTACAATCTTTAGTTACATGGTGAAACGTTATGCTGCTTGTACTAATTAGACTTATTATATAAGCCACACAGGTTTTAATAGGATTTATTCATTATCTTTACTTATGTTGCGGTCTTTTCAGCAGCGTCATCTGAAAAGAAAGTGAAAGCAAGCGGTTAACATATAAAACAGACTTTTTCTTGAAGTTGAAGGGCATTCGGGCGAGAGGCACATTAGTGGAGGTAAGGATTATTCTTTTTTAACAACTAAGTAAGCCACACAGGTTTTAATATGATTTATTCATTATCTTTACTTATGTTGCGGTCTTTTCAGCAGCGCCATCTGAAAAGAAAGTGAAAGCAAGCGGTTAACATATAAAACAGACTTTTTCTTGAAGTTGAAGGGCATTCGGGCTAGAGGCACATTAGTGGAGGTAAGGATTATTCTTTTTTAACAACTAAGTACATTTTCTTTGCTATCTTTGAGTATGTTTATCATTTTAGTGTCTTACCAATTGTTATGTATGTATCGTTACTGTTATTATTATTATTATTATTATTATTATTATTATTATTATTATTATTATTATTATGATGACTAAGTAATACGCAAATACATACACCCAAGAAACTGTGGTCGAGTTCTATTGTCAAAGTAAAGAAAAAGAAACTTAAAATACATAATTCTTTTCAATGTCAGAGTCATTACTTGGAGTAAACATCGCCACTTCTTTGCACGGACACGTCAGCTGAGGTAATTTATTATACCGATATAATGGTTGTTTTTAAATATAGCCTGATCATAAGGGGTAGAACAGGGCACAGAAGGCATTACTGTATAGGGTATTTTTGCCATGACTGCACTCAAAGAGCATTAACGTGTTTGGGGATAACTTAAATAATGTATTTTCCCTTCAAAGTCTGTTAAACGTAAGGTGCAGTAAACAAGAACTGACTTACACATTTTCACTGAAATTGTATACAAACTAAATCTTTCAAGTATATTTTAAAACTAGATAGACTTATTTAAAGGGTTTAATATAACACAAAACGGTCCCTATGGCAGTAGTACGCTTATCAAGTATATACTGTAAACTCATAAGCAAGTACTGTGAGTATTTATTGAGTGGGACAATCTTGCTTTTGATCGTGAAAGTGAAAGTGAAAAATGTTTTCAGTTTTTAGTTATTTTACCTTTGTACTTTTTAACTTGAACAAACTTTATTTGTATATTTTCTGCAGTAATAATTCAACAGACTTTAAGATATTAATAAATGATAAAAACTTTTCCTGTTCAGCACATTTGAGTCAGTATGAGAAGTTGCAAAACAAAGGGATTAGCAATATTATACATAATTATAATAATACTATACATGATGAATGTTGTGAAATATTTGATCTCAAATGCTGTATCGATAATGTTTTTACAACAATTTCTTGTTGAAGCCATGGGAAACTCGACACCCCCTCCTTCCCCCCCTCCTCCCCCCCCCACCTCCCCCCCCACCTTCTCCAAAAGGTAAGTAACTCAACATATTTCTAAACATTGCCTAATAGCTCAAATCAATCAAAATGGGACTAATGTTTTACTGCAAATGTTCAATTTACTTTTTAGTTCTGCCTCACGAATGGAGGAACGGTCCTTGGGGGTGAGAGATTTTTTCAGTGTGTGGTGCCTCTGGTGTTTAGTGGCTTTTATTCAAATAACACTTTTTAAAAGCACAACAATGAACCTGCACACTCCTTTGTTGAGACCCACCTTTGTTATGCAATTTTTTCTATTTGTTGTCACTTTTCAGAATCATGGTGGGTTCTTTTCTTGGGTCTCAGTGATACCATTATAATCATCTGATTTTCTTTTCCATTGAACAGAAAAAAAGCAGGATACTTGCAGTTTGTGGACGATTACAAGCCTCCTAAAGATAATGTCCAGCTGAGATTTATGCTTTATGGACCTGTTGGTACTGGCAAGTCCAGCTTCATCAACTCTGTGGAAAGTGCTTTACGAGGGGAAATAACTGGTCGAGCAAAAACATATGCAAGACATGGCAAGAGCTACACCACACAAGTAAGAATCCCTTTTCAGTGTTATCATGAATGTCTTACATTGTAACACTTGAAATGTAAATCTTTTATCTATTACAACAATTAAAAAACATGAAGTATTTCTTTCTCTGGCTCAGTGGTTAGAGCTGGTGCCCCTTGCTCTGAGGCTTGTGGTCTGTTAACACGTGTCATCACTCTATCTCCCCCTATCAACACTTTGATTCTCAAATAAAATGCTGTCTGGCCCAACACAAATATTTTTACAAAGTTGTTTCACATTGTTTTGTTTTGTAAAAATGTACTTTGTTAAAAAAAAGATATTGATTTTAGAATGTTGTTTTTCATTTGAATGTTTTTTGTTGTTGCTGTTGTTGTTGCGGAACACACAGGCGTATAGTAGTCCAGGGAGGGATATTTGTGACACTATTAGTAGTATTAGGGACACAATTACTCACATGAAGGAGGGTATAGGTGATATAGTAGTTAGTTTAGATTTAAATAAAGCTTTTGATAGGATTAGTCATGGATTTTTGTATAGAGTGTTAGAGAAGGCAGGATTTGGGAAAAGATTAATAGGGTGGGTAAGGAGGATTTATAGTAGTACAGTCAGTTGTGTTAAAATTAATGGGGTAGTAACCAATGTGTTTAAGTTAGGGAGGTCGGTCCGGCAAGGATGCCCTCTCTCAGCAATGCTGTACGTGCTGTCAGTCGAGCCCCTCGCGGCTCTGCTGCGGCAAAACAGGTTTATCAAAGGAGTGGAGGTGCCAGGAGGGGGGGGTTAGTTTAGTTTATCAGTATGCAGACGACACCACCATTACCGTTAAAGATAGTGAAAGTGTTAGGGAAGTGTTGAAGGCATTAGTTTGTATGGTAGGGCATCAGGAGCTAGGGTGAATTTAGATAAATCAGAGATGATGTATATGGGACAGGTGAGGGATAGGAGTTGTGATATAGGGTTGATGGAAAATAAGGATTACTTTAGGGTGTTGGGGATCAATTTGGGGATTAAAGATGTGGAGGGTAGGGACAGACAGTATGTAGAGTTAATTAATGGAATAGTGAAGACGTTGAGGTTTTGGAAGATGAGGGGGCTTAAGTTGTTGGATAGTGTAGTGAATGAAATAGATAAGATAGTTAGTGAGTTTATATGGGATGGGAGGAGGGTAAGGATAGCTAGAGAAGTGTCTAGGGATGGAGGTTTACAGCTGATAAACTTAAGAAGGAACATGTGGATGCCGATGTGGAGAGTGGGGATGAGGAGAGTTAAGGACTTAGTTTTAGAGTATGTACCAGGCTTTATGAGGGCACAGGTGATAGTGGATGAGGTTAGGGAAATAGATGAGGTAATGTATTTAGGGACAGCTGAACGTATGATGAAGGAAATTAAAGATGGAATGCCGAGTTAATGGTTAACAATGATTGAGAGTGAGATCGTTATAGGAAAGGAAAGTGTGTTTGATTTATATGTGGGGAAAGAGGATGTCAATGTTAAAATAGAAATGTTAAAACAAAAAATATGTATAAATGGTTAAAAGGGGATGTTATCAGAAGACCTGCATCAGAAAGAGTATGGACGAGTGTTGTGAACGCTCTTACTGGCAGAAGAATGTGGGAGAATGTGAAAATGAAATGGAACAGTATTGAATGTGAGCGCTTTGATTTTTTGTTGAGGCATAATAGGGTGTTTAACAACCTGATCATTAGTCATTTTGAGAGCTGTGGCTGTTTGGTGTGATTGAGAAGAAGGATGAATGCAATGTGAATCTATTAAACTATGTTCGGAGCCACGCCAGGCGTGCGGTCAAGATAAGGAGGAACATCGCCCATTTCGAGGGTAAATTGTCTGACGTGTGGCATATAATGAAGAGGACAACAAAAAGGGACATAAACCTTGTTCTCATACACGTGAAAAAGGACATATTTTGCGAGGATTTCGTAAATGGCAGCAAATTAATTGAGCTGGATGAGGAGGGAGCTCTGTGCTTCAACTTTGAAAAATGACATAAGAGACACTTTGTTTCAGTGAAAAACGGACAGTTTATGTTTTTTTTTTTTTGTTTTTTTTTTTATGTCTGTGTTTCATACAAATTATGAAACTATATGGTATATTAAATGTGTGTCTTTGTTATATGCTGTAAGTACTTTATGTAATTGTGATGAACTGTTAAATGAAAAAAAAAAAGATTAAAAAAAAGGGCTTGGACTGTGAGCCGTAGGGTCGCCGGTTCAAGTCCCCGAACAGACCTAAATATGGAGTGTGGACTGCTACTTGGAGAGGTCCCAGTTCACCTCCTGGGCCCTGGTGCCCTTGAGCAAGGCACCGGACAACCCCCTTCCCCGCCCCACTCCCATTGCTCCCCGTACAATAGCTGCCCACTGCTCCTAGTACTAGACTCCTGGTACTAGGATGGGTTAAATGCAGAGAACAAATGTCACTGTGTGTGCTGTGTGCTCTGCATGTGTGACCATTAAAGAGGGGTTTCATCTCTCTGATTCTATCTATTATGTAATGTTTTGATCTTTAAGGCAACCTAACTTCCATATGGTAACGGGACTTTCTTGTCTTACAGTACAAAGCCTACACAATCGAAAAAGGTGAAACGGAGACAAAGTTCCCTTTTGTCTTCAATGACGTCATGGGCCTCGAGAAGGATGAAGGAGTTTGTGTGGAAGACGTCAAACTGGCCATGAAGGGACACATGAAGGATGGTTACAAGGTACAACTGAATTCTTTAAACTTGATCTCTGTTGCATATATTTGAGGAACACAATCCCACTGCATGATAAATATTTTGCACATGAAATATGGAAAACTAACAAGGTTCCAATAGAAACTATTGTATTTCTGATTTCTAATGTTATTTTTTGATTCAATTTAACATTGTTTTTCAGTTCAATCCTCTGTCTTCCTTGTCTGCGAATGATCAACACTACAAGAGAGACCCCTCTCTAAATGACAGAGTTCATGTTCTAGTTTGCGTCATCCCTGGCAACATAGCAAGATTGCAGGATCTTTCTGTGAGCAAGTTGAGTGAAATCAGACTTGCAGCCAGGGACATGGGTAAGGGTTAGGCTTTTACAATAATGCATTACATTAGATCTGACATAAATTATATATATATTCTATTTTTATATAATAAGAACAAATATAATAATGCAATAAAATAACTGTACCAACATTATTTTTAACTGATTTTGATTCTGCTCTGTATTGACAGACATTCCTGAAATTGCTATTCTCACCAAAATTGACGAGGCCTGTCTAGAGGTTAGAAAGGATATAAGGAACGTGTATAAGAGCAAGTACCTGAAGAAAAAGGTAAGTTTCTGTCTGTAATGTAGTTTGTAAAGAGCTGTAATTCATTTTGGGATATCATTTTGTTTTACACTGTAATATTGTAATAACCGCAAAATCTCCTTGGATCAGCACTTTCATTTATTAAATGTCAAATTCTTAAATGTAGATTGAGGAGGTGAGTGACGTGCTGGGTTTCCCTCCAAGCTGCATCTTTCCTGTGAAGAACTACCACGAAGAGAACGAGACAAGTGATGACACAGATACACTGATACTGAGCGCACTGACACGGATGATTAAATCTGGGAAAGACTTTGTCAACGACCAGTAAAATGACATACTGCTGAGGCAGGTCTTGTTGTTATGACAACATGTTAAAAGCATGTCTGGAATGATAATTACATAAAGTGGGCAATATGGCTTTTAGACTTTTTTTTTTGCAGCCTGTAATGCATCATATCTATAATAGAAATGATGGTGTCCCTACCTTAATGAGTAAAGTATGAAAATGCTTTATTTGTCCTATATTTGAAGGTTTGTTTGCATTGTGATACTGTTAGTTATATACGGAAGAGGATTAGGGCCACATGAAAACTACATTTGGAGGATTTGAAAAAAATAATGCATTTTTTTGTTCTGTGAAAAAAGTCAGAATTCTGACTTTTTTCTCAAAACAAAACATTTTATTTTTATCAGAACTAAAAAATATATATTTTTGACTTTTATTTATTTTGTTCGAGAAAGTTAGCGGTGCGCCAGGGAGGACGTGGAGCACACAGGAGACACACATTTAATTGCAGACTGTTGTGTTTATGTGGGGAAATGACAGTGCATACATTCGGACTCGGACTTCATTTTTAGGACATTTCTGGCAGGGGTGTTGAGCTATTTGTTTAAGCACCAGATTGGCAAAACAGGAGTCTGTAAACCAGTCTGCCTTGATCTATGAATTCATGCCCATGACTCTCATAGTATCTGATGCCCACAGCTCTTTTATAGAAGGAAAACAAATACTCCGAACACAGAGCGAGCTGAGCAGAGCACAAACAGACTCACATCATGCACCCTGATGACCGGACATCTCCTTCATAAAACGAGTAATAGGGGGAATAATCGGGCAGTTCGATGTGTGTAGAGGTGTGGTTGTGTGTGTAGAAGTGTGTCAGAATTCTGAGATTAAAGTCAGAATTCGGACTTTTCTCTCCACATTTTTTTTCATGTGGCCCTAATCCGTAGTTATATGCTTTGTTGATTCAGGTGGTCATTTATATTGCCTTCTCCGCAGGTAATCGAGAATCTGAATTTTCGTAGGTCGAAGATGAGATTTGGTTGAAACGTGTTCAGAATAATGATAACATATGCTGTGCCTGTCACTGATTAAAAAGTGTTTTGTATATAATGATACTTTTTTTTAATGTAACCAGATCATATTCATCAAATAATGATAACATCAATATTTTTAAATGACATAATAAACATAATTGTTTCAATCAAGACAACAGATCAGAGCAGTTCTGTGATTTGCAGCTCATTCAGATCAAAGCAGCTTCACTTGTCTCTAAGAAACCCCTTTAAAATATGCATGTGATTACACTCAAAAACAATACATGGTGTTTCTTATTTTTGCTTGCATTAAATGGTTCAACAATGATGTACATATATTGTTTAACATATTTGGTGAATCCATATTTTGTTGTTACATTGGGAGGGTGCAAAGTCATGATAATCAGTGCCTGTATTATACAGTGGGCCTATTCTGGGATGGTTACATTTTAATGCTTTGATTTCTGTAAAGATGAAGATGAAGCTGTTGATCTACAATCATTTGATTCTCACCAATAACATTTTGAACAATAAATGCATTCACACATTCAATTGTGACTTAGTGTGTACTGTAGTCGTTTGGTGTAAATCCTCATTGCTGAAAAAGTAAGGTTGAAACATATTTATTCAAACTTTATATGAAAGTAAAGGATTGTCAAGGCAGCACATTTATTTTCGTTGTTGACACGCAGCAAATCATTTTTGGGTGGTCTCTGCTGTTTTGCTTCTAGCGCTATGGCCTAAAAGGAATAATTGTACCGTATGGTTTAACAACAGCAAACTGGACATTCCACTCAGTAACAATGCCTCTACTTAAATGTCTTTAGAAATGTCCCTCTAATCACAAATGCTACAAACTCACTCATTCATTCCAATTTCATACATTTTCTTTAAATAGAATTTAGAGTAAGCAATTTGGAGAAAGATATTATATAACAACTTGTTTTTGTTCAGAAAATGACATCACCTTACTGTAATGCAGCCACAATAACACTGATGCACGATTGGGATATGAGATTACATTTAATTTAATTTAGCTGATGCTTTTATCCAAAGCTTTTATCTGTAATTTCACATTTAACAGCAGTATCTTTACTGAATGCACCAGCTCAGCTTCAACACAACTCCCCTGCCAATACCATGATATACTGTGGCAATAAAATATCTTAACTCATAGCTCCACTCACACTTTTCCTCCTAAAATAAAGATACATTCCATACAAGATGTTTAGTCTGTAATATTACTTAAATTCAATTTCAAACAGTTACTTATCTTAATAAAAAACATTCTAATTACATTTTAGATTTATTGCTACATATAAATGATATGTATTTTTTCCATACTGCTGCTGCCTCTTGAGGTTGAGAGTAGTACTACATCACATAACACAGAATGACTGAGTGCAATGCAGGAAAATAGAACCGGGCTGTTGAGAAAACATCCGCAGCTGCATCACGTGATCTAAAGGAAACTGTGGATACCACCAAACCAGAATCAAACTGCTATACTGGACACACTTCACATTCTAACCATGTTTTTGTATTTCAATAGTATTCTGAGGTGAACTCATGAGAAAGTGTGTTTAAGTTCTAAAGTCACATTCAGATTGAATTTAAAAATGGGTGTAGAGGTCTGCCGTTGGATCTGACACAGACTAAATGCATTCAGCCATTGTCATTTGTGAATGACTAAAGAGAAATCAACTTGACTTTATGAGGTCAGTAAACATTAAGTTGTACATCGATAAAGGCAATTCCTTTAAGTCACATGGTGTGCTATAACTGAACATGAATGTGAAAGTGAGCAGCTGTTATCATAAAAGAGACATTCCTTTCGAGTTGAGACACATACAGTAACTGAAGGAGAGGATTTCTATCACTTCCCAATTCTTGTTATGCTTTCATCATTTTGATTGTAGTTATCCTTCTTGTGTAGCACAGTTATAGAGATAGTTACTGTATGTATGTTAACATTTCTTTTATCTCAAACCTTTATTGTTTTGTAGAGCTGCACTTAGAAAAAAAAGAAATGTATATAAACCTATATTTTTCTAGCCCTGGCTGTTTATTTCGTTTGATTGAATCTCTTATAATTTGCCAAAACGCTGCTTGTTTGTAGTGAGCAACATTAAATGAAAGATACTGTGAAGTATATAATTCTCTGGATAAATACAAAACAAGTCATTTTACCAGAGATTGCTGTTTAGTGATTCGGGTCTTGGTTTGAATATAGTCTGATCATAAGGCAAAGAATGCATTATAGGGTATTTGTTCCTGACTGCACTCAAAGAGAAGACCATTTATACTCTCCTTTATTCTTTAAATAAAGGAAAGGGGATAAGTGAAATAATGTATTTGACCTTAAATGTATGTTAGAAAAAAGGTGCAGTAAACGTAAATAGACTTACATTTCAAGTCTATTTTAAAACTGCATAGACTTATTTAAAGGGTTTAAGATAACACTAAACTGTCCTTAGCAAGGCAGAATTTCGCTTTTTCAAGTATAGTACATTTAAAAGCAAATACTGTGAGTATTATTTGAGAGGGAGTGAATAAAGTAAAAAACCTTTTTTTTTTAAACTTTTTTTTGTTATTTTACATTTGTACTTTTTAATTTGAACAAACTTTATTCATTATTTTCTGAAGTAACAATTAAACGGACATTAAGATGTTCCTATGCAGCACATTCGAGTCAGTATTAGAAGTTGCAAAACGAAGGGATTTACAATATTATACATCATTATAATAATAATAATAATAATAATAATACTTACTATACATGTTGAATGTTGTGAAATATTTGATCTCAAATGTTGTATTGATAATGTTTTTACAAAAATGTCTTGTTGAAGCCATGGGAAACACACATCAACCTCCATCTCCCCCTCAACCTCGCCTGCCAACTCCCCGTCCACCTTCTCCAAAAGGTAAGTAACTCAACATCAGTGGCGAGCCGTCAGGGCCCTCTAGACCAATTTGCTGCCCGAGGCAAGATTTTAGCTGGATCTATGGTGGGGATCAGCACAAAGGTCAAGACAACCCACATTTGAAAGGGAGACAACGGAGGACCAAGAAACTAGTGACTTGCTCAATTCCTTTGTGGATCTGTGAATAACATGACAACAGCTGCACTACTGGTGTTTTGTATACCAGCCATTGAGGGCGGACACGTTCACTACCACTTAAGTTTCAAATAATTGTGTTAATCACTTATTGTAAAGCATTTGAACATTCTTTTGTGTCACATTTTCATTATTAAGTTGATGTATAACTGCATAGTATCTTCATTATTTAAAATATAAGGTGACTAAAAATAGCAAGCATATTTTCAGTTTTGGCAACCAAAAGCTGATGCCTGGTTGCCAGCTTGGCAACCACTTTAAAAAGTTAGCGTTGAGCCCTGTTAAGATAAGAGAAGATAAGATGGACCTTTATTAATTCAGTAGTTCAGGGTGAGAGTGAAACAGGACAGCACAGATTCACACAGATTAATAAAATCAAAAATAAGATGAGCGATAAAAATAATAATAATGAGAAACTATTAAATAAGAAATGAATACAACTAAAATGTAATTAGGCTATCATATCATATATTATAATGTATTGTATTATTAAGTAATATCATACATTAACCCCATTAAAGCAGATGCCACATTGAATGGATGAACACATTTATGCATCAATAATTACAACAGAGTATTTCTAAATACAAGTTGTAAAAATACTTATATGTATTTCATATTTGCACTTAGCTCTCTGCTGCAGAGAGGACGAGAATATCACTGCTCTAAACAAAGTCAAAAATCCTACATCCAAACGGAATAAATATAATTAATTATTATGAATACGTTAAGTCTTGTTCATTGTTTTTCACTTTTATTAAAGTGAACGGTATGGTCAATGTTTGTAAACACAATCCCCAGGGTGTGTCCTAATCAAACCAAAAGAGAAAATGCAGATGTTTACAACGACGCTGAAGTTGGCTCCCGATTCAGAGCTTCCGATTCGGCAGTTAAGGAGAAAGTTAAGGGACATTTAATTTACAGCGCTGAGCGAACAATCCTCCGTGTTTGAACTTCTTAAATCGCTGCATAGTCGATTTATTTAGACTAGATTATCCCAGAGACTCGAAACATTCTTTATAACACAGTTTGAGATTTGTGAAGGCTTAATTCTATTTGTGAAAAAAAAGGGAGATTTCAGTGCTTTTTTCACATCTTGACCACATTAGACCAGGTCCTGATCTAAAACCACTATACATACACTCGTCAAATCTGGACTGGATTATCCCAGAGACTCTAAAGATTCTTTATAACACAGTTTGAGATTTGTGAAACCTTTATTCTATTTGTGAAAATACATAAAGGGTAGATTTCAGTGCTTTTTTTACATGTAGACCACATAAGAGTGTGCACATCATCCCGCTTATTACACGTGGCCACATTCTCAACAAAGTAACGACATGACTCCCAATGTTAATTGAAATGCTTTTATGGATTTAGAAAATGATTTTATTGATTTAAAAAATAGTTTTATGTATTGATTTAAATTGACATGCATCCGCTAAGAAAAGTAGTCCGTTGTTACTGTTTGAATGGTTTGAACTAACGTAACAACGGCAGGAACTGCTTCGATAGTATTTTTGAGGAGCTTTTTGATTACAGATTTGAAAACATCGTTGCTTGCTTTAAAAGTAGCACAATTCATTATGTCACACCTTGGAAAGTATCTAGATACCCCTGCCCTAATGCCAAAGTAACTGGCAGAGGTGTGGACTCGAGTCACATGAATTGGACTCGAGTCACAAATTTGATGACTTGAGACTGGACTTGACAAAATCACAAAACACTTGCGACTCGACTTGGACTTGAACACCAATGACTCGGGACTTGACTAGGGCTGCAGTCGAATAGTCCATTTAGCTTAGGAACCTTCCTAACGGAGTGAAATGACCCGGAAGTCCCTCAGTGGCAGCCATGATAAGTGCCGTTCGAATTCTCTAGAATGATAGGAAAGGAGGTTTCAAACTTCCTTTATAACCTCCTTTAGCTTAGGAACCACTGGACCTCCCTAACCGAAAGGAGAGGAGAAAATGCTGCCCCACAATGCCTTGCAGCCGCAGCATTTGACGTCACACAACAGTCGGCCGTTCACGGAAACAAACGATTATGACGGAGAAATTATATCATGAAAGTTACGGTGCTTATTAAGCTTTTTAAAACGTATGTGGTAAGTTGCCAAAGTGCTTTGTTTTGAACGTTCATCAGTATTATAATCAAAAAGAGAAATATGAACGTTAGTTTTTACTGAAATGATCAAATAAAGTCAACATTTCACTGAGCTGTGTGGGGTTTGTTCAACTTTTAAAAGATGTTTGAATGGTGATGTACACAGTGATAGGTGTTAAAGACTAACGTTTATAATAAATACATTTGTATTGATTTTAAGATATTTTCATAGTTCATACAATCATACTGGGATCATTTTTTGTATTAATGTGGACCGGAGGGAGAGGGTGACGAGCATAAGTTTCACTTTCCTTTTTTATTTCAATTTCAACTTTGGTCATGAAGAATATGTTTCTCTGTTGTCCACGTTCATAAAGCAAAACACAACAGCATCAGAGCACGGTGCAGAGTCTCTAGATGAGTTTACAGTAGTCCAGGGTTCCCCAATTATATTTACCAAAGGGCCAATTTTTGTCAAGTATGACAAGCTAAGGGCCAAAATGTTATTTGTCACTAAGTTGTTTTACACTATGTGCAGATGTTACCTCTATTATAATTGTTGTAGTAGTGGCAGTAGTAATTAAACAAACCCTGTGTTGAGAGTAAAGGAAAAATGCATCCTTGAAACAAAATTAGACCGAAATCAAACATTTATTAACAATAAAAAACAACAGAGTGAACTCTGATCAAATAGTCAGACTGGTCCACATCCAATTCAGCAAACACTGTAACACACACACACACCACGCACACACACACACACACACACACACACACACACACACACACACACACACACACACACACACACACACACAACACAACACACCACACACACACACACCACACACACACACACACACACACACACACACACTGGGAAAGACAGGAAGACAGAGAGAGAGTTTCAGTTAGTTGCTTTTATAATGTCATACCAAAATACACCGCATTATTAGTTTTAACATTTTTAAATATGTGTACCAAATAATATCAGGCTGTAAATAACAAATAGTATTGGGTTTTTTTAACTTTATTTTTAATATATTATTTTAATGCTGTATTTAATTTGACCAGTTTGTGGGCTGTTGTTAAAAGCCCTGCATTATCCAAGGTTTTTTCTCTATCATATTAATAATTTGTTTTTAATTACGCTGCGTAGCATTTTATTTAGGAAATTAATGTATATATAACTATAAAATGGTTATTTTTGTCTTAATAATTATTATACCACAATAAAATTGACAAATTGCAAACATAAATTGATGTTGTTCACTCACCAATCAGTGAGAGAAGTGAGAGCGGCGGGATGAGGCAACCTGTCTGATGTTGGGCTTGTATTCTGTTGTGGCCTGAGGCACTGTCCAAGATGTGCACAGGAGAGTCTGTTCCTGTCCTGGCTTTTGATAGCATTCATTGAAGAAAATCCTGATTCGCAGATGTATGTTGAGGGGAACATTGTGAGTAGGAACATAGCAATAGCTCTGGTGTTTTTGAAACGAGCTTGGGGAACCACGTTGATCCAAAAGTCACACACTGGTGCATCCTTGTGTTGAGCTTTCAGCAACTCAGAGCTTCCCATCTCTAAGACCTCCATCTGAAGAGCTCCCTCTTCTATGGAAGGCACCAGCCTTTTGGCCTCTCCAGTCCACTGCCCGTCTGCTGACACAGAGAACGGCTGTCTGAGGAAGAGGAGGATGTCACCTGAGATTTTAGGGGAGCTTTCAAATCGCTCCTTGAAGTTTTCTGCCAGTTTTGTCACAAAATCCTTCATTACTGGATCTTCCGGCATTTCATTCTTCTCGCAGTGCTCACGCAGACGTGGAAAGTGCAGCTTCCTCCCATGAATGTCTCTCTCCAAAAGGTGCAGCTTTGACCGAAAAGCTTCAACCGCCTCGTACATCTCAGCAACACTAGGCGCATTCACACCGCAGTACTTTTCCCACAAAGGTTCATGTGAACTTAGTTCATGCAAACTCTTTAGTTCGCATGAACTAAGTACAGATCGCGTTCACACCGGAAAAAGTCCCTGGGGGTGGATTAGGCAAATGAAGCCGCTGACATCACTTCTTCTTCTTCTGCTTTGGGTTTACTGGCAGGCTACAAACAACTTCACGGCGTATACTGCTGCCCACAGTCCCCGGCCGGAAGTCCCCGGAGTTGTAAGAGGACTTCAGTAGAAGATGCTGGGACTCCCAGCAGCTTCTACTGAAGCCTTCCGAGTAAATCGCCAGAACGCCGACACCTCCTCATCTCCACCGCTCCCATGTTTTATTTTGTGTTGCCATAAGTTAGTCTCTCTGCGTTTCTGCGCTGGGCTAATGCTAATAATGCTAATGCGAGGATAATAAAATGGCGGCTTCACAAAACTTTTTGGAAGTTTTACGGGCGTGGTTTGCAATCCGCCCAGCCAATCAGAAATATAGCACTTTTCTCACAAAAGAGCCGCTCGAAAGTCCCTGCTCTCTAGCAGGGACTTTCGAGCGGGTACAAAGGTTCTCATTAACTAATTTTAGTACCGGCTCTTTTTGGTGTGAACGCGATAAAAGAGTTCTCATGAACTAAGTTCGCATGAACCTTTGTGGGAAAAGTACCGCAGTGTGAATGCGCCTACTGTGGTTCTTGCCTTGCAGCTGCAGGTTAAGGTGATTTAGATGAGATATGATGTCACACAAAAAATTAACATCTGCTATCACCTTGGTGTCAGTTAAAAAGTTCAAAAACTCATGGGCTTTTTGGCTCTGCAGGCTTGATAAGAACGACACCAGTTCATCACGCAGGTCGCACACCCTCTCCAACACACGGCCCTTGCTCAGCCAGCGAACATCGTTGTGTAGTAAGAGATCCTTGTGTTCAGATGACGTTTCCTCTAGCAACGATCTAAAAAGGCGATGCTGCAGACTAGAGCTCTCACGCACAAAGTTAACCAGTCTCGTCACAGTATCCATAGTTTCTTTCATTTTTCCACACAGTTTTGCGCACAACACTGATTTGTGAATGATGCAGTGAAATGTCAGAAGCGCCGGGTTAACGGCGGAAAGCCTGATTACCAAGCCTTTGTGCTTTCCAACCATCGACGGAGCCCCGTCGGTTACAACAGAGACGATTTGACTCACATTCAAACCATTCTTTTTAAAGAACTGTGTCAGCTCGTGGAAGATTATTTCCCCGGTCGTCCCGGGGCAGAGTAAGCAAACACAGCAGCTCTTCCCGGAATATCTTCCCATCAAAAAATCGTACGAACACAGACAGCTGTTCCATGTCGGTTCGGTCACAGGAAGAGTCTATGGTTAGGGATATAGCCTCTGTTTTCTTCAAATCCGTGAGTAGACTGGAAAAACACTCCTCCGCTAAAACCTCTACTCTTCTGGTTGACGTGTTACCCGATAGCGGCACCTGCTTTAGTAGCTCTACAACCTTTTTTTGTTGTTTTTCATCATGATTTAAAACTTCACGAGCCATGTCTATCGCACACTGTTTCATTAACTCAGCATCAGCAAACGGCTTCTTGGCTCTAGCGAGCGTCCAAGAGACGTGCAATGAGGCAGCTGTTGCGCTCTCTTGTGCCGATGTTGTTTTCGACATTGTGGAAACAGAGTGCTTGTATGATGCAGGCAAACCTGCTATCTTTTGTGTGCGCTGGTCGGATTTCTCTAGATAGTTAGCATTAAAACTGGCAGCATGAATAGACGTGAAGTGCCGCTTCAGGTTGTCTGATTTGATTACAGCTACATTCTGCATGCGAATCAAACAAGTCGGTTTAGCATTGGTGTGGTCCGGTAAAAAAAAACAATACTTCTCAGTCCAGTCAGTTTTGAACTGATGGTTCTCCTGGTCTACCTTCCTCTTCTAGGCGAATTCCATCCTGTGTTTGAGTTATCCACGGCCCGTTACTCTCATGTTGGTCAAACGCTGGGCTGGGATGACAGGCGGCTAGCTGGCGAGCTATTGTTTATCTGTGTTTGCCGCTATTCCAGGTGGTGAGGAGTAAGTCAAGCGCGCGAAGCACGTCTTGCATATGCACGCGATAAGGTCAAGGGTCAGGTTTACGAGTGTCGACGGAGGTCAAAATAAAGCGAAACAGCAGACACCGCGGACATTTTATTTTATGTTATAACAAGTGAATGCCAGTAGATCAGCGCGGGCCATGCATTTGCCTCTCGCGGGCCGGATCTGGCCCGCGGGCCGCTAATTGGGGTTGGCTGCAGTAGTCCCTCGTTCTTATTAAACATCCATGTTGTAGACCTCTGTATAGAAAACTGTAGTTTCCATAGTTTCCCCACAGTTTCCCCACAGCACAAAATGACGTCCGCTGGCGCATCATAAACACGTCGGATAGTGAAAGTGCAGTCGGATTCTCTAAAGCACCGCAGTCTCTTCTCCTAAATCCTTTTGAATTCTCTTATCCACTATCCCTTAACCCCGTGACGTTTCACTCAGAGGTCAATGAATAAGAGATAGGGTTAGAATTTAGGAGCTGATTTTTAAACTACCCGAACGCAACCTTGGACTTGAGCCTTCTGACTTGAGGTGACTTGATACTTTAATTCAGAGGTCTCCAACAGGCCGATCGCGAGCTGCCGTTAGAAGAGCAGCCTCCCGTCGGGGAGAGCAGAATCTTCAGCCGCTCCTACTCTTGCTGAGAATCCTTGCAGGCAGGGGCGGGTCTTTATTTAGCTGGGCCACCATGCGGCCAATCATATGCGAGGATACACTAGGATCATACCATTATGTGAAAGAAGGGTGGGGGGCACAGCATGTGTAGTGGTACAGGCCAGCTGCACAGAGCGAAGGGGAGACGGGGAGCCGGATTTAAATGCAAGCGCGTCGGAAAAAGTCAAAAAATGAGTGAAACCCGAAAAAAGAGCAGCATCTGGCTGCTTTTCAATGATATTGGAGAAAGCAAAGCTGAGTGCAGGATTTGTAAAATGAAACCACTCAGGATTTATTGTCAGAGGTGGGAGAAGTTCAGACAATTAAAAAAGTTACAATCAGGGTTCCCGCGGGGTCTAACCCTAACCCTAACCCTAACCCTACAAGTCTTAAAAAGTCTTACATTTGATAATCTGAATTTAAGGCCTTAAAAGGTCTTAAATATGATTTAGAAGGTCTTAAAAATTATCGGATTTCAAAGGTACTTCTGTGTTGCGATAGCGTCTAAATGTGTTTTGGGGGAAATGTCCGGGCTGCAAAGTAACCAGTACGGTAATAGCCTTTCAGTTCCCCCCAACAATTTGTATTGAATTAAATCAACATGGAACCAGTAATCACTAACTTTGTTTCCCCCGGCCCCTTATTGGAGAACACCCAGCTAGTAACCTAGCAACCAAGCTTCAGCTCATGTAGCCTATCTTCGAATCTACTTACAAATGAATATGGGGAAGTGTCAGTTCAACCGTATTTGGTTGGAAAACATCGAATGTAGTGCTTGGTTGAAACCAGTGGAGGGGAACGTGTTTGACGCCCGCTGCACCTTTTGCAAAATAGATTAGCGTTTGGGTTAGGGTTAGTCTAGGGTTAACCTTCTAGACCTTTAAAGGACGTCGCGGCCCTGCCGGGCTTCCTCCTTTTACCGAGGTTACTGGATTACAGGACGGCTTGAGAAACATTATTTCCTCCTAAAGCTGACAAGCTCCACCCTTCAGATTCCCGGCCCAGTTGGATAGCCTGTTCCTGGCTCCTGTATCACGGACGTCGCAGCTCTGCTGGACTTCCTCCGTATCCATTCGGACTACAGCAAACCAAAGGCTACTGCTAAACCTCCTCTAAACCATCAAACTAACCCCGCGGCCAAAAGGAATTGGATGGCCTCTTTTCTGGCTTTTGCTTCACTGTGAGTACCGACCAGCGTAGTGTGTGCACACAGGACTTTACGGACTCACCTTCAACACTTGCCACTATAACAAGGTATTTTAAATTGTTTGTTTTCCCACCAATTTATTGTGTCTGCTTCCTTTTAACTGCTCCCTTTTTAATTTAAAATAAATATATTACTGTAAACCCTTACAGTTGTACATCCTTGGATCTTACCTTATTTCTTCCTGTTTGACCTTGTATATTTTTTCCTTAGTTTATCGCATTGCCCTTTTTCCTGTTATTCTTTTTCCCTCCCCTCTCCCAACCGACCCTCCTTATGGCTGCTTCGCCGTCTTATAACCGTTTAATGGTTTAGCTCCCCCCGCCCTCTCTCCCCCTCGCCTTTTGCCGCCTCTCCTACCTATGGCCCCCCATAACTCACTTGGAATCCCTGAGAGTATGGTTTTAACTAAAACATATTTTAAACTCCTTCAGGCTATCCACCATGTGGAGATCCTCGACGAGGCAACTCGCCGGGGATCTCCACCCCCCGGTATGACGAGGAAAGCACACCTGTTGACCTCCTTTATTAAACCACCAGCCCCCAATAATAAAACCTTAAACCTATTGGAAGAGAACACTAGAGGTTGGATGCAAAATAATTTGGACATCCTAAAGACCCATTATACTGACCTCCTCAGGGACCTTGGTTTTGACCTGGCCCCTTTCAATAGAGAGGCTTTTAATTTGGGCACGGAAACGTTACCACAGCAAGCTTACCCCCTCATCCATCTCTGCCTGGCACTCCCTGTTAAACCCCTCCCACCCCCACCCACCTACCCCCCCTCTTGACATCACTAACCCTACCTCTTTCCACCCCCTACCATTGCCACAGAGACTTCAAACCTCTCGAAAAACTCGCTCCACCACCCCCCGTAGTCTTCCCAATACTCTTACTTTTCCTTCACACACAAATACTATCCCTTCTCCTCTTTCTTTACCACTCCCTCCCCAACTCACTAACCTTAACCCTAGCCCCCCTCATGGGACACGGACCCCCCCGCCAATTTTGGTATCTACCTGCCCCCCCTTAACTGCATCTATCCCCCCAATACGGGCCTCTCCGTCGATCAGTGGACCGACCCCCCCCACTTTTAGTTATATCCACCCCTCCAACAACCATTGGATCTGGGTGTCCCCTTTCAACTTCACCTTTACCCCCCCTTAGCCAATGCCATTCTACCCCGGCAGGACCATTACACGTGGCAGAGTAACAAGCCTTGCTCTTAGCCATACTTCTGCCTCCTCCCACTCCTCTCCTTCCACCTGGACCCCAGAATCCCTGTATTCCCCTGATTTTTTCGGGCTTTCCCAATTAAATCTCCCACAGCACAATTCTCCAGGCTCCCCCCAGCCTTGCCCCCTACCTACTAGTGGACCTACTCCCCTTCCTTCGGTGGCTGCCATTCTAGGCAATGGTGACCCTGAGTGCCCCCCCCTTCCCCCACAACTACCTAGGAGGAGCAAATTAGTTTGGCTCTAACCCTTCCTTCCCCTCTTACCTAACCCTATACTGTACAACTTAACCCATCCCCTTTTTTCCTTACCCTAACCATAACCACTCCCCAGCCCCTTACCTAATCCTAACCTTTTTTCCTTCCCAAAACCTAACCTCAACCTCTCCTACCCCCTAGGATTCCTTCCCCTCTCACCTAACCCTATACTGTCCAACTTAACCCATCCCATTTTTTCCTTACCCTAACCATAACCACTCCCCAGCCCTTACCTAATCCTAACCTTTTTTCCTTCCCAAAACCTAACCTCAACCTCTCCTACCCCCTAGAATTAATTAAAAAATAACAGCATTGGTTTTATCATATTTTTATTAAACCAGATAAGAAACATGTGCCCGTGCTCTTCCCTGTCACCACTAGATGGTGACAGGGGACCTTTATTTCTTACCTAACCCTACAAGTCTTAAAAAGTCTTACATTTGATAATCTGAATTTAAGGCCTTAAAAGGTCTTAAATTTGATTTAGAAGGTCTTAACAATTATCGGATTTGAAAGGTACTTCTGTGTTGCGATAGCGTCTAAATGTGTTTTGGGGGAAATGTCCGGGCTGCAAAGTAACCAGTACGGTAAGAGCCTTTCAGTTCCCCCCAACAATTTGTATTGAATTAAATCAACATGGAACCAGTAATCACTAACTTTGTTTCCCCCGGCCCCTTATTGGAGAACACCCAGCTAGTAACCTAGCAACCAAGCTTCAGCTCATGTAGCCTATCTTCGAATCTACTTACAAATGAATATGGGGAAGTGTCAGTTCAACCGTATTTGGTTGGAAAACATCGAATGTAGTGCTTGGTTGAAACCAGTGGAGGGGAACGTGTTTGACGCCCGCTGCACCTTTGGCAAAATAAATTAGCGTTTGTTTTGCTAATGTAGCGTTAGCTAATGGAGCGTTAGCTAGTGCAGAGTTAGCTAGTGCAGCGTTAGCTAATGTAGCGTTAGCTAATGGAGCGTTAGCTAGTGCAGCAGCTCCCGCAACAACACCGGGGGACCTCCGGGCGAAGTTTGGGTCTACGTCAACCCTAAAAGCGGAGGTGCTGTAGACGCTAAATACCGTAGCTAAACACCAATCATACAACAGCAACGATGAAATAGTGTAGCCAAGGCAGCAGAGCTCTGAATATAGCTCTTGTCACTCTCCTCTCTCTCACACACACACACACACACACACACACACACACACACAGCACCACACACACACACACACACACACACACACACACACACACACACACACACCACACACACACACACACACACACACACCACACACACACACACCACACACACACACACACACACACACACACACCCCTCTTCTCCCCGCTGCAGCCTAGCAGCTGATCTCAAAGCATGCTCCCCTCTCCTGCAGGGGGGCGTGGTCAGCTGCAGCTCACAGAATCAGCCCCCTGCAAAAACAGCGCTGGAAAGAGCAAATAGAGCGAAATGAGGCATGGCTAAAATGCAGGATCTTTTTGGTATTTTGAAAAAAAAACTATATTTATATACTTTATATAGGTCGATACAGTAGCCCCTTTTTTAAAAAATAGTTTTTAGAGGTGTTGCTATCTGTTTTGTGTAGCGTGGTTCTACAAGCAAGTCAATGCATTCATTGGGTGGTATCAGAGAGTTACAAGGGTCTGTAAATGCAATGAAAACAATTGGCCACAGCAAATCATTTATATTAAACATGTAATGTTTACTTTTGAATACTTCAGTACAAAGGATGTATTGAATAATTTAAGTGATATATGTGTGTACACATATAAATCATTAGTCAAAATAGGGCTACATTTGATTGAATTAAAAGGTATAATATGTGGTAAACTGAAGAGCCGTTTGGGAGCCGAAAGAGCCGGCTCTTCTTGGTGAGCCAAGCCAAATGATCCGGCTCACCAAGAAGAGCCGGAATTCCCATCACTAATCTACACTAACTAACTAACTATCTTCACTAACTGTAAGCTTTTCACTCAGGCCCCGGCCACACGAGGACGATAACGGTCGTTTCCGTTACCGTTCTGTGTCATATAGACCATTCGGCCACACTAGGACGACAGAATACGGCACTAAACGACTACGGTAACGATAACGGGTCCCAAGGTGGATAGAACGGCATACGCAACGCTCTGGGGGGTCCAACGGCTCCGTGTGTACGCCCTATGGGGTCGTACTCACAGCCCTAGTCAAGAGATGAACTCCCCTGTTTTTGATTTAGCTTATTTCTCGGTCTCTGAAATCTTACAGGGTTTGCATTCAATTGACCCTAAATAGTCTGCCGGGCCTGACGGCCTCGACCCGTTCTTTTAAAAAATTGCAGCTCAGATTATAGCACAACCAGTAACTGATAGGGGTGTAACGGTTCACAGAAGTCACGGTTCGGTTCATACCTCGGTTTGGGGGTCACGGTTCGGTACGGTTTCGGTACAACAAGGAAAAGCAAAAAAAAGTCCCAAATGCATAATTTTTTTTGCTGTTATTTATTTTTAACAGTAGTGCAAGTTTTGGTATGAAAATAAGGAACTCTAACATTTGGAATCATTAACTGTATTACACAGTTAAAAACAAACCACAAACAGTAACACTCAGATGGCCATATTATAATGGCTGATGTCAAACAAAAAGGTTAAATAAGCTGTACAACTAAAAAGAATGTCTTGAACATATTAAAATAAATAATAAGAAAGTGTGAATCACAATCAATAAAAGGTAATACAGAACTGTATAACATCTCCTGATGTAAAAATATAAAATAAATACAATGATAAATATAAAACAAAATAAAATGTGTACCTTTAGGAGCAATGTCTAACATGTGTAATTAACTTGTGAGTGTGTGAGGCCATTATGCCTAAATAAAGGTACTCAAGCTTTACTCTATTTTCAAGTTGTTCTTCAAAAAGATGAGTTTGTCTACGTTGTCAGCAGTGAGGGCAGATCTGTTGGCGGTAACTATGTCACCTGCCGTCGAGAAAACCCTCTTGCTGGGGACTGAGACTGACTCGGATGTGATTGAGCATGTTTGAGGTGTTACCACTAGCATACCGCACCGCTGTGGAACAACGCCGACACACCGTCCTCGTCCGATCCACAACTCGCACCCCATCATTGTTGTAGTCCACAGGGAACCTGAAATGTTCCCACACAGCTGATTTAAAAGAAGCAGGTGGGTCTTCTAGCTCCTGTGTGTTGTGTGAACTCACCATAGCTACTAACACTTCTTCTTCATGTATTGTGTTCGTTTTGTTATGTTTTGCTCTTGTTCTTCATTTGTTATTTACAGGCGGCTGGCTTTTAGGCGGAATACCGCCCCCTGGATTATATATAATGTAATACTGCCCTGAGTGACAGACTTTTTTCCCACTCGTAAAAAAAGGCGTATTCGCCGTGTGACTGCATGTGCCGAACCGTGACGTCCGAACCGTGACGTTACGGGACGAATACGGATACCGTTACACCCCTAGTAACTGATATTTGTAATCTCTCCTTGTCCACTCACACACTGCCAGCTGTGTGAAAGCAAGCTCTGTATCGCCCCTCTTGAAAGCTGGTGATCCCACAGAGTTGAATAACTATCGTCCCATCTTAAATCTTTCTGTGTTATCAAAGATTCTGGTGTCCCTAGTTTCTACTCAGCTAAAACTTTTTTTAAATTCACAAAACATCCTTAACCCTATGCAATCTGGATTCAGATCAAAGCACAGTACTGTGACTGCCAGTCGGAAAGTCTTAGACGATATTAAGACTGCTTTGGATAAAAAATTGCAGTTGCAGTTGCATTGTTTATTGACCTAGCCAAAGCATTTGACACTGTAGATCATCACATTATGTCTAATGTTATGTTGATGTCTCGTTTCGGTCATAATGCCATTTGCTGGTTTCAGAGTTATCTAACCGACCGTACTCAATGCGTCAGGTTGGGTAGTACTGTCTCTGACCCTGTCATCTTGGAGAAGGGAGTTCCACAGGGCTCTATTTTGGGGCCTTTGCTCTTTTTATTATATGTAAACAATATTTGTAATCAGATGCAATTTTCTACCTATCATATGTATGCTGATGACACTATTGTATACTCATGTGCTCCTTCTCTGGATATGGCCGTTTCCAATTAAAAATCCGATGTTATCACACTTGTTAGAGATTAAAAGGGATTTACGCTCCACGTTTCAAATCTCTCCGCGTCCGTCTTAAAGCTGTTTTATATGGAAGTAATTCAGTGCCGCCAAGTAAACAATAATCTACTTTAATGGCAATATCACAATGCAACACAAACGATACAATATACATTCAATACAATATACATTCAATACAATATACATGGGAACCCGAATTTACCTGGTGATCACGTCAGCCGGCCAGCAGAAAGAGACTGAATTCAGTTGTGTCTTCTGCATTTATGCTTAAGCAATGGGAGGGGTCATCCGATCCCCCCCCTTTGATTGGCAGCCCAAATATCCCCCACACCTCAAATCTTGAGTTCCCCCACTCACAGGTGGCGAGAGCATTTGCATACAGTGCAAGTCAACACATGCTGCCACCTCCCCCATGGCCCTTTGTCCTCAAAAGTCCATATGGTCTCTCAAAAGTCACATGTGATTGCCTCAAAGTCCAGCTTACAGTTTTACCCAAATAATTAATACATTCAAATATTCTACTGCACACTGCAGCATGCACTTCTTGATTCCAAACTGCTTTTGAACAGTACAAACTTTTTGCTCCCAAGTCAGCGTCCTCTTGCCTCTCCGTTGACACCCTTGATGGCGTCTCTGTTGAGTTTGTCGATACCTACAAGTATCTTGAAATTCACTCTTGGCTTACTTTACAGACTTAAATGTTGTTTTTCATCTTTATCCCGTAAAAGGTTGGTCTCTGGCTTATTCCTGTCCCAGCTGGACAACGGTGATACCATTTATAGATTTGCCTGTCCCACTGTTTTGGCCAAACTTGACCCACTCTACCATGCTGCACTGCGTTATATATCAAATGCACCCTATAGACTCATCATTGCAAACTGTATAGCCTAACTGGATGGTCCTCACTTAGTATGCGTAGGATGCAGCATTGGTTTTTATTAATGTATAAAGCCATTTTAGGTAAGCTTCCACTGTACATATGTGCCAGATTTGCTCCAGTTTGTGACTCTTACAACCTCAGATCCAGTGCCTGGACACGGTTCCAGGTTCCTGCTGTGCGGACTGAGGCTGCGAAAAGGAGTCTTTTTTATTATGGTCCTTGGTCTTGGAATGACCTTCAATCACGCCTCAAACTGAGGGCATTTGTCTCAATAGCATGTTTTAAGTTGAAGTTGTCTGAGGTCCTTACCACCAGCTGCTCTTGCAGTAATAAGTAGTGCACCTTTCTTACTGTCCTAATGTGCACAATGCTTTTTCGTCTTTTGTTTTCTTAGTTATGTTCTCTGTATTTTATATGTTTGTGTTATGTGTAACGTTGCTGCCTTCTTGGCCAGGTCAGCATTGCAAATGAGATTTTATCTCAATGCTTTTTTATCTGGTTAAATAAAGGTTAAATAAAAAATAAATAATTGTAAAAGCCAAGCCCTTACCCATGTCTCTGGCTGCAAGTCTGACTTCCCTCAGTTTTTTCACGAAATCACTAGTCAGGAATTGTGCTGTGTTGGCGGAGATGATGCAAACCAGAACATGAACTCTGTCATTGAGAGAGGGGTCACTGTTGTAGTCTTGTTTATCCTCAGACAAGGTAGAGAAAGGATTGTGGAAGAAATTATCTAAAGATATACTAACTATGGATGGCATTAATTTGGCCTCCAGTGAGACTGTAAGGAATGTTGGTGTTATATTTGATCAGGATTTATCCTTTAACGCCCACATAAAATCAATTTCAAGGACCGCCTACTTCCATCTACGTAACATTGCAAAAATCAGGCATATCTTGCCTCAAAACGATGCAGAGAAACTAGTCCATGCATTTGTTACTTCAAGGCTGGATTATTGTAACTCTTTATTATCAGGGTGTACCAAGAAGTCAGTCAAGTCGCTTCAGCTAATTCAAAATGCTGCAGCTCGTGTACTAACCAGAGTTAGGAAAAGGGACCACATTACTCCTGTTCTGGCTGCCTTACACTGGCTCCCTATAGAACACAGGATAGAATTTAAAATTCTTCTTCTCGCCTACTAAGCCCTTAATGGGCAGGCGCCATCTTACCTTAAAGAACTCATTATACCCTACTGTCCTACTAGGGCATTGCGTTCCAAGAATGCAGGGTTGTTGGTTGTTCCTAGAATCTCTAAAAGTACAATGGGAGCCAGAGCCTTTTCTTATCAAGCTCCACATTTGTGGAATCAGCTTCCAGTTTGTGTTCGGGCGGCAGACACCCTATCCGTTTTAAAGGGTGCGCTTAAGACCTTCCTTTTTGATAAAGCTTATAGTTAGGGCTGATTAGATTCAGCCCCTAGTTTTGCTGATATAGGCTTAGTTTGTCGGGGGACATCTTACTTCTTCCTTCTCTCTGTCTATACCTGTGTACTCCCATGTTCCGATTAACCCAGCTTCCCCAAATTTCTTTCTTTTTGGTGTCTATATACGCTGGGATCCGGAGTCATGGATGATCCTGCGGTCCTGTGTCTTGCATCACGAGCCCTGGATCTTGAGTCGTGGCTGTGGTCCTGGATCATAGGTCCTGGATGGATATCCTCGTGGATTCATCTTCCTATTATACACACATGCATTTCCAAACATTTGGACTACCTATGTTGCAAATGTATTATCTTTTCAATTTACACACGGCATCTATTGCACGACTGTCCGTCCTGGGAGAGGGATCCCTCCTCTGTTGCTCTCCCTGAGGTTTCTCCCATGTTCCCTTTAAACTGTGGGTTTTCTTCGGAAGTTTTTCCTTGTACGATGTGAGGGTCTAAGGACAGAGGGTGTCGTATTGTCATACTGATATTTTGTACAAACTGTGAAGTCCACTGAGACAAATGTAACATTTGTGATATTGGGCTATATAAATAAACATTGATTGATTGATTGAACTGGAAAACAATGTAAAAGTAAACAAGAAAATAATTTGGCATGCAAAGTAGTAGCACAGTACAGTGGTTTCTTAATAGCCTTGTTAGTTTTCTATATTTCATGTGAATGAAATTGTGCTAGTAGAAACAGAACATTGGATTGCATTTCTAACACATTTGCAACATAGGAACAAGTTTAATGAATTCAGTTGTACCTTGTAACCCTTCTTCACGTGTCCCTTCATGGCCAGTTTGACGTCTTCTACACAAGCTCCTCTTTCTGCATCCTTCTCGAGGCCCATGACGTCATTGAAGACAAAAGGGTAATATGTCCCTGGTCCTCCTTTTTGGATTTGGTATGCTTTGTACTGTTAAAAATGAACATGCCTTGTAATGAGAAACTATACACTATACTAATTTGTAAAACTCAACATCATAAAAAAATAACTTTTTAAAGAAAAATTGTTATAATGTATGACATTCATGATTCATACTTGTGTGGTGAAGCTCCTGTAAGAGATTGCATCTGTTTTAGCTCGATCAGATATTTCGCCTCGTAAAGCACTTTCCACAGAGTTGATGAAGCTAGACTTGCCAGCACCAGAAGGTCCATAAAGCATAAATCTGAGCTGGACCTCCTTATCATGAGGCTGATATTCCCTCACAAACTTTAGGTCTCGTTCTTTGTCTCTGATCAATAAAAACAATTTTAGATTAAGATTAGATCAAATGTTACTTTAATATTATTATCAGTTTTGCATATGGTGTAACAGATACCCGAGATTTTAAACCACCATGTAACTGTAAAAACTGCCTACAAATACAATATGGCATAACAAAGGTCAGTATCAACAAAGGAGATTGCAGGTTCATAGTTTTGCATTAACAAATTGTTAGTTGAATAAAGGCACTAAACCAAAGAGACACCACAGATTAAATAATCTCTCACCCCCAAGGCACGCTCCTCCATTCTTTAGGTAAAACTGAAAAGTAAAGTACAGATGTTGCAGTTATACATGAGTTCCATTTTTAGGAAACATTAAACAAACAAATAAAGGGTTCTTTTTATTTATCATTTTAAGCAATGTTCTGAAATATTTTGAGTATATTACCTTTCGGAGAAGAAGGTTTGTAAAAATAATTCATGACTTCAACAAGATATTGTTGTAGAAACCTTATCAACACGATATTTGAGTCAGAATATTTCACATTATTTATTTGTAAATTCAGATGTCTTGCAACCTTTCACAGTAGAACTGACTCAAGTGTGCTGCACAAGCAAATTATTAATTATTTATCAATATTTAAAAATGTTTGCAGAGAATATATGAACAATTATGTGTTTTTAAGTGAAAAGCACATAGATAAACTAAAAAGAAGCTGGAAGAGTTTACATGTTTTACATACAATTGAAAAAAAGTAAAATTGCCCTGCTACACAACATTTACTTTACAGTACTTGCATTAAGCCAATGTGAGAGCATTGATTAGATATTGCATTGGTTAGACTGCATTTCCTTAATTGTTTTCTTCCACCGTTAGGTCATCATCAAACATTAATATCATTTATATTAAAAAATATAATAAAACTTCTTACCTCAGCTGAAATGTCCGTGAAAAGAAGTGGAGATGTTTACCTCAAGTAATGACTCTGGGCAATAGAATTTGACCAACGTTTCTTGGGGAAAATAAGAAGCGGCTAAAATTAGTTCACAATCACTAATCACTTGTGGATTTAGAGACATAGTTACTTTAACATGTCAGTAGTTGTTGAATCCTGTTTGGTGTTATCTACATTTAAGTGTTTTGGGTGCAGAGCTGCAGCTATAAATGTTTTAACATTGTTTCGGTTTCGTTTTTTTTCCTTTGTTTTGAAAGGATTTGCACCTGACGCATGTCGGGTGTGTCACACATTGAATTGTAAATAACACATCCTTTCGAAAGCAGGAAAAACCAGTTTTGGATCAGCCATGGATCCAATAGAAAATTAGAGAGATGCTGAGGTGACTTTTTTTGAGCAGATGTCTATTTTGGTTTCTCAGAGAGTAAAGTGCTACGTACTATGAGACACAATGCCTATCTGTACTCGGCTATTGCATTTCTTTCTATCACCTATCACACCCAATGACTAAGCCTGGAAAACATGTCACCTGTGAGTGTCCTGCGGGTGAAGGCATGTTACATTACATTACATTGCATTTAGCTGACGCTTTTATCCAAAGCGACTTACAATAAGTGCGTTCGACCAACAAGATACAAACTTGAAGAAAACAGAATCATATAAGTACATCAGGTTTCATAGGTGTTTTCACAAGTGCTTTGTTAGCAATTCTTTGTTAGTAATTCTATCGATCGAAGTGAAGTCGAAAGAGATGAGTTTTCAGTCTGCGCCGGAAGATGTGCAAGCTATCTGCTTTCCTGATTTCAATGGGGAGCTCATTCCACCATTTTGGAGCCAGGATAGCAAACCCACATGTTTTTGCTGATGGGAGCTTGGGTCCCCCTCGCAGTGCGGGTGCAGCGACTGATGCAGAGCGGAGTGCACGTGCTGGGGTGTACAGTTTAACCATGTCCTGGATGTAGGAAGGGCCAGATCCATTCACTGCATGGTACGCAAGTACCATTGTCTTGAAGTGGATTCTAGCAGTTATCGGAAGCCAGTGGAGGGAGCGGAGGAGCGGCGTGGTGTGGGAGAATGTAGGAAGGTTGAAGACCAGACGAGCCGCTGCATTCTGGATGAGCTGCATAGGTCGGATGGCACATGCAGGTAGACCAGCCAGAAGGGAGTTGCTGTATAGGCGTGAGATGACGAGAGCCTGGACCAGAACTTGCGTCGCTTTCTGGGTCAGGTGGGGACGTATCCTCCTGATGTTGTCCTCTGCCCACCATCCAACACTGCATCACCTCTGAGAGGACGATGCTGTTGTCTTCTTTATATGGCTGTTCACCTTCTTTGACCTGTCATGGTCCAAATGCAGTTTCATCTGCTTTTTAGTAAGTACACAAACTCAACTTTTAATGCTCCCACTTCCACAAATGTGAAGTCTTTGTTGCTTCCACTTCAACAAAGACTTCAAATGAAATATTTTCTCTGACATTTTAAACTGCAACTTGAACTATTTTGAATCTTTGATCAGTTGATATTGTTGCTGTTTAAAAAAAGAAAACAAATCAAGCATTTAGATCACAGCCTCATTGCAATTATTTCTTAAAGACACACCAAATCACTTAAGTAACAACAGACTGAGTGAAAGCATTTCTTCTTTAAAGTGTTTTGATCAGAATCAAAGGAATTATGTCTCGAACAACAATTGCTACAATTGTGTCCAGTTGTTAGTGCCTGTTTGGTGTTATTTACACAGTTCATAGTGTGAGGCCACATAGCTTTGTATGTTTAGAAAACCAGTTCCCTTTGGATCATGTGATTTAACTAAATTCATCTCTTACTAAGTGTTAAGGAATAATTCTGTCTTTACTTTAGATATTTAACCTTTTCTGTGTGTTGACATTTTTACGACCAAACCCTGGCTCTGTTATCTCTCTTAAGGAATGGGAAGCTCCAGCTGTCCTTTTTGGCAACAAAGTTACAATGCAGTTTGATACTTGGAGCTAACATTAACATTAAACATGCAGGGTTTTTATGTGATTTTATGTGGTGAAATTGCGGGAAGTTGCGAAATATGCGGAAAGTTGCGAAATATGCTAAATATTTTTAAAATATTGAGCTGTCTTATTTATTCTCTCACACACAACCTGCCACTAACGTTAAACCCCTTTACTATTCAATTAAACACATTCAATGTTTATTTATTGTAAAAGCAATTGGGCTATTTTAATCACACTCTCTCTCACACACACACACCCCCTCACACACCCCCTCACACACCCCCTCACACACCCCCTCACACACACACACACACACACCACACACACACACACACACACACACGCACACACACGCACACACACGCACACTTCTCCGCCTCATTCTGCTTCAATCTTGTAGGCTTCTCACCTCGTTTCTTGTATTGATTGATTGATTGAAAAGTTTATTAACAGCTTGTATATTGGGTACAGTACAGTACAGCTCAAAACATACAATTGTTAAGGGGATGCAGACCAGAGAAAGACTTTCGTCTTGTTTACATCAGGGTCCCCCATTTCCAATTCATCATATCATTTGAGACATGTAAGACATATTTGACAAACAGATGGGTTATTTACAATTTACATACAGGTGGTTTTTTTACATACAGATTTCTTATTTACAATTTTCATTTTAGATTTCGTTCTAATACATCCTAACCGGGCATTTAAGACCAACCAAGTCTACAGATATACAGTTAGTAACAGAGTCTAAAATGCGAGTATATACATAGATGGGGGGGGGAAGCTGTCCATTGTACGACAGGTTGAGATTTGTACCATTACCGGGGCCAGTTTTGCAATGCTCTCCCCCGAAGGTGCTCTTTAAGAGAGGTTTTGAAGGTAAGTATAGTTTTACTTTCCTTTACAGTTGTGGGAAGAGCGTTCCACCTTGATGTGGCATAATTGCGAAACGTGTATTCCCCCTTTTTTGTGCCAAATCTGGGTTTCACATGATTTGTGGAGCTCCCTCTGGTGTTATGATCATGGTATTCCTTGACCTCATGGTATTCCTTGACCTTGTAGCCCTCGAAAGGGTTTTGGAGGTTGATGCCACGGTGAACGTGAGTTGTTTGGCTTTCTTGTCCGCAGCAGCAGAAAGCATTTTCGAATGTTTGAATGAATCAAAGTGGGTCGTCACAGTCGATGTTCTCTTATGCTCCAACACACAGTTACACATAGGGTTGCCAACTTCCAGAAATGGAGAAACGGGACACATGCATGTGTCCCCCGCGCGTGTCCGCGCAAAGATTTTCGGGTTTCTGGCGGATTTAGTTACTTTTTTAGTTACTCCACCTCCTCACCTGCTGCGACCTCGGTGGGAGGAGGACACAGCTCTTTTAGAATATCCCGAACAGTTTTGGGGCCAAGCACATTGGCTGTTATCATCTCAGCCTTTGTTCTTCCACATTGCATTTTCTTTGCAGTGTTCGAATCACTAAACATGGCACTTGCCCGCTTATTACTGCAGTCCATGCTGTTGTAACTCAAACCATGCTTAACTGTGTGATACACTGATGTTACCTCACATGCAGCAACTTTGTCTTGTTCTGCAGTTGAACTGCCGAAGAATTTAGTTATATTTGATGCACCTTTATTTTGTATTGCTCGCTTGTGCTGTGCCAGCATGCTGTTTCAGGTCGTTTTCTCCACCGTGACCTATTGAAAACTCCCTCCGACACAAGGTGCAGAAGACCCGAGACAGACCTCCACTCACGGGCTTTACCCAACTGTGTTTTTCTTCCCACTGTTTGTTGTAAGACACAAGTGTTTTGTTTTTAGAAGGGCCAGGGCCCAGAACTACATTCTCTCTATCTTCTCCTCTTTCATTATCGCCTCCTCCACCGTCAGCGCTCATTTTCCCACACGACTGAACAGGCTGACATGCCACACAAACAATGATGCCGCGCCCGCCACCCGCGGCCCACCGGAGAAAATCTCACACACACACACACACACACACACACACACACACACACACACACACACACACACACACACGTGCGAGCATTGTGCCTGCCCTGTCAACTGAGCGGTCCTAGCGCCCTTCGCATACAGCACACAAACACATAGGCACGCAGCCAGACACACTGAATTGCGCGCAAACAGAAACATATTTTTTATTTTTTCCTTTACATGGGAGTCCGGGACAAACAAAGTCCCGTACGGGACACGCCCCTTTTGGCTCAAATACGGGGCGTCCCGGCTAATACGGGACGGTTGGCAACCCTAGTTGCACGGGGTGCAGAATAGTTTCCCCCCACCTTCGTGCAAGACATCGGGGTACTGCTTTGCCCGGTCTTTAACAGAAATGTTCGTCGGTAAATTAGATGGATTAGATTTTTTCATCTTGGTGTTTCCTCTCTCGTGTGAGTTCCACACGAGAGAGTTCTTAGACGATATTAAGGCTTCCTTGGATAACAAATCTGTATGTGTTGCATTGTTTGTTGACCTAGCCAAAGCATTTGATACTGTAGATCACCACATTATGTCTAATGTTATGTTGATGTCTCGTTTCGGTCATAATGCCATTTGCTGGTTTCAGAGTTATCTAACCGACCGTACTCAATGCGTCAGGTTGGGTAGCACTGTCTCTGACCCTGTCACCTTGAAGAAGGGAGTTCCACAGGGCTCTATTTTGGGGCCTTTGCTCTTTTTATTATATATAAACAATATTTGTAATCAGATGCAATTCTCTACCTATCATATGTATGCTGATGACACTATTGTGTACTTATATGCTCCTTCTCTGGATATGGCCGTTTCCAATTTAAAATCTGATTTTATCACGCTGCAGCATGCACTTATTGATTCCAAACTGCTTTTGAACAGTAAGAAAACTAAAGCAATGCTTTTTGCTCCCAAGTCAGCGTCCTCTTGCCTCTCCATTGACACCCTTGATGGTGTCTCTGTTGAGTTTGTTGATACCTACAAATATCTGGGCTTCTGGTTGGACAGTAATCTGAACTTCAAATACCATATTGAAGTTCTAACTAAGAAATTGAAATTCACTCTTGGCTTCCTTTACAGACTTAAATGTTGTTTTTCAACTTCATCCCGTAAAAGGTTGGTCTCTGGCTTATTCCTGTCCCAGCTGGACTACGGTGATACCATTTATAGATTTGCCTGTCCCACTGTGTTGGCCAAACTTGACCCACTCTACCATGCTGCACTGCGTTATATATCAAATGCACCCTATAGGACTCATCATTGCAAACTGTATAGCCTAACTGGATGGTCCTCACTTACTGTGCGTAGGATGCGGCATTGGTTTTTTATTAATGTATAAAGCCATTTTAGGTAAGCTTTCACTCTACATATGTGCCAGATTTGCTCCAGTTTGTGACTCTTACAACCTCAGATCCAGTGCCTGGATACGGTTCCAGGTTCCTGCTGTGCGGACTGAGGCTGGGAAAAGGAGTCTTTTTTATTATGGTCCTTGGTCTTGGAATGACCTTCAATCACGCCTCAAACTGAGGGCACTTGTCTCTATAGCCTGTTTTAAATTGAAGTTGTCTGAAGTCCTTACTACCAGCTGCTCTTGCAGTAATAAGTAGTACCTTTCTTACTGTCCTAATGTGCACAATGTAGTGACTGCTTTTTTGTCTTTTGTTTTCTTAGTTATGTTCTCTGTATTTTATATGTTTGTGTTATGTGTAACGTTGCTGCCTTCTTGGCCAGGTCAGCATTGAAAATGAGATTCTATCTCAATGCTTTTATCTGGTTAAATAAAGGTTAAATAAAAAATAATAAAAACACGTTCACTCTACGGTGTTGTTTACCTTCTGTGATGCGCGAGCTGATGACGTCGCGTCATCATCATCATCATCATCATCATCATCATCATCATCATCATCATCATCATCATCACTACTTCACGTCAAGACGAGTTAACTTTTTTTTTTTGCGCCCTTTTAAAAATATGCGCCATTTTGCTGATTATGCGGTAAATTATGCGATCGCATAATCACGTTTTTCTGGAGGGTCTAACAAATACTTCAAAACACAACATAAATGTTTTCATAGGAAGTCCAAATGAAGAGTTTGGTTCCAAAACGCGATAAACACCACTTTTGAAAAAATGAGTTCCCGCCGAAATCAGTATTGTATTTCATCGGTATTGAAAAGTCAACATTCAATTTTCTGCAAAACGCGATATCCGCCGTCTTATTCTGTCCTGTTTTCTCACTTTCTTTCCAAACAGCGACAAACGCCAGTCTCCCTTCTCTACAGAATGCGTTACATCCGCTCAACCAATCACAGCGCACCATTCCACGCACATCAACCAATCACAGAGCATTCCACGCAGTGTAAACAATAATGGCGGCACCCTGAATGTACCGGCTTTCGTCATTATCTACTTCAACAAACAATAAAAACATGAATAATTGTGACGGCATTGATGAACCTGTGGTGGTTTCTGCGGTGGGGAAGAAACGCAAGCCATCGAAATGTAATCATGTACGTGAGGAGATTAAGAAAATGAGACACTCGGGAGGAGGAAAAATCCCGGCTGTCACTTGTTATCATTCTCATACAAAAGCAAACTTCTGTCACGCAGACACATTGACCCCAGGGGATCTATTAAAAAACGTTCAGTGTTTTTACTCTGGATCTACTAAAATCGAGCAGGATCAAGTCCTTTTGCAGCTGATCACTGTCAAAAAAGTTCAGCGGAGACGTCCAAAGGTTGTCAACAGCGATATGCAGAAGGATAGGGAGGTCACTAATGAATATCATTTGCTGACTGAAGATCATCCCACAAAAATTCCTGTCTGCAAGGCCACCTTTTGCAGCGTTTTGGGTGAGTTTAATTTTGATTTATGAATTATATTATTCATACAGGACTGCCTGCTCTTAAAACGTGTGGATCATTAAACGACGCTATGTTGATGTGATAGGCTGGACTACACAGGCTAGATAATGACAGCTTAATTCACAACAAGCACATCACTGGCTTTTCAATGCAGCCTGATGTGTAGCCTAGGTTATATCATGAAGTGAACAAGGCACAATTAAGCTTTTCTGTTGAATCTTTAATGTTTAAGTTTCTTGCTATTTTTTCGTTTATTTCCATGTTAAAATGTAGCCTAATTAAGGAATTAGTATCACTTAGCCTATAGCTGTCTGATGTATTGCTTGGGCACAAATTCTTTACACAGATATAGTTATATGAATGCAATGGATTTATAGTATGCACAAGACAATCGTACAACGTACAGCACTAATATGAATGTAACATGGCAAAGATGAATGTGATTTTGGAATTTCTGTGGTCTAATGTGATATTGTTGTTCTTGTTCATGATACATTTTCCTCACATGTAATGTTTTATTGTTGTAATGAATGTGTAGCATTAACAAGATGACCCGTTAAATACATTTTGGGATCGATGATTGATGTATTTTTGGCACAGTGCCCATATATAAGTTTAGTATTGACCAAGTTCAGAGGTTTTCATGTATCAACTGACTTACTGTTATGTATTTTTGCACAGTTTCAATATGAAAAATAAAATGGATCTATTGCATTTTGGTAAAAAAATTATCAGTTTTTAAAATAAATCTTTGAAAATCTAATTCTGGATTTTAATTTGTAATGTTATTATAACCTCAAGATGCTATGTGAAAGTTTGAAACAGAAAATAGTGGTTTTCACTTGCCACTTTTCTTGGTAAAGAAAATACATTTTTAATCAAATTAATCAACATGGATTTAAAGCGTTTTGGAACCAAACTCTTCAAATATAATAGATAGCAAACATAACTTGCTATCATAAATAACATGTATATTTCTATGCAGGAAACAGCGAGACAGGGACATGCACAGGTACGAGCTAATGTTGTCCGGGCAACGACCGGTTTTCCCTTTTTGGCTGACCTGCCCCTCTGGAGAGAGCGAGAGTTCTTTTCTTTCTTTCTGTTGTGGTCGAATCAACATGATGAGCCCACAATTAGTATTGTAGTTTCTCGCTGCGGGAAAACCATGGAGAAAACACACCAGCTTCACTCTTCTTCTACTACTTCTTTTACTTCTTCTCCTTCTTCTTATATGTATTTGCCCCTACATTTTGAATGAAGAACTC
Organism: Harpagifer antarcticus; assembly: GCA_902827135.1. Lineage (NCBI taxonomy): Eukaryota > Metazoa > Chordata > Actinopteri > Perciformes > Harpagiferidae > Harpagifer > Harpagifer antarcticus. The sequence goes on along the minus strand of CADEHL010000585.1, from coordinate 618,409 downwards.
GTTTCAGTGTTAACTCATTCCAAAGTATGACCACAAAAGTGTTTTAAACCAGGTAGGCCTACGTTTTTATTATTTATGTTCTATATCGCTAAGTGTGTGATTACACATGTTACGTAGGCTATTATATATATTATAGGCTACTGTATCGGATTTTGGAAAATGGACTTTGAGTTTTCTCATGGGAGGGACTTTACTTCCTCTTGACACCGTCGGTTATTTACAAAAAAACACCTACATATACTTGTTATTGTGCTTTCTGTGTCTTTCCATCTGCTCCGTAAACTCCTATTAAACATCCATGGTAAACTCCCTCAACGGGGCCGCCCTCTCTCAGGGGAACACTTCACTGTCCCGCTTCATTGTAGGATTTCTGCCATGTCTCCACTTTAGTTTGAGCATCTCTGTTATTAAGTTATGGAATACTAAATAAATAACTAATAGATACCTTACCGTTCCTGCGCTCATAAAGAATGATAAGAATAATGCGTATTGAACTGGTTTAATTCATTAGTGAGTTTATTTAAGGTAATTAGAGAAGCCCTATTTTATCAGTATGTCTGTACAGCAGTTACAATGGTCAAACTACATTAGAACATAATTTCCCCCCTTTTTTCTTTAATAGTTTCTAACATTAGATAGTTTAATGAGATATGGACCGCAAAACTAAAAGTGTCCCTGGTTTTCATTTTAAAAATCAAGTCACCGAATGCAAGTAGTTGCCTACTTATTTTGTAATGAGATGATGATGTGAATTACTGTTCAAATTAGTTAATGTAATAATCGTTTTGGTCTTATATGTTTTTGGGTAGGAGGCCCTTTTTCCAGTTTAGAGCAATAGCCCCTCCAAATGTCTGTGCACGTCCCTGCAGCGAGAGATGAGGCATCTGTCACTGTCGGTATGCTGAGTGCTGACTCAGCGGCTCGAGCCCATCTCCACTGCCATCGTACTTAAGGGAGGTGTACTCATGGACAGAAACAAAGACTTGCCTCAGGCAGTTTGTCTGTTACATATACATGCATTGGATTACACAACATGCATTGCAAATACACTCAAATTCATTCAAACAGTAATGCTTGGACAGGGAAACAAAACTTCTTCACTTAAACTGTCTGTTCTAAATTCAATGTTTATTGAATTACTTTTTGGCATTTGAAAACTAATGTTGTAATGCAGCTGAGTCATGAGTGTTTTCAATGCATTATTTTTATGGGGATTGTCAGAGTTTACACACTGTGTTTACAGACAAAATACTTTGTGTTGTTGTAGCATTATATAAGTTAACAGAAATGAGTTTGTTTAATTGAAATAGTAAACCTTAGAAATCATGAGTTAGTAGAATTGTGACGAAGATGGCTTCGTCACTGTGGACTGACGGCTTCGGGCTTTGTATATTGCACGTGTGTTTTATTTTGAAAAGTGTTCCCTTTCCCCATGTCTGTTGCTGTTGATTATGTTCACCTGGTGCCCTGTGATGTCTCCTACCCCCCCCCTTTCACCTGTGTCTAATTGCTCCCCCTCACCTGTGTCTAATTGCTGATTAGTGGGTGTGTATTTAGGCTCTGTGTTTCCTGTTTGGTGGAGGCTGGTAGTGTGGGTGAGATCCTTGTGGCTGGTGACTGTGTTCACCTGGGCAGCAATATTGAGGCTGTGTATCCTGTACCACAGCGATGAATAAATGCCCACACCGGGTTATTTTTGAATTCTCTGCCTCTGCCTCCTTGCTTGGTCGGGCCGCTCAACGGTCAGCTTCACATTTGGTGTCAGAAGTGGGATTGACCAAGTGAGGAGGTGAAAACGATGGAGAAACTGAGGGCGATGATGAAGTCATTCCTGCAGTATGAGACAGCCAGATTCAAGCGGGAGGAGTACCGTTTGAGGAACATGGAGCAGCCGTTTTCACAGATACAGGAACAGGTTTCCCTGATGGAAGAGAAAGAGGAGCAGCCCAGGTTGCAGAGGGAGGAAGAGGAGAAGCTGAGAAAGGAAGAGGAGATGCGCTTAGCGGAGGAGGCTCGTCTGATACGCCTGCAGGAGGAGAAGAAACTTGCGGAGGAGAAGAAAATTAAAGACGAGGAAGATGCTTTTCTAGCGGAGGAGGAGCTGGTGAAAATGGCCGAGGGGATGCGTCGGGAGAGAGAGCGCATCATGCAGCAACAGCTGGAGGAGATAAGGGCTCAGGCTCATGCAAAGGCCCTGTTAGCCACTCAGACTCAGGTGGAGAAGCCGGTGATGAAGACGCTGCAGGCGGAGAAGGTGGTGTACGTGGAGAACCTGACGGAGGCCATCGCGAAGGAGCGGGAGAAAGAGTTGAGGAAGAAAGGGAAGCTTCGTTCCGACTTCACGCCCCCCTCTGAGGAAACCATGCGGCACAAGGGGAAGCAGAAAATGTAAAGTTAAGATCATTTATTTCACAACATTTTCCATTGAGTCTTACACACTACAAACAGGCTCACTTTGCCTATATTCATAATATAAATGCTATGATATATCTATAACATGTTTTAATGTTGCCTGCCCTTCACTGTTACATTTGTTAGTGTAGATCAGGGGTCGGCAACCCATGGCACGCGTGCCAGCATTGGCACATGGCACCGTAACCAGTGGCACACTAGGAATAAGTGGAATAAGGGTGCAAAAATATTTAAATTGTATTTTCGGATCCTGAACGAGGCCGCCGCCAGAGCGCGTCTCCCCGTTACCTGCAGAAGGAAGCCATGCACGCAACGCAGCCCCGCTCTCAACTCCAGGTGACTTTCTGCCGCTTTCCTCTGTGGTGCTGATCGTTTCACCACAGAGGAAAGCACTTCACTAATTGCAGTTCCCATAAGGAGCTGTACACATGCCGCAGTTTTTGCGTGGCTATGTATTCAGTTGAAAGCCCAGTGGCGATCTGCTCATCTCTCATCGAAATAATATGCTACAAAGGGGCGGACTGGCCATCTGTGTGTTGAACTTTCCTGTCGGCTCTCAGACCGTAGTTGAGGAGGGCAGAAGCAACAAGCTTCAGGTTCAATAACCCACTTTAGCTTCAATGACTGGAGAGAGGCGAGCTCTTCTTGGGAGGCCGTTGCATTTATTTAACTGTTCTTCTGTTTCACAAAATACATCACAGACCTCTGTTTTTCTGCTTCCTCGTTTCACTTCCAGAAACATACACACGTTCCCTCACTGTCGCTCTACCATCCACAAACACGTATGCACAAGCCACACCCCTCTCTCTCTCTCTCTTAAAGGGACAGCGATCTCATCTCACTCGGCATGACCCTAATATCATAACGTGTGTTCTGGAGAATCACAGAACAGACGATCGTCCTTATTATTATGCCGTTTAAACCAATTATTTAAATGTGTTTGTTAAATTCGACATCATGTAAGTTGCGCTGACAGGTCCACACACTGCTTCCCCGCAGCGAGGCTCCCCCGCCCTCCTGCTGATAGTTGACGAGCATCAAGATCCTCAACTTACAAATACTTGATTGTTCATTGCCGCCCTGTCTGTCAGCCTTTCATCTCGTGCACGCACAAATGTATCTCGTGCCATCATTGGGCGTGCCGTCATTGGGCGTGCATTGCAGCAGTACTTCAATGACTCGCCAGCAACAGGCGGCCACTTTCACCAGTCTGCTGACGTCACGTTCATGTGTGTTGGAGGAGGTGCTCTGTAAGGAAGTCTGAAGGAAGGGGCGGATTCTTTTCGGCTGTGTACTTCCAAATTTTAGTGCACTCGAGCCGGTTTCTGAAACTTACCTACCCCACCTTTAACAATATGACAACAGAAATCCACACAGTCATAATGAAATTGATATAAATACATTTAATTGAATTGAATACAAAAAATATGTATGTAGCACCAAGTTACCTAAGAGCACTTTCAACCCAGTCTCACATCTAAACGTGTAATAACTACGTTGGTCCACAACTTGGGACGTAGTATTTCTACAAAAATGCCTCTGCGTCTATGTCACGTGATCTTCGTTTTATTCTCGATGGAAAATGCCTATTTTAAGGGCCATTAAAATGCGTTTTGATGTCATTTTGTCCTCTTCCCACCATCCAACACTGCATCACCTGAGAGGACCATGCTGTGGTCTTGGTGTTATAGTTAGGTTGATTGTGGTTTTCAGTTGTTTTTTGCATTTTCTTCTTCAGCTAGCAGTTCAACTACTTATGTGTCATGATGAGTTTCAATCACATTTTAAACTGCGACTTGAACTGTTGTGAATCTTGGAACAGCTTAAATTGTGTGTTGTGAGCAAACAGGTGATCCGCGGTTGTGAGGCTGGTTGGATGTACTACCAAATTCTCTGAAACGCATTTGGAGACCGCTTATGGTAGAGAAATTAACATTCAATTCGCAAAAGCTCTGGTGGACATTCCTGCTGTCAGCATGCAAATGTCATGATCCTTCAAAACTTGCTACATCTGTGCTATGTGATAAAACTGCACATTTTAGAGTGGCCTTTTATTGTGACCACAGTGTTATAGCAGAATGTTTATTACAGCGTATTTCTGGTATATTCATTAATGTCACATGGTATAAGCCACAGTATAGTGGACTATGTGTTGTTCTTTTGGTTTGCTGGAAGGAGGCCCATCTATAGGCAATCAGCTGAAACCCTTCACCAGCAGTTGTATACATTGACATGTGTGGTAGCTGCTAAACAAGGTCATGAAATCTGGGATCGTGTAGAACTCAGAGGATGCAACATATATGACTGTATATGGTTGGAACATCTCTGCCACGTATGCTGTTTCAAGTGTGTGTTCGTGTGTGTTTTACATGTATAAAGCACATGAGATCTTTCTGGTCTTGGGAGGCAGTTCCGCGATTGGCTGATGTGGCAGCAGGTGATGTACTCCCCATTATTGCTTGTTTGCGTAAGGCACACCTTTTCTAATAATCATGCTGTCTAATCAGCATCATAATATGCCACACCTGTGAGGTGAATGCATTATCTCGGATCACTAACACTGATTTTAACACATTTGTGAACATTATTTGAGCGAAATAGGCCTTTTATTTACATAGAAAAAGTCTTCGAACTGTGAATGAGAGTAAGTATTTCAGTTCTAAATAAAAGGAGACCAATAACAAGTTTAAATATTTTTGTTGATCATCCATTGGTCCACACAGGGACCCTCTAATGAAAAATCAATATGGATAAATAAATATGTAAAGTACCATGTGTAAGGTTACTGACAGTGACTTCTTGCAGTATAACTTAAATTACCTCAATGCTGAACAGCACTCGAACTTACTGAACTTACTCAAGCTAAACCAAACCAAATTGCAATATCTACTTCAAATTATCTCTGGAACCATTGTGATACGTGACATTCATATTTTTAAGATACACACACCTTATAGAAACACTGCACACACAGTCTGAACTAACGTTGACGTTACTTAGTCTTTTATATATAAAGTAAAAATATAAACATATTACATTAAATGTTATTCCGAAGAAGTTACAGACTTAGACTCAAATGGGGCACCTGCACTAGAGAAAAGTAATTAAGAAAAAGGAGACCAAAGACACATTTCAATATTTGTGCTATTTATTGTGGTTTTTCCTGAACAGCCGTACTGTAGTAACATTTTGATATAAAGAGATTGCAACAGTGAATAGAAAATACCTTTAAATCAGTGACGGGTACAGGATATGTAATCCTTAATCTAAAACAGTTTTACATTCCAACCAAATTTAGTCCTTGACCTGCAAATAATCAGATCCTTGATTACCTGGAGATGGCAAAATAGAATACGACATGTATCATTAAAAGCACAAATAACAACATCATAATGCAAAGACTCCAACACATGAAGAATAAATCCTTTTCATACTTAACTCAGCAATGTAGTGATATAGTATAGATATGATGCATTAAAGGCTGCACATGAAAACCTAAAAGCCACATTGCCCACTTTATAATTATCATTCCAGACATGCTTTCAACATGTTGTCATAACAACAAGAGGTGCCTCAGCAGAATGTAGTTTTACTGGTCGTCGACAAAGTCTTTTCCAGATTCAATGATCTGTCTCAGTGCGCTCAGTATCAGTGTATCAACGTCATCATTTGTGTCGAGCTCTGAGTGGTAGTTCTTCACAGGAAAGATGCGGCTCTGTGGAACACCCAGCACGCCACTCACCTCCACAATCTACATTTAAGAATTTGAAATTTAATAAATGAAAGTGCTGATCAAAAAAGATTGTGATGTTACAAAATTACAGTGTAAAACAAAATGATATTCAAACTTGAATTACAGTTGTCTAAAACAAAATTACCAATAGAAACTTACCTTTTTCTTCAAGTAGTCGCTCTTATACACGTTCCTTATATCCTTGCCAACCTCTGGACAGGCTTCATCAATTTTGGTGAGAATAGCAATTTCGGGAATCCCTGCCAATACAGAGCAAAATCAGTCAAAAATAATCTCAGGTTATTTTTATTTTATTAGAATTATAATATATTAAACATAATTATAAAATACGATATATACAATTGAATTTGTTATTTCAATATCCAACCCTTACCCAAGTCCCTGGCTGCAAGTCTGACTTCCCTCAACTTTTTCACATCCTCAGTCGGTAACTGTAATGTGGCATTATCATTCTGCAATCCTGCTATGTTGCCAGGGATGACGCAAACCAGAACATGAACTCTGTCATTTAGAGAGGGGTCGCTGTTGTAGTGTTGGTCATCTTCAGACAAGGCAGAGACAGGGTTGAACTGGAAAACATTGTTAAATCACATTTAAATAAAGTCAATTGGAGTGCACAAATACAGTAGTTTTTCAATTGGAGCCTCGTTGGTTTTCCATATTTCAAGTGAAAAAATTGATAGTAGAAAATGACCACAATGTGGGATTGATTTACTCAAATTTTCGAAGAGAAATAAGGTTTACAGAATTCAGTTGTACCTTGTAACCATCCTTCACGTGTCCCTTCATAGCCAGTTTGACGTCTTCCACACAAACTCCTCTTCCTCTATCCTTCTCAAGGCCCATGATGTCATTGAAGACAAAAGGATAATATGTCCCAGACTCTTTTCTGATTTTGTAGGCTTTGTACTGTAAGACATGAAAGTGCTGTTATAAGGACATGGTAATTTGGTTGCCCTAGATGTCAGAACATAACATCAGTAGTCTAGTAGTTAACATAACATAATTTCACGAAACAGAAAAAAATACAACGTTTTAAAAATCAAAAATACAATTAAAAGACAGTCTTTTTTTACAACACAACATTGTATGTGGAATGAATCTCTTGATAGGGGGGAGATAGAGTGATGACACGTGTTCACAGACCACAAGCCAGATTCAAATTTGCATTGTCTTTTTTAATTGTCGTTATGTTTTTTCTTGTTTTGGGGATTCTTACTGTTTTCGTGAAGCTCTCGCCACCAATCGCATCTGTTTTAGCTCGATCAGTTATTTTGCCTCGTAAAGCACTTTCCACAGAGTTGATGAAGCTGGACTTGCCAGCACCAACAGGTCCATAAAGCATACATCTGAGCTGGACATCCTCTTTAGAAGGCTGGTAATCCTTCACATTCTGCAGCTCTATCTTTTTGTTTCTGTTCAATGGAAAAACATTAGAGAATTTAGATCAAATCATTCTTTGACCGATTAAAATTAGACCACCATGTTTCTAAAAAGTGACAAGAAATAGAAAAAAAGGCTTAACAAAGGTCAGTCTCAACAAAATCACTCACCCCCAAGGTACGCTCCTCCATTCTGTAGTTTGGCTGTTTCCCATGGCTACAAAAATAACTTGTTGTAGAAAAATTATCAATACAATATTTGAGATCAAATATTTCACAACATTCGTTATACTGTATATCGTAAAGCAGTTGTTTTTATAAGTATGTATAATATTTTTAATTCCTCCATTTAAAACTTCTCATACTCGCTCAAGTGTGCTGTCCAAGAAAACATTTTATTTTGTATTAATATCTTTAAAAACCTGTTATATTGATTTTGCAGAAAATATAAAACAAATGATGTGTGTTCAAGTTAAAAAGTAGGCAAAATAAATAACTGAGCACTTTTGACTGTCTGTTTATGATTACTGCACCGTATGTCTAACAGACATTGCAGGTAAAATAAATGATTTCACTTTCCCCTTTCTTTTGTTTAAAGAATAAAGGAGAGTGTAAATTCTCTTTGGGTGCAGTCAGGAACAAATACCCTATAATGCATTATTTGCCTTATGATCAGACTATATTCAAGACCCGGACATCTAAGTGAATCACTAAGCAGCAATCTCTGGTAAAATGATTTATTTTGTATTTATCCAGAGAATGATATACTTCACAGTATCTTTCATTTAATCTATGCACTACAAACAAGCATCGATTTGGAAAATTCAGTTTTTGTGCAGGTTATAAAGAGATTAAATCACCCAGAGCTAGAAAAATCAAGGTTTATATTAACTTTACTTTTTTTTCTAGCAGCAGCTCTACAAACATTAAAGGTTTGAGATTTTTTTTAAAATACTAACACACATACATTAACTATACATCTATATAACTGTTCTACACTACTACTAAACTGTACTTGAAATGATGATATAACAAGAATATACTGAATTAGGAAGTAATAGAAATCCTCACCTTCAGTTATGTGCCTCTCACCCAAGTGCCTTTCAACTTGACAGGAAAGTATCTTTATATACTAACAGTTGCTCACTTTCACTTTCTTTCCCTGCACACTATGTGACTTACTGTTAAAGGAATTGCCTTTATCAATGTACAATTTTATGTTTCCTGACTTCATGAATTAAAGTTGATTTATCTTTAGTGATTCACAAATGACTATATTATACTTTTTTTAAGTTTCCTTTTCACTAATTTGGCAATATCATTTGACCACAGTTTCTTGGGGAAAAATAAAAAACAGCGAAAAGTTGTTCATAATCACAAGTTGACGTTTTGAGTGAGGACCTGCAGCTATAAATGTTTTAACATTCTTTCGGTTTTGGTCTTTTGTTTTGAAAGAATTTAAATCTGACGCAGGTTAGGCGTGTCACTCATTGAATTAAAATGACACATCCTTTTGAAAGCAGGTGGAAAAACCAGCTGAAACTCCAGATTGCCCCAGTTTAAACGTTTTAGCAGTTTTGGATTAGACATGGATCCAATAGAAAATTAAAGAGATGCTGAGGTCACTTTTTTGGGCATATGTCTATTTTCTCCGAGAGTAAAGTGCTACGTACTATGAGGCACAATGCCTATCTGTACTCTGCTATTGCATTCTCTTTCCATCACCTATCACACCCAATGACTAAGCCTGGAAAACATGTCACCTGTGAGTTTCCTGCAGGTAGACAGAGGGTCAAGTGAAGGCATTTTGTTCTCTGCCTACCATCCAACACTGCATCACCTCTCACCATGCTGTGGTCTTCTTCATCTGGCTGTTCACCTACTTTGACCTGTCATGGCAGGCCTGAGTTAATTTCTGGCTTTTAATTAGACCTACTTGTTAACCTAAAATAAGTTACAGAGTTTATGCAAGTTTACCGCCATGCTCGGATCCACCTGGATCGGCATGGTTTTACCCCTACTAACGTCTGTAAAACCAGGTTCTGTGAAATTATCCTAGTATCTGTAATGAGGTGTGTTTGGCAGTTGTGCAATGTCACCTCATGACAGCAGAGGGGAGCGTGGAGTTGATTTTGGATCTCCCAATCCAAATGGGTGGGATGTTTTTATTTAGAGAAATGGTTCACAGTTAATATAGGGCTTTGGGCATGTCTCATTACATTGTGAAGATTATTTACCCCCCATCCAATCGTTTAAGGTATAGTCCTCAAGTGGTTTTATTTAGTATTCAGCTGTTAAAACTGTATTAGAGAGTGCTTCTGCGGCGAACAACCCATCTAGTGTGTCTCACCACAGGCTGAGAAAGAAACGAATTTCCTCAAAGGGCCATTATCTTCCTGTGGAGGGAAAGACTGAACATCTAGGGACTTACCAATGCAAAGTGAAAGCAAAACTTTAAGCTTCCAGGATTGTCAGGAGCTTTTGCTTACAGCCTGCTGTGTGTGTGTGAGGCATTTCTTGTGCTGAATAGTGTCACAACAATTCAGATAATATAGCAAACCTTAGCATCTGTCATGTTAGTCAACTAAACAGTTAACTTTTGCAAAACATAGATTTTACATTCGGATTAAGCAGTATTTGCAGTTGTCACCATTATTTCAAAAACAAATTAACCACAGTTCACCTACTTAAATGCATTTGCATCAGCTTTTCAGTGAGTAACTGCTGACAACATCTCTCCTAACAACTTAACTTTTAACTCCACTGGACTGTTTGGACTGATCAAGAACACTTACTCTCCTTTTTCTTTGAAACTGTCGCCTTTTACAAACTGGAATTTAGATCATAGACCTACTGCAATTATTTCTGAAAGAGACACCTAATGACTACTTTACACTTAGTCACAACAGAATGAGCATTTACTCTTGACAATATTTTAATCAGAATTACATGAATTATGTAGAACATCAATTGTTACAATAGGGTTCCCTCCAACAACAACAACAACAGGATAGTTTAATGTTCAGTGTAGGTGTTAGTTGCAGATCCAACAGCAGGCCTCCACGCCTATAAAGAATGAAATGCATTATAGTATAACCATCTTATACACCCTGTACACCATGGGTCGGCAACAGGCGGCCCGCGGGCCATTGTTGGCCCGCCTGCAATACTATTTGGCCCGTAATTTTGAGAATCAAAAATAAAATATTATTTTGAGTTTTTTTTTATTTTATTTTTTTACAACATAGGACAAACAGTCGCACATCAGGGTTTCCGTTAGCCGGTAATTACCGGTTTTTATCTGTGCTCTCTATAAAGGAGAGCTGGATCTGATCGATATGGACATAAACACGAGTGCGGACCTGAGAGAGAGATCAGATCAGCTGCTGCATAATCACCTGAAGCCCCGCCCACTGTTTAGCACGCTGCATGAGAAACTGACGGGCTGTCAGGAAAGAGGGAGAGGGGAAAAGAGAGGATCCGTTTCTCCCGTGTTATTATCCAAAGTTAATGTAAACCTTTGAATAACGTACTTCATCTACTACAAGTAGTTTGTTTGAATGTAATAATTATGTTGTTTATTGTTTGTGGAATCATTTATTGAAAAATGATTATAAACTGAAGCAATATAAAAATGACTCCCATTACTGAGTTTTAAACATCAGCATATCCTGTCATAGTCCGGTGATTACCTGCCAACGGAAACTTTGCTACATCATTCTTATTATTATTATTATTGAAACATGACTGGTAAGTTTCAAATTTGACCGGTAAAATAAATGTTGTCCCGACATATCCGGAGGGGAAGCGGCGCTGTGGAAGAGCAGAGTGGCGAGGGAGAGCTGTCATCTTCCCTTTACAAGCTTCAAACATGTATTTATCGTGTGATTTTGGAAATAAAAGTTTCATATTCTGAAAGCCAAGACTTTGTTTATTTAAAATCAAACAAAACACCCGAACCCCGAAAAAACATTATTTTACGCAAATCCACGTTTATTTTGAAATGAGCCGTTGCGACTTCCGACTGATTTCGATAGAGCGGGTCATATATGGCAAATGTGTGGTTGTGGGGAACCAGGTCAATTCAAGTACTTATTTAACTATTAAATACATTGAGTTTGAGTAAAAATACTTACTGATTAATATAGCTTATAATATATTAAATTGCAAAGCAAAACATGCTGTAATTGATTTATTTTGTCCTTTGATATTTTTTAAAGGTTTTCAACCTGAAAGAATCCTAATGTGTCCTTGCAAAGTTGAAATAAAGAAAAGGAAAAAGGATTCCAGTTGTCCATGCGTCCTCTGTTGCCCCTCAAGCCTCTCAAATGTGGGCAAACACTCAAATAAATGTCAAAAACCCAGAGAACCTGACAATACTTATCAGAATAAAAGTAAATAACACTGCTATAGTTAATAACTCTACTTTACTCAGTGGAGGCTCGTCCATTGAGGAAAGGGAGGACCATCCTCCCTAAAATTTCAGAGAAAAATTAATTTTGAAGAGAACAATAAATACACCTCAATTTAAAAGATAAGTCTGTTAAAATACAGATAATAGCCTTTGGGACTCAAATGGGGCTAGAGAGGACGAGCCTCCCTTTGGGCGGGTCTGAGGCTCTGGATTGGGCGCCTATATCATCAGTGAACCAATCAGTGGATCTGACTGCGCATCAGAGTGTTGATGGGGAGGGTTATCAGCGATATCAGAGTTTTTTCTGAACCGGGGAACAGGGGCGCTGCGCCTTCTTACCAAAATCAATTCTTTGAATTAGGCTTTGATTATGTTCTGGCCCGCCATCTTGTGGCTCAGCAAAAAATTGGCCCAAGGCCAAACTTACTTGCACTTACACTATAAAAACAAATGCCTTGGCTCAACAAAGAAAATCAACGCAACAGTTTGCATCGATGTTTATTGAGTTAAGACAACTTCTAATGAAATTGTCTTAAAGCAACAAAGTTATTTGAGTTAGGGGAGAAGGCTTTTCCTCTACAATCAGAGGTGTTTTTAATTACCACTTACTTAATATTTGGTATTATAAACCTACTTAATTACCCTCATTCGGGATACAAGTTTTTAAGTTGATTACTCCAAAAATTAAGTTGTTCCAACTTGTTTTACCGTATGATTTAAAAGGAATTTTAAGTTGTATGTACTTAATTACCATCATTGTGAACACACGTTTTTAAGTTGACAACCATTTATAAATGAAGTTGCTCCAAATATATTGTATTCAATAGTTTTTTTTCTTAGCTTTTTCATGTTTTTGCCTTTAAAGAAAGACATTAATTGATTCCACAACAAAAATATTAGGCAATTCACTTTTTATTTTGAACTGCAGTTGTTTATCTCAACACATGATGTTTCAATCAGGAGAGAATTCATTTAGTTTGAACATTTATTGACACATGCCATATGATAAGGTGCATGAACACCTGAAATCACAGCTGACTGCAGGAGACAGGAGAACCATTTTATAGTTTGGCTGCAGCGCGTTGATTGGCTGCTGGAGAATGAGGTGAAATGTAATAGGTTAAAGAGAACGCCTGTGATGAGCTGATTATATGCAGCTGTGGAGTGAATGTATACACAGCCAGTCTTCCTGAATTAACTATCTTGAAAAAAAAGATAAATAACACATTTAAATTGCCCCACAAATAATAAATAAACACATTAGCCATATTACCATGGGAAATGGGCACATACATGCTGCCATCACATCGAAGTTAGAGGCCTTTGCATATTTAAAACCAGTGTCAAATCTGTCAAATCTGTAAAGTTTTTGTGAAACTACAGAAACAAACTCTCAATGGCCACCAATCTGCAGATCACACACATCCATTTGACAAAAGATGTAACAAAGATGTTGACACTGCCGACAGTCATTATTTCAAACAGTATGAACACATTTAACGCAGAACGCTTGCTCATTCATTTGTTTCTCTCGACCACGATGGTTGCCATCGTATGGTCAGACCCTGGGCGGACCGGTCACTGATGAAGGCGATATTCATGTCCTTTTGAAGCACATTAAATAATAGGTTAGCGCATAAGAGATAATAAATTAGGTGCATACTTTTTAAACTCTTAGCTAATTCAGTGCCATTATTACCAGCTGCTAAAGCAACGCTGGTATTGTTTTCACCTATTGAGTCTGCATGTGTGTGTCGTCATGTCAATGTGGTCCTGAAGACACACAGAGGTGCTTTTGAGTACTTTGCCTAGTGTTTAAAAGCATGTGGACAGATTTTGTCAATCACAACCGTGCAAGTTTTAGTGTATCTTCTCATCTTTTTTGCAGGTTCCATACAATATGTGAACTGGTTAAGTGAAGAGCAGAAGCCACTTTTCAAATTGTACACAATCCTTTTCCCATGCCATTGCTGTCAACACCTATCCATGCTGAACGTTGCTAAGATATTATTGATTGGGGTGTGGCCAAAAGCGCAATATGCTTCAAAATGTAACTGACAGAGAGCAGTGCTTTTGTCCTGTGTCACTGTACCCGTGGATTTGATGTTATTTCCAGATTTTAATTACGCCGCTAAACTCCTTGAAAAGGTCCTCTTCCTTTTCTCCAAGGTACACGACAAGGCAGCGGATGGCTATAGTTCTCTGCGTACTTCAATTGTATTGTGCTATTTTTGAAAAAGGAAAAAAAGAGAAATTACCTAAATGAATATATTCTGAATGGGTGACTGCCAACAACTTGCATTTCAATGACAACTCTAAATAACGATCCTACCTCAAGAAGCATGTCCTTGATCTGCTTCACCGAGATTCATTTTGAATAAAAAGCGATATCACAATAGTAACCAAAGTATTTTTACTCTCACAGTAGCCTCTACTACTTTGTATCCTCTCACAGAACTATTCACAGTTCAAAGGCTGCTAGTTATGGTCAAACAGCAATTTGCCTATACAGTGCAACTACAAGGCTATCTACTGTATTTGAATGACAAAAGATGACACTCACCTTAAAATGTCCTTTGTATATTTATTTTTGTCTTAACTGTCGGAACTTGTCCAGGCATGTTAAGTGGGAGTGGACTTGAAATCCTTAACTCAAGGTGTAGAACAATTAAGTTATCAAGCCAATTGCATTACTTACTACAACTTGAACTTAGTTTTAAGTCAATCATTTTGTATGGGAGCAGATTGCCGAGGGTGGGCGCAGGGGGATTACCCAATAGCGATAGCCGTAGAGGGCTGCGCCATTTATGGCGCGTTTCCACTGCAGCGGGTAGCTCGCTTTAAGTGTGCCGAGCCGTGCGGGGCCCGTTTTTGGTTGCGCTTCCACTTGGCCTAGTTTTGGCCCGGGGCTACTTTTTCACCTTTTTTCTGGCCCGACTAAATCGTGGTTCTAGGGCCAGCAACAACCAGGCTGAGTCGGGCTGAGTATGCTAAACTAGAGAGAGAATCGCTGGCAAGGGAGCTACAACTACAACAAGATGAACATATTTGACCGTGATTTAATTGTAATACGTGTTTCAAAATGATGCCGAAGTAACAACATACTGATACCGGTTAGTAAAAACCATGAATTAATGCTTTGACAAGTCTGCAGACAGACGGCAGGCGAAAAACCCTTTTTAAAATGCGTGTTTTCTAAATGGAGCTTGGCTAAGCTAACGTTATATATGCTCCGACCGTCCACAGTCACAGCCTATACAGACATAAATACACTAGCGACTGTATTCACCATGACACAGCCTGTGGTTTGTACTTGTTTAACTTTTGTCTAGTTTCTGAACAGATATGAGGAGCTATGAGCTCTGAGTGCTAAGAGCTAACGGCTGTGTTGTTTTTTGGGGCGCTCATTGAAGATGACGTCACGGCTCCGCCTACACTGCGTTACTATAGTAACTACCCCAGTTCCTAAACTGTAATGGAAGCGCAGCATTAAAGTGAGCCGGGCCTAATAAGGCCTAACCAAACCGAGCGAGGCCGAGCGAGGCCTGCAGTGGAAACACGCCATTACTCATAGAAGCTGGGGTTACAGTAGGTAACCTTAGTTCCACAACGTAGACTTTACCAACAGCTGAGACTGACCCAACAACAACGTAACTTAAAATGACGGCATCACTAATCAAGGTTTTCTATCACCGTCCAAGTCTTTTCACATTGTCTTTCCATTAACAAGTGTTTAAAAAATGCCAGAGTTTCAGTGTCAGCCTGCTGCCTGGCACTCGTTCACCAGCAGACTGACCGTACATCAATCCTCTGTTTATTTGAATTAAACCACAAATCGAAGGCGAACATCTACTATAACATTGTTTAATTGTTTCCCTCTCTGAACATCATAATTGGGCTCATTATAGATTAAAAAGGCTATTATACATTGTTCTATATGATTGCTGAAAAACTTCAGAATCTGTATTTACCGCCCGCCATTGAAATGACAGCAAGTGTTTTCACCCAAGAGGGGCATGGCCTTGTGAAGCGAGAAAATACCCGGATGCGTTGAGTGTTCCGTGTTAACTTCCTGTCTGTCTTGTGTTGATTTCCCTGACGTTCATCTTAAACCTTTCCTTCTCCTGCGCATTTTTTCATTTGTTTTATGAGGACAGTTTAGCCATCATGAATCCAAAGTTTCGTGCCCTAACAAAATATTAAAGTCACAAGTGAATATTCAAAAAGTATTCCATAGTGTTTTTCTGATGGAGAAATCTAACGTTTGTTGTCCAAAACTAATGTTCAATCGACCGGACTTCTTTCTGCAAATTGATATTATAGTCCCTTGATTGTCCTTACTTAGCAACGGTCATGTTATTCTTAGCAGCGGTTAGCGACCTCTGTCCAAATTGACCCGTAGAGTTTTGTTGATTCAGGTGTTAATTTGTCTTTCTGTCTCCAGGTTATAGATAATCTGTACATTAGTAGGTAAAATACTTAATTTTGTAGGAAAGTAAAATGGTTTTAGTCTAATAATTTCATATGCCGACCCGCTTTTTGGTGTATATTAAACATGTTACTACAGTACTGTTCTGCAGGTAAAACCACATAAAGAAAATAATGAATTTGTCGTCGGTCTCCGTTTATTTATTTGTATTTTTACACACAATTTACTAAACAGTCATTTGTTTGTAATTTTGAAAGAGAGGACTTTTGAAGGTATCCATGAAAATATAAAGTAGGCCTATGCAAAGCTTCAGGGTAAAGGTGCCCCATTTGAGTCTAGGATTGTAAAATAATATACTGTTGAAATGAGTGTATTTGAAAAATAAAAAAGATCACGTTTGTGTCAAATAAAAATGACGTTAGCATGACGTGACGTCGTCACGTGATCTGTTCAACGACTCAGCTGTTGTGATGGTGGCTTCATGTACCGTCGGAAATCTTGCTACCTAGATGAAAAATATACGAGTTTCCAACAAGGAACAGCTCTTGATTCTTTATAAGATCCCAGCTGATGTTATGCATATGTTATCCTGTGCACAATTATAAATGCATTCTGAAATATCAGGCTACTTATACTTAATTTTTTTCTGACAAGTCTCCTGTTTGTTTTGTTACTGTTGCACCAAAAATCGTGATGATTACAACATTACTATTAAATATTAGTATAACATTTGTATATTTTACCACCAGAATAAAATATGTATATTTCACCTTAGAGCTTTATAGTTTGACGTGTGATATCGGTTGTCCAGAAGAACTGTGAAGTAAAAGCTTTTGAGGAGCATTTGAAAGCACCATGGGACAAGTGAGGGGAAAATAGGAAGACATCCACGTAGCCTATTTTACATCGTCCAGCCGTGTATATGTCCTCAATTTGTATTTAAAGAAACGCTGCTTTCAATAAGGCGGATAACATTATTCATAGTGGCGGGGTAAGGCGGAATAGCCCATATTGGTCCAGTTTGCTGAAAGGGAGAGGACTAAAATGGAGCTGGAAGACGGAGTTGTGTACCAGGACGACCCGGGGACATCAGCGGTGATGTCTGAGCGGGTGTCGGGCCTGGCCAACTCCATCTACCGCGAGTTCGAGAGGCTCATCGGTAAATACGACGAGGACGTGGTGAAGGAGCTGATGCCGCTGGTGGTGGCCGTGCTGGAGAACCTGGACTCGGTGTTCGCGGAGAACCAGGAGCACGAAGTGGAGCTGGAGCTGCTGAAGGAGGGACAACGAGGCAGCTCATCACACAGTACGAGGCGGGAGAAAGCGCTGAGGAAACATGCAGAGGAGGTAGAGTTTGAATGGAGCTGGGGAAAAACGTCCCTAAGGGGAGGAAACGGGGGCTGCTTCAGGTGTTTGTCCCTCCCTGCATCCCCTGGACTTAATTCACCGTATACACGTGGCCTGGCCAGCACCCAACCGTCCTGACACTGGTGATGTAAACAAGGGCAGTGTCATGGTAGCTTAACTGGCCCCCCGTTTTTGTATTAGCTGTGTGTCATAGTGGGATGGGAGTTCATTCTTCCGGACAAGTTACACAAGTGTTTTTCTAACAAGATAATCCCCTCGCTGTTCAAATATATCTTTAACCACCACGCTCGCATTTTGCATCAGAGAGTGAAGTAAAGCCTGTGAGACCCTGGCAACTGCAGATGATGTGACTCAGCTTTTTTGGAGCATTTCAGTCTCATAAGTTAAAAAAACATACGGGGACAAGATGACAAGACAGACAAGCCAGTCACAATGATGAGAGACTTGCTTTTATAATAGGAAGTGCATCACACAAGCTATACCCTTATGATGAGCATAACCTCCACTACCAGCACACTGCACTCCTAGCAGGTCACCATGTCCACTCTTCATCCCTGTGTAAAACACTTCATTTCATTTCAAACCTGTATTTATACAGATACATCCCATTGAGATCATCGATCTCTTTTTCAAGGGAGGCCTGCTCAAGTAGTTCCACATGAAACATAAAAACATAAATAGAACAACAAAAGGACATCATACAGCATCATTTACATAATTATTCACATAAACAGGTACCAATAGCTTCCGATTGACTAGCATCCAACCGAGCTTTAAAAACATTTAGTGGCACCAGATTGCTCAGTTTCCATTTAATTTCCAGACTATTCCAAGACAGAGGAGCTGTGCATCTAAAAGCTGTCTTCCCTAAGACAGTCCTAGCAGTTGGCACATTTAATAAAACCACAGCATTCGAATCTCAGGCAGTAGCCACAATTTTCCGTGAGATCAGGGAGCAGATGTAGGATGGAAGTTTCCCTAACATGGGCTTTGTATATAAAAATGTACCAGTGACTGAGCCTCCTTACAGTTAGTGAAAGCAAACCAGCCCTTGCATACAGGTTACGTGATGGGTTACATACCTTTAACAGTTTGTCACAAATCTCAGTGCACTGTGATACGCAGCACTCTAACTTGACCAGGCAATTGGCAGGTGCATTCATATACATCAAATCACCATAGTCCAGCCACAGGTAAAAAGGTCACAGTGACTAGCCTTTTCCTGGCGCATCAGCGAGAAACAGGACTTGTTCCCCTGATAGAAGAAACCTAGCCTAACCCTCAGTTTTTTAAGCAGGTTATTGATCTGAAGTTTAAAAGTGAGACACATCATCAAGCCAGATACCAAGCTATTTTGTAACAGGTAACCACTTCAAGTTTTATTCCTTTGCGTAGTTACAATATATATCTGAAACAGGCTTGGTGTCTCTTTTAGCTTTAGAAAAGAGCATTACCTTGGTTTTATCAACATTTAAAAGAAGCTTTACTTCAGAGAGCTGAGTCTGAATAATGTTAAAAACATCCTGTAATTTAACACCAGCCTCCTTAATGGAGGGACCTGCACAGTACATCACGGTATCATCTGCATAAAAATGTAAAGTAGCTTCATCCACATTTTCACCTAAACTGTTTGATGTAGATGGAGAATAAAAGTGGACCTAAAACAGAACCTTGGGGAACACCATTTGCAATGTTCAACCACTCAGAAGACAGCCCATCAAAATGAACACATTGGGACCTTTCAGAGAGGTAGTTTACAAACCACCCCACTGCATGGCTGGATATGCCAATACTGGCTAGCCTCTGCTTTGAAATGTGATGATCGACGGTGTCAAACGCTTTTGAAAGGTCAATAAATAGAGCTGCACAACTCTGCTTATTATCTAAAATACTCGCCACATCATTCACCACTTTCATTGTGGCAGTGATGGTGCTATGTTGTTTTCTGAAGCCTGACTGATGTTTAGACAGGATGTCATTTGTACATAAAAACACCTTTATCTGTTCACTCACTAAGCGTTCAAGAACCTTAGCCAGAGACTGACAACTTAGAGATTGGCCTCTAGTTATTTAATAAGTGGCCCCTCCCTCTTTTAGCAATAGGCAGGACATACGCTGACTTCTTCACACATTTTGGAATTGTGTTTAAGCTATATATCACCTCCTACATGATCACTCAACTCATACATGGCAAAGGACGCATTTACAAAACGCTTTTCCAGTGTCTCTTTGCGACTCATCAAAGCACTTTTTCGTATATAAGTCAGCATTCATCATTAATACAGTGGTCCAGCGCTGCCATAAAAGGTTCGTACCTGCTCAGGGAAACTTTTACACACATTCACACACATGCCACCGGGAGCAACTTGGGGTGAAGTATACTGCCCAAGGACACGTTGACTGCAGGATGAATGACGGACTATCCAATTGATAGACTATCTCTCTACCTCACACAGCATCCGCCCATATCAGGCAGAAAACTTCAGTGAACACAAGAGTGTATTCAGGATAATGTATCATCTACACTCAAAGCTGGTCACTTCGCTCCAATTGCCCGTAGGCCAGGAGACAGATCCCAGTCAAACTTGCCTTTAACAGGTTAATGGAGGAGAAAGACGATGAGATCAGTTTCCCTTACTTAAAGGAATATAACACTCCCATAAAGTTGAGACTTGATATAGAAAAAAAGATGATATAATAAACAATGGCGATATAAAATAGCTCTGATTTAATGCCAGCAGAGGCTCACCTGCCTGTTAGTCCTAAGTATGGTTTAAAGCTTAACAAGACGTTGGATCTAAATCAACTTCATAGCTTGTCTCATTAGATTCACCATCAAATGCCTCACAACTTCAAATCTTCTTTCTTTCTGTTATTAATGTGATACTTTCCTAAACCCAAGCGGTTTGATGATTACAGATTGTTATTTATTCGTACTCTTCAGCTACGTAAGACATTATGCAACTGTTACAAATATGAAATCACGTCAGCATCTGGAACACCTTCCCAACTAACTTCGGCTGTATTTTGTAGCAAAGGCTAAATAAAAGGGGAATTTGTGTGTGTGTGTCATATGTCAGGCTGCTTGTGTTTTGACTGCAACAATGGCCACATTCGTGTGATTTACATGTGTGAATCTGCCTCCTGGCCCTTATGTCAAAGGATAATGTGATGTGACTCAGACCTTCTGTTCCTGCTTGCTTTGCTCTTGTATGCTATGGACACGTAGGCCCCTTCACACACACACACACACACACACACACACACACACACACACACACACACACACACACACACACACACACACACACACACACACACACACACACACACACACACCACACAGTGACACCGAAGCAGTGTGACAGCCATGGACACAAACACTCATACACATGCAGAATACCACTGATACCTTAATACATCATCGTTTGTTACAGTAACCATGTCAAATATATATGCACAGTGTTGAAGGGGTTGTCCTGGGAAAGACTCTTTGACCACTCCCCTGAGCAGGAGCGAGCAGGGATAGGCTGAGGTTGTTGGAGATATTACTTCCAGGTCATGTGATCCTTTGTCAGAAACAAGCAGAAAGGGAACTTCCCCTAGCTTGCATTTGATTCCTTTCCCCTTTCACATTTCCAGAGTAGTGTAGTGTAGGGTGTCCCCTTACTCTCTAGGAGGCTGACTCCACATCAGATTGATTGATTCTTCAAAACCTTCTAGACCATTCATGGCTTTTTGACTCGTAGATTTCTGACCAACATAAAAAGATAACATTTGCAACCTCTCCTCCCGCTCTGTTATTATTGCTCTCCTGTTTCCATTAGTCTCCATTGTAATTTCGAGACATGAAATGACACATTGCAAATTACTTCATTGTATTAATGACTGACATTACATTTAATAAAGTCTGAAGCATCTGTCATAACATTAAAAGTAATTCACAGCCTTTTCCCGTTTGCTCTTGCTTCCACATCTGCTTTGTCGCTGCTTTCTTTTGTAATATACGTTCTCTAAACCATCAATCATCACCTTATGACTATGCGGATTGTAAACCATCAATCATCACCTTATGACTATGGGATTGTTAAACCATCAATCATCACCTATATGACTATGGGATTCGCTACTGATGAGATTTGCCTGCATATAAATACATGTTAATCAGCAAATATGAATACACTATGCTGAAGATCACTTTAATATTGAGCTTAGTTATACATTGTAATGTAACCTTTAGTAGGACAAAGTGTCGAGAGGGCAGTCCTGTTGGACCCTGGCTTTCTCAAAGAGACAGGATGTGGACGCTGACACATAAACACCGGAAGGAAACTCAAAGGAGCTGGAATTTCCGGATGAACAGATAATCTAGATCCCCTTCTGTTTTAATGACAAACCAGACATTTCCTTACATCCACCCCTACAAATGGTCGCCTACATGTTGTGAAAATGCCGTCACAGTGACCCATGTCATCTGGGAACTGATGTATTGCACTGTGTCTTAATGCTACAATTATTTCTTATTATTGATGAATTTGCTGATTGTTCTTTATCCATCAATAGTTTAAGCAAATGTCAAAAATAAGTTGAAAATGTTTATCAACATTTCCCAGTTTTTTTAAGGTAACACTGTCACTTTGTTGAGGAGAGGTAAACCACTGCAAGCTAGGTGTGTGGAGAGAGAAAGTCCCTCTGTAGGAAACGTTGGGATTATAGCCATTTCCATGTATATAAAACACTACAGGAAAAGAGAACTCCAAAAAGCCTAATAGGGCCCTTCTTAAAACAAATGCATTTAGATTTTGGGTTTCTGATTCTGGTGTCAATGAATCTGACCATGTGTGTTCTGTGTGCGTCTCTGAGCAGAAGTTCATTGAGTTTGAGGACACTCATGAACAGGATAAGAAAGACCTGCAGAACCGCGTGGACCGAATGGAGTCCCCACTCGCGGCAACTGGAACTCAAGATCAAAAACTACGCAGACCAGAGTAAGCACAAACAACAACGCACACACACAGCTACATTCCCTGCACATTCAATTTGATGATTTATAAAATACCCATATAGCTATACCACTGTTCTCCATTGAAGAAACATTTAATTCCTTGCTATAAAAATAAACTTTGTCAGTTATGATGTTGTGTTCCCATGTACAAGGCTTTTCATTTCTCCCCTCTGCTTTTGAATTTGTCTTTACTCTCTTTCTTCACTTGTTTGATGTTCCAATGGCTTGTTATGATGACTTCGTCTCTGAACCCACACCCACACACACTTATACAACTATACGTACTCCACACTCTCCCTCGAGTGTAACAGTAATGGGATTATATGATTTCTGTTATTCAAGTCCTCCTAATGCCACAGTGCATTACCGCCCATCTTATTGGTAGATTAAAGGAATGGAGGCAAAGTGATTGGCTCACACAATATGTCTTCTTAGAAAGGATGGATTCACACAATGACCGGTCAGTCCAGTGTCTAGTGACAGAGCAACACAAAAAGCTGCTTAAAAATTGCGTTTTCTCACACAAAGCTGTCGAAGTGAAGGAAATGCCAGCATTAAGTTCTTCCATTGTTAAGCAGAGCAGCCATAAGTAGCTGAGGGTTTGTTATTCTGAAAAATAAGATCCGTGAATCTACACGTTCATGGACTGAGTGCTCAATCCACCCTCTGCCACTCCCATTGAATAGTCAATCATTCATTACTGTATGGTGCAGCACGTCAGCTTTGAGCGTCCTTGAGGCATCGAGGACAGAGTCCACATCTGATGATGGACAATTTACACTATAGCTCAGACTTGTTAGGCACAGAAAGACCAATCATTTACCAGTTAGTTTTTTGGAATCAGTAGTTCTATTCATGTTGTTCTGCACTTCCATTGGGCACAATCTCAATTTGTATCATTATCTGTTCCGTGGGATCAGAGATTGTGGCTGATGTTGACGAGTTGAGATATAGGACGCTGCTTTGTATAACAGATGAATTGAATCACAGTGAGGCGCTTTTAATGGTTTGTGAGACAGCAGTAACGCGTCATCATGTTGTCCTCTGACCCAAGTAAAAGGCATTCAATAATCTGATGAGAAGACATAAGATACACATCTCACCCTTTTGGCTTCCCAGAAGATGTGTAACATCATGTTAATGGACTCATGGATAATCAGGGAACATCACACCGTTGGCTTTTCTATGGACTTGTATTACAAATCTAAACATCTTTTCAGTGTTAAACAGCTTTTTAGGGTAAATTAATTATTCATTATAATCAATATCATTGGCTTAATGTTCAGCCGCACATTCCAGCTTCTCCTCTCAGTGATTTGCCAAACGTGCAAAGCACTAATGCGAACACACAGGAGGGATTAGGTATCCACTGTGTAAATCCTTCCTTACTTCACTTCAATGCATGTCTCCATGCCGGGGTAGGGTAATGCAAAAACACACATAGGCAATACATCATCACACGACGTGCAGAAGCTTTAGCTGCTGTAATTGATAGCATCCAGCCTGTATGCTGTATATCCGACTGTCGCAGTAGCTCTCCGCCTGGCTAAGGCTAGACCTGACGTGTTAATAAGGGATTAGGGTTCTTTTCATTTCACAAGTGAGCCCAACATTGAAACCCATTTGAGTAAGATTACCCCCTCTGCCTTTCCCAGTCCCTTCATGGTAGAGCAGAGTTTTGCAAGTGGGATATGCACACTTTGTAATGCACTATAATGGTACAGCAGATTTGAAGCTATTGCAGCAGCTGGCTAACCTAATTTAGGGGACATGGGGGGAAATCAGCATCTCTAAAGCTCATTATTTGTCATGTATAAACTTTGTGTTTTAATGGTTTAATCTGCCACGTCACAAAATGACTGGGCAAGAAACCATAACCCCTTTTTAAAACGGTGCATATGACACTTTTGGTTTGTGTACAAACAAGATAATGATGTATTATTTTAATTGAACAATAGTTCATAGGCAAGGCAAGTTTAAGGCAATTCAAAGTGCTTTACAAAAAATGAAAGACATTAAGAAAATGGCATTTAAAATCAGTCATTAAAAGAAAAGCTAATAAAATAAACATTAAAAGAAAAAATACATGGATAAAGTTACAGTGCAGTCTAAGATATGAATAGTTCAATTAAAAGCAGCGACAAAAAGAAAAGTCTTCAGCCTGGATTTAAAAGTAGTCAGAGTTGCAGCGGACCTGCAGGTTTCTGGGAGTTTGTTCCAGATGGAGCATAATAACTGAACGCTGCTTTACCATGTTTAGTTCTGACTTCTGGGGACAGAAATCTGACCAGTCCCTGAAGACCTGAGAGATCTGGATGGTTCATAATTTAGCAGGAGGTCAGAAATGTATTTTGGGCCTAACCATTCAGTGCTTTATAACCAGCAGCAGTATTTTAAAATCTATTCTTGGACACACAGGAAGCCAGTGTAAAGACTTCAGAACAGGAGTGATGTGATCACTTTCTTAGTGTTAGTGAGGACTCGAGCAGCAGCGTTCTGAATCAGCTGCAGCTTTCTAATATATTTTTTAGTGAGACCTGTGAAGACACCATTGCAGTAGTCGAGTCTACTGAAGATAAAAGCATGGACACGTTTTTCCAAATCCTGCTGCGACATTAGTCTTTTAATCCTAGATATATTCTTTAGGTGATAGTAGGCTGATTTAGTAACTGTTTTAATGTGACTGTTGAAACTCAGGTCAGAGTCCATGACTACACCTAGATTTCTGGCTTCATCTGTTGTTTTGTGAACATTGCAGACTGAAGCTCAGCGCTAACTTTTTATACGTTCTGCCTTGGCTCCAAAAACCATTACCTCAGTTTTTATCTTTGTTTAATTGGACAAAGTATGATCCTTGTCATGTGCCTTGTAAATGAGTCAGCCTATCCTGACCTGTGTTCTGTCTCAGTTGCCAGGTTAGAAGAACGGGAATTGGAGCTAAAGAAAGAATTCAACTCCCTGCATCAGCGACACACAGAGGTAAGGACAAAGAACAAAAGAAAATAAAATGTTGCCGAGTTGTAATTATTGAGCACCTCCATCAACTGTGTCTTTGCTTTGACTTCTGCAGATGATCCATAACTATATGGAGCATGTAGAGAGGATCAAACTGCAGCAGATAAGTGAGACCTCAGAGTCAAGCGCTGTCGGCAGAGTCAGGTAAGGCCGCATCAGCTACTGACGTTTTTATTGCTTCATATTGGATGGATGGTAGAGATGGGGATGGTCAAATACTTGCTAACTCATGAAGACAGTTATACAATTAGAGAGTTGGTTGTGGGAGTTGGAAATACTTTTAATTACAAAAATAATAAGAGGCTTTAGCTGATGTGATGCTTCCCTTTTTGTTTTTGCTTTCAGACACTTGGTTATTAGTAAGTGGGAAATAACTGGAAATGTTGTTGACATCTTTTCCCTAAATGCTCTGCTTTTCAGGATGAACCCTTTCTGTCACATACAAGCCAAACCTGTGAACAAGTTAATGTCAATTTATAGTAGTGAACTTATTTTTTGGGGGGGTCTCAAATAATTTTTCACAATTATGTCTCACTATTGAATAAGTTTGTACCAATTTTTCCAGTTTAGTTCCAGCAGGAGAAAGAATAGTTTTACATTAAATAGTGTTTTTTTTTTTTTTTTACTTTTATAGTATTTTCAGTACATATCTTTTTTTTTGAAGTTTATAAAAAGTTATGGTTACCAGTAAAAGAAAACAACCTTGCAAATCAAAACACTCATGTCCCTCCAGGAAAGATCGGCCTCTTTCTTTGTGCGTCTTCCCGTCTGCTGGCGGCGCGCCTGTGCTGACCCCCAAACCCGCAGGCCAGCAGAGCAGAGACCCCGGGCACCGAGGGCCTGGAAGTTCACCGACCCAGCGCGCTCCAACGCCAGCCTCAAGGTGGGTGTGTGGACGCACACTAGGTCCCAAATGATTTGACTTATTCTAGTGTTTCTCTTTTCCGCAAGGAGTTCACTATTGCCTGCATCAGACTAGTTGAGAGCAGCCTGAAAACTGCAGGGATTTCAGATTAAAAATGATCTTCAGATATGCAGTTCTAGTATAGTGAAAGATAAATGATTTTACTGTTATCTTCCTCATTATCTGTGGTCCAGGGTATCAGATGTACCTCCTTTCTGGTGACAATGTTGAATTCTGATTGTCCTCTCTATTATCATGATATTGAATACAAAATAAATAAATATGCATTACATTTTTCATCCCTTAATATTAAGAGTACTACCTGAACCCTCGCATCATTTAGCAGTTTGATCAAAAATGAGCAAATACAATACAAGATGTAGAGAATATGGTTATGTTGTGGCGATCCAGCACTCAACAGGAAAGAATGAAACGGAGGAAGGAATCAATAAAACAGAAACCCAGATATAGCTGATCAGTAATTATTATTTAGTTGTTGCAACAAACAATCCATAATGGGGAGTACATCACCTGCTGCCACATCAGCCAATCGCGGAACTGCCCCCCAAGACCAGAAAGATCTCATGTGCTTTTATACATGTAGAAACACACACGAACACATACTTGAAACAGCATACGTGGCAGAGATGTTCCAACCTTATACAGTCATATATGTTGCATCCTCCGAGTTTCTACATGATCCCAGATTTCATGACCTTGTTTAGCAGCCTACCACACCATGGTCAATGTATACAACTGCTGGTGAAGCGTTTCATCTGATTGCCTATAGATGGGCCTCCTTTCCAGCAAACCAAAAGAACAACACACATCCACTATACCAGTGGTTCTCAAATGCATGTACTGCAGGGGGTACGTGAGATTTATTTTATGTTAATGAAAAAAACAACATAAGTAATGAAAAAACAACATAAGTAATGCATTTAAACAACTACTAATAGTAGATTAACTACTTTATTCAAAGTGTTACAGTAATTCTGGATAATAAAATGGGAAAAATAAACGGGGTGCTCTCTTTTCCTCTCCCTCTCCTGACAGCCGTCAGTCTCGCGTCGTGCAGCTCGCTGAACCTGTAATTAGTGACCCGACAGTAAAGAATACACATATTTATAACTACCGGTAGATTAGCTAGTTCCAGAGTAGATACACTAGCTAAGTGTGTTAGGTCTAACTCTTAGTGTATTTTGCTCCACTCAACGGTCCGTCACAGTATGGGATTAGTTTTGTATCATAAAGATAAAGCAACACTTTTTCAGAATAAAGCCAAACTATGAGTTTAAAAGAAAAAAAACTGAGTCAAGCAAAATAAAATAAATTTCAAAAATAAAACTATAAGTTGCAAACAAATCATTTGTGTAATCATGTAAACTATAAGTCTTTTTTCTTTGTTTTAACATAGGTTTTTGTTTGCAGTTCTTGTTTCTTCTTTCTCAATGATCAGACTTTTGCTCTCGCTGCAAGCTCTCTCTTTTGCGCTCCCCTCATTTTTTTGTTTGAGATTCTGACACAAACCTCCCAGGTGGGGCGGGACTTTCAGGGGTGCGTCCCCATAGGCTACTCAGTTTTTGAGTGACAGCCCAGTCCTCCAGCGATTGTACAGTGCAGGCAGGTGCGGTAGCTAGCTGAGCGTGGACAGAAGACCCCAGAAGAACCAGCATTTCAATTATTATAATACTACAAGTGAAAATATATGTAAGTATTGATCATTTGTGTTGTTTGTGCTATACGGTCTGTTTCTTTATTGTGTTCGTTAAGTGAGAAGTAAAGCCGTGCTATGAAAGTTAGCTTGTGCTACCTTTAGATCCATAACAATGCAAGCTAAGTAGCCAGCTACATAGCTAGCAGTGAGTGAGCGTTCAGACACCTGCGCACACACTCAAACGGACTCGTGTGCCTGACTCTACTACCAACAGGCTTTCATGATTCTGTTTAGATATGCAAGTATAAGCCATGACAGCTTATTTTATTAACATGCTAATTTGATATGAAAATCAATGGAGACTGAGTTAACTTTGTAGGAAAACCTACCGTCCATGAGCTGTGTTTTATTTGTTAACTTTATATTTTTCATTTCCTAAAACATTTATTTTCCTCTCATATTAACAGTGTGGATCATTGAGACAGCGTGGCGTCCAGAGTCTTATCCCGTTTTCCCACTTCCTCTGAGGGGACAGCACGAGGGGGGGGGGCATGAAGAAAGAACTGCACCAGCTTCATCCACGCTGGCTACTGTTATCACTGGCTCAGTGTCATTTCATTTGACCAAATGTCTTTACATATACATTTAATAGATTTTATTATTATCCACCTTTTTGTTTTATGTCCTTTTATTTAAAACATTCTTTGAGACTTCATCTTCTGGTTCACATTTCAATAAATGTAATTTGTATAATCACTCTTTTGTCTTTATTCTACATGAAAATGTTAGATTCCATTCAAATCTGTTGATTATTCAGATCTTCCTCAGGCTAGGAATAGTATGTCGAATTTTTAATGCTAAATGTTTATCATTTCCTCACAGGATATAGAAATGAAACCACACCAGTTGTATCCATTGTGTATGAATGCTTCAGCTCTTCAGACCAACATAGTAAGATGTGAGCATGTTCCTAATTGTGTTGGTATGCAACCTAGGTCTGCTCTGTTTAATAAAGCAAATCTGCCACTTTTATATTGTAGAATTTGTTCAATTAAAGCAGTCTTTAATTGTTTGTCCTAAAATAGCAATATATGCTTTTGAAATGTAACATGTCTAAAATAATAGTATACAGTTTATATTGTGTATCACCTTTTAGCTTGAAAATACATAGATGTGTTTTTTGAATCTATAAAATAAATAGACAGACACTTTATCCATCCCAAATTGGGAAATTATTTAACAGCAGCAGTGTGTTCAGGTATTAAAATATTTAAAGTTGGAATAAAGTATGAACTACACATCACAAGTATAATGCACAGCAATCCATAAAATAAGTCCGATATGTTCATGGAAAACCCCTCAGGAGACACCGACACTACGTGGCCGAGTGGACTCCGGAGTTTGCTGCATGAGTTGGACTCGGACTGTATTATCTGTGGTGTAGTGGGCTGTAGGGCTGTCCCGAATACCATTTCGGGCTCCGATATTCGGTAGTAATCAGCAGCGAATATTCGAATATTCGGTGCGGAGATTTTTTTTCATAACACGCTCCGAGACACCTGACAACACACTGTTAAGCAGAAGCGCAGAGAAAGAGCATACCAGGGGTCAGCAACCCCTGGCACGCGTGCCACCCTGGCACGCGTGCCACCACTGGCACGCGGCACCGTAACCAGTGGCACACTAGGAATAAGTGTGGAAAATATTTTAATTGTATATTCGGATCCTGAACGAGACCGCCGCCAGAGCTCTTCTCCGTTACCTGCAGAAGGAAGCCATGCACGCAGCGCAGCCCCGATCTTTAACTCCAGGTGACTTTCTGCGGCTTTCCTCCGTGGTGCTGATCGTTTCACCACGGAGAAGGAAAGCACTTCACTAACTGCAGTAGCCTACCCATAAGGAGCTGTACAAATGCTGCAGTTTTTGCGTGGCTGTGTCTTTAGTTGAAAGCCCAGTGGCGATCTGATCATCTCTCATCAAAATAATATGCTACAAAGGGACTGGCCACGTGTGCTCTGGAGAATCACAGAACGGACGATCGTCCTTATTATTATTATTATTATTATTATGCTGTTATAACCAATTATTTAAATGTGTTAAATTCGGCATCATGTAAGTTAGTGATGCTCCGATCGATCGGCCGGTGCTCTCTAAAAATGCCGATCGCGAGAGCCGATCGCATGACGTAAATACATGACACTTTTCTCTGTGCACGGCAAAACAAGCTCTCCAAAATGGCTTCACGGTCTGGCAGTATTTTAAAGTGTCCGAATATGACAAAAATAGCGGTATGCAACGTGTGTGAAGCAGAAATCCTGCAGCTCCACCCGCTGTGACGGACCGGTGAGCGAGCGGAGCAACACACAAGAGTTAGACCTAACACACTTAGCTATGTTATCTACCTCTGGAACAAGCTAAACTAGTTATAAATATATGTATTCTTCACTGTCGGGTCATTCATTACTGGATCAGTGAGCTGCATGAGATACCGACGGGCTGTCAGAGAGAGAGAGAGAGGGGGAGAGAGGAAAAGAGGCGCTTCCGCTCATTTCTCCCGTGCTATTATCCAAGTTAATGTAAACTTGAATAATGTACTTAATTTGAATGTAATAATTATGTTGGTTGTTGTTTGTGGAAGCTCCAGTGAATGAGCCCCATTAACTGAGTTTTAAACATAACTTTAAATGGAAGATCCCCATAGGCCCCGCCCACTCGATCCGATCGGAGCATCCCTATAATGTAAGTTGCGCTGACAGGTCTACACACTGCTTCCCCGCAGCGAGCCTCCCCCCGCCCTCCTGTTGACAGTTCACGAGCGTCGGCACGCTGATAAAATAATAATAATTGAATGGCACTTCATATCAAAAAGGTTGCCGACCCCTGGAGCATACTATTACGATTTATTTATTTATTGTATCAGTACTCGCATACATTAAAACTAAATGTGTCCCTGCATTTAACCCAATTTAAAATGGTCCCACACAGCTGGAGTCTTCGGCATTTTGTGTGCAGGTGTGTGAAGCGAGGTGAAGCAAGGAGAAGCGTGCCGTTTGCGTTCGTGACTGTGAGTGAACGCGATGTCAGGAGCACAGGCTGAGATTGTATATATTTCCGCATTTTAACAGTGCAATTCAAAAGTATAAATATAGTATAAGAATATGGAAATTCGCCTTTATTGATAGCATACATTTAGGGGAAAAAAATTTTTGGGAAAAAAAATAAAAAAACGAATATCCGAATAATGAAATTGAAACCCGAATAGTTGGCCAACGAACGAATATTCGAATATTCGAATATTCGGGTACAGCCCTAGTGGGCTGTCACTCAAAAACTGAGTAGCCAATGGGGACACACCCTGAAAGTCCCGCCCACCTGGGATTTTTGTGTCAAATCTCAAACAAAAAATGCGAGCGCAACGAGAGAGCTGCAGCGAGAGCAAAGTCTGATCATTGATGAAAGAAGAAACAAGAATTGTAAACAAAAACCTATGTTAAACAAAGAAAAAATACTTATAGTTTACATGATTACAAAAATGATTTGTTTGCAACTTATAGTTTTATTTTTGAAATTTATTTATTTTGCTTGACTTAGTTTTTTTTCTTCTTTTAAACTCAGTTTTGCTTTATTTTGAAAGTGTTGCTTTATCTTTATGATACAAACTAATCCCATTTTGCGGGCAACCACTAGGTGCAGGGCTCTCACCGTTAGCTTGCTTCACCTCTGTTCTATCTGCCAAGTCACCGCTCAAACCACACGGTTCAGTGGCAGGATGGCTTTAGGCTCTTTGGCAATAGGCTCGGGGTCAAATAAACGTGACAGGGCATCGGGATTCATGTTCTGGGACCCCGGCCTGTAAGACAAAGTAAAATGAAAGCGGTTGAAAAATAAAGTCCATCTAGCCTGACGAGAGTTCAAATGTTTATCTTTTCTTATGTATTCCAGATTCTTATGATCCGTCCATACTAAGAATGGAAACTGAGCCCCCTCTAACCAATGCCGCCACTCCTCCAGAGCTATTTTTACAGCCAGTAACTCACGGTTCCCACATCGTAGTTCTGCTCAGCTGGCGAGAGTTTTCTGGAGAGGAAAGCACAGGGATGTTGTCCTTGTTGTCCTTCTCTGACCGCTGCAACAGGACTGCATAAAATGCAATGTAACTAAAACAAGGATTAAAAACAGTTAGAGAACTAGAAACATATTAAAGATAATACAAAATATAGTAAAGTATACAAATATTTACATAGAAATGGAATAAAATATGGAATAAAAATCGGCAGCAATAAAAAAGAGAAGAGAGGCTTACAGTTTTACTTTCGCTCTAAGTAAATATTAACTTTTAAATGTGGCACTGTACATTTGTACAATCAATTCGTTAATGGTTAGATGGTATCAAGTGACTCTTGACCAAGTTTCATATCATTATCACACACTTTAAAATAACTGATAGCAGAAAACCTGACAGTCAAGGCAAAGGCTTACAAACAACTGATTAACCCTGTTCGTAAAGCTTACTTCTACAATTGCTAAGCAGACAATCTGAACAAAACACTTTTTTTTAACAAAGCAAGAATACACCTGTGAGTTGGCTGTAGAAGTGTCAAAATCAATATAGATGTTTTTATTTTAAAGTAAATTCAGATTGAACATAGTAAAAAATTATAGTTTCCGTCTAAAAAAAAACATTACCTGTGAAAAAGTGAAAACCTACGGAGCCCCTAAAGGGGTGTCAAACTCAAGGCCCGGGGGCCAAATCCGGCCCGCGACTTCATTTTCTGTGGCCCCACAAGAGCTTGCAAAGACTATAATATGTTTACATGCTACTTTACAGAAGCACGTTGCCCATAAACTACATGTCCCACAATGCATCTCAAATTTGACTTTCTCAGAATTTTACTTTTGTCAAAATATGCCTTTTTTTTCTCATAAATAGATTTTGTTTTCAAAATGTTACTTTTTTGTTTTGTTTTTCCAGAATGTAGCTTTTCTTTTAAAATCATATTGTGACATTCTCACTGAAGAGACTTGCAATTATTTGCTCTAGACTTCTGCTTTCAGACGTAGTTAATTATGAAGTTATTACCCTATCTGATAATAATCCAATGCAGAGGCAACTATGTAATATAACACATTATTTTATATATATTCAATATTTATATATGTCTTTTTTATATAGTTTTAAAGTTACAACCGGCCCTTTGAGTGCAACCATAATGCTGATGTGGCCCGCAATGAAATTGAGTTTGACACCCCTGCCCTAAAGGGACATGTAAAAAAAAAAGAAAAAAGAGAGATAGATAGAGAAAAAAGTATAACGGGTTCTACTACAGTAAAAAGTATCTCGTTAGCACGAGAAACTATCCTGTTATCCTGACTTTTTTTTTTTGTTGAGAAAGTTACCGCTGCGCCATGGAGGAAGTTGAGCACACAGGAGACTACCATTTCATTGCAGACTGTTATGTTTACGTGGGGAAATGACAGTGCATACATTATTTGAGATATATTTCTAACTCAGACATAATTGTAAGGACATTTCGGCCAGGGGTGTAGAGCTATTTGTTCAAGCACCGGATTGGCAAATCAGGAGAGTCTGTAAACCAGTCTGCTTGATTAGCATTAATGTCCGTGACTTCCAGAGTACATGCTGCCCGCAGATGTTTTAAAGGGAAACAAACACTCAGAACACATACACAGAGAGCGGAGCTGAGCAGAGCACAAACAAACTCACATCGTGCACCCTAGTGACCGGACATCTCCCTCATAAAACTAATAAAAGGGGGAGTAATCGGGCAGTTCGATGTGTGTAGAGGTCTGTGGTGTGTTTGTGTGTGTGTGTGTGTGTGTGTGTGTGTGTGTGTAGAGGTGTGTGTGGTTAAAACGTAGCAGCCTGCGGTTCCTCTTTAGCTGTTCGAATGAAGGTAAACACAGTGTAGGCGGTGCGTAAAAGCTCTTTGCGCGCTGGTGCTGCTCTTCTCAGAGTCTGAGTTACATGTCCCGCTGCCTCCTGGAGTGACTGCAGGCTGCTCAAATAATGTATGCACTATAATTTCCCCATAAACATAACAGTCTGCAGTGAAATGGTTGTCTCCTGTGTGCCACTTCCTCCATGGCGCAGCGGTAACTTTCTCCAAAAAAAACAACTTTCTACTTTCTCGTGTGCACGAGAAACTAACCCGTTATCCAGACTTTCTTTTTTTTTCTCTCTCTGTTTTTTTTTTTTTTTTTCCATGTCCCTTTAGGGCAGGGGTATTCAACTAAAATTCAACAAGGTCCAGTTAGAGAAAATCTCCCCATGCAAAGGTCCGGAACATCAAATGTCTAACTTGCTTTATGTATTAATGTGATATATATTGAAGTAGCCTGTAGTTTTATCAACGTCTGCATGTAATCAACAACTGACTGCCAATCAAAAAAGAAAGTATACAATTCAAAAACAACAATATTTATTGTCAATTAATATTGAACTATACAGATATACAGTAAAATAACTGTGGATATGTGTAATGTTCCTCTCTGGCTGCATTTAAAAATAAAATAGAGAAAATAAATAAAATAGCTTTTGAAAATGTGTGCATCTTTAAAGTGCTTGATTTTAGATAAATAAAATAAAGTGTAGCAGCAGCTTCTTTGTTAACCGTTTCACATCATGACAGTTTCAGACTTCAGACGATTATAGAACAATATCAGTCTTTACACATCATAACAATTGAACAGTTTTAAAGTTTCTCTTTTTTCCCCTCTTATATTGCAGTCCCTCTCTCACTTTCTTTAATTCAGTGCGAGAATTGAACTTGAGCTTGTCCTGCCAGGAGTTTAAATCTGGGCTGAAATGGTGTCAGGGCCATTCTCATACACACATGCAGGTGCTCATTGAGCCTGGAACAATATTTTATTTGATCTGGTGGACTGATCATATTGGGCTCTGAGACTGCTTTTTTTGTGACCTCAGTTCTGAGTTGAGAGGGAATGTTTGGTCAAACACTTTGTGTTTTGTCTCATAGTGGCGTTTTGGCACTTTTAATGAGCGCCACGGTCTCTGAGCAAATGAGACACACTGGTGTTGTGCTCCCAGTGGGCAGGACAAGCTCTGTTCTCACTATCCACTTTCCTCTTCTTGGAGAGCGCCATGTGAATTATGTGTCTCTCCCTGTCTGCCGCTAACACGCCTGTTCACACTCCTCTCAGTCTTCTCTCCCTGTATCGCTAATTATTCTCTTCACTCACTTTCCTCTCCGCTTCTCTCTACCGCGCTCTTGTCTTTCTTCTGTGTTTCTCTCCCTGTATCGCTCACTCGTCTCTTTCGCCCCCTGTCGGCGCGCAGTTAAAATAGAATCGCCCGGTCAAAATTGAATTCCCCTATTAACGTATTGATTATAGGTCCGGGTCCGATAGGTCGGCGTCTGCGTCCGGATCCGGACCGCGGTCCGCCTGTTGCTGACCCCTGCTTTAGGGCTCCGTAAAAACCACTCTTGAATGATGGGATTGTGGCCAAAAACCTTTAGGAATCCAAACTATAACATATAATAAGTACCCTATATCAAGATTATTGGTGATATGGTTTTAGTTCAAAAGTTTGCAGTTAAAATATTCTGCTGCTTTTCAAAGCATTTTAACTTTATTTTCTCTTCTTAATACACATTCATTCACTACTACTTACATTTAATATTTAACTCCTTCAGCCTACTTTCAGCTACAGAAACCATTCAACTATTACATTATTCAGCTTTTTCAGGACATTGAGGCTATACATTTTGTTGTTTGTACCTTTTTAGACCTTTTCTTTTCAATATTAAGCTTCTTCACTATTTTTCCTACTCTTCCAGTTTAACATTTCACTTTCAAGTTTTCAACAAAGTCATTGCAATGCATTTGAGCTGTAACAATTTGGATTCAAATAATTTCCCTTTTCTGCTAAGTTCAGCAACACACTTGGTGGTTGTAGCTAAAAGCAGCTACAGAGACCATTCAACTAATACAATATTCACCTTTTCTGCATTTTCAGCTAAATTCAGCAACAAATGTATACAGTTCACAGCATTCACACGCATTTTCAGCAGGAAATGCATTTTCTAGTCTCATCTTATTCTCCTTCCGCCACAAATGTTTTCATACTCATCCGGCAGTGTTGACACAAACACACAAATTCACATCAAACGTGCGGAATGACGGGGATCGGGTTGCTATGTGTTTTATAAGAGATTCGCCTAACCGTTTTCAATGTAAATCGCAGCCCCATAGGAATGAATGGGAATGGGAATTCCAAACACCCAACTTTTACCCTATACAGATTCCGCAAACTTTAAAAGTTTAAACGGTTCTCGAGACTATGGAATTGATTAGACTAATTGGATATTTTGTGATAGCTAACATTTCCCACTGTTTTACATTTTATAATGGGAGTGTATGGGAGAGCTCGTTAAGACATAGAGGACATCACGGCTAGAGGGGAGAGGAGCTGTAAAATCTGAAGAGTTTTATTTTTTAAACTATTGCTCGGCTGGACACAATTTTCAATCTTCATACATAATTTGGTGATCATAATGTAGGGAAATTTGTCACAGCAATATGCTATGCTTTTATATGGGTTAATCAGTTGTTTGTAAACCTTTGCCTTGTTTGTAAACCTTTGGGATCTTTTATCTAATATGCTAATGTATCAAACGGATTTACACATATAGCAAACACGAGAGTCATCAGTTGTGTTCAACTGGTATCCTAAATACTCTGGGTAGGATATTTAGCTGATTGGAGTTACAGTTTTTTTTAGTCAGCTAAAAGTGAGCTAAAATGTATGTATGTTCTTTGTTGTACCTTAATAATACAATTAATGCTATTAATACTTACTCAGCGGGGTAATGTTAGCATCGTGACGCACCCAAGT
The DNA here is from genome assembly GCA_902827135.1 of Harpagifer antarcticus. Lineage (NCBI taxonomy): Eukaryota > Metazoa > Chordata > Actinopteri > Perciformes > Harpagiferidae > Harpagifer > Harpagifer antarcticus. The sequence goes on along the minus strand of CADEHL010000585.1, from coordinate 581,191 downwards.
TTCAGTCATACAGTCAACATTTCTCTGAATTTCTAGTTTTTATTATTATTTTAGTTCATTTTATTTTATATTATGCTTATACTTTTTTCCACTTTAAATATGTTAACATTTTATGCATGTACACGTAGCTGTTCAACAAAAATAATTTCCCAATTTGGGATCAATAAAGTATCTGTCTGTCTGTCCGTCCGTCCGTCTACCTATCTATCAAATGCGGATTTCTACCTTCTACTTTTTCTGTTTACTGCTTTAAGAAAGGAAAACTATCTTAACAAAGGTCCAACTAATCACGTTGTGGATCTTTTATCTAAGCAATCGGCAATGGTGATTGAAGTTAAATACGATAATGTTGTAAAACAGTATGAGAGAGAATATTTACGACAAGTCAGTCAGGGGTGTGGGGGGAAACTTCTGTTGTAGCAATGCAGTGGGAGTCACTGACTCATGAAGGAGACACGGGAAGAGCAGGAGCTTTGATGTCAAACACTGATGGTTTATTAGGAGCTTCGGCCGGAGGATTCACATCACAAGTCACAGAGTCAGAGGTTCTGACTTCACGGGAGAGTTGCCACGTCAATTCTGAAGAACTCTACCCCATACCCATGTATTTAGCTAGTTAGTTCAGAGAAAATAATCAACATTGTGCATAACAAGATAGAATCATAACACCTCTATCAGCTGACGCCAACAGGCAGGAACAGGGAGACAAAACACTGAGAGCACAGCACCCAAGGTTACAGGTGCGTGTGCTCAGTCAGGACAGTATGAACTGATAAACTGGGTCAAAGTTATGGGCCAACAGGGGGCATGTGTCTGAAGACTGAGAGAGTCTTACAGTTTCACTTTCGCTCTAAGTAAATATTAACTTTAAATATGGCACTGTACATTTGGACAATCAATTCGTTAATGGTTAGATGTTATCAAGTGACTCTTGACCAAGTTCCATAAAATGTAGCACATAACTGCTAAAATAACTGATAGCAGAAAACCTGACAGTCAAGGCAAAGGTTTAAACAAACTGATTAACCCTGTTCGTAAAGCTTACTTCTGCAATTCTAAGCAGACAATCTGAACAAAACACTAACTAATTTGTGCCGCATCTTCTTATGATTGTCATTTTTTAGCTGTTAGCAGCTATTGAACATGCAGGATTTTGCACTGTGTTTGCAAATCAAACTTATCTGACAAGCTATTCACTTTTATGTCTGTTAAATCAGATCTTTTTTTCTGAAAAACAATATTCTGCAGCTGGTGGGAGCATTTCACATTTACTTGTAAGGTCTCTGAAGTGTCCAGTTGGAATGCAGGTTAGATAGGTACATAAATAAAAACCCAAATTCACATCTTGGACCCTCTGCTGTGCTCACAAACCTGAATCCTGAGCCACCATAATGCCCAGCAGCAACCATTCAGATCAGAATCATTACATGTTACATGTTAAAAGCCCTACAAATAACAACAATAAATAGAAGCAGTGGCGGCTCCACAGTATCTGTGTTGGGTAATCTAACCCCCCCCGTTGATAATTGGCACTTCATATCAAAAAGGTTG